>CM042483.1:60587451-61209951 GCA_023621385.1 Quercus gilva
AAGAAAAGCTTTTCGTGCTTACTAAGGACATTGACAGTTTTGTTCCTACAGCAACTATCTTTGCATGGTATAGGGGAATCTGGGCCACTAGAGGTGCTTGATGAGGCTCTAGAGAGTTCAAAAGATGACTAGTCTAATTGGTGGATCTCATTTTCACTAGAACTACTGAATGACTCACTTTTTGTGTGGTCAAGTTCAAGGAGTTTGAAGATCTCATCCTTACTAGTTTGGTCACTAACAAGGGTGTTGATAAGGGATTTGGCCTTAACTTTACACTCTTTTCTAAAATCACATCTCTTTCCACAATTGAAGCATTTTCCTGATGCTTTTGGTATGAGTTTTCCTGTGAATTTAGATTTTCCTTTCTTATAGAAATCATTATCTTTGAAGTGGCTGTACTTCTGTTTTCTATAATACTTGTGTTAGGATTAGTGCCCTTAAATCCTATTGAATGATGCTATGTATGATATTAAGTGTGACATTGTGTTTGACATTATGTATGACTTAATATTATGTTTAATAATTTGTTCTATTATTATCTGAAATAATGGTAACATGAATATTCGGACATTATCATATAGTCCATGAGATGCATAATATGTGATTTATGTGAAGAGTCACAGAAGATATAAATCACAAGTTCTTTGTAAACTCAGAATTATAGTTCGTAGTCGGTGATGAAATTGGGTATTTCATCTGCGAAGACTATAACATATCAACTACAATGATTTGTCTTGATCATGGAAGTGGAGACTTCTAGTTGATGTGTTAATATGTTTTAAGAGTTAAGACATATTGAACTGGACCGCTGTGAGATTTATTATTCTCCTAAAGACTGTCAAATGAATAATAAATCTCACGACTTGTATTTGCATGAACTTTTAATCCTGCGAGAATAATGAACCTGATCATGAGGTGTAGGTTGCTTTGATATATCAGGAGTGAGATCTATAGTAATGGTCAAAACCTCAATATGTTGGGCAGCCACATTTAGTGTTGATGGAACATGTATTTTTAAGATGGAATTCATAGTCTCTTAACGGAGATATAAAATATTCCCTTGAGATAAGTTTAATGGGTTTGTTATTCAGAGAGTTAGGCCTAACCACTTTAGTGAAACTAAAGTATATATTTATGGAATTGGATTTCATAAATATATAATGAATAACATTAAAGGATTGAACCGGGTACTCAAGGATTAAGATGTAGTAATTTACAAAGTGGCAGTTTACATTAATGACCTTGTATTACTACAAATATTTTATGAAGGGGTTGCATGTATAATAAAGTCTTGGGATATAATTTATAGATAAGGCCTAGAGTGCAACTATATTTTTATAGTGGTATTAAATATAGTTAATGGTAACTTTGGACTTGTCAAGAGTTGACAGAAAAGTCCAAGACCCATTGGAGCTAGTGTCTTATTGGTCCCTTTTAGTCCCACTCCAATCCACACATTTAAGCCCAATTGGAAAGGCCCAAGTGGCCAGCCCAATTAGATTATTGGTTAGATACAAAGGGAAAAACATACAGAATTTTATGTGTAAGAAAAACATCATTGTAATGGTGTGGAAGTGAGTGAAAGTCACTCTCTAATAATCCCTTTGTTACCAATTGAGAGACCACACATCTTGGGCGTTAGTGGAATTGGAGTGAAGATTAAAAGTATTCCCAAGTGCTTCAATCTTCGGTTTTGAAATTCACCGCTTCAAGGTACGATCTCTTGTTCTCAAATTCTGAAATTTACTTTATGCATGTTATCATTATCGAATGAAGTAGATCCGTTTCAAAACTTACTTTTCCGCTGCGTTCACATTTAAATCCATCAACTTGGAGGCTATTCTTTTCCTATGGAACTTCTCAAAGGGTTCTTTTCCTCTGTATTTGGATTTTCTCTTGGGAATTACTGAGGGTAAGCCATACTGTGTACAAAAGTTTCCTACTTCGTACTTGGCTTCGCTCTTGCTAGCTTAGCTTTAGATTTTCAAATCTCTGCACATTTTCATACCTAACCTATGGAGATATCTCTAGCACCATCCGAAGGAAGTTGTTCGGTCTAGTCACCCACCCCTATAAGCCATAACTTTTAAACACCGTGGAAGTGATATAGTTGCCTCTCCTTTCAAGTTTCCAACCAGTGAAGAGAAACTAGTTAAGAAGGTAATAGAGCAGAATAACTACACCAACCAATGTCTAGGAGTTATAGGAAAACAGCTTATATATATATATATAGATGGGTTCAAGTTACACCTAGTGTAACTTCACAAGAGTTACACATTTTTGTGAATCATTGATTACTATTAGATCTAAATGTCAAAAAACACTCATAGTAGTATCATTATTACTCCATAGGAATTAGTGATTTAGGCATTAGCTCTTCTTATTAAAGGGAAAAAAAAAAACCCACAGTTTTTTTTTTTTTTCGTCCATATCATCATCTTCTTCCTCTTGTCTTTCTTTTCGCAATATACTTTCAAACCTCTATCATCTCTCTACAGTTTCTCTCAGACTACTATAATTATAAGCTTTTATCTTGTCTATTAGTTGCTAAGCTTTAAGTTTTAACCAATAATGTAATTATATAAGGCTTTGAAATTGAAACGATCTCAGAGGTTTCATATGAGCTCGGCTATACCTTATAGACACCCTCTGATAATTAAAACTACCATATTTGGATATGACGGACAAGCTATATTTAAAATTGATACTGTTATAGCCTATAAGTTAAAGGGTTCCTTACTCTGACATATCTTTCTTCTTCTGCATCTTTCAATTAATCTATTTGCTTTTCTTTCTAATTTTCTTTCTCTTTTGAATTCCAAAACCAAAAATTAGATAGCGTAGCGATGCAAAGGTTTATTACAGCGAGGTCTGTATGTGCCAATATTTTCACAAGGAAGAGACACTTTTCCACCCCTCTACTCTTCGATGATACTCAGATACGGGTATCTCTCTCACTCAATATATGAAGCACACAACTAGTCCTACAACGAACATAAGAAAATGGTTTTAAGAGTCACATTTAGCTTTTTGAGGGTTGAATGTGATATTATTTCTTTACCATCATATTGGCTACATAATACAAAGATAAATAAATGAGTTCGCAAAATGGTAATCATGTTTATTAAAACAAAATAAAAATAGCTTGTATTTACAATTTTATCTTGAAAATTTTATGAATGGTGGAGGTATACAAGTATAGTACAAAAAGAAAGACAAGAGGAAGAAGATGATGATATGGACGAAAAAAAAAAGTTAATGTTGTGGTTTTTTTTTTTTCTTTTAATAAAAAGAGTTAATGCTTGAATCACTAATTTCTAGAAAATAATAATGATATTATTATGAGTGTTTTTTGACCCTTAGATCTAATAGTAATCAATGATTAACAAAATGTGTAACTCTTGTGAAGTTACATCAAGTGTAACTTGAACCTATCTCATATATATATATATATATATAGGGTTAGGTTCAAGTTACACCTAGTGTAACTTTAAGCAATGTTACACCCCTTAATATTTTTTAATTGGATGCAAATATTAACAAATCCACTGTTAGATTACATTATCTTCATATATTCTTCATGCTTGCAAAATTTCGATATGATCAAAGATTAATAGTCATGTCATCAATTAATTGTTAAAATTCAAATTTTTGTAATTTAAAATAATACATAAAAGATGAGTTTATAAATCAAATGGTAAATAGCATCCGATTGATATGATAATTGACATGCATGTTAAGAACATATAAAATATGTAATTTAACAGTTTGTGTGTGTGTGGGGGGGGGGGGGGGGGGGAGAGAGAGAGAGAGAGAGAGAGAGAGAGAGAGGTGGATGTTATGAATGTATTGTCCTGTTAAACAACAATTTTAACCAATTTTTTATAAAAATAAATGTATGAATTAGTGTTCTCTGTCTCACATATATATATATATATATATATATATATATATAAACCTCATTTCAGTTGTTGTCAAGAGTCTCGTCTTCCTTATTCAATAACCGCTAATCATTTCAGTTTTCTGTCTCATATATATATGTAAACCTCATTTCAGTTGTTGTCAAGAGTCTCATCTCCCTTATTCAATAACCGCTAATCATGGTTCAAATACATACTTTTCCCCCATTTGTTGTAATTATTATATAAAATAAAATACTCTTCTTCTCTATTGACGTACGTAGTATCAAATCCTATAAGTTCAAATATTTGTGTGTACTTGTTAGGTTTTTTTTTTTTTTTTTTTTTTTTTTAATATGGGAATTTGGAGGAAGAAAAGAAAAAAAGAAATCGGTTGTCATTTCTTTTGTTAAGATATTTTAAATAAATAATAGAAGTAGAGAGAAGAATAAATTTTTTTTACCTGGGATTCTAAAAAAACACCCTTACCTTGTCTGGTTGAGATCAAAACAGAGAAAATGTTAAAGTATTATTTTGAATTGACAATATAAATAGATAAGTTTTTTTTTTTTTTTTTTTGAGAAAAATATAAATAGATAAGTTAAAAGGGTATTTTAGATACTTTTGAAATTGTAATAAATTAATAAGCCTGAAGGAAAAATACATAAAAGGAAAAAGGAGACAAAATTATAATCTTACACCCTCTCCCATTAAATTCTTCCAATTTAAAGGTTTAAACTTCTGAGAGTTTAAAATAACCTTTCAAATCCTCTCAAATGGTGTTAGAAACCCTTAAGTGGAGTTGTAATATACTTTTATGTTAGAACCCCTTTCCCTCTTCCCTATGTGTGTGTGTGTGTGTTTGTCTCTTAAAAAAAGAATGGGTAATTGTCCCACATTATTTAAGAGAGTATGTTGTGTGTAGTATAACTTGCCCCACCATCCCTTAAAAGTTACCATAACTTTTGAATGGAATTGTGGTATGCCTTTGTATTAGAACCTCTTTCTCTCTCCCCTCTGTGTGTGTGTGTGTGTGTGTGTGTGTGTGTGTGTGTTTGTTTCTCAAAAAAAGAATGAGTAATTGTCCCACATTACTTAAGAGGGTATATTGTGTGTAGTATAACTTGTCACACCCTCCCTTAAAAGTTACCATGACTTTTGAGTAAAATTGTGGTGTGTCTTTATGTTAGAACTCATTTCCCTCTCCCCTATGTGTGTGTGTGTGTGTGTGTGTGTGTGTGTGTGTGTGTGTGTGTGTTTGTTTCTCAAAAAAAGAATGGGTAATTGTCCCATATTACTTAAAAAAGTGTGTTGTGTGTAATATAACTTGTCTCACCCTCCTTTAAAAGTTATCATGGCTTTTGAGTGGAGTTGTGATGTATCTTTGTGTTAGAACTCCTTTCCCTTTCTCCTCTGTGTGTGTGTTTATTTCTTAAAAAAAAAAAAAAAAAGGGTAATTGTCCCACATTGTTTAAGAGAGTGTGTTGTGTGTTGTGTGTAGTATAACTTGTCTCACCCTCCCTTAAAAGTTACTTGAGTAGAGTTGTGGTATGCGTTTGTGTTAGAACTCATTTCCTTCTCCCCTGTGTGTGTGTTTGTTTCTCCCAAAAAAAAAAATCCTCTCAAATGGTTCCTCTCTTTAATTTAAAAACACCTCTAATCTAATGTGTGTGTGTGTGTATATATATATATATATATGTTTAAATCACTAAATTAATAATTGAACCTTCTCTCTATTCTACGCAAATATTAAATGATAATTACTTAAAATATATATATATATATATATATATAAAATAGTAATTATCATAAATAGATAATAAAAAAAAATTGGAGAAAAATATAAATAGATAAGTTAAATGGGTAGTTTAGATAGTGTTGAAATTGTAATAAATTAATAAGCCTGAAGGAAAAATACATAAAAGGAAAAAGGGGACAAAATTAGAAGCTTACACCCTCTCCCGTTAAATTCCTCCAATTTAAAGGTTTAAACTTGAGAGTTTAAAACAACCTTTCAAATCCTCCCAAATGGTTCCTCTCTTTTCTTAAGAACACTTCTAATAATCTAATGTATATATATGTTTAAATCACTAAATTAATAATCGAACCTTCTCTATTCTATGCAAATATTAAATGGTAATTACTTAAAATATATATATATATATATGATGGTAATTGTCATAATTGCAAAAGTGTTGTTTTGTTGGAGCGACAGACAAGACAACGTTCTTCATTTACAAAACCACGCAACTGTATCTTGCAATTAATGAGATGAAACTTTTTTCTATGAGCAGCCAACAAGGACAATTTGCACCAATCTTTCATTGTCTGCCATATTCCACAGTTAGATCTAGCAAGATCAAGAATACTTAAACTGTACAATTCAGTATACACCAGAGAGAGAAAGAGGATCTAGCTTAGATTTGACAAGTCTCAGTTTATCTAGTTTTGAGTGTTTGACACTTTCCCACTTCACACGTGTAGAGGCCTCTATAAAGACAGAATCATACAAAGTTTGATACTCAGAACACAAAGCAATGGAGAGGCAGGTGGCCATAATTGGAGCTGGTATCAGTGGCCTTTTGGCTTGCAAGTACACTTTGTCAAAGGGTTTTCATCCAATCGTTTTTGAAGCCAAAAGCACCATCGGAGGAGTGTGGACCAAAACCGTAGAGACCACTAAGCTCCAAACTCCAAAACCAGCATATCAGTTCTCAGATTTTCCATGGCCTTCTACAGTGGAAGAAGACTTTCCTAACCAACACCAAGTCTTTGATTATATTCAATCCTATGCTAACCATTTTGACTTGCTTAGGCACATCAAATTTAATACCAAAGTTTTGAGCATCGAGTATGAAGGCCCATCTGAGGAAGAGATGCAATCTTGGAGTATGTGGGGTGGAATTGGTGACCCTTTTGGCTCTAAAGGGAAATGGAAGGTTATAGTAGAGGATGCTCAAAGCTTTTCAACTGTGGTATGTATATTGTACAGTATGTAAACACACATATAACCTATTCGAATTGTTTTTTTTTCTTGTCAGGATTTTTTGTGCACTTGCTATATATGAAGTTTTTTTGCTTTGGGTCAGGACTAGGTGGAATGGTGGATTATGCCAATTCTCAAATTTTATCTGATTTTTAGATAATTAAGTTTGGATTGCTTAACAAACTATATCAGATCAGTTAAAGAATTAATCTTTTTCATTAGGATTTTCACGAAATCACTGTAAGGGAATCCTTGTACTGTAGAATAGTAGTGAAAATAATAATTTTTTAGAATCTTGATATTATTCCTTCTTATGTGAATGGAAATGCAGGTACACTTAGTGGACTTTGTGATCCTCTGCATTGGGCGATTCAGTGACATTCCAAATATTCCTGAATTCCCTCCAAACCAAGGCCCAGAAGTATTTCAGGGAAAGGTGATGCACTCCATGGATTACGCTGACATGGACGATAAAAGTGCTGCCGACTTTGTTAAAGGGAAGCAAATCACTGTTGTGGGATTCCAAAAATCTGCCTTGGACATTGCTATGGAATGCGCACTGGCCAATGGTAAGAAACACAAATTTTACTTAACATTTTATATCTATATAAATATCTCATAGACTAGAGTGCACTTTGTACTTTTAAAGTTTGAGATTGTTTTCATTTTGATATTTTACATTCAAAATTTTCACTTTGACTCTTCATATTCGATTCTATTTTCAAATTGGAAAATATGAAAGCTGAATCAAATCCTAAAATGAAAATTTTAAAATGTAAATGGTCAAAATAAAAATAACTCCAAAATTTTAGGACCAAAAGTGTATTTTAGTCAATCTCATAATTTTTGTAAATGATAAAATGCTCATGAGCAGAATTTATTAACTATGTACCCCTATGCTTAGATTAATTGTATTTGATAGGTTTTTTACATTAGTTTAACCATAAATTTGCAGGCACTGAACATCCATGTATTGTATTATATAAAAAGGAACATTGGAACCTTCCTGATTACCTTCCATGGGGCGTGCCTCTTACTTATTTATACCTTAATCGCTTCTCCGAGCTACTGGTTCACAAACCTGGTGAAGGCTTCCTACTAAGTCTCCTTGCAACACTCCTTTCCCCTGTGGTAAAATTTCTCCCTTTTTTTTTGGGGGGGTGGGGGGGTGGTCCCTTAAGGGATGGGGTCATTATCAAACAAACTATTTGTGCTGGTAGGACATTGAACTTATGGTATGGGTCATCATCAAACAAACTACTTATGGCAAAACATCATCAAACCCTTCAATTTGATTTGATTTTGGTCATCATTTAGATTTCCTGTAATCTCTATTTGTTGGACCCTTTGCAGTTGGGTTTAAAACAACACAAATTGACCCTTTAGTAGATTTCCATCACTTTTATTTAACAGAAAATGATCATATTGACATCATGTGAAGCATAACTCATGCACATATAATTGATTCCTATATAACACATATGTTCACTTGATCATTATGTCCAATAAAAATAAATTGTAGCACAGTGTTTGTCAATGACTCATGAGGGGGTCTCTTTGCATTAACCCCCCACCCCCTTCTTTTTCTTTTTCTTTTATTCAAATATTTTTAACTTGACATGACAATTAATCATAAGGTTGAAGCTTAAAAAGTTTTGATCATGTAACAGAGATGGGCATTTTCTAAATTTGTTGAAAGCCATATAAAAAATAAGCTGAGGCTGGCAAAGTTTGGAATGGTACCAAAACATAGTTTCCATACAGAAATCAATTCTTGTTTGATCCCCACGGTACCAGAAAAATTCTATGACAAAGTTGAAGAGGGAAGCATCAATTTGAAAAAGAGTAAGTGCTTCAGCTTTTGTAAAGAAGGTGTTTTGGTTAATGGTGAGGCACAACCCCTAAAGACAGATTTGGTCATATTGGCTACTGGGTTCCAGGGTGACAAAAAACTCAAAGACATTTTTGTCTCCCCCACCTTCAAAGACTACATTGCTGGTTCACTTGATGCAACAGTTCCCCTCTACAGGTTAGATTTTTTTTTTTTTTTTTTTTTTGGTTATAATTTTCTTTGAGAGGAGAAAATTAAGGAAAATTGTCCTTTTCATTAAAAAGGGAGAAAGGAGAATCGTAACATTAGATTTTTTTTTTTTTTTTTTTTTGATGAATATAACATTAGATTGAATAACTAGCAATGTATGAATTATCATATTATATGATAAGCAATATAAAGATAAAATTTAATTTTCTCCAACCCACTAAGCGACGATTTATAAAGTCATCTACATGAATTAAATTACATGACTCATTAAATTATTCAAACAACTCACATTACTCATGTGATTCAAATAAATAAATAAAAAGACAAATGACTAAGATTATATGTGAATGTTTATACCAATAGTTATGTAATGGATTAAAGATATTTTTTTCTAAATTAGTTTAGATGTAAATTCTATTAAATAAGAATAGATGGGTTTTTTATTTATCATTTCATCTAGGTTTACAAACAACTTCCGTTTATTTTTGGGAAATAAGTGTTATAATAATAACTAAATTATTAAATTTATCATTTTATAATAGCTTAAACTTTTAGAATTTGGACTAGTACTAGTTTATCATAGTATTGACGTGACGCATGTGCTACTAAACTTGAAAACTATGTTTGCACTTAACCTCTCATTTAAATTCAACATTTTAGAAAATGTGATTAATTTATGAATAAGTTTTACTTTGAATGACAAAATTATATTTTGACTTCAACAGGGAATGTATTCACCCTAGAATTCCACAACTAGCAGTAATTGGATATTCAGAAAGTGTTTCAAACTTGTACACCTCAGAGATGAGATGCAGATGGCTAGCAGAGCTTCTAGACAGCACATTCAAATTGCCTAGCACCAAAGAGATGGAAAAAGATGTGGCAAAATGGGATGAGTACATGAAGAGATACTCAGGGCAATACTACAGGAGATCATGCATCGGTGCTCTTCATATATGGTACAATGATCAGCTGTGCAAAGACATGGGGTGGAACCCCAAAAGAAAGAAGGGATTCATTGCTGAATTGTTTGAGCCTTATGGACCATTAGATTATGTTTCCCAATAAAAGAGGATGTTGACCAAGTAAAAGTTGTCGCATATGACAACCAGTTGTGACTTGCACGATTCATTTTCAGAACCTTTGTGCATGAATGAATGACTACACTTATCATTCATGACCACACGTGTCACCTTATTATGTAAGAATAATGAACACGGAACTAATAAAAAAAAAGCTACTGCAATCTTTTCCAAATGTGGAGCATCTTTGTTTTTTTTTTCAAAGAATATGGAGCATACTTGTTCACGGCATCATTGAGGGAGATTCTAAAGTAGTTATTAAAGTCATGAGGAGCGAGGAGGAATCACTGTCAACATATGGTCATCTGATTGCTGCAACAAGACAGATTATGGATGGCTTCAGTAGCTTGATTATTTCACGCACACTCGAAGGCAGGGTAATAATTTGGCACATAACCTTGCTAGACATACTAGACATGTTAGTGGTTATCTTGCGTGGATGGAAGATGTTCTACCACAGTTACAAAGTGTACTTCAAGCCGATTTTGGCTAGTTTGATTTAATAAAAGCTTATGATCTTGATTCTCAAAAAAAAATTTATTAAAAAAATAAAATAAAATAAAATAAATCATCCTTTTGATTGTCACGTGTTCTTTTTTTATTAACGGTATTAGAGCCAAACTTTGTCCCTATCAAAAACAGAAAAGATATCTCATGTATGACTTTTTAAATGTATCATCTTTTTAGGTTTTACAAAGTCCTGAGTCAAAACATGATGAGAAAGAGGTTGATATATAAGATAATTATTATTGAGAAGAAAATTTTATATTATTGACAACTAAGTGTGAAATTTGTTTCTTTCTTGATATTTGTAAGTCGCTCTAATTAATGAGACAACTAGGAAAAGGATCAGGAGCTCAGACAAATCTTTTAGCCTTTAGTCCCAAGCATTCTTCAAGGGTAGTAATTCACCAACCCAAGTCTTACGGAAAATGTTATTTAAATATCTTATCCTATCTACCTCGAACTTTTTTTTTTAGAAGATTATCTACCTCAAACTTAAGGAGCCTCAAGAGATAATAATTGAGTGGTGAACGGAACTACGAGGGAGAATTAATGAATTATTGAGTAAAAGCAAAGGGGGAGAAATTTTGAATGCCTTTCAATCTGGCTTGCAGCTTTTCCTGAACTGTTCACTCTTCTAACTTTTTTTCACATTACAATAGCCCTAACAATAGCACCAGATCCAAGTCCTCTTTTTACATCATCGGTGTCTAATAAGATTCTTAGAAAGTCTTGACTAATCTCATGAACAAATGTAATCTCCCACCTCACTCATTCTAGGTAATCATACGAGAAATTAAAAAGCCAAATTTCGATTGAAATGAATATGTCAATGTAATTTAAGAGAACTCAATGAAAGAACATCAATTCAAATCCTGAATTCAAATTTAGAGGTGAGAGATCAAGAATTCTCACAATTTCTTAGATACATGGATCCAATTCAATTCAATGGAATTTTTCATTCACATACAACATTTTAATACATTTTAATTTTATAGAACTCTTGGACTCTTAAATTTTGAGTAAATGGCCCAAGGTGTTGCCAACCTAGGACACTTGAACCTAAAGCCTCATGTGATTCATGAGGCCTGAAAACCACCAGACCATATACCCTTGGGTTGGTCTAATCTTCCTTTTCTTATTTGATAACTAATCTTGTTATACGGAGGCTGTTGCTATTTCATTAGCAAGATGGCCCTTTCATTTTTCGGACTTTTAGTTAATATATGTACTTTCATTATGGTCAAATAAACATCTCTTGCCTGGAGCCATGTAAGTCAATGAATGATCTGCTAGTTTTTATAAGGAAAATCATGGTTCAAATCCCCCTCCTGTCCAATTATCAAAAAATAATAATAATAAAGCATCTCTTCAACTATTTTCTGTTTTCATTTTTATTCAGAAGTAACTAAAAGGAAGGCGTATAAACAAGAACTTCCTAGAAGAATACCCATCACAGTACCTACTCTCAGCGAGGTTATCTCAATTAAACACTTATTTTGGAGCACCATTGCTCTCCCGGGAAAGAAAAAACCTAGACTTTGCCAGAGAATAACATTCATAATAACTAAAAAGTTGAATGATGATCTAACAAGCACAAACGAAAATTTAGCAAGCACCATTTACAATAACAAAAATAACTAATTCATTAATAAAATTTCTACCTGATAACACATTGCTTTCATTTGTTTACTTTATACAAGATTATGCCAATCGAAAGCCAAAAACTTTCTATCAGCTTGAAAAGAATGTGTAACCAAAAGCCGCAAGTTACAACTGAAACACCTATAAAACAATGTATGTCATGTCATACTTGAGCATCGTATATGTCCTGCAATCTTTCCAGATGGTTCCCATCTCAAGTGGCCAGCTGAAAAAGAAGGTGGTTAAATAATTCTGAAGTCAAGAACCAAACTCTAAAGTCGGAAAAAGGCATAATAATGCAGATTGGACCAATAAGCACTTACCAGTAAGTTTTTACAAGCAATTCTACCGGATAGAAGCAGTTTTTCATTTCAATTGAGAAATGAGAAATACATACAATATCAACTAAACTAGAGAGCCATTTAAGGTATTTAGAAAGAAGGGATGTAATTTGCATCATTAGTTTGTGCAAGTATGAAAACATCATCTCAATGTGCATATTAATTCAAAAAAGAAATGTTGACAATATGCCATTTGTTTCCAACACAAATTACTTCAATTCAAATGTAAACTTATACTAATAGAATGAACAGTTATGTACCAAAGTTTCCACTATATATTGTTGCTTGTTCTTGCTGTTGGGTACAAATGTTGGTCAAAATTGAGTTATCAACTCAAATGCAATAAGGATAATAACCTGCACTACATTTGCAGACCTTACATAAAGAACTTGTACTAAGGAAGTAAAACTTGGTTTTCATCACAAATAAAAAAAGGCAATTGTTTTCCTTTATCTTTTTTGGTTATTATGTATGGAAAAATAATTTTCTCCTAAAAATGCTTTGTTCTATCAAACTATTGTCTTCTTCTATTAAAAACATATTCGTGCAAAAAGCAAGTGAAGTTCAGATAATGTAAGTGAGAGTCACCAACAAACATAGAGAATAGAGAAACTTTTGAGAGGAAGGGGGAAATAAGTACAAAACAAGTATGAATTACAGATAACTTTTCGGTCATAGTTTAATGGGGTGAAGTGACTGCGTTTGAAGTGATGTTCAAAAGAAACCCTCCTTTGGGACTCATTCACCAAATGTCATGCATAAATTTAAAGGTACATTGAACAGCAAATGAACTGGCATTCATATGAAACCTTACCAACGGAATCAGGAAGACTCACTCACCCAATATCATGCATAAATTTGTAGGTACAAAGACAAGGACTTTTCATTAGTTGAAGACAAGAAAACAACCAAAAATTTCCAGGAATACATGACGTTAATACATATCAGAAAATTAGAACACTAAACCATAATCAGAGTCATGAATATACACTAACCTCAGTTCTCTGGAAGTCCCTGTGCAAGAACCACCATGGACCATTTTTTGATTGTAATCTGCAAAAAAAAGATAATATATAAATACATCTACTAGCACAAGCAAGAAATGGCAACCATCAAATCAACATAAACAGACTGACACTGATAAGCATCCTAAAGTCCTCATGAACATTGACATGACAACAATTTTTTTTTTTAAATGCAAATTCTGACAATACCTGACTTCTAAAAAATATGATTATGAATGAAAATTGCCAACATCAGTAATATATGGTACTAGACCAGAGATTAGTAGAACCAAATATGACTTCACATCATTATGCATTATCAAAATGCCAACACCAGGCATGTCAATTGTCAAGTGGACACATACTAAATAAAAATTTTCATCAAGAATTGCATATCAGCCCTCACCTACTACTAGGATAAACAGTCAAAAAAGAGAATATAATTCATAATTCACAATATAGAACCATCGTATGAAAGTAATAGTTCAAAATTCACCATACTCTCATAATATTGTAAAGTTTACCTAGCAAATCCTGCCACCGTCCGTAAGCCCATAAAGAGAGTTAAGCCCAACCAAACCCCAGGAAGGCCCAAAATTGAAGGAGCATAGAGCAAAAAGGTTGAACATATTGCCCCCGATATCATCTATAAATCCATCAAAAAATATCAAAAACAAGCAATAAGCACAACCAAGTAAGGACATCTCAAAGAAATTTTTACTTTGCAATGGTAAGGTTTACCATAGAGTAAGCTGCATATGGGAAGTCTGAAACACCATAATGGAGGCCATCAAAAATAAAAGCCAGGGCATTCAAAGGTTGACTAGCACTGACAAACTGTAAAAAAATTTTGAATTCATAAGAAATATGCAAGGGCACCAACATTTGTGTAAACTTGTAAAGCTATACAAAAATCAAATAAATCATCCATTGTAAGTGTGCTACATACCAGTACCCCAGTTCTAACAATTCCCAACACTTCAGCATCCTTCGTAAACACAGTGGCCAACGAACCAAAAGATACACCCAGAATCGCAGACAAGAAAACTCCAGTGAACAATCCTATCTGGAAAAAATATGCACATCAATTTCAAACAGATCAACTCAACTAAAGATGTGCATTAGACACATAGAACACAATGGAGAAGCATAAACGATAAGCTTACCTTTAAAACATAATCTGCAACGTCTTTCACAGACTGATAATCACCTTTAGAGAAAGAACTTGCAATCAGGGCCTACAATATATATGACAATTTGGAAGTCAACAAAAACACAAACTTTTATGTAGGTTAGTCCTGATAACAAAATGTGGGGGAGCTCTGTGGTAAGCAAACTAAATCTTCTCATATAGTTTCTTGGAGGAATTTAAACTCTAAAGGTTAAATGCAGAAATACACTTTTCCTTTTTATTAGAGACGTCTTTCCGAAATTTCATTATTACATATTTTTCATTCTCCAATTAGTTGTTAGACTTTACACCTTGTTTATGTATATTCTACAACAATCTTTATTTGTTGATTTTAATCACTTCCAATCCATGAAGCTCACACCAAAATTAATTATTCCCACCAAAATAAAAATAAATGGGGTCATAGCATGGGGAATATAAATAAGTATGTTAAGGCATTATATAAGAAAATAACTAAAATGAATTATTAAATACCTGACCAGATGCTGCCAGTGCATCCGTAAGGAGGGATACAGCCAACCATACTTGAAGACATATCTGATGTGCAGCCATAGCAACTGGACCTTGACGAGCAGCCATTGATGTCCCCAATGTCATGGTAATAAGAACAGCAAGAGTTCTTCCAAGAAGAAAACCACCTACAGCAGCCCGTCGTTGATAAGCATTAAAATACATCTGAATTAGAGGAAATGATCTGGCATCTATATCATTCATTATCAGAATAAAAAGTAGTCATACATTTAGAAGCAGCATCAAAGTAAAATGTAGCCAACAAGCTACAACTCAAATGAAAGGATGAGGTAAAGGGTTCAAGACCCATTGCTTGTGTTGGTAACTAACAAGCTAAAAATAAAACCAATGTAGCCAACAAGCTATAACTCAAATGAAAGGATGAGGTTCACCCATTTGTTGTGTTGGTAATTAACAAGCTAAAAATAAAAACCAATGTACTGCTCCATCCGCAAAAGCAATAGCAAACGAGATTGTCAGATCAGTAAGAAAAGTGGGGAAAACAAAAATAAATATAAAAATCAAGAGAGTTGGCACTGGCAACGTGACAAAATTTAAGAGCTTACCAGATTTTAAATATCCACCAAACTGAAGTGATCCCAGCTTTGGAGGCAGTAATACAGCTCTCTTGTTTAGATGCCAGATCAGTAAAAACGTAACAATATACCTGAAGCATTAATATTTTATGGCATGAATTATGGTTAAATAAAGCCAAAGAGAAAGGTATAGAGGAAGAAAGTCATCCAAAAAGCACATACTGAGACAAGACAGTGGATATGGCTGCTCCAGTTGCACCCAATTTAAAATAATACATAAGAATGGGAAACAAAAATACTGCTGATAGATTTCCAATGCCTGCATATGGGACAATACATTAGTTTGCAGGAAGCAGTGTATGAGAAATGAAGAAAAACAGAACCACAGGATGTTGATAAAGTGTAAACTCGAAAAATAAAGGCAATAACTAATAAGTAGTGTAAGGACTCAAATTGTATTGGACCCAAAAGAGGGATGGCATTCGAGCCCAACAAGCCCAAACAATAAAATTTTTAGAGAGTGGGTGTAAGAATTAGTTCCAGTGAGTGGAAAAAGACATCGTTCTTGTGCAGCAAAAGGAACTTCAAATTAAATAAAAGAAAAACTCTTCCTCCCTTCTCCTCGGCTAGGTTTTTAGTGTCTATCTCTTTGGATTCTTTCTCTTTCTCCTTTTTTTTCTAAAAGTCCTCTCTAGTGTACTCCGATTTCACGTTATATACTACCTTCTTCATCTTGCTTTCACCGTACATGTATAGGTTCCATTCTAAGAACTTCTTTTTGTCCCATCCAGAACTTTCTGGATCCTCCGCTCAGTGGCCATAAGGCTGCTTGGTTACTGTTCAGGTATCACCTCCACATTAATGCGACCAGAGAGTTAGCTGGGAAGCATTTAATGTGGAGGTAGCAGCTTTTAGGAGATATTTGTTACCTTTCCTAGTTCCTTCTTTGCTCAATATTCATTAGTTAGTTTGCATGCAATTCTGTGAAGTTTATTGACTATTAAAAGAGTTACATCCACCTCGGACGTTGGTTTGAGTTCTAAATCTTATCCTCGGGCGTGGTTTGGACTATTATGTATGACTTACGTCTCTTTGTCTTGTGTTATTCTCAAAATGGCTCTATTTAACCATCCTCGGACATGTGAGTGTCCTCGGATTGGGCCGTTGGGCCACTAGCCCACTTTCTATGAACTCTCTGTTATCTTTTTGGACAACTGGCCCCACAAGTAGGAAGCAACATAGGACAACATCAGACAAAGATGAAATACAAAAAAAAAAAAAAAAAAATTAAATGTCTCACAGATACTATAAAATAAGTCAAGAAAAGATCAGTTTCTTCCTTATTCACTACTACTACAAGTATTGCACTAAAATATGCTTCTGCATTTTTCCCCACGAAAAAAATTACAATTAGGATGAAGGGCATTGATGCAGATGCACACACTCCCAATAATGTGAACGTATAAAATAATGAAAAATACCATAAATGGCATCAACATAGAAAAATTTACACAATGATTTCTATATTTTTTAACAAATTTTTAATTAGTTTTTAAATTGAATAGTTTCTTCATATAGATCAGTTGGAACATCTATAAACCTTGCCTCTACACAACCTTCAGATTTTTAATTTGATGAGATGTATCCAAATAAGCATATCCCTTGTATCCTATAAATGATGACCAATATCTTTTGGAAATGCATTGGAAAATATATGGGCTCAAAACTGAGAACTCATAGATCCCACCGCCCCCCCCCCCCCCCCCCCCCCCCCACCCCACCCCCCCCCAAAAAAAAAAAAATCAAACAAAAGAAAGGAAAAGCCCCCTGGTTGGGTCAAACAAGGAAAAGAATTTGACGTGACTCATTTGAATTCGATGATCAAATGAGCAAGCATTTCAAGATGGTATCAACCACCATGAAATGTAATTTATTCCTTCTATTCTTGATACAAAACACATTAGAACCAATTTAAAGAGAAACAATAAAGTAAATTACAAGGCACAAAAGGAATTGGGTTAAAAAAAATGCTCGCGTATTATGACATATGATATCTATATCTGTTGTCTAAGGAAATATTAGTGTCAATAAGTATTACTAAAATAAAGCACTTGCCTAGACATAAAACAGGAGTTTTTGTGTCCTTAAAACCACGGAAAACGCCTTGAAGAGCCAAAGATACCACCACTGCAGGAGCACCAAAGGCTCTAAGTGAAAGAAATCGTTGTGCTGGAATACGCATGGATGAACCCTAGAAAGTAAATGATACCCATAAAAAATAAATAAATAAATAAATAAAATTCCCTTGTCAATAGGAAGCCATGTACCTGAGAGAATAAAAACATATACATGCACATATGTGTATAGAGCGAGGGAAAGGAGGGAGCGGGGGTTGATAAATAAATATATAACATAAACCCGAGTAAGTGTAATAACTTACTGATGATATGCCCATTAAATCTAGAAACTTTCCTGATCCCAAATACAAGGCCAAAGCCTCAATAATGCCAATCCCAACTGCTAATAGTAAAGCTGTAGATACTGAAGATAGCTGCTTTCTTTCAGCTGGTTTACCATTAGTACTGTCTTCTAGAGAACCCCCACATGTACAACAATCAGACCAAATTAGCAATGAAAGTGAAAATACCGAGCCAGTTATATACTCATAGTCATACCATCAAACCAGAATCAAATATGTTCAACAAAAACACTCGAGGCATCAACCATTAATTTTACTTCACCTGAAGCAGAGTCTTTGACTGAATTCTTCGAAATGTCTTCAGCAACGAAAGAAGTCGAAATGTCTTCAGCAACGAAAGAAGTGGCAATACTAAGGAGAGGAATATTAAATAGCTTTGATATGCAGTTAAAGATGTTTGTGGAAACACCAGCTGAACCCAACTCCACAGGACCTATGAATAATAAAACAAAAGGGGTGAGTTAAAGCCCCAAAGCGAAAAAAATAAAAAAATAAAATAAAATTGTGATTGGTAATCCAGTGTGTATTTTAGCTTTTATACCCAGAAATCAGAACCAATGCAAAAGAAAATAACTTTTAGGTTGATTAAATTTAAGTTTTCCTAAATCATGAAATGCGTCCATGGTTTTCTATTGCCTTACATGCCACACTAACTAAATCAACTGAAAGCACAAACATTCTCACAACTTTAGTTCTAGGACTATAAAACCAACCCAACATTAGCTAAATATTGATTATCAAAGGCGCAACAATGGTTTTCTATTGACACCACACTAACTAAAGCAAGTGAAAGTACCTGCTTCACACAACTTTAATTTTAGAAGAACAAAAGTTACAAAACCAGCTAATGACCACTAAACACACATCATGATCATGATTTCCTATACCATAAAGAGGACATTATTATTTTATAATAAAAATTAAACCGATAAAAGGGGCTCAAAATATTACCAAGAAAAAGTTGTTAAAATTAAAAATTAACAGAAGGAAGGAATCATATATCAGTAACAGATAGTACCTAATCTACCAATATAGGCAGTCTCCATCAGCTGTGCTAAGGGTTCAAGAGCCTGTCCACCAATTGCAGGCAAAGAAAGCATTAAAAGTTCATGCTTTACATCCCAAGACTTTGATTGACTGGCAGGAGTTCCTGTCAATTTACTGTTAACAAATTAAGAAAATTCATACTTGTACAGAAGTTTCATGATATGAAACCCTACCAAAAAATAGGAAACTTTAAAAGAAAGAGAAAATAATAACAACTCACACAATAAGTAGCAAATCAATTATTTAAAGACATACTATCATTACAAACAATTTTGTCACTAATAAACATCTTATGAGAAAGTGTTGCCCACGTGCACACACACACACACATTGAGAAAGCAAAGAGAGTCCTACCATCTATTTCCTACAACTTATCATGTTAAATAACTTAAGAATCATGTCAAATAACAATACTTGGGTCTATAGCTCACAAGGTGCTATTTACCCAATGTATGGAGAAATTGATAAGTACACCCAGTGTACTACACCTCCTTCGCACATAATAGTGGACCCTGTGTGCAAGAACCACAAGTAGGGCCCACCATTGTATGAGAGAAGGGTGTAGTACACGGGTGCACCGAATAATCTCACCTAAGCATGAAGGACACAATTACCATGCCAAACAACTTACAATTTGTTAAATAACAATACACAGATCTACAGCTCCCAAGAGGCATACTTAAAACTTAAAAGCTCCAGGCAGTGCCCCACCAAGACCAATATGTGTATCCCTATCCACCTTAAAAGTCTGCTGCAGGAGACTTGTGCTCCTTTCTTATAATGCAGACTGATTAGGCTTCCTATAGCATATTGTTACACATAGAGTCCAAATAGAAGTAAATAGGAACACTTCCCGTCACAAGGTTCATGTATTCTTTTTTTTTTTTTTTTTTTGGGTGCATACAAGCTTCACATATACACTTTTGGATCAGGAATTGGAAATAAGTGTCATCTTAGCATTAAGAAGGGAAGAGAGAGAGAGAGAGAGAGAGATCACAGAATAAGAGCAATGATCATTGTCTAATGGTTTCAATGAAAATCAGAGCTAAAGAAGAATAATAGCAAAATAAATAAAGTAAAATGTGGGAGACACAACTTAGTACAATGTTTTCAGGCCAGAATCAAATATTACATACTTTCAGACCACAAACCAATATATTTTGAAAAGGCATACTGCATTATTATTTCAATGTCCATATGAAGTAAAGAAATAAGGATATTTTACACTATAATTTGAAATTGAGCATCCAAATTTTATAATAACATTCCACAATCCAAAAAATGCACACATAAATCCATCATAGAACTTCAAACCAAAAATGCAAAAGAATTTAGTAATACCTCTGTAAAGTTAATATGTACAAACAATACAGTTCAAGGCTTAATATCTTACAGAGTGTCCTCCCCTGCACTGCTCAGAGTCTCCTCTTCCACATCAGAGGAACTCACATCATAATCAGAGCTCAACTGACTATCACTAACACAAATATCGGGTTTTCTTTGCCGAGTCACCAGTGGAGACAAAAATGCTCTATTCCTCAAAGTCAAATGGAAGCTCTCCACAATCTCTGCGTTGCTTAACCCTTTCCTATCAATTGGCACAAAGGAATTGCAAACCTCGCTTGACCGTGACAAAGATAGCGGCCTCGTTGGTTTCATTATAATACCCTTACTAACTCGAGTGGCCAACATGGTAATCAATTCTTGTTAAAATCCTTCGACAATCAAAACCCCAACAAAGAAATCACCACCAATATGCAAGCCAGAGGTTAGAATTAGATAAAACAAATACATTCTAATATTCAAACTTGTTTTAATTATAATGCTAACCAATCTAATTCGAGTAGCCAAAATGGTAATCAATTCTTATTAATCCTTCAACAATTAAAACCCCAAAAATGAAATGACTATAAATATGCAAACTAGAGGATAAAATTTAATCAAAAAAGTATATTATAACATTCAGAATTGTTGTAATTATAATGTTGATCAATCTAAAACTGTTCTAACAGAGTACCAAAATTAGAAATACAATTCTCAATCAGAGCAAAATGTCAGAATTAAATTTTTATTTTTAATTAAAAAAAATCTAAATATCTAACTCCCATTTGTGTGCTAATTTCACGTTCAAATACGAACCCAACATAGCACTTCCAATTTTTACAAAAAGGTATAGCAAAGAAACAAAATTGAAAAAGTTAAAAACTATTATACAACAAATAAAGAATTTGCAAAATCAAATATACGAAAACACACCCACCCATCCAAACACACACACACAAAACAATGAAAAGCACAAAGCTTTACATTCAAAATTCAATTTTGTTCTGTTTCGAAAAAACAAAATTGAAAACAGAGCGTGAAACAGAAAGGGCAACAATAAACTCAAATGCAGCGAAGTATTAAGAAAAAAATCAACGCTGGGAACCACAAATGGTTCGGTGTTTTGAGCGCGGGAAAATGGTTATGCAGAGGAGGGTGTTTGGTTCGCAAGAAAACAAAACAAAACAAAACAAATAGAGAGATAATAAAAAAGAGAGAACTTTAATAAGAGCTATAGTACCTTATTGGTTTTCTTCTTTTGAAAGTTGGGGTTTTTAGAAAAAATTTGAGAAATGGATAACACTAGTTGTTGTTGTGGTTGTTCTTCTTCTTCTTCTTGAAAAGAAGACAGCAACAACAGAACTCCGTGACTGAATACTGTAAAGAAATGGGCGAAACGGTTTTTGTTTATATATGTTGGACTTGTGTTGTGTTGTGCTGTGTTGTGTACTTGTGTTTGTGTTTAGGGTCCGAGTTCTTTCACTAGTGGAGTGTCAAAGGTTGCCTCACGTGCTACGCCACTTATAGATTTTTTTTTTTTTTTTTTTTTTTTTTGAAGTGTAAGGACCAAGGAAGCTTATTAAAAGAAATAAAAAATAGTAAATAAATAAAGATAAAATCTGGCCATTTATTGTTTTTTTGTTTAGTGTAACTTTAAATAATATTACACTACTCATTAATTTATTATTAAATTCATATTTTAAAAAATCAACTATTAGATTACATGTTCTATATGTTTTTAAAATACGTGCTAATTTCTATGCCAAACAGATATAATATATCATTCGATTAATAAACTCATCTTTTATACATTATTTTAAACTACAAAAATTTGAATTTAAATAATTGATTGATGACATGACTATTGATCTTTGATCATCTTGAAATTTTGTAAGTATAGAGAATATATAAAGATAATATAATTCAACGGTAGATTTATCAAAATTCGCATTCAATTAAAAAATATTGGATAGTGTAACATTACTTAAAGTTGCACCAGGTATAGCCATTTGATATATATAATGGTTTGTATTTGTTAAATTATATGTTACTTCATGAATGTAATATTGCTTTTAAACATGTGGTAAAGATACTTAGCTTAATTTCATTTGGTTGAATGAGTTATATGTTGAGGGTGTCATGGTGCTTTATTGTTTAGAATAAGTAGTTGGGGGCTGGTCTTTTTCTTAATCTCGACTGTATCGCCATTGATATGTTAAGATTTTTCTAAATGTTTGAAACATAAACAATTATTCGTGAGCGATAAAAACAATTTGAAGATATTTTTTGCAATCCTTCTAGTTGCCTCAAGGTGTGGCTCTTTCTACAGAGTAAATCCATACCCCAAATTGTATGGATTTAGTTGGATTGAATTGTATGAGTACATGTTGTGCAAGGTGTGTGTTGAACTCCACATTGCTTGTTTATTAGGTGAATCTTAGGTATTCGGATTTCCGAGTCCTATGGTAATTACTTGACTAGTCCTTTAGTAAATAAGCACAAGTTTGCTGAACACTTTCCATGAGTCATTATAGATAGTATCATAATTATTGTACACTCGAAGTGGATCTTAATAAGGACATATTCTATAATTTTTTTGTTATTTGTTTTCTTATTGAATATCCTCAAATATATTAAAAGATAGCCACGTGATGGGTTCAAAACTTTTATTTTAATAACTTTTCTAAAGAAGGGAGGAGCTGGAAATTGATCGTAGAAGGGGCATCTCTCTCTTTCTCTCTCTCTACATATTTGTGTATATATATATGTGTAAACTTTTAACATATTTATGTTTCTATTTATGTTTATATTTTCCACACAAATATAATATGGTTTATTTCTATATTTTTCAAGGCCACTTGTGAAACAATTTTTTATATTAATTGATAATCAGTCAATAAATACAAATTCTTGTGGGGTGGAGCAAGGCGGGGTAGAGGCAAAAGTCGGTCTATAGTTTACTAAAAGGATAATAATGTTTATATTAATTGATTATTAATTGATAATCACTCCACAAGTAAAAAATTTATATAATAATGTTTATGTTTACAATTTTTTTATTTTTTTTATTTTAATATCATTTTCAATTTTAGACCAAACAAATAAGAATTGTTTTTGTTGCAATCGCATGCGAACATTTTGTTACAGTATATTAACCATATTATATTACAATCCAATAAACTCTATCTTATATGAAAATTTTATATTTATATTGCAATAAATTCTTGTCATATGCTTGAGATTATTTACCTCTCATAGTAATACTAAAAAAAATGTCATCTTAAGAAAGGATCAACAAAAGGGGCGAATAACAACAATATATATATATGAATAAAAATATCTAAGGGTGGATATTGCCTGAAATCATAAATAGCATGTGATGTGGTTGTCTTATTTATTAGTAAGAATGAAAAATAGTAGAATTGCTTCTTCCAGGATGTTGTATTAACTTGATAATTTGATAAAATTGTTCTTTGCATAATTAGATAATCATATTTTGAAGGGCTTTAGGAAACACACAGTGTTCATCAATTTTGGTAAAATTAGAATTTTATCAACTAATTAGAAGAAGAGGTTATTTAACGGCAGTGCCTCTTATAGTAACCACCTAACATCATACATCACTCAGTTGAAGTTTGCAAGGTTGCCATGAAATGTGCTAATGCTTAAGCTAGCAGGAAGGATCCAGAGCTTAACCGGGATCTTTCTATTTTTGATAGTCCTCCTGTGGTCATTTTTATGCTTTTAAGATTATTTGCTAGCAATAGCATGGTAAGCTTGTTTTTATTATTTGCATTTCTTTAAGCTTTGGTGAAAACTGAAAAGTTTATATTACTAACTAATCACATATAAATATTTTATTTATTTTTAATTATTAATGTTTTTAATACAATTTTAACACCTCAAAACAAACAACAAATTTTATATTTATGTTTATGTTTTCCATACACATATAATGTTTATATCTATGTTTTCCAAGTCTATCTTTACTCATATCAATAAAATTCATGATTTAACTTATAGTTATTTTCTCAATGTTTAATTTTTAAAATTTTCACATAATGGCGGATACATTTAGTCCAGTGAATTATGAACAATTGATGCATATATATTTTAATGACATTTTAAATATTGGACCAAACATATAGATATAATAATTATTTGTTAGAGCAGATTATACTTTTACACTTTGATCTTTCACACATATCACATGAACACCTTGAACTATCGAAATGTAAGATTGATCACCCTAAATTTATAAAAAAATTTCAATGTCCCCTTACCATCTGTTTTTGTGTTAAGTATGTAGATTTTATTATTGAAAAACCAATATGCCCCCTTCTCTAAACCAGATGACAAAGGGGTAGTAAGTTGGTCTTTCAATGCCAAATTTTGTCAGTCTTAACAGCAAAACAAATAATAATGGTTAAGTGTAACTGGGGCAATAGTTTTGAGTGGAAAAGAGTTATTTGCCCTAAAAAAATAATGTACCAAAATTCTAATGGAGGGTTATTAATATATATACACACATACACATTAGTTCATAACTTAGTGTAAAATGCACGAGAAAGTTTAACATAATATGTTTTTTTTTTTAATTTCTCCTTTATTTATTTATTTATTTGGTCCAAATATGATATTTTATAATTATGGTAGTTAACACTAGATATTTATTATGATTATATTTGTATTTGGAATTACTACATTTTTTTAGTATTTAAAGAAAGTTAAATATGCATAAGATGTTTGCAAATATCTATATGCAATTGTGAAGCCTCAAAATATTTAGAACATTATGTAAAGATATAGTTTAAAGAAGACATTTTGCCAAGTTCTGACTGCCACTCAATCGAAGCTTGATCAATCACAAGGCCGAAGCAGCTAAGCTTGATCGATTAAAGGGCAGATCTCAATAACTATTCAATCTCGGCTTAGTGAATCGAAAATCACAAACTCAAATGGCGTGTTTTGATTTCGAAGTCGACTGCCTTGGAGTTTGTACCCTATTTGCACCACTTATGTAAGGCATGTTATAACAAAATCTAAGTCTTCAATTGTTCAACCCATAAGTTCAGACTTTAGACACCTAGTTTTCATAACAATGTTGATGTCCTTTGGCAGGAGCAAAGCATGAAACCATAGATCTATGAATCCCAGAGTGTCACTACAATAATCAATCCTTCATGGAGGGTCCTTGGAGTCAAATTAAAGGTCCTGGTCATGAACATTGACTGTCCATGTATGAATATTTCAAATCTTCTAAAACTAATATAGTAACAGTATTAAGGGCATCTACTGGTTGTAACGTCTAGACTCTGGAGACAAGTGTCTTGAACTAGATTATCATAATTTACAAAAAAATAAATAAATAAGTATACAGATTAAAAGATTTATTTTTGTTGAGAATAAGAATATACTATGATGTACTTGTACGGGAAATGGTGAGGTAAAAGTAATTGGTCAATCCACGTGTGGTTTACCGGGAAATGGTGAGGTAAAAGTAATTGGTCAATCCACGTGGTGGCTAAACCACACGGTCTTGCATGGAGCCAACAAATAAAAAAATATATATCATAAAAAATTAAATAAAAATCTACAAAAAAAAAAAAAAAATGCTTAGGTTTTTTTTTTCTTACTTGTTTATTGCTTAATGTTTTATTTACAAATTTGGTACTTCTTGTAGTTGTGTTTAAATTATCATAATTGTAATTACATAATTGGATAATTAGAACTTAACTGTTTAATTCTCTTCGTATTTAATTAAGGAATCTCTCACAATAAGATTATTCTCATACACCAAATTAATCAAACGATGATACTTTATACATCTCAATTATGTGCCCCTGTCCTCAAATGGTGGATAAAAACCATAGAAATACACACTCTTTCCCATTGAGAAAGACGAAAACGAAGGAAGATCAACTGAATAGAGATGACATGGAAGTTCCATCTCAAACCTTGCAAACAAATTTTCGAAGCATCAGAAGTTGGTATGCCAAATGGTGGGGCAGCTGGTGAGCCACCTATGAAAAACATAGTAGTCTTTACTTGAAGCATCAAGAGTTTTATAAATATTTGGAGCATTAATAAGTACATTTGTGAGCAATAAATTTTTTTTTCTTTTTTGATAAATAATTACAACATGCTGCTAACCCCGCAGCTCAAACCCTTTCCCCCCTAAACCCCTAAGCACTTTGTGCATGGGAAAGTGCCAATTCAACTACAAGACCTTTGGCAATCCTGAAGATGATTTCTTGCAATCCTACTAGTTGCCTTGAGTTGTGGTTTTTTTTACAGAGTAAATTCATACCCCAAATTGTATGAATTTAGTTGGATTGGATTGGATTGTATGAGTACATGTTGTGTAGGGTGTGTTGAGTCTCACATTACCTTTTTATTAGGTGAATCTCAGTTATAATGATTTATGAATCCTATTGTAATTATTAATTACTTGACTAGTCCTTTTAGTGAATAAGCGTAGATATGCCTAACACTTTCCTCGAAACATTATAGATAGTATCATAATTATTGTACACATACAAAGTGAATCATGACAAGAATGTAATTAATATATATATATATATATACACACACATAAATACATACATATATATATATATATATTCCTTATTGAATAGTCTCAAATTTATTAAAAGATAGCCACATGATGGGTTCGGATATTTTATTTTAATAACTTTTCTAAGGAAGGGAGGAGCTGGAATTAAACGTAAAAGGGGCATCTCTCTCTCTCTCTCTCTCTCTCTCTCTCTCTCTCTCTCTCTCTTAATACACATTTGTGTGTATATATGTGTGTAAACTTGTTATGTATTTATGTTTATATTTATATTTATATTTTCCACACACACATATGTATATAGATAAAACTCAGAGAAAATCCAATTAGATTTTAACTAGATTCTCAATTCTGCACCACTCATTTAATTTTTAATTTTGTGTCATGCAAATTACTGAGTGCAAAAATTAAGAGTCCAAATCCAATTCGATTCTAAATTGGATTTCAATTGGAGTTCAAATTTCCGCCATATGTCTATTTATTTTTTAATTTTTGTGTCAAGTAAATTATTGGGTGAAAAAAATCAAAGAGTCTATATTCAATTAAATTATAAATTATATATATATATATATATATAATATGAGAAATCATTACATATTTTAGAAATGTGTGAAATTTAAATATTGTGGAATTTAGAATTATCAGATTCATAAATCGATTGATAACAATATCACTTTTGTGCACTCAAGTACATTAAAGCCATCAATGTCGCGTGGGGTGTCAATGTTTATAAGAGATATTGAAGTGAGTACTACATTATCCAACCAGAACATTGATATTGTTAAAGCTAAAGGAACTGCTAGTATATAATAATGTTTATGTCTATATTTTTCAAAACCACTTGTAAAATAATTTTTCATATTAATAAAAATCATAAATTAACTTATAATCACTTTCTTAATATTTAGCTTTTTTAATTTTTTATATTTTAATATCGTTTTCAATTTTAGACACACACCCACAAAAAAAAAAAAAAAAAGACCAAACAAATAAGAATTGTTTTTGTTGCAATCGCATGTGAACATTTTGTTACAATCTATTAACCATATTCAATTATAATCCAATAAATTCTATCTCATATGAACATTTTATATTTATATCGCAATACATTCTTCCGTTGGAATTAATGTCACTGTTGTGCCAAACCGATTAATCTTCAACCACTTTGGCCAGAAGATCAAGCTCAGTGTGAATTTCAAGGTGGCTGCTGCTGCTACATCAAAAGGCTATGCTTTTGGGTCCTTATCATGCAGAAACAAAAAATCACAGGTTACCAGCCCTCTGGTTGTCCGGGTTGCACCCTCCAACATGGGATTGACGAGATAATGGCAGTTGAACTGTATAAAAATAGATTAGGAGTTTGCAATTCCTTATAGATAAAACAACCAAACCTACCGGAATGAAAATGCTGAGAAGCAAGTGAAGTGTAGATTGATGTTCGCTATTACCTCATGTTATATGTCTAGAGATGGCTGAGTAATGGAACTAGTGTCATGTCATTTTTCAAACAAGTAACTAACGGTACAATGGCAGATTATGGAACAAGATATGGTTTAACTTTTTCCCCCTTCTCTTTGCAACGTGGTTATCAACTTATCGTGATGCCATAGATCCTTTTTCCGTAATTAAATGTAAAATTTATGTATAGCAATGGACCTTGATGCATTTGGCATACAAGAATGCGATGTAGTCCCTTGATGACAAAATACATAAAGCAGTTAATTGTCTTTTGTATTTTAGATTCCTCTTCGTTACTAATGTGAATTCCCCGAGCCAAAGTTTACAGGAAAATGCAACCATAGTAGAGTAATAGTTAAGCTTAAGCAGCCTAACCCTCTCTCTGTATATAAGAGAGAGATAGAGAGAGGCAATCCTATAAAGTTTGATGGGCTCTTTCAATCAGTTCTATATTTGAACTTATTCAGACCCAAGGCATTCAAATAAGTCTATAAATGGCTTGCAACTTGCAAGACGTCATTCTTGAAGGTGATTGTGCTGCATTATTTACTGCACTTCAACAAACTGAACCAAGTTTAGCGATTTTTGGAATATTGGTGGAAGATATCAAATGGACAGCTTCAAGATTTATAAGGGTCATTTTCAATTTCGCTAATAGTGTTAGTAATCATGCTTCCCATGTGCTAGCCAAAGAGGCTCTCTTGAGAGAATCTGTTGGAATATGAGTGGAGGATTGTCCCCTATTTCTTTTACCATCTGTACATTCTGATCAATTTTAATCTTTAAATCTGCTGTCGTTCACATAAACAAAATAAAAAAAATGGATAGTCTTCAATTTTTTGTTTAATTAATAGTCTAATTACATGTTTATTTATACTAGCGTATAACCGGCAACATGCAAGCTAGTGTATTTATTACACTAGCGTATAAACTCTTAATCTATAATTTTTTTTTTCTTTATCATCTCTTACACAAATGTCCTTAATATTTTAATTTAAACTTCAGCTAACACCAGTAAATTTGTACAATAAACTTGATAGGCTAACCACATGAAATGCCAGTAATGTTAGATTCTCCTAACAAAACGTTATGCTCATATTGCACAAAATGTCCTTAATATTTTTAAATGTATACGTCCCAGAACGTTGATTGCACCACCCAATTTACAACTCTGATGCATTGGAAGTATTCTAGCATCGGAGACACACCACTAATTACAGACATGCAACTAATTACAGACAGGGTCAACCGTTGACCAACTCTTTTATCTTTGAAGATCATGTGTTCATAACAGAGTTAAGAAACTCGATAATCACAAAAGCCCATAATGATGGAAAGAAATTAGGAGTTAAGGTAAATGCAACCCCTGGGACTGCAAATCTGAAGGATCAATCAAGCCTTCTAATACAACGAGCTGGTCCAACAGTCCAATCTTCTCATCTTCAAGAGTCTTTACCTCATCTTCCATCTCTTTCAGCTCGCTCCCCAACACAAAGCTCTCTTCCTCCAGCAGCAAATACTTCCGCCTTAATGCTCGATACTCACTTCCAGATGCAGAAGAATCAGGCAATGAATCAGAGTTTGATCTCTCCGATTGCTGGAATGATGGCAAAACCTCATTCTTAAAGTTTCTCTTGGAGGCCTTCTGAGTTTTCAATAACAAAGGCCCTTGTACCCCTTGAACTTCTCTGACATCATTCCCTTGTAAATGAAAGGGAGAAGTGTTTTGGGTTGAGATTTTCTTCTTCCGTAACTTAGGATTTGAATTTTCCTCGGACTGTGGCATCCTTGGATCTTGCATTTCCACCAGCAAAATCTAGACAATGTTCACTGCCACAAAACACAGGCTAGCTAGTTCACAGAGGCAAGGAATGTATATCCTGAAACTTGGATGAAAAATTTTTTTTTTTGATAAGTAAAAACTTGGATGATAAATTAATTATACACATTCTTTAAGAAAAGGAGTCCAACAAGTCCTTTGTAAATACAGTTATGAGAACCTCCTCCCACTATAAGAACAAGGTGAAGGTAGATGTTATGGGCTCAATACTCACTGTGTAAACATGTAACTTACAAATAAAAAAATTATATAATAAAAAAAGTCCTTTGTAGATGCAACCCTTTCACTCTATAAATATATTCCTAACCGCCCCCACCACACCCAGAAAAGTTTTTTAAGTACCAAAGAAATCATGTAGAAAGTAACTTTATCTTAGAATAAGAATAGATCAGTGGAAGAGGAGAGAAGACGCGAGGGAATGGGAAAAGAGGAAGGAGTGGCACATCTCTCCCAATCCAAATATACCCCAAGTCTAAGGGACTAAGACAAACCAACATGCAGAAGGGCAAAACATGATTATGTGGTATCCAATCAAGCACAGAGAACTGAATCAATTTAGCACCCTACGAATATAAAAGTTTTTTTTACCTAAAAGGTTTTAGCAGTTTTATCTTATGGCTCCAGCATGCTTTCATGTTCATCTTCAAAAACAATCAAGCATATGCTCAACAGTAACTATAAGGAAGGGGGATTTAATAAAATCCTTCAAAAATAAATAAATAAAAAACAAATAAAAATTTCAAGTAGACTTCGTTTAAGTTATTAAATTCCCTAATTTATCCGCCAGTACTTACTACCCATAGCATCAAGAGTACCACATTCTCTCCATCAAGAGCCAGCACATGCATTTTAGGTTAACCAAGCATTTGTTAACACAGCCCTTTAATCCAAGTGCAGCTCTAGAGTCACCTAGCTACCAATTTATAGCTTGATCCATTATTTGGGATCTCATTTTATTCAAAATTAAGTGGAATTGACTACAAATAGAAATGGCAATACATAACCTTCATTTCTTTAGTTACAAGCAATTTAAGAAACCAAAACAACAATATACCTATGTCATTGTGAGGAACTTGATCCATGTTCTGTATAGCCTTATTGACCTTCAAAATCCAAACTCTTATAAGAGGTGTTACTCCGCACTAAACATACACAGAGCTTCTTTTTACTGGTAAATTAAACACTGTATTGAGTGGGTCTTAAACCCACAACCCCACTCTTCATCCCATTCTTATAAGAGAGGAAGTTGTCGTTTGAACTATAGCTCATTGACAGGTTCCACTCATGACTCAACATTGTTTATCAAAAAAAACCTGAAAAATGAACTATCCCAAAATAATAGCTGAACATCCCTTTCAACTGATTGATCCACTCCTATGTTGACCATAATCATTCCAATATTCATCATCAAGGCCGTTCCACTTGAATTGAATCTCAAGGTAAGGACCACAGACGGCAACTTGATACAAACAACAAGGTTGATATCGCGTGAAATAAACTAATGGCCAAAGTTCATTAAGACTCATCAACACAAGGACCATCAGGACTGCACAATCTAGGGGAAGCAACTGTCCATTGTGTGTGCTTATCACAAATTCAGTATCAACATCATATCATTTTCAGAACAAAAAATATATGCTAAAATGTACTTTTAAGCCTTTCAATTTACACCATCAATTATTACAACAATGTCAATGTGCCCCTTCCGTTATACCCGTCTAAAAATGACATCGTTTTTCTGCACAAAATGAAAATGACATCCTTGTTGTGAGGTTTAACAGGAAGATTTTAACAGATGTTGATGGAATGGGGACATTTTTAAAAATTCAATAGTTGGGGAAGTGGGGATTTGAACCCTGGACATCTATGTTGTTGGAAACACCAGGAGGCGCCAATTGGGCTACAAGACTCATGGCAGAATGGGCACATTGATATTGCTGTAATATTTGAGGGTGTAAATTGTTAGCTTTAGTTTAGGTGGAAATTAAAAAACAGAATGGATGATGGATCTCATCTTTCAAAATGATCTCTTACAGGGTCGGCCCTTTGCCTAAGGCCCCCAACTCCAAGTCCCAAAAGTTTAGAAAAGAACCGGGTAGTAAATGAATTAAGTTTCAAATGAATTACAAAAATAATCTGGCAAATCCTTTTAACCAAAAAAACAAAAATTTTGGTAAATCCATTGGTTCTAAACAAAATCATTGACCAAAAATCAACCAGATAAACTACAAATCCGGTCTAAGAGATTAACCACAAAACAATCACAAATCAAAACCCTAAAAATTTTACCTTTCTCTCTAGTCTCTGCTCTCCGCCTCTCTCTAGTCTCCACTGTTCAGTCTGTCCTCAGCCTCTCTCTGATTCTCTGCTCTCCGCCTCTCTCAAGTCTCAACACCTCACCTCACCGTATCAGGTTCTGAGGTTCAGGAATCAGGTATACGGGGCACTCCATTTTATTTGTTAAGAACTTAAGATAACTTTGTTTATTTGGGCCCTCCCTGGCTGCTTTTGTAACCTTGTTTATCACTTATCAGTTTATCATTATGCCTGCCTGGACCCTCCCTGGACTGGGCGTTAAGTTTGGGCCTTCAAGTTTTTTTTTTTTTTTTGGTTATAGATAGGATTTGTTTTGTGTTTTTTTGTTTTTTTGGTGGGTGGGTCTTATTAATAAGTCTTGTGCCAGTGTTATGGCTGTGCTTAAATTTTTATTATGCTTGTGCTTAATTTTTTTTAATTTATGCAGGTTGAGATTACAAAAAAATTGTTATTATTCAGTGAAACTAACAATACTTTTTATATAAATCAGGTTCTATTTTTCATTTACTCTACACTGGAAATTATTTTTTATTTTAGTCTTTAGAAATAAATTGTTTGATTAGAAATGTCTAATAAAAAATATGCATCTGGATATGAAAAACTTAAAAAAAGAAAAAAGAAAGAAAAATAAATTGAGTCTCAAAAAGGATCAATGGATAAATTTCTTATTAGTAATAAACAAAATATAACACAAAATTTAGATAAAATATTACAAATGAGCAAGAAATTCACCAAAATAATTTAGAAGAAAATGATGTTCAATTTTGCAATACAACAAATCTTGATAATGAACTTCAAAATAATTTAGAAGAAAATGAAAATAATGATGAAAAATATAATATAAAAATATTAAATAAACATTAATTTAATTAATATATAAGTATAAAAAATGCCCAATTTTTAATTCTCGTCTTAGATCCCAAAATGTCTAGGGCCACCTCTATTTCCCTCTCATCCTCTCTCTGCCTCAACCCACGTCATACAGTGCTCCATGACTGACCACCAAGCTCTCCTTCTAAACCTCCATGGCCGGAGCTTTTCAAGCTCATCACCTCTGACCACGCACCACTGCTGAAACCCAGCCAAAATCAAATCACGACCACCACCATAGCCAAAACCCAGCCAAAATCAAATCGCAACAAAAACACAGAAGCCCACAAAATCACAAATCAAATCACACCCACCGAAATCAAAGCACAAAACTCACAAAACAACCAAAATCACAAAGTGAAAACACTGAAAGTGAATCCACTGTTAAAAAAACATATATTAGTTTTGTTATTATATTTTAGAAGAAGAACCATCTTGTTGAACTAATTTTAGATCCAAATTAATCAAACACATATCACAAGCAAGAATGATAGACTGAAAGCAAAGCAAAAAAAAATGGTATTTCCCAGAAAACTGTTTTCAGAAAATAGAAAGGGTAAGCAAAATATAAAAACTATTTGCTTCATAATCTCTAGGCCTGTCCACGGATCGGGTCGGTTCGGGTTTGGGCCTGAACCGAACTCGACCTGTTTGAGTCGGTTTATTGGATCACAAACCCGTATTCGACCGAATAGTCAGGTCGGATCCGATTCTTCGGGTCACTAGATGGGCAGGTCGGAGTTGTCGGTTAGGCGAGTTTGGGCGATTAATGGGCTGATTTTTTGGACTTCTATGAAATTTTTTTTTGGTTTAATTTTTTCAACCCTTTTAGCCCAAATTAAGGAGTTTGGCGATTTAAAAATTATTTGGGTGTCTTATTTTTTGGACTTTCCATATAAAACAGGTTGGGCCTCCGTTTTCCTTTTTTTTTTTTTTTTTTAATGGGCCTTCAAGTAAACTTAAATTAAGCTACTTCACTTATAAATATATTCAGAACAAAAACTTCTTGGAAAAAGTACCTCACCCCAAGTCACAAAATAAGCCAATTTTTACCACTTCTTAAGCATTAAATATCTTGGACTTAATACCCCACAATAGCACAAAATAAACCTATTTTTACAACATCTGTTAAGCATCCACAAATTGACCACAAAAACTAAACACATCAATATATATTGTAAAACCTGGACAAAGAGCACAACACAAGTAACACACAAAATCCTATTTTCACCACCTGACTTGTTAAACAACCACATTGACTACCCAAAAATTAACACAACAAATAACCTGGAAAAAATAGCAAAACATGTGTATTTCCAACAACCACACAACAAGTGATTAATTATAAAGGCAGCAGTAATTCAATGTTCCCACAAGGCAGTAAATCATAAGAAGGCAATAACCTTGCTGACTATACAATATTCCCAGCAATATAATTAATTACAAATTATAAAATACCACAAGTATTTCCACACAAAAAAAAAAAGCTTTTCCAAAGCATTAAATAACAAATACTCAAGCTTATAACTAATAGAAAAGAAAACCTATATGATTCCTAGGATTTCTTTTCTATAAGCATTAAGACTAGTATTGTTAGAAAAGCAATTTACAAAAAAGCTTCCAAAATGTTCCCAAAAGGCTGCCTCCTGCACAAAATAATTGATTCCGCCTACAAAAGACAAAAAAAATATTTAACAAATAATACATTACTACCAAATACAAGACCAAATATAAAGTGCAGCAAGTTTACAACAGTAAGAGGCCAAAGGCAGTAACATACCAAGTCAGTTATCAATCTTCAACACTAATTATGGGTCGTTTGCCTAAGCTAGAACCCAATTTGGAGCTGGTACTTGCTGATGCACTTGATGATGATTGTTGATTTAAAACTAGAAAAGAAAAGGAAATAAATACAATATATTAAATTTTGTTTGAACATGAGACAGACTATAAGTTCCAGAATTTAAACATATTACCTAAATCATGAAATTCCTCCTCCAATGCCTCAACCTCATCCCTTGATTGGCGATGAGAAATTGGTACTGTGGCTTGAAGCCAATTTTGTGCACATACAAGGTTTTGAACCATGAGAGGAGAGAGAGAACTTCAAAATGGATCAACAATAAGGCCTCCAGTGCTAAATGCTGACTCAGATGCAACAGTCGAAACTGTTACAACCAACACATCCTTAGCCACTTTGGACAACATTGGGTACCTACTATAATTGTCCTTCCACCACCCCAATACCTCAAAATTCACATCCCTTCTACCATCACAATTTTCAGCAAAATACTTGTCAATCTCATTACTACAACCTACAGATTGCTCAGCTTCTAAGAAAAGCTCATATCGAGAGTCAACCATCACATATGGATCACTTGCATCACCTACCATTTGTGTCCTCTCATTCCCACTTGGTTCTTGCACATTTGGGGAATTAACAGAACAGTAAAAATTATACAACTTCATCAAAACAAATTTCACCTTATCAACCATCACATTCCCCACTCCATTCCCATAAATTTCAGAAAAAGAAAACTTCAAAAACCTCAATTTTTTTCGTGGATCAAGAACCACAGCCACATACAAAAGAGGATTAATTTTATCACCTTCCCCCAATACTTCTCAAATTTAGTTTGCATGTTTATGACAGTGTTTTTCAAGAGGGAGTTTTGAGAATTAACTAAATGAGAAATACTCTCCTGAATAACAAAGATTTCATCAAAAAGGCATTTGAGGTAACATATAAAGAGCCGGAGAACTTCTTTGTTGCATTGTAAAAAAGCCTCAAGAAAGTCACAAATGCCTTACAATTTTGGAAATCACTCATACAAGGAGATCCCAAACCACCACCATCTTCCTTGCTCCTAAAGTATGATGAATAACCATCATCTTCAAAGTCCATCATAAGGAATACTTTCTCGAATTTTTTAGCAGTTTCTAACATAAGGTAAGTTGAGTTCCACCTAGTAGGTACATCTAGACAAAGAAGACTCTTGGACTCCATACCTAACCTCTCCATAAAATTCCTAAAAGCTTGATTTCTATTGGGCGAGGACTTCACATACTTCACAGCTTCACGCACCCTAGCAACAGATGCATCAATTTCTTTCAAACCCTCCCCAACAATGAGATTTAGGATATGGGCACAACACCTCATATGCATAAACTCATTTTCTAAAACTGTCTCATTCCAATCTTTTGTTACCCTTTACAAAAATTTAATTGTGGTTAAATTGGAACTAGCATTATCCACTGTCAAAGTGAATATGCCATCAATACCCCACTCACGCATAGACATTTCAATCTTTCTACCTATAGTCTCTCCCTTATGATCTTTAACTTGAAAAAAATTTAAAATTCTCTTATGCAACTTCCATCATCATCAATAAAGTGACTTGTGAGACACATATAATTCAAATTTTGTATAGAAGTCCATGTGTCCGTAGTAAGACACATCCTACAACCCTTCAAGGATTTCTTTAGCTTCTCTCTCTCACTATTATAAATTCCAATCACATCTCTAGCCACAGTTTGACAAGATGGAATATCCTTTAGATGAAGCTTAGGTTGTAAGGTAGTTACATATTTCTTAAACCCATACCCCTCAACACACCTAAAAGGCAACTCATCAATTATAATCATTTCAGCTAATGCCTTTCTAGAAGCCTCAAAAGAAAAAGTTATTGACACAAGTTTGAACCATTCATCTCCATCATTTCTAGGTTCAAAAGCTAAGGTTTTCTGCCCTTTATCTTCTCTATTAGGGTTCTTGGGACAGATTGTCACATGAGCTAACAAATTACTAGTACCACAACTCTAACTATCGGCAAGATATGATTTTTTACAATAATTACATACAGCCATAGTGACACCCTCATCTACCTTTACTTTTTCAAAATGATTCCAACCTAAAGACTTTTTCCTACCAATACCAGTCTTACTCACTACGCTAGGTGGAATTGGGGGCAACTCACCATCAATAACTTCAACTTGGGTTGCAGCAGCAACCTCTTGGGTGGCAGTGGCAGTGGCAATAGCACCATTAGCTTGAGTGGCAGTAGAACCATCAACTTGTATAACGGTAGAACCATCAGCTTGTGTAGAAAGAGAGGGAGCATTAGTGGAGGAATCAATGACCTAAAAAATCAAATATAGAAATTAGCAAACTAGAACAACAACAATTAATAATAATAATCAAACAAACCAAAAAGGAAAATCTTTGAAGCTTGAATCCAGATAATAGTATTCCACATAAAGAACAAAGAACAAAATCCTAACTTTTAACACAAAACACAAAGGGAAACAAAAATCATACCTTAAAGAAACCAGGGGTGTTGGAGTTTTGAATTTGAAGACTGAAAACCCCACATAGACACCTTTCAATTCCTGAGTAAAATTAAAATAGGAACAGAATTAATCAAACAAATAAACAAATAACAAAAAAAGTAAAATGGTTAGGGTTTCAATTTTTTTTAGTTAGTGTTTCAAATTTAAAACTTGGGAGTTTATTTGATTTTTAACAGTATAAGTTTTACTAAATAATAAAAGCAGAAACATTGAACACATCCATAGCAGCTTAAGTTACATGCATCAACTTTAAGTCTCTAACAAAAAAAGAACAAAATCCCAACTTTAAACAAAAAAAAAAAAAAAAAAAAAAAAAAACAAAGGGAAACAAAAATCATACCTTAAAAAACCGTGGGTGTTAATTTCAAGTTTGAAGATTGAAAACCCCACATGTACAACTTTCAATTCCTGAATAAAATTTAAATAGGAACAAAATTAATCAAAGAAATGAACAAAAAACAAAAGTAAATGGTTAAGGTTTCAACTATTTCTAGTTAGGGTTTCAACTTATAAAACTTTGGGATTATTTGATTTTAACAGTAGATTCTCATGACATATATAATCAATGATAGACTGAAAAGAAAAAAAAAATGAGAAAAGGAGAACACATACCCTAGGTTCAACCCATATGATTGGCGGCAGGGAGAGGAGTTGCTGCTGCTGGCGGTGACAGCGGCTAGGTGTGAAGAACTTGTGGTGAAAAGCTAGGGTTTGGAGTTTGGAGTAAAGAGAGGCAAAGTGAGAACTGAGAGTTTGAGGTCTGTTCACTGGTGAGAAGACCGAAGATCAAAGCTTTTAAAGAGTGAAGATTGAAGACTGATGAAGTGGTGAAGATTTGAGATTTCGTATGAGATTGGAGAAGAGACTGTAGAGATTAGACTTTAGAGAGACAGAGAGCACCTGTGTGAGACTTGAGGTTGAGGATTTGGTGAAGAGATTTCAGGTTTTGAGGATTTGAGATTGAGATAGAGAGAGAGAAAGAGAAAGAACATCTGAGCCTGTGGTGTCTGTGAGTGAGAGATATGAGATTGAGATTAGAGAAAGAGAGAGTGAGGTCTGAGCTGAGGCCGTGGATTTGGTGAGAGAGTGATTACGTGAAGACTGAAGAGAGATTGAGGCCGTTGATGTTGATCAACTTGATCTTGATTCAGTGAAGAGTGAGAGAAAGATTTCGTGTAAGCCTTGAAGCCATTGGGTTATGAGATTAAAGATTGGGAGTCATTGAGATATCTAATTGTAACCGTTGGATTGTGATATTAGTTTAATTTTAACTGTTGATCTTTAATTGCTAGGGCTGTAGGAGTTTAAATGATATGATGTCTCTGTGTTGTGCTAGGGCTATAGAGTTTAAATATAACCGTTGATTTTAAACTTGAATTGATTTAAACGACTGGATTTGAGATTGGGAATTTGTGCCCAAAAATTGTTGATCAGGTTTCCTCTCTCCACTACACGTTACCCATTGACCAAAGCTTAAGATGTGAGTGCTTAAGGCTGAGTGGAGACTGCCAGACCGATGCTTTATGAGTTTATTTTACCGAGTATTCGGTCGGGTTGGTTTATTTGGATTTTTTGTAGTGTAACCCGCAACCCAAATCGAATAATTAGTTTCTCTTAAAATAGCATCCGTATCCTACCAATACATGCACTCGGATTCACCCGTGGACCATCGGGTTGGGTAGGTCGAATATCACGGGTCACTGAACAGCCCTAATAATCTCAAATAAATAAATAAATATCCAAAAATCACACACCATAATCCTGTGAAGCATCGTGAGCCACAATTTCATCTAAGAGGATCGTTTGAGTTGAGAGGAAGAGATTTTCATAGTCTTTAGGTCGGCAGCACAATCTTTGATTTCCTTTCTTGACGTAGCTTTTGCTCACTCCTCTCCTGTCAGCCTAGGCGGCGTATAAAGAGAAATAAAAGGAAAAAGAACAAAGCACTGCGTAAAAAAGAAGAAAAGAAAAATGGTGAGAGAAGAAAGACGGACTGACATCAGCTGCACTGTCATAAGTATTTTTTTACATTTTTTACTTTTTTTTTTTTAACTTTTTAACTCTCATTTAATATATTTTATTTAATGGTTGAGATTGAAAGTTGATTTTTCAACTTTTAATCTCAGCCATTAATTATAATTGCATTAGGGTATTGCACCTGAATCTGAAAAAGACAAAGAAACCTACACATACACATACAAATACACATACACATACACATACACATACATATACACATACATAAGCACATATACACATACACATACATAAGCACGCATAAATACATACACATACACATAAACATACATAAATATAAGTACGCATAAACACATACACATACATAAGCATATATACACATACACATACACATACATAATCACACATACACACACACACATAAACATACACATACACATACACATGCACACATACACATATACATAAACACACATATACATAAACACGTATAAACTCACATAAACGTAAACATACATACACATAAACTTAAATATAAACATAAACACACATAAATGCTCGATTTAGCACACCAAAGTAACTAACGAAATTGTTTGAGTATTGGTGTTAGTTTTCAATTTTTTCCAGTTTATATGAGGGTTTAATTTTTTTCAGTCTGTATGTGTGTTTATGTCTATGTATGTTTATGTTTATGTGTGTGTGTTTATGTTTGTTTGTTTTTATTTATGTTTGTTTATGCGTGTTTATGTGTATGTGTGTTTATGTTTATATTTATATTTATAAATATAAACATACATAAACATATACACATACATAAACATGCATAAACGTAAATGAACATAAATATAAACACACACACACACACACACATAAACATAAACATACATAGACATAAACACACATACACATACACATACACATACACATACACACATACTTAACGTACATAAACGTACATAAACATAAATATACATAAACATAAACATAAACACACATGCATATAAACATACACATAAACATACATAAACACACATACACATACACGTCCATTTTTAGTTCTCGCCTTAGACCCTAAAATGTCTAGAGCCACCCCTGATCTCTTAACATCTTACATAGAAAGGCAAACATTCCACTTGGACTGATGAAATCAAGTTTGATATGCAATTTATAGATGCGAAAAGCCAAAAAGAAGGATTTATTCAAATTATAGGATAAAAGTACGATTTCATGTAAAGAAAGGAGATGGAAGGATGACAAGAAGGGAACGAAGAGGAAGGGAAGGAAAAGAAAAAGAAAAAGAAATGAAAGTTTAATTCAAATGGACATCATATCATATACAACTTAGCTCTCCCTAGTCTTCTTCATCATCTAATCTGTTCAACCAACACAGACAAGATAAACAATTTAGACCCCTTAAACTTCTATCCCAATTCCCAAGATAAATCGAGTTCACACCAAAACTCATGATCAGTTCTCACCTTGATTTTGAAGCAACCAATATATACATAACATAGGCATTAAGCATAAAATAAATACATATTCTTTTTTGTAGCAACTATCATAATTCATGCATATAATTAGAACAATTAAAGATATATAATAAATAAAATTGCAAGAAGAAGCTGTGAAGAACCCTAATAGGATAGAATATATAATATGAAATTAAAAGAGAAGAGAAAAAGGTACCTGAAGGCTAAAGCTCCTTTGATGCTTTTCTTTGTCAGGCTCCGCTCCGCTCTACAATTACGACCACGACCATGACTGACTTGACCTTCCTTGTTTGAGCTTTGGACTTTATTAATATGATGTTTTCTGGGAAGGAAAAGGGTTTATACAACCAGACAAACAAATCGCCAATCGCCAATAATTAATAAGCTTTCTCATCTGCTAATAAATCTCGCTCACACAATTATGTTTATGTATCTCTATCATCTTATCCACTTTTTTTTTTCTTTTTCTTTTTTCATGGGTGAAAGTGTATTCTTAGTTAAATAATGTTACAATAGCAAATAATATCTAAATATTGTACCTAAGTTTTGCCCTTAATTATTTATACCACCGATTATATTTTTGGTATTTGACATACCAAACACCAAAAACTACCAACATCAAATATGCTAAATCTCAAAAAATTTAGCATGGAGTTCTAAAAATGACATGGTCATATGTTGTAAAATTTTTGGGTAAACTATGTATTTGGTCATTATTCTATACACCATATTTCAATTTGATCTCTAACTTTTCAATTGTATCAATTTGTTCTCTAATCTTTTAGTGTTGTGTCAATTTGGTCCATATCGTTATCTTTTAGATGAAAATTGATGACATGGCAAACAACCAAAATAAAATTTTAATGTATTTTCACATCAATGAAAACTATTTTTTTTTTATTTTTTTATTTTGGCTATTAGACGCGTCATCAATTTTCAACCAAAAGATAATGGCAGTGACTAAATTGACACGATACTGAAAGGTTAAGAACTAAATTGACACAATTGAAAGGTTAGTGACCAAATTAAAATATGATGTATAGGATAGAGACCAAATACGTAGTTTACCATATTATTATTTATTGGAAAATACACTTTTGATTCCTACATTTTGGGTTAATTCTCGTTTTGGTCCCTAAATTGATTTTGCTCTTAGGTCAGTTTGTGAAAATTGATTTTACCCTCATAGGACACCATAGTCACACACATCATAACTAGGGAGATCCATCTCTCACTAAACCCCATCTTCCTCATAATGACCTCAAGGTAATCCCATTCTACCCGGTCATAGGCTTTGCTCATGTCAAATTTAATAGCCATTAAACCTTCCTTCCCTTTTTTCCTTTTGGATATTTTATGCATGGTTTCGAAAGCCACCACCACATTATCTGTTATAAGATGCCCTGGAACGAAGGCACTTTGTGCTTCAGTAATCACCTCATGTAGGATTTTCTTCAGTCTATTTGCCAAAACCTTCGATATTAACTTATAAATCATGTTACATAGGCTGATTGGGCGAAAATCCGTTATCTTTTGTGGGTTTTTGATCTTAGGAATTAGACAGATATATGTATTATTAATACCCCTTACCATCACACCTATATTAAGAGCTTGCAATACACATTTTGAAACATTAACGCCAACAATATCCCAGTATTTCTGATAAAAAATGGGAGACATACTGTCAGGCTCGGGAGATTTTATGGGGTGCATTTGTTGGAGCACTCACCACACTTCATCTGCCTTGAAACTTTCCAGTAACACATTGTTCATCTTAGGCTTGCTCCAAAGTTTGAAGGATGGTCTGAGCTGAATATTGACGAGAAATATTCCAGGATGATCTTCTTTGTTACTCCTTGCTCCTCCTACCATATACCTCCTTCATCCATCAGACCCCCTATCCTATTTTTCCGCTATCTTTGGCTGGTTGAAGCATGGAAGAATTTCGTATTTCTATCTCCGTTTTGCAACCACAGCACCCGAGACCGTTGGTTCCACATAATTTCTTCCCTGATGTGCAGCTCATTTATCTCCTTGCGGATTGCACTTATCGCTTTTTGCTGAATCGTGGAGCATGTTAAGGGACTCAAGTTGTTGGAGGCGATCTTGCTTTTGCTTTAAACTCTTATGCACATTCTCAAATTTGTTCTGATTCCACCCTTTCAATTGGCTTTGAAACCTTTCGATCCTTTCTTGGATAGGCATAACTGAGTCTTCTGTATATGAGTTCCATGCCATGTCTACAATTTCTTTACACTTACCCTCTCTCACCCACATTGCTTTAAACATAAACCTTTTTTTATTTCGCTTTTGTTGCTGATTTTTGTTTAGGGACAAGGCCAACAAACAATGGTCCAATGCTGACATTGAAATGTGGAAGACCTTAGCCTTAAGGAAGAGCTGAAACCAAGCTTCATTGGCCACCATTCTATCTAGACAGAGTAGCGTACATTTCTCCCCATGCCGTCCGTTGCACTAGGTAAACTTTTTTCCTACAAAACCTAAATCAACCAAGCCACACCTGCTAAGAGCATCATGGAATTCCCTAATCTGATTTGCATCTCTCTCCTTCCTGCCCAATTTCTCATTTGGATGCAAAATCTCATTAAAATCCCCACATACCACCCACGACATCACTCATTAGGCATGGAGGGCTTCTATCAGTTTCCAAGAGCTCTGCCTTTTGCTCATATTTGGATTCCCATAGAAATCGGAGATCCTCCACGGATTGCCCTTACCCACACCATAAACTACAACATCTATGTGCGAGTGCGAACAACTCTTAAACCGAATATTCGTACCCTCCCTCAAAAGCATCGCTAACCCACCACTTTTACCATCATTTTGTACAATAATCCCCTAAGTAAATCCTAGCTTCTGTTGAAAACCCTTCATTCTATCGGTATTCGCCTTTGTCTCTGCCAAGAACACCACCATCAAGTTTTGTTTCTTTACCTCCTCGGTGAGTGTACGAATTGCTGGAGGAGTCCCCAGCCCCCAACAATTCCAAGCAAACACACTTATGTGGTTTGGCAGTGCTGCATCGCAACCATCGCCTCACCGGCAACCATAAATATACATATACATAAACATAAACACACATACACATAAACACGTATAAACTCACATAAACGTAAACATACATACACATAAATGTAAATATAAACATAAACACACATAAAGGCTCGATTTAGCTCAACAAAGTAACTAAAGAAATTGTTTGAGGATTGGTGTTAGTTTTCAATTTTTTCCAGTCTATATGAGGGTTTAATTTTTCTCAGTCTATATATGTGTTTATGTCTATGTATGTTTATGTTTATGTGTGTGTGTTTATGTTTGTTTGTTTTTGTTTATGTTTGTTTTTGTGTGTTTATGTGTATGTGTGTTCATGTTTGTTTGTTTTTGTGTATGTTTGTATGTGTTTGTGTTCATGTATGTTTATGTGTATGTGTGTTTATATTTATACTTATATTTATAAATATAAACATACATAAACATACATAAACATGCATAAACATAAATGAACATAAACATAAACACACATGCACATACACATAAATATAAACATAACATACACATGCACACACATAAACACACATAAACATACACATACACGTACACACTCATACACATACAAATACATAAACATACACACATACATAATCATACACATAAACATACACATACACACACATAAACATACACATACACATACACACTCATACACATACACATACATAAACACACATACACATACACGTACATTTTTAATTCTCGCCTTAAGCCCCAAAATGTCTAGGGCTACCCCTGATCTCTTGACATCTTACATAGAAAGGCAAACATTCCACTTGGACTAATGTAATCAAGTTTAATATGCAATTTATAGATGTGAAAAGCCAAAAAGAAGGCTTTATTTAAATTATAGGATAAAAGTACGGTTTCATATAAAGAAAGGAGATGGAAGGATGACAAGAAGGGAACGAAGAGGAAGGGAAGGAAAAGAAAAAGAAAAAGAAAAAGAAAAAGAAATGAAAGTTTAATTCAAATGGACATCATATCATAAACAACTTAGCTCTCCCTAGTCTTCTTCATCATCTAATCTATTCAACCAACACAGACAAGGTAAAGAATTTAGACCCCTTGAACTTCTATCCCAATTCCCAAGATAAATCGAGTTCACACAAAAACTCATGATCAGTTCTCACCTTGATTTTGAAGCAACCAATATATACATAACATAGACATTAAGCATAAAATAAATACATATTCTTTTTTGTAGCAACTATCATAATTCATTCATATAATTAGAACAATTAAAGATATATAATAAATAAAATTGCAAGAAGAAGCAGTGAAGAACCCTAATAGGATAAAATATATAATATGAAATTAAAAGAGAAGAGAAAAAGGTACCTAAAGGCTGAAGCTCCTTTGATGCTTTTCTCTATTGGCCTCCGCTCCGCTTCGCTCTACAATTACGACCACAACCACGACTGACTTAACCTTCCTTCTTTGAGCTTTGGACTTTGTTAATATGATGTTTTCTAGGAAGGAAAAGGGTTTATACAACCAGACAAACAAATCGTCAAGGGAGGCACGCCTTCCTTCCCTTTTAGAGTAAGGGTACTATTAACTTTTTCCAGTGTCATATTGACCTTACCCTCACCGTGAAAGGTCTCCTTTCTCTGGCTCGTCACTCGTAGCTCCTCTGAACTCTCGCTTGGAACAGCCCCCTGACAGTGGGTTAGTCCGATCACGTGAGCATCATCATTTTCCTTACCTCCCTATCGTCGAAGTGTTTTGTCGACGTGCTTCCTCCCTACCGTTGCTCCCTTTTTCGTCTTGCCTTCCCCATCATTTTCGTTGCCCATTCTTCCTTGATCCCTTCCTCCCCTTCTCTATTTATATATACTAACTTACAACTTCATGCATATGCATGGATATACTTAAAAGATATACATTAAAATGCATAGTATAATTCTTACATATATAATTTAAATATTATTGATAGTCATTCTTATATTTCTTTTAACTCTTTAAAAAGTCTTGTAAGAATATTATTAGGCAGAAAATGTAAATTATCTATTTTAATTTTTTTAAAATATATTCATTAATTCTAGACTCTTTGGTTTTTGTATGCAATAACTCACTAGAATAGATATTTAAAATGTGGTCCCACATTTGATTCAAAAATTAAGAAATAGAAATCTCTAAAAAAATAAATAATTTAGGAAACATAGCGCAAAATTGAACTTCAATTATAGAATCTAATTGGATTTTCTCTAAGTTTTGTATATATACTAGCACGTAACTCCATGCAAACGCATGGATGCATTTAAAATTAAATAAAATTTTTATTATAAAAATATAAATAATTAGTCAAATTAATTTTTTTTAAAGCATGTAACACATACATTCATGCATACATATATATATATATATATTTTAAATTAAACACAATTTTTATAGATAATGAGTCAAATTATATTTTTAAAGTAAACATGATTAGTCACATATTAAAATTCTTAACTAAATTTAATACTACCCATGATAATTTTTTTTTTTAAATTTTTAATAAGATAGAACGTGTGGTGATTTTTGTTATGTGATGATTCTTATTTTATTTATTTTTTAGAAACATTTGATGATTTTTATTGAGTATATGTGAGTTTTATTTATTTATTTTATAGTTCATTAATATTAGATTCTTAGTATTTTGTAGTTTGCACTCATTAACTCACTTGATACAAATATTAAAAAACTTAAGTAGACACATGGTACAAGTTTAAGTGGATAACTATGGTGTAGTTCTCACATAAATTTGGACACATGGCACAAAATTGAATTATAATTTTAAATTCTAATTCAATTTTCTCTAAGCTTTACCTATATATATATATATATATATACTAGCTTGTAACCTTATGCATACGTATGGATATACTTAAAAATATACAATAAGATGCATAATATAATTTTCATATATATAATTTATATACTATTGATAATCATTTTTATATTTTGTTAACTCTTTAAAAAAATTTGTAATGATATTATTAGGTATAAAATGTAAATTGTCCATTTTTTTTAAATTATTGTGAAGCACTTTTTTTTATGATTCATTTATTCTAGACTCTTTGGTTTTGTACTTAATAGCTCACTTGGATGAATATTTATGATGTGGTCTCACATTTAATTCTAATTTGGAATTCTAATTTAAGTTTATCTTAGTTTCACCTATTATTATATATATAGATATGACTTATAAATTTAAATTTTTTTTAGTTATATGATTATGTTTTTTATGGTTTACTATGTTGGACTCAACGTTTTCTACACTAAATTAACTAATTTGGCACAAAAAATTAAAATTTTAGATTAGATGGGACACATGGGGCAAAATTAAGCTCCAATTAAAATTCAATTTTTACACTAAATTAACTCACTGAGCACAAAATTCTAAAATTTAGATTAGATGATACACATAGCGCAAAATTAGACTTTAATTGAATCCCAATTTGAAATTTAATTAGATTTTATCTTTGCTTTTCCTATTATTATTATTATTATATATATATATATATATTGCACCAGGTATGACCATATTTTAGTTCCCGGGGGGGGGGGGGGGGGCAAAATTGAAAGACTAGATTGAAAGTAAAATTAATCGAAATATTACTAATCAATATAAATAACAAAATAGATAATAAAAAAAAAATGATATACTAATGTAATTGTCATACAAGATCAAATATAATATAAGCTTTAATTTATATTTGCATGCCTATTTTAATTTACTTAATTGGAAGTTTCGCAAAATATACCTTGATACAACTTTGTTTAAAATTTGATTTGAAAATCATTATTGTGATTAGGCTTTGTCATAATCTTAATTGCTTAAAAATACACAATTTATATAATTAAAACAAATAAAATCACTTCACAATTAATAACAATCGAATCAAGAGGTTAACTTAAAGACATAGGCTTCAAACATGTGGTTTGATTCCTTAAAATAAATCAATGTAAAAATGTTAAGAATATAGAAATATACCTGCGAAGTTGTACTTTCATGGCCTTGAATACTCTTAAAAAGTTATGTAGAATTCAACATTTCTTTCTCTATTATTTTAAGTGGTAAGAACTAAGAAGTTAAAATTTTGGTCTATGGCAAAAATAAAGTGTTTGAAATTGTGAAAAAGTTAAGATAGTAGAGAAAACAATAAGGAGGCTAGGGTTTTAGTGTGATATAAAAGATCTTAAATATTATTTTTTATTATTATGATAATGTAGATAACCTAATTCAAAGGAAATAATTGTGTGACAAAGGCACCATGGGGAAGAAAATTGCAGTCACTTAAGAAATTAAGAACATGTGGTAGGTAAAAAGGGAATTTGGTTTCTAAGTGGGACCCACAAACATTGTTTTGTTTAAAAAGACAAATGAACCTATGGGACAAAGACAAAATAATGTTATCTGTTCTTTTCAGCATGGAACATTTGACTGGTTTGAGGTCAAAATGGCAAGTGCAATACTAGATAGGATTTTTTTTTGGGAGGTTAGGGGGGGGGGGGGGGGGGCAACTGCCCCCCGTTGCCCCCCCTCGACCCCCCTACCTCCGCCCCTGCCTGTATTTGTTAAATTATACGTTACATCATGAATGTAATATTTCTTTTAAAATGTGTTAAAGATACTTAGCTTAATTTCATTAGGCTAAATGAGTTATATGTTGATGGTGTCATGGTGCTTTATTGTTTAGAACAAGTACTTGGGGGGCTGGTCTTTTTCTTAACTTCGGCTATATTTCCATTGATATGTTAAGATTTTTATAAATGTTTGAAATATTAACAAGTATTTTTGAGCAATAAAAACAATTTGAAGATATTTTTTGCAATCCTTCTAGTTGCCTCGAGGTGTGGCTCTTTCTACCGAGTAAATCCATACCCCAAATTGTATGGATTTAGTTGGATTGAATTATATGACTACATGTTGTGCAAGGTGTGTGTTGAACTTTGCATTGCTTGTTTATTAGGTGAATCTTAGGTATTCGGATTTATGAGTCCTATGGTTATTACTTGACTAGTCTTTTTAGTAAATAAATGCAAGTGTACACACGAAGTGGATCTTAACAAGGACATATTCTATATTTTTTTTGTTATTTTTTTTTCTTATTGAATATCCTCAAATATATTATAAGATAGCCACGTGATGGGTTTGAAACTTTTATTTTAATAACTTTTCTAAAGAAGGGAGGAGCTAGAAATTGAATGTAGATGGGGCATCTCTCTCTCTCTCTCTCTCTCTCTCTCTCTCTACATATTTATGTGTTTATATATGTGTAAACTTGTAATATATTTATGTTTCTATTTATGTTTATATTTTCCACACAAATATAATATGGTTTATGTCTATATTCATTGAGGCCACTTGTGAAACAATTTTTTATATTAATTGATAATTACTCAACAAGTACAAGTTCTTGTGGGGTGGGGTGGGGTGGGGTGGGGTAGAGGCAAAAGTCGGTCTATAGTTTACTAAAAGGATAATAATGTTTATATTAATTGATTATCAATTGATAATCACTCCACAAGTAAAAATTTTATATAATAATGTTTATGTTTACAATTTTTTTATTTTTTTTATTTTAATATCATTTTCAATTTTAGACCAAACAAATAAGAATTGTTTTTGTTGCAATCGCATTTGAACAATTTATTATAGTATATTAACCATATTCGATTACAATCTAATAAACTCTATCTTAAAAAGATCTAAGGGTGGATATCGCCTGAAATCATAAATAGCATGTGATGTGGGTGTCTTATTTATTGGTAAGAATGAAACATAATAGAATTGCTTCTTCCAGGGTGTTGTAATAACTTGATAATTTGATAAAATTGTTCTTTGCATAATTAGATAATCATATTTTGAAGGGCTTTAGGAAATACACAGTGTTCATCATTTTTGGTAAAACTAGGACTTTATCAATTAATTAGAAGAAGAGGTTGTTTAACGGCAGTGCCCCTCATAGTAACCACCTAACATCATACATCTCTCAGTTGAAGTTTGCAAGGTTGCCATGAAATGTGCTAATGCTTAAGCTAGGAAGGGTCCAGAGCTTGACCGGGATCTTTCTATTTTTGATAGTCCTCCTGTGGTCATTTTTATGCTTTTAAGATTATTTGCTAGCAATAGCATGGTAAGATTGTTTTTATTATTTGCATTTTTTTAAGCTTTGGTGAAAACTGAAAAGTTGATACTACTAACTAATCACATATAAATATTTTTTATTTATATTTATTAATGTTTTTAATACAATTTTAACACCTCAAAACAAACAACAAATTTTATATTTATGTTTATGTTTTCCATACACATATAATGTTTATATCTATGTTTTCCAAGTCCATCTTTACTCATATCAATAAAATTCATGATTTAACTTATAGTTATTTTCTCAGTGTTTAATTTTTAAAATTTGCACATAATGGCGGATACATTTAGTCCAGCGAATTACGAACAATTGATGCATATATATTTTAATGACATTTTAAATATTGGACCAAACATATAGATATAATAAGTATTTGTTAGAGAAAATTATACTTTTACACTTTGATCTTTCACACATATCACATGAACACCTTGAACTAAAGAAATGTAAGATTGATCACCCTAAAATTATAAAAAAATTTCAATGTCCCCTTGCCATATATTTTTGTGTTAAGTATGTAGATTTTATCATTGAAAAACCAATATGCCCCCTTCTCTAAACCAAACGACAAAGGGGTAGTCAGTTGGTCTTTCAATGCTAAATTTTGTCAGTCTTAAGAGCAAAACAAACAATAATAGTTAAGTGTAACCGGGGCAATTGTTTTGAGTGGAAAAGAGTTATTGCCCTAAAAAAATAATGTACCAAAATTCTAATGGAGGATTATAAATACACACACACACACACACACACACACACACACACACATTAGTCCATAACTTAGTGTGAAATGCGCGAGAAAGTTTAACATAATATGTTTTTGATAGGCCACAAACGAATTGACCCCTTGTGATTAATTAACCAATTAATTTAACCAAGTTGATTAATTAAGTTAATTAACATGCAATTGTGTGGCAGCACAGACAAATCACCAATAAACTGAAGATGCAGCGGAAAAATAAATAACACGGAGATTTGTTCATGAATGAGGAAAACCCTAATGGCAAAAACCCCACCGGGTGATTTTCAGGTCACCACTCCTGAAACTCCACTATTATCAAAACAAGCGGTTACAAGTAAAGGAATCTCAAGTACCTTACCAACCTACAGTTGAACCCTTATCCCAATACCCAATTGGATTTGTTTTGTAGTGACAGTTCCCCCTAGGGATGGCAATTTTTGCCCGACCCGCGGATACCCGGCCCGGCCCGACCCTAATGGGCCGGGTTTTACCTGGTCCGATTAGAAATAGGGTCGGGTATGGGTTTAAAAAAAAAACCCCGAAGCGGGTCCGGGTCGGGTTCGGGTTTTATCAAAAAAACCCGAGACCCGACCCGAAACCCGGCCCGGATAAAAACCCGGTACACAGAAATGACAAAAATACCTCCTCCATATATATATACCTATATGCTAACCCTAAATCTAATCCCTCATTCTTCAGCGCAGAACTCACGCCTCCCTCACTCAGTCCTCAACCTCACAGCCCTCACTCCCTCAGTCACGCCTCCCTCACTCAGTCCTCAACCTCACAGCCCTCACTCCTTCAGTCACGCCTCCCTCACATGCCCTCACTCCCACTCACTCTCCTCTCATGTCTCACGCCGTCAGCCACCAACTGTCAGCCGCGCCTCTCTCATGCTCTCAGCCTCTCGGTCTCACTCTCTTTGCCGAAGAAGACGAAGACGAAAATCTAAGATTCTCGCCGTAAAACCTCTGCGATCTCACCCACGAAGACGAAGACGAAGACGAACAACCATGGTGATATACGGCAATGGTTTTTGATGTTCTTCTTCCATTTTTTCTTTATTTGATTAGTGGGTTTGGGGATTTTAGATTCTTTTGTTTAACCTGTGGGTTTGGGGATTTAGATTTTGTTGTTGAGATTTGATTTGGTTTCTGTGAATATTTTGATTTCAAATGTATTTGGTTTATGTGAATAGGAAATTTGAATGGTTATGGTGGATTTGATTTGAGATTCATTTGGATTGGTTGTTCTTGTTTGTGCTGCACTGCTGTGATTTTTTTTCTCAGGAAAACTTTTTTTTTTTTCTAATTGATTGGGCCACGGATTGGGCCACTGTTAGGGGCTGAAGATTGGGCCCTGAAGTGGCCTGGCTGGACGGGGCCCGTGGGGCCAGCGAGGCCCGGCGGGGTGGGTCTGGACCCCGGCAAAAAAATCCGTTTAATAAACGGGCCGGGTTCGGGCCATGGGTCTTGCCCCGCGGGTCGGGTCCGGATATGGAAAAACCCGGCCCGAACCCGACCCGTTGCCATTCCTAGTTCCCCCTTTTAATGCACGGCTCCCAAGTACATGACTAACCAGATGCGCGGATCCCAGTACGCGACTTCAATCACCAACTAGAAATAAGGATTGGCTACAAAGTTTTTCAGTTCATACACATGATGAAGATCAAGAAGATACTTGGTCACAAAACTCAAAGGTGCACATACACAGCAACTTCTTCAGAAGAGATGAATTAGGTTAAGAACTTTGTCTTCGGTCACAATTTGCTTGAACAGAGTTTTGCTCAATGCTTGTGCAACTTGTGAACTCTTTGATGGCTCTTAAAACAATTCTTTTATATGCCTAGGGTTAGGAGAAAAGAAGATCCAAAGACACATTCACGGATCCCAAGAAATCAGATCAGAATTATGATTTTTATAAACCTCGACAGATAGAAGCTGTCGAGTGGCTGTTGAGCAGGTGTCGAGACACGGGGCTGAAACAGCTTACTGAAGCTGGATAGATGCAGCTGTCGAGCTTTAATGAATCTGCACTTTTAGCTTGTTTTCTTGAACAGACTTGAAGGCTTCAATACTTGATCTTGAAACACAGTTTCTTGAAGTATTTCAACACAAACTAAATCTATCCAAATACAAGTAAAGTGCGTTTTATCAAAGGATTAGACAATTACATAAAAGTATGACATATGTTTTTAACATGTGAACCACATATGTCCTAACAATCTCCCATTTTGGCAATCCATGACAAAACCACGACAAACAAATGAGCATATGAGAGAAGTCATAAATTACTCAACTCATATTCACTTGTTTAATACAATAAAATCTATCCTAACACAAACTCTTGAAAAACTTTGTAAGATGAGAGTTTATGGCAAGTAGACTTTGACAACCTGTATCTCTGAAACACTTTAAACAAAACTCATCAAAGCATCTTTGTGTGAAACAGAAATAATAGATTGCATACAAGTAAAGAAACATGTGTATAAAGAGAGAAAAGAAACAACACATGTAAGAGGTAGGTGAAAGAAACAACATACATCCTCATATAGAAAGAAATAAGTACAATATATGTCAGAATGATCACAAGATCAAATGTACAAGAACAATGTATTTATATAAGAAAGAAAAGAAAAGATACATTATATCCTCACTACATCCCTCAAGTATCAACACTTCCCCTATAAAAAAAAAAGTCTTATACTAACTCTCCCCCTAAGATGACTACTCTCATATCCAAAAATTACTCCCCCTTTTTGTCATGAGTGACAAAGGGTAGAGTGTCAAGCAAACATCTCATCAGAAGAGCTAGCATCTCCATCATCATCCGAAGTGTCATCATCATCACCATCATCATCATCAACCTTAGCATCAAAATCAGAAGCCACTGGAGGAGGTGGTGAAGGAGTAGCCTCAGGAGCAAAACCACCCATGGTCGCCTGACGTCGTGCAATACGACCAACACGAATGTTCACCCGATACAACTCAGTAGAGAGCGTATCAAGGCGAGCATCCATGCGCTGCAGCTGTGCCATGATGTCTCCAAGAGATACATCGCCCATAAAAGAGGAGGGAGTAGATGTAGATGGAGCAGATCGAGAGGGTGCTGAACGAGATGGAGTAGAACCAAAGGGAGGAGCTGCTGACTCCTATCGTGACCTAAACTGAGCCTCACTACGTTTTACGGTAGCGGCATCTATGGCACACATGACAGAGAAGTGATCAGAGGAGGGAAAAGGAATAGAAAAATGGCATAAGATCCTCATGATAGTAGAAGGAAAGATGAGCTTATCACGGGTAGCCGTATCCCTAAACACATTTATGATGGAAAGAATGAAATGTGAAGGAAAATCTATAGTGAGGTACTCTAACAAAGAAAGCAAAAATCGAGCACAAGGCTCTGTGATAGAGTTATAGTGAGATAGTGGGTGCAACACAAAAGTCATTACCATGTTCATGAATCTAGGACCTTTAGCAAAAGGCTGACATGGTGTAAACTGACGCTTACCCCAACCAGATGGGTGCTCACAAAAAGCAGACATCATCTTGTCTTTGGATACAGTCCTCAGACGTTCACAACCGGGGTAATCAGGATGCTCTACCCTCGGAACTCTAAGCACATCTGTAACAAGCTGCAGTGTGACAGCAAAGCGCGTACCTCGAACGCGAGTGTGAAAGAGAGGTATTGAAGAATCAATCCCGTGCATGTTGGAGTAGAACTCCTGAATGAGCATGAGATGACAAGTGATCGGGACGCCACACAGTGACTCCCATCCCCGACTGTGAATGACATCAGGAAGGTCGGTGTCGGCGAAGTCCGCCAAAATGACTCGGCGTTCCGAATGAACACCTCATCGAGAGAAGTTCTCCAAGAATGCCTTATGGGCATCCTTATCACGGAACTGAATGTTAGAAGGAGTAAGATCAGAAGAAGATGATGCCCCGGAACGAAGAGGGTTCCGAGACGGAGCAGACTTACGTTTAGGTGCCATAGATGCTACTAACGTAAACAGAATGAGAGAGAGGGAGAAAGAGACAATCAGAAAAGTCCCAAAACATTTCAAATATATCAAGATATATTGAAAAGGAGTACGTATGCATGGGAAATGCATGAGCATGTGATATGCAAAAGAAATTCATCATAGGCTCAGCCCAATCCAATCCTACTAGCACACAACCACATTGCACACATCTAAATGCATGAAAATACTATTATAATGCAAATGAAATGCAATGCATGAGTTTTTGAACATATTTAAATGAAAACCCATCCCAAAATTTCAAGAAAAACTCATCAATTTTGAAAAACCCCCAAAAATTTTCAAAAACCCCAAAACCTAAGATTCAAAAACATGAAATGCATGAAATATGAGAAGAAAAGAGATCATACCACTTGATTTGAAGCAAGGAAGGGCCGAAAATCACGTGGGTTGAAGGTTTGGAGTGAGAAAATGAGTTTTGGAATATGAATAAGTGCAGACAGATCGAGAGAGATCGAGCGAAATGAGAATTGGATCGCACGAGGAGAATATATAGAACCTCAATAAATCTCGACAGATGAGGTGTCGAGACATCTGTCGAGGAGGTGTCGAGAAGAATGGACGTCGACAGATACAAGTGTCGAGGAGGTATCGAGAAATAAACACCAGAACCCAGAACAGAAGCTCGATCGATCGGCTAGGTGTCGAGAAGCTATCGAGGAGACAGGAGATTTCTTGATCGATCCACCAAGTGTTGAGGATGTGTCGAGATTGCGATAAGAAAAAGCTTGAAAAGCTCGACAGATAGCTAGGTGTCGATGAGGTGTCAAGCCAGCTTTTAAAAACAGTTTTTCGAGAAGTGAAAAACATGGACATGAATGCAATCAAACATGCACCTTAACAATGATCCAATCAACATAAAAGGCTCTCAAAATCATCTCTCAATGAAAAATTTTAAGCACATGGATCTCCAAAAACACACACACACACACTAAACAAGTCTAACCAATTTTACATTTCAAAAACAAGTCAAGACAGTTTAATGAGCATACATAAGCACATGTAAACCTAGTGATGGCTAAATCATATTGTACCTGCACATGTATCAAAAGTAGCAAAGAATATTGCGTGTTGTGTGTGAAAAATATCGCAAGATTGCATAAGTGTATACATGTTATGACGATTTGAGATATGAGAAAATCACTTTAACTCACACACAATCATAACTATTTGATGGGGACTATCACCTTCGAGGTACATTCTATAACTCCCACATCTCCTAGAATACACGCTTGCAACCATATTTAAAGCATTTTTTTATCTTTTTGCTTTTTATCTTCTCTGCATATTTTCTTTTTAAGCATATCATGCATGGGCATAAAAGAGAGAGAAAAGAAATACCCATTGGTATTTGACATTCCAATTTTGCTATGCCGAAGCACACAAATGTCATTGACACCACACTTTTGCTATGCCGAAGCATACAGATGTCATTAATGATTGGCGGGCAACAATGGTGAGATGGTTATTTATGCCTTTCTCTTAGAATTTTCTAGTCCTACCTGTCAAAAAGAGTGATATGAGTGTTAAGTCTAAGAGATAACTTAATCTTACTCATCACAAACAAGAGCCACAAAGCTCACTTGCTTAGTTGTGCATAGAGATGCTCATCTAAGCTACAAATGATACAAAGTTTAGAAAACTTTGTTTCATTGGCCATCCAAGGTACACAAGTACCAATGTACACAAAACACACACTGTTTTTGTATTTTTCTGATTTTTCAATTTTTTTTTTAATTTTTATCAAAAACAAAATAAACAAAAACTGAAAATAAACAAACAAAAACATGTTATCAATGCAATGTAAAAACTAGACTGACTCAAAATGAAAGCAAAACACGCAACTAATGCAACAAAAAAAAAAAACAAGAAGATAGAAGAAAGTGATTTCATCATTTAGAGTCCTTTTTCTTCCACACCTTGGAAGAACCTTTTCTTTGGTTGAAACCGTGAACCGCCGGCGAAGGGGAAGAATTGAACCCGTTCAAGTTCGAAAGGAACATGAGGGCTTTCAGAAGATCTCCAAGAGGAGCAAGAGAGGATTAAAGCTGATTTTAGCTTCCAGATGTTATCATGCTGTTGCTTTGTTGAGTGGCAAGCCACTTATAGCAATTTGGTCGAGTATGACCGGTAACACCACAATGATGACAGAGATACTGCTTCTTCTATTTGGACTTTTGAGAATTAGCCCTCTTAGCCCTAGGGTTTTTAGCATCTTTCTTTTCTAGCTTAAGGGGTGCTCCTAGGATAGATTTACCATTGTCTAAGTTCTCACTAGCTAATTCAGTTTTAACATCAGTGTTCTCAACTTTAACAATATTAGCATGAGGAACAAAAACAGTAGCACTAGTGGAAGCAATATTAGAAGAAGAAAGATCATACCCTAAACTTGTTCAATCTGAAGCAGATTTCTGAATGCTGAGCATCTCATTAAGCTTTGCACTCAAGGTCCTTTCCAACTGAGCTCTAACTTGAAATAGCTCTGCCTCAAGCTTCTTGGTCTTCTCAGCCAAGAAATTGTTTTCGAACCTTAGCGCTCCAATAGTTTGATTTGCCTCATCAAACTTAGAGGACAACTCTTCACGGTTAAGTTCCACATCACTGAGCTTTTTGGTGGTCAGCCTATAGAGTTTCTCATGTTTCTCAGACAGCTTGTATAATTTCTCATAGGCTGAATGGATATAATCTTGATCATCCATCTTCTCACACTTGGTGTTCACCTATTCTTCTTCTTCTTCCATTTCATCAACAATCCCTTCAATAGGATTGACTGTGGCAGTGAAGGTATTTAAGATTCCGTCATCCTCACTATCAGAATCATCTTCAGGCTCAGTGTCACTCAAGCTTGCAGCAAGTGCCTTGCTCTTCCCAATGCTCTTGAGATATGTGGGACACTCATTTTTCATGTGTCCAAACTCATGACACCCGAAATACTTAGGTCCTGCGGGAACAGTGTACTAACCACTTTCCTTTGCATCCTTCTTCCCTTTGTCTTGGCTTTTAAACTGAGAAGAACTGGATTGCCTGCGGTCCTTGTCGAAGTTCGTTCCATTTCCATTCTTCATAAACTTCTTGAACTGCCTTGTAATGTAAGACTTCATCTTGGAATCTTCATCATTGGAAGACTCATCTGTCTCACTGCTCTTGGCCTTTAAGGCCATGCTCTTGCTTTTGCTTGACTTGCCAATCCTAGATAACCCTAGCTCGTAGGTCTGCAAGTTTCTAACCAGCTCAGTTAAAGGAATCTTGTCAATATCCTTTGATTCCTCAATCGCCGTAATCTTGGCATGGAATCTCTTAGGTAGAGATCTGAGCACTTTCCTCACAATCTTGGGTTCAGTAATGGTTTCCCCAAGACTAAAGGCTGAGTTCACTATGTCCTTGAGCTTGGCATAGAACTCATCGAACGACTCATCCTCCTCCATTTTTATTTCTTCAAAGCTTGTAGTGAGCCTCTGAAGTTTTGAATCTTTGACAGCCTTGGTTCCTTCATAGGTTGTCTGGAGGATGGTCCAAGCCTTCTTAGCAGTTTCAGTTGAGGATATCTTCTTGAACTCCTTATTGGTAACCGCACTGAACAACGCATTTAATGCCTTGCTGTTGAAGTTTGCCGCCTTGACCTTGGCTTCATCCCAATCGGGCGGCGCTTCCTTTGGCTTAGTCCAGCCAATCTCAACAGCTTGCTATACCTTTTCATCTAAAGACTGCAAAAAAGCTCTCATGCGTACTTTCCAATATGCATAGTTAGTCCCATCAAATAAAGGAGGTATGATTAACGACTGTCCTCTATCCATGACAAACAGGGTTCAATGGATCAAACACAGCAAAGATTAAAACCTAATCAGAGTGTGCCTGCTCTGATACCACTTGATAGGCCACAAACGAATTAACCCCTCATGATTAATTAACCAATTAATTTAACCAAGTTGATTAATTAAGTTAATTAACATGCAATTGCATGGTAGCATAAAAAAATCACCAATAAACTGAATATGCAGCGGAAAAATAACTAACACGATGATTTGTTCACGAATGGGGAAAACCCTAACGGCAAAAACTCCACCGGGTGATTTTCTGATTACCACTCCCGAAACTCCACTATTATCAAAACAAGCGGTTACAAGTAAAGGAATCCCAAGTACCTTACCAACCTACAATTGAACCCTTACCCCAATACCCAATTGGACTTATTCTGTAGTGACAGTTCCCCCTTTTGATGCACAGCTCCCAAGTACGTGACTAACCAGATGCACAAATCCCAGTACGCGACTTCAATCACCAACTAGAAATAAGGGTTGGTTGCAAAGTTCTTTAGTTCATACATATGATGAAAATCAAGAATATGCTTGGTCACAAAACCCAAAGGTGCACATACACAGCAACTTCTTCAGAAGAGATGAATTAGGTTAAGAACTTTGTCTTCGGTCACAATTTGCTTGAACAGAGTTTTGCTCAATGCTTGTGCAACTTGTGAACTCTTTGACGGCTCTTAACACAATCCTTTTATATGCCTAGGGTTAAGAGAAAAAAAGGCCCAAAGACACATTCACGGATCCCAAGAAATCATATCAGAATTCTAATTTTTATAAACCTCAACAAATAGAAGCTGTCGAGTAGCTGTCGAGCAGGTGTCGAGACACGGGGCTAAAATAGCTTACTGAAGCTCGATAGATGCAGCTGTTGAGCCAGCTGTCGAGCTTTAATGAATCTGCACTTTCAGCTTGTTTTCTTGAACAGACTTGAAGGCTTCAATACTTGATCTTGAAACACGGTTTCTTGAAATATTTCAACACAACTTAAATCTATCCAAATACAAGTAAAGTGCGTTTTGTCAAAGGATTAGCCAATTATATAAAAGTATGACATGTTCTTAACATGTGAACCACATATGTCCTAACAGTTTTTTTTTTTTTTTAATTTCTCTTTTATTTATTTATTTGGTCCAAATATGATATTTTATAATTATGATAGTTAACATTAGACGTTTATTATGATTATGTTTGTATTTTATTCTAAAAAAAAAATGTTTGTATTTGGAACATTATTATGATTATGATATTTGTTTGTATTTTATTCTATATGCAATTGTGAAGCCTCAAAATATTTAGAACATTATGTGAAGATATAGTTTAAAGACATTGTGCCAAGTTCTGACTGCCACTCAATCGAGGCTTGATCAATCACAAGGCAGAAGCATGATCGATCAAAGGGTAGATCTCAATAACTGTTCGATCTCGACTTAGTCAATCGAAATTCACAAATTCAAGTGGCGTGTTTTGATTTCGAAGTCGACTGCCTTGGTGTTTGTACCCTATTTGCACCACATATATAAGGCATGTTATAACTCGACTTCCCAAGGCTATTGGAGAGTACCAAACTGTAACAAAATCTAAGCCTTCAGTTAGTTGTTCAACCCATAAGTTTAGACTTTAGACACCTAGGGGTTGTTTGGGACATAATTTTAAACGCTTGTTTTCAGTTTTTAAATAATATTACACGCATTTTCACACACTTTTTCACTTACACGTATTTCCAAAAAAATTGAAAACTATTATTTAAACACAAGTACCAAACAGGCCCCTAATTTTCATAACAATGCTGATGACCTTTGGCATGACCAAAGCATGAAACCATAGAGTTATGAATATGGACGGTCCATGTATGAATATTTCAAATGTTCTAAAACTAATATTGTAACAATATTAAGTGCATCTACTGACTATGGCTTTTAAATGGAGTTATGGTGTGTTTTTGTGTTAGAACCCCTTTCCCTCTCCCTTGTGTGTGTGTGTTTGTTTCTTAAAAAAAAAAAAAAAAAAGTGCATCTATTGGTTGTAACGCCTAGACTCTAAGTGTCTTGAACTAAATGATCATAATTTACAACAAAAATTTTAAAGTATATATATATATATATATATATGTAGGTGATAGGCCCAGTAATATATATCTATGTATATGTTGGACTAGGAGCCCAATCCGAGGACATCTATTAGTCCAAGGATGGGTAAATGTTGTCATGTAAGTCTGCATTGGTGAATGAAGACATGGGGTCTGGTTGTGAGGGCCCAAGAAGGTGGTCCAAGGAGAAATGTCTCCTTGGATAAGCAAAGCAAAGGTCAGAAGGTGTAGTCTGCCATCCACAGCAACGTTCTGAGAGATTCTATTGATAAGGATGTACATCATGGAAGCATGGAACAAAGGGGAGCTATAAAATATCTAAGAGAAAGCTACTACCACTGCATTAAATGCTCTACAGCTAACTATTTGGTCGCATTAATGTGGAGGTGATACCTGAACAGTAATTTTCAGCCTTACAGCTACTCCCAAATACTTCAGGAAGGTGTTGATGGGACAGGGATCGATCAACACTAGAAATCTAGTCTACACGTGGAGGGTGGAGATGAAAGAAGGGAGGTAGTATAAAAGAGAAAGAATGCGCTAAGAATAGGGATGGAAAAATTAAGAGAAAAACACTATAAAAACAACAATTAGACTTGTAACCAAATTCAAAAGAGATTTATACAAGAACTGGTCTCCTCGAATTGTGCTGAGGATTATTTTCTTTGAATTAAACTAGTTTATCTTTGCCTTCTTGCCATCTGGGCCAACTATAATTGTTGTCTGACTCATAAATTCATTGTATGGGGCTCTTTGGGCCTAAATCCTTTAACCTTTTAGGCTGAGAGACTAAATCTTGCCCTTACAATATATATATATATATATATAAAGATTAAAAGATTTATTTTTTTAGGGAGTAAGAATATACTATTGTGGCTCACCAAGGATGAAGCTATCTAACTGGACCTCACTTGGGCTCACAACTTATTTGTGTAGTGGGTTTGGATTTCCTACTTTGGGTCACTCTTGGTATGAACACTCAATGAGATCACTTCTCTCTCTCTCTTTCCTCTCTATCCCTTTATCCAGTTTTCAACCAAAAAAAGCCCTTTTTCTTCTCTTGCTTCCCCTATTTATAGCCAGCCATCAGTGGGATGATCATGGTTACTTTCAAGATCAGTGCCATGAGAGGTCCAATACTGTTAATGGTAAGTGGGTGTTTAGGTAAGAGTGGCTTTGGAAATGGTTCCCATTTCAGTAGATGTGCTCAGCAGCGTTATTCCCTAAGGCACTGCCGGATATATAAAGGGTGGTGTTGCCGAACGAACGCAACCTTGCTCAGCAAGACTAGCCGAGCAACCACCCACATGGAGACACCCATCTTGGGCTACTCCCCAAGCCTTTGAACGACACTCAAGATGGGCTCGTAGCTTTGGTGGGTTTAGGCTGGAATCCGGGTTCGTGAGAAGGTTAGGCCCTTGGGCCATATTATTGATCCATGGACCAAGGCCCATGCGGGCTTGCATATCACTGGGTCGTACATTAGCCCCCCCTTGACTCGTGCTCAGCTCTCAGGAACGAATCAAGGGGCCAAAGAGGAAGCGTTTACCCGAGAAACTCAATGGGTGCGATTTGGGTGGTTTCAGATATCCATTAATGCGTTTCTAAAAAGGCGCATTGTGTCTGACCTTCTGACTCAGCCGTCATCATTGCCTGTCGGTTCGTGAACCGAGGCGCACGCGTTTCGCCTGCCCTTGGTATCCGTAAGGTTACCTCTTTTTCTTCGCTTCATTATTGCCAATTAACCCCCATTATTGCTTATTAACCAACACCCATTCTTCCCTGGCTTTTATAAATAGCCCATTTCAACTCATTGTCTCACTTTTTCATTCTTCATTCTCCGAAACTTCTCTCTTCTGAGCATTCACTACGCTATTGTTCACCAACCCAGAATCTACTTCTACCTTAGAGCCAAAAGTAAGTCTCCTTCCCCTTTTCTTTGCTTTAATTTCTTTTCCCAAGTTCCTTCTGATTCTTAGCCTTTAAGATGGGTTATGCTTATATTTTGAATACTGAGGCATCCCTAGTTACCTTTAGGCATGATTATAACGTTCTTGATGATGTGGAAGTGATGTATTGCCAAGAAAGTGACATCGTTTTCCACAGAGGGGCGAACACTGCCTTTTTCCCATTGATGTCGATCCTGGAGGGTGGGGTTAGGTTTCCCATTAACCCTCTTTTACTTAGCACCCTCAAATACTACAAGTTGTGTCCCGACCAACTTCCCCCCAATTTTTACCAGGTAGTGAGTTGTGTGAGTAAGTTAAATCAAACATTTGGTCTGCAATTAGACCATCATGACATAAACCACATGTACAGCCTGTGTGGAAAGAAGAAATTCAATTATTATTTAAAGGTTAGAGACATGAGAGTACGACTAATTTCATGCCTGCCGGACTTTAATAGAAATTCTGCGGGGAAGTTCGTTCGGGTGCGTGGTAACTAGTTTGCCTAGGTATCCCTCCCCCTTTCTCTCGGTGTGAAGTGGGTTTGTGCCATCCTTTAATATGTTTTCTCCTTTATTCTCGTAATTGATTTCCTTACCCAAACACTAACTTGTTCCATTTTTGTTGCAGACGGTTCGGTGTTTGCCCAAGACATCGAAACAGTCTAGGTACGGGATCTAAATTTTGTACTCAGGTCTGAGATTTTTGTTCACCGGGACGAACAGCTTCGGGCGTCCCATCTCATTCTCGGCGTAGACTCTGTGTACTCTACCCGACAACCCTTTGGTCAAGCCATCTTAGTAGACAGCCCACTTCTCTCCTATATAGATGTTCAGCACACGAACTTCCTCCCTCCAAATTTCACAGTAGGTGAAGCTCGGGACATCGGTCGGCGATATACTTGCTTGGATGAGCTCGCTCCTATAAGAGACGAATTAGCCAAAATAGTGTCTCGACATCTCCGAGAACGTGCTCATGAAGCCCTTCAATGCGAAGTCCCTGCTAAATGTGAGGCTCTTGCTGCACCGAAGGCACTCGACCGAGAAGCCGAATAGGCAGCCGCAGAGTCCAGTAATTCTTCCAGAACCCATTCTGTTGGTGGTGAAGAAATGGTGACCCGCAAGACTTTAACAGTTAGCCGCTTTATTCCTGGTGCACGTCAGACCGCACAGTAGTAGCTAGTTCAGGGATGTGGCCAAATTCCTCTTGCTCATCCTCCTCCTCATCTCCCCCCCCCTGCGCGAACTCGAAAAAGACAACAGACCGTAAAACAGACCTCCACTAGCCCAGGTGAGGCTCAAGCCCAAACTCCCCCCCAAACATCAAGGGGTATGCTTGTCCAAGAGCCACTGGCCCAGGTGGGGACAAATGTAGCATCTTCTTCCCGACCTGTACCAGAATGGTAGCCCACATTTGATCTGGATGGCAAGCTTCTCTCTGCAGACGCCAGCGTATGAGTGTGGGAGAAAGGGGAAGGGGGCCATGTAGCCCAATGCTTGGTGCATGGCATTTTTCTGCCCTAGAATGTGAGCGCCTTTATGGATGGGACCGAGGAATCTATGGGGAGGAAGCTTCAGTGGCACACCATTACGGTAACTTTTCCTTGTATTTTTATTTTTGTGCTCCTACTATTGTTGTACGTATTGTTCCTTTACATTGCCATGCTGATTATTGTTATTTCAATAGGCTGCCCAGCAATCTCACATCTTGAATGAACGGGTGAAGGATCTCGCTCACGATGTTAACTGGGAAAAGGCCGGCAGGGAGGCAGCTGCTAGATCGGCAAAAGACAAAGCAAAAGCCATTGACTCTGCCGAGAAGAGATTTGTTGCTGTCGAGAAGGCCAGGGATCTGGCGGAGGAAAAGTCGACGGAGTTGGAAATGAAGCAAAACGAAATGGACCTGAGGCTGGCCGAAGCGGTGAGCCGAAACGCTGCCCTAACTGAGGAAATAGCCGACTTGCAAGCGGCTTTTGAGGCTAGCAAAAATAAATGGTACGATGAAGGATTCGCAGGTGCCGAGAAGGGTGTGGAACCGATTGTCAAGGAAGCTTGGCGGCTATCTTTTCAAGATGGCTGGATAGCTGCCCTACATGCCTTTGGAGCGCCCGAAGACTCCCCCCTTAGGGACCCTGGCAGGATTCCCTTTCCGAACTCTTCTCCAGTTATACAAAACCCTTCGGGGCCTATTGATAAGGAGGAGATGGACAGCCTGAAGGAGTTGGTGGAGCAAATTGATGCCCACATGGAGCTAATTAGGACCGAAGCTACCAGTAGCCCTCTTGATGAAGACCAGTTCAATGAAAACACTGAGTTTCAAAATCCTGCATCTGAACGTCGGCCTCTCGAGATGACGACCGAGGGTCAGCCCGTGGATCTTATCGATTGATTGTCGTACTTGTTTTACATCACTTAGTTTAAATAACTTTTCTTTTAAGCTAGTTTGCCTTTGTCACCGGGCTGTGTCAACTAAACATTTATTTAATTTCCGGGATTAATCTTCACGTCATTGGGTTTTGGTGACAAAACAATTGACCTATTAAGTTTGATTTTGATTATGGTTTATTTGCCGAACAGTTATCTTATGAGTGCTTAGTAATATGCTAGCCTTTTTGTTGTCTCTATTTTTCCGTGCATATGTATGCTCCTAATGAACAAGTAAGGAAGATCGCTTTGAGAAAATTGTGCTGGTCGGCCCTTCGGTGTTCAGAAGTCTTGCAGTACATATCGGCTCCCATGAGCGAGACTTAGGGTATTAATAGTCAAAAACCGAATTGGTGGAAAGCCTCCGGCCTTATTACGTTTTAGCAAGAGATTCCCTCCTGCTCGGCTATAGCAGGTTTCAGTCCTTATGGAAATTTTTAGAATAAGGTTTCCACCTACTCGGTTATAGGGATTGCACCTGATGGAAAAATCTAGTTTTGTATCTCATACAAAACACACAGCGGAAGCAACAATACACGGATCTACTTCAATCATGAATGATAAACATGTAACCATGAATTCTAGAATAAAGAAAAAGATGCGTACCTTGGTGTGATGAAATTCAAAACCTTGAAGATCAAACATTCTTGGGAAGACTTTTAATCTTCACTCCAATTCCACTTGATGCCCAAGATGTGTGGTCTCTCAATTGGTAACAAAAGGGTGATTAGAGAGTGACAAAAACTCACATATTTTCCATTTCACTATGATGTTACACTCTATAATTTTTCTGAACGTTTTTCCCTTTTGTATCTAACCAATTATCTAATTGGGCTGGCCTTTTGGGCCTTTCCAATTGGGCTTAAATGTGTGGCTTGGAGTGGGACCAAAAGGGACCAATAAGACACTAGCTCCAATGGGCCTTGGGCTTTTCCGTCAACTCTTGACAAGTCCAAAGTTACCATTAACTATATTTAATACCACTATATAAATATAGTTGCACTCTAGGCCTTATCAATAAATTATTTCCCAAGACTTTATTGTACATTCAACCCCTTCATTAAAATATTCGTAGTAATACAAAGTCATAAATATAGACTGCCACTTTGAAAATTACTACATCTTAATCCTTGAGTACCCGGTTTAATCCTTTATGTTATTCATAATATATTTATGAAATCCAATTCCATAAATATATACTTTAGTAACTCTTTACTAAAGTGGTTGGGCCCAACACTCTGAATAACCAAACCCATTAAACTTATCTCAAGGGAATATTTTATATCTCCATTAAGAGATTATGAATTCCATCTTGAGAATATATGTTCCATCAACACTAAATGTGGTTGCCCAACATACTGAGGTTTTGACCATTACTTATAGATCTCACTCCTGATATATCAAAGCAACCTACATCTCATGATCAGGTCCATTATCCTCTCAGGATTTAGAGTTGATGTAAATAGAAGTCGTGAGATTTATTATTCATTTGACAGTCATTAGAATAATAATAAATCTCACAGCGGTCCAGTTCAATATGTCTTAACTCTTAAAACATATAAACATACCAACTAGAAATCTCAATTTCCATGATCAAGACAAATCATCGTAGTTGATATGTTATAGTCTTCGCAGATGAAATGTCCAATTTCATCACCGACTACGAACTAAAACTATGAGTTTACAAAGAACTTGTGATTTATATCTTTCTGTGACTTTTCACATAAATCACATACTATGCATCTCATGGACTAAGATAATATCCCATTAGTTCATAAATAGATAGTCTCATATAACAAAATAATTTAATTATTTATGACATGCCTATAAATTGGATTTTAGGGCACAAACCCTAACAGCACCAAGAAGTAGGGTTTAGTCCTTAGAAATTTTCAAATAAGGTTTCCACCTGCTCGGTGATTGGGATCGAATCGAGAAGCAGGTTTTCGTCCTTAGAAATTTTAGTATAAGGTTTCCACCTACTCAGCGATAGGGATCGAATCGAGAAGCAGGTTTCCGTACTTAGTAATTTTAGAACAAGGTTTCCACCTGCTCAGTGATAGAAATCAAACCGAGAAGCAGATTTCCGTCCTTAGAAATTCTAGAATAAGGTTTACACCTGCTCGGTGATAGGAATCGAACCGAGAAGCAGGTTTCCGTCCTTAGAAATTTTAGAATAAGGTTTCCACCTGCTCAGTGATAGGGATCGAACCGAGAAGAAGGTTTTCGTCCTTAGTAATTTTATAATAAGGTTTCCACATGCTCGGTGATAGGGATCAAACCGAGAAGCAGGTTTCTGTCCTTAGTAATTCTGGAATAAGGTTTACACCTGCTCGGTGATAGGGATCGAACCGAGAAGTAGGTTTTCGTCCTTAGTAATTTTATAATAATGTTTCCACCTGCTCGGTGATAGGGATCAAACTGAGAAGCAGGTTTCCATCCTTAGTAATTTTATAATAAGGTTTCCACCTGCTCGGTGATAGGGATCGAACCGAGAAGCAGGTTTCCGTCCTTAGTAATTTTAGAACAAGGTTTCTACTTGCTCGGTGATAGAGATCGAACCGAGAAGCAAGTTTCCGTCCTTAAAAATTCTAGAATAAGGTTTACACCTACTCGGTGATAGGGATCAAACCGAGAAGCAGGTTTTAGTCCTTGACGTAAAACAGACTTTGAATCTTCTTGACTTCCCTGGTGTTCGTTGACTTGCTGTGCTAAATAAATAATAGAATGTAATGAGCCTGCATAAATAAGCATTATCATTATCATATTGGTTCGTACAAGGTACATTTTTCCCGTGTAAGGACAATCATTGATAAAACTTCTTGAGATTATGAACGTTCCATGGTCGGGGCAGTGGTGTCTCATCCATATCTTCCAAGTAATATGCTTCTGCACTTACGATGACTGTGATCCTATACGGTCCTTCCTAAGTCAAGGCCAACTTCCCAGCGTTCATGTCCTGCATGTTTCCTACAGCTTTCCTTAGTACTAGATCTCCGGCACCAAATTCCCTCACCCTTACATCTTGGTTATAGCACCGGGCGAGCTTCTGTTGGTATTTGGCCAGGCGTATAATCACTGCTTCTTGATACTCTTCTAACAAATCAAGACGTTCTTCTAGCAAACTGTCATTCTGGGACATGTCAAATCCCGCCACCCGCACACTACACAGATTGATCTCGGCTGGTTTCATGGCTTCTGCTCCATATGTGAAAGAGAATGGAGTCTTCCCCGTGAACCTCCTGGGGGTTGTCCGGTATGCCCACAAGACACTGGGTAGCTCTTCGGCCCAGTTACCCTTCACATTTTCCAGTCTCCTCTTTAACCCATTCACGATTACCTTATTTATGGCATCGGCTTGGCCATTACATTGGGGATATGCTGGAGTGGAGTACTTGTTCTTGATGTCGAGACTGCTGGAAAACTTGCGGAAAGCTCGTCTATCAAATTGCAGTCCGTTATCTAATATGAGGAAATCCGGTACCCCAGATCTTGTAATTATATTCTTCCACACGAATTTCTTTACATCCACGTCCCATATATTAGCCACAGCTTTTGCCTTAGCCCACTTGGTAAAATAATCGATGGCCACCAAAATGAATCTTCGATTGCCTATTGCCCAAGGAAATGAGCCAAGAATATCCAGCCCTCACGGCGCAAAAGGCCAGGGACTGCTGACTGGGTTCAAACGGCCTGCCGGCTAGTGGATTAGGGGTGCATGCTTTTGACACTGCTCACACTTACACAGATACTCAGCGGCGTCCTTCTGCATTTGGGGCCACTAGAATCCCTGAGTCATTGTTCGATGCGCCAACGAACGTCCTCCCACATGATTGCCGCACACTCTACCGTGTAGCTTAGCCAAGAGTTCGCCTACTTTCACAGGGTGCAAGCATAGAAGGTAGGGTCCCCCAAAGGGCCTACGATAGAGTTTTCGATCTTTTGACAACCAATACCGAAGAGCCACCCTACGAACCCTGTTGCCCTCCTTTTCGTCGCACAGGACCCGATCTTCGGCTAGGAAGTCGATGATGGGGTCCATCTAACATGGTCCAAGATTCGTAATCACCGCAACGTCGACCCTTGTAGGCCCCAGATCACCTACTAACCTGACGCTCGGCTCTGGAACCAGCTCTACCGTGATTAGCCGAGGTATCCCCTCAGCTATCGATGACGCCAACGTAGCGAAGGAGTCGGCGTGCCTATTCTGGGCCCGGGAAATTTGTATCACCTTCACCATACGAAAGTTGCTTACCACTTGCTTTACTACCTCTAAGTATGCTTTCATCCGAGGATCTCAAGCTTCAAAGCTGCCCTGCACTTGATTAACTATCAGGCACGAATCTGAGTAAATTTCTACGTCTCAGGCACCTAAGCTTAAAACTGTCCTCAATCCGGCAAGCAAAGCTTCGTACTCTGCCTCGTTGTTGAAGGCTTTAAAGCCTAGTTTGAATGAATGCTCTAACCGTATACCCTTCGGAGTGATCATGACTATCCCAGCACCGGCTCCCATGGCGCTAGAAGCACCGTCTACATGCACCTTCCTCGGGCGACATTCCAACTGACAGACCATTTCCCCTTGGTTCTTAGGAGAAAACTCTGCCACAAAATCTGCTAACACCTGCCCCTTTACTGAATTTCTTGGCCTATACCTCACATCAAAGGCCTCGAGCCGGTCCCCCACTTAGCTATCTGCCCCGTGAAATCAGATTTCTTCAACAACGACTGCAGGGGGTATTCGGTTAACACATACATGATATGGGCTTGGAAATATTTGGGCAACTTCCTTGTGGCATGTACTAACGCCAATACCAATTTCTCTAAGGGCAAATATATGGTCTCAACATCGACCAGGGTCTTGCTGATGTAATACACGGGTTACTGCACTCCTTGGTCCCTTAAAACTACGGCACTCACGGCGTGGTTGGACACCAAGAGATACATATACAGGTCCTCCCCGAGCTCCAGGGCTATCAGCACCGGTGCCTGCGCCAAGTATTCCTTCAGACCCTGAAAGGCTTTTTAACACTCATTGTCCCACTGAAATCCTCTCTATTTCCTTAAAAGCTAGTAAAATGGACGCCAGCGATCTGAAAATTTAGAGATGAATTGGTTAAGAGCGGCTAACATCCCGGTCAACACTTGTACTTCCTTCGGATTGCTCAGTGGCTTAAGATGCTTTACGGCCTCGACCTGGTCGGGATTAACTTCTATGCCCTGGCAAGTGATTAAATATCCCAAAAATTTACCAGCGCCCACTCCGAAAATGCAATTTTTTGCGTTAAGGCGTAACCTGTGCCACCGCAATATCTCAAACACCCTCTGAAGGTCCTCCACATGCCGCACTTCCTGCTTGCTTTTTACTACCATGTCGTCAATATACACTTCAACCTTACGGCCAATCTCGTCTCAAAACATCCTTGTCATTATCCGTTGATATGTGGCCCCAGCATTCTTTAGCCTGAAGGGCATCATGATGCAATGATAGTTAGCGTTGGGGGATATGAATGTTGTTTTCTCTGGGTCCTTGGTAGCCAGAGCAATCTAATAATATCCTTGAAAGGCATCCAAGAAACTCATTTTCAGGTGCTCGTAAGTGGCATCTACTAACTGATCAATTTTCGGCATTAGAAATGGGTCCTTTGGGCACGCCGGTTTAAATCCGTGAAGTCTATGTAGACCCTCCACTTGCCGTTCTTCTTCCTGACAACCATGGTATTCGCTAGCCATTTTGAAAAAAATATCTCCTTTATCGCCCCGGCCTCCTTCAACCTCTTAACCTCCTGCCTTACTGCCTCACCGTGTTCTTTGGCCGACCTTCTCGGTTTCTGCTTCTTTGGGGGGAATGAAGGATCTACGTTAAGTTTATGAACGATGAACCCAGGATCGACCCCAGGCACCTCATACGGGCTCCATGCAAAAACATCCATATTTTAAGTAAGGAACAACAGCACCCGCACCCTCTCTTCATCTTTCATACTTGCTCCAATCTGAAAATATCTGTCAATATCCGGTAATATTTTCACCTTTATTAACTCCTCGGCGTGGCTAGCCCCCATTCCTTCTCGGGGCTCCTATGATTGCCATAAAGGAACCTTTTGAGATGGATCTCCCCGCCCGACCTGCTCCTGTTCGAACTGGCTTTTCCCCTGGGCTTCTTCTACTTTCTCGGTCTGCTCTTTTCTAGCATGATTTTCCCATTCAGCTTGTTCTTTCTCCCAATTAACCACGGCAACTAGGCATTGTCTCGCCACTTGTTAGTTTTCGCTTACCAAGGCAACACCCCACTCGGTGGGGAACTTGATCTTCACATGCAGGGTAGATAGAACAACACCCATTGAATGGATCCATGGCCTTCCCAGGATCGTAGTATACGGGAAAAATGAGGCTACTACAACAAACGTTACTATTACCTCCTTGCCCTCCATATTCACGGGAAGCGGAATTTGTCCTTCTAGAACTACCACCTTGCCATCGAACCCGACCAAGGGAGTGCTATATTTCAGGAGGTCTTCCTTCTTCAACTCGAGTCCCTTGAATAGGTCCAGATACATTACGTCGGCCCCGCTTCCCTGATCCACCATTACCCTTTTCACCAAGAAGCCATTTATCCGAGCCGTGACCACTAACGTGTCATCGTGCGGCTAGGTTGTCCCCTCCAAATCATCATCGATGAAGGCGAGAGGCTCCCATGCAAACTTCATTCTTTTCTTTAGCGATGTTACACCCGGGCAGTGCTCTGCTGGAACTAATGTTAACACTCATTTCCCTCTTTTTGGAGCGAGCCTTTCCGGGTAGCATGAATGACTTCAATTACTCCTACAGGGGGTGGAAGTGGGTTCCCCTTTTGCTGAACATCTTGCCCCGCACCTCTGTCCCCCGAGCCCAGCACCAAATCCTTCAAATGCCTGGCCTTAACCAATTACTCGAGGTGATCTTTCAGTACCCGGCATTGTTCGGTAGTATGACCCTTGTCCTGGTGATAGGTGCAGTACAGGTTCTAATTCTGTTTAGACGGGTCTCCACCCATCTTGTTCGGCCAGCGAAAGTATGGCTCATGCTTGATCCGTTCAATAATCCTGTGGACCGGCTCCTTGAATGTCATATTCACCTCTCCCATCTGCGTCGCCGGTTCATGACTCATCAAGTTCCCTTGGGGCCTGAGTAGAAAACCACTTTGTCGAGGATGATTCGTCATCGGTGCTTTACCCCTACTTTGCAACCGGTCATCCTCCAGTCGTTTGTACTCCTCGATGCATCTCATCACCTGCCTTATGTCTTCAGGAGGTTTCTTAGTCAACGACTCCCATAGTTCAGAGTCCTCGGGTAAACCCATTCTAAAAGTGCTTGCCGCGACCTTCTCATTATCCCCACCTATCTTATTGCAGAACTCCCAGTACCGGCTAGCATAACTATGGAAGGTCTCCCCTACTCTCATCTTTATGGACAATAACGCATCTACTGGCTGTGGAACTCGGCTACAGGTCACGAATCGAACACCACACTCCTGAATTAGCTCAAAAAAACTGTGTATGGAGCCTTTCGTAGCCTCAAAGCGGTAGGCCCTAGACTCGAAGGAAATACCTTGCACATCAACGCATCGTTATGAGTATGAAGAGACATCATCTGAATATAATGGCTAACATGTTCTATCGGGTCCATTTTCCCGTCGTAGGAATTGAATGGTGGGCGGGTGAACCTGCTTGGCATTTTAGCCCGCTCGATATCATCCAAAAACAAGGACTGTGCTGCTTTTCGCAAAGCCTGGCTCATAGCATCCATGGCCGCATTACCAGGCCGTCTCTCCTCTTGGGAGACTGAATTCCTATCTAGGTGTTCTCGTGAACGTGAGCGATCTCAGTGTGGCCTTGATTTGCGAGAGTGTGATCAGTTTCGGTTCTGTCGAGACCCCCGTGAATGTGAACGACCTCGGTGCTAACAAGAAATGGACTGATCTGACCTCGCCCCATGTCCATTTCCCCCATGGTCAGCTCTCCTTTCTTGGTCGTCCCAGTCCCGTCCCCAACGCCTGCCTCTTGCCTCCAACTCGAAGTCTCTAACTAGCCCGCGTAGCTGCTCGAGCTCTGCATCTCTCTCATCTATCTGCCTATGTTCCATAGTGCTGGACACCATTCGTTAAGTTTGGTATGACTCTGCTCCCATGCCAGACAGTTCTTCTTGTTGATCGTGGTCCCTATCTTCTCGCCCTTTTTGCATGCGCTCTCGCTAGCTAGATCCCCGAAAAGATCCTATAAATCCGCTCTCAGCATGACTCTCCGAACGTGTTTTAGACATTTTTCCCGAGTTTGAATCCTTATAGAGCCACAGCGTAGTAGGAGATTCCCACAAACAGTGCCAAATGTGGCTCACCAAGGATGAAGCTATCGAACTGGACATCACTTGGGCTCACAACTTATTTGTATAGTGGGTTTGGATTTCTTACTTTGGGTCACTCTTGGTATAGAGACTCAATGAGATCACTTCTCTCTCTCTCTCTTTCCTCTCTATCCCTTTATCCAGTTTTCAACCAAAAAACCCCCTTTTTCTTCTTTTGATTCCCCTATTTATAACCAGCCATTAGTAGGATGATCATGATTACTTTCAAGATTAGTGCCATGAGAGGTCCAATACTGTTAATGGTAAGTGGGTGTTTAGGTAAGAGTGGCTTTGGAAATGGTTCCCACTTCAGTAGATGTGCTCGGCAGTGTTATTCCCTAAGGCACTGCAGGGTATATAAAGGGTGGTATTGTCAAACGGACGCAACCTTGCTCAGCAAGACTAGTCAAGCAACTACCCTCGTGGCGACACTCCTGGGCTACTCCCCAGGCCTTTGAACGACACTCAAGATGGGCTCGTAGCTTTGGTGGGTTTAGGCTAGAATCCGAGTCGGTGAGAAGGTTAGGCCCTTGGGCCATATTAGTGATCCATGGACCAAGGCCCATGCAAGCTTGCATATCACAGGGCTGTACAGCTATGATGTGATTGTACGGGAAAATGGTGACTGGTAAAAGTAAATGGTCGGTCCACATGGTGGCTAAACCACATAGTCTTGCATGGAGCCAACAAATAAAAAATATATATCATAAAAAATAAAATAAAAATCTTCTAAAAAAAAAGCTTAGGGTTTTTTTTTTTTTTTTTTTTTTTTTTTTGTTTTTAACGTGTTTATTGTTTAATGTTTTATTTACAAATTTGGTACTTCTAGTAGTTGCGTTTAAATTATTATAATTGTAATTACATAATTGGATAATTGGAACTTAACTGTTTAATTCTCTTCGTATTTAAATAAGGAATCTCTCCCAATAAGATTATGACATACACCAAATTAATCAAACGATGATACTTTATACATCTCAATTGTGTGCCCCTGTCCTCAAATGGTGGATAAAAACCATAGAAATACCCACTCTTTCTCACTGAGAAAGATGAAAACGAAGGAAGATCAACTGAATAGAGATGACATGGAAGTTCCATCTCAAACCTCGCAAACAAATCTTCAAAGCATCAAAAGTTGGTATGCCAGATGGTGGGGCAACTGGTGAGCCACCTGTGAAAAACATAGAAGTCTTTACTTGAAGCATCAAGATTTTTTTAAATGTTTGAAGCATTAACAAGTACATTTGTGAGCAATAAAAATTGCTTGAAGATGATTTCTTGCAATCCTGCTAGTTACCTCGAGTTGTGGTTTTTTCTACAGAGTAAATCCATACCCCAAATTGTATGAATTTAGTTGGATTGGACTAGATTGTTTTAGTACATGATGTGTAGGGTGTGTTGAGTCTCACATTACTTGTTTATTAGGTAAATCTTAGGAATAATGATTTATGAATCCTATTGTAATTATTAATTACTTGACTAGTCCTTTCAGTGAATAAGCGTAGATATGCCTAACATTTTCCTCGAAACATTATAGATGGTATCATAATTATTGTACACATACAAAGTGGATCGTGACAAGAAAGTAATATATATATATATATATATTCCTTATTAATTAGTCTCAAATTTATTAAAAGATAGCCACATGATGGGTACGAAAATTTTATTTTAATAACTTTTCTAATGAAGGTAGGAGCTGGAATTAAACGTAAAAGGGGCATCTCTCTCTCTCTCTCTCTCTCTCTCTCAATACACATTTGTGTGTATATATATGTGTAAACTTGTTATGCATTTATGTTTATGTTTATATTTTCCACACACATATATATAGCTAAAACTTAAAGAAAATCCAATTAGATTTTAACTGGATTCTTAATTTTGCGCCACCTATTTAATTTTTAATTTTGTGCCATGTAAATTATTGAGTACAAAAATTGAAGAGTTCAAATCCAATTAGATTCTAAATTAGATTTCAATTGGAGTCCAATTTTCCACCATGTGTCCATTTATTTTTTAATTTTTATGGCAAGTGAATTATTGAATAAAAAAAAAATCAAAGAGTCCATATTCAATTAAATTATAAATCATATATATATATATATATATGTATATATAATGAAAAATTATTACATATTTTAGAAATGTGTGAAATTTATATATTGTGGAATTTAGAATTATCAGATTTCAATGAGGTAGACATAAAACAGTTGATAACAATATCACTTTTGTGCACTCAAGTACATTAAAGCCATTAATGTCACGTGGGGTGTCAATGTTTATTGATTGCAGTAAGTACTGCACCGATTAGGCCCATATATTTAACCGACCAGAACATTGATATTGTTAAAGCTAAAGTAATTGCTTGTATATAATAATGTTTATGTCTATATTTTTCAAAACCACTTGTAAAATAATTTTTCATATTAATAAAAATTATAAATTAACTTATAATCATTTTCTTAATATTTAAATTTTTTTAATTTTTTATATTTTAATTCCATTTTCAATTTTAGACCCAAAAAAAAACCAAACAAATAAGAATTGTTTTTGTTGCAATCGCATGTGAACATTTTATTACAGTCTATTAACCATATTCAGTTATAATCCAATAAATTCTATCTCATATGAACATTTTATATTTATATCGCAATACATTCTTTTCATATTCTTGAGATTATTTACTTCTCATAGTAATGCTAAAAAAATGTCATCTTAAGAAAGGACCAACAGAAGGGTCGAATAACAAAAAATTCAAAAATATGAATATAAATAAGAGTGGGTGTCGACTAAACTAATAAATAAACATGTATGATGTGTTTTTTTTTTTTTTTTTGAGAAGAATAACATGTATGATGTTAGTTCGCAACCTTGCAAACTTCAACTGAGTGATGTATGATGTTAGGTGTACCATGTATGGTTGAAGCATTTTAAACAACGTTTATCTGTTTACTTCCAAAGTCATCATGGTGCCTGTTTGCTAGCAATAGCATATAGGAAGATTGTTTTTATTATTTGCAATTCTTTAAGCTTTGTTGAAACTGAATAGTTGATATTTATAAATTATCACACATAAATATTTTTTATTTATATTATTAATGTTTTAATACAATTTTAATACCTTGAAACAAACAACACATTTTATATTTATGTTTATGTTTTCTATACATATATAATGTTTATGTTTTCCAAGTCCATCTTAATTCATATTCATATCAATAAAATTCATGATTTAACTTATAGTTACATTCTCAGTATTTAATTTTTTAAATTTTCGCACAATGGCAGAGACACATTTAGTTCAGGGAATTCCAAACAATTTTTTTTTAAAAAAATTAATATATATATATATATATATATTAATGTCATTTTAAATATTGGACCAAACATATAATAATTGTTTATTAGGGCAAATTATACTTTAACACTATGATGTTTCGCACATATCACATGAACACCTTGAAATATCGAAATGTAAGACTGATTGCCCTAAAATTATAATTGTAGGGGCACAATTTGTAATGGACCCTTAACAATAAAACTTGTAAAGATGAGGGTATAAGGGCTAGGCATTAGCAATACAAACAACGGATGATGTGAAATCAACATGGTGATAACAAAATGATTTTACTGAGGGTTTTCTATGAGGATAAGGACCATGACTCTGGTTGGGTGTTGGTAAGGATCTTTATAACGACTTCGGATAAATGTTTGTGAGGATCCTGATAATTTTGGTTAAGTGTTTGTGGAGCATATCCATCCTCGGCTTTGTTCGAGGATCTATTTTTCTTCTAGTTGATATCTGCCCTGTCCTTTTTTCCTAGGACTCCCCCCTCTCCTTTCCTTTTTGTTGGGAATCCTCTTGGTTATATATATTATTACTTTAGTTAATCTTCACCATCCACTTGTTAATTATCTGAGCTTCTATGTATAGGGGACTGTCCCATCATCTGTATTTGTAGGCTTTATGTTATTTCCTAGCCGTCTTTGCAGACTTTATAATAGTTGAAGTGATTGATGCTTTAGGGTTTTCAGGTCACCTCACCATTAAGGCGGCCAGAATGTTGGTAACGTTCATTCATTGAACGAAGGATATTTTCCTTTTATCTAAGCTGGTTTGCCGAGGAGGTGATCATCCTCGGCGAAGCCTTTGGATGACCTGGGCTCTTCCCTATTATCCTCGGCCTTTACATTATCCTCGGCGCGGGCCTTGGGCCGTATATAGAGTGGGCCAGCGTGGTTAATGCGATAGGGCCCCACAATAGCCCCTCAAAATTCTGCTGCACGTCCCCTTGGGCGGGGAGGAGGATTTTGACTTCCTTGGCGCTCGTTCGCGTCCTGTTGAGCTTTGCCTTTCCATTAGTGTTATCATTATTTCAACTGCTCTTGTAATTTCCTTTTGACGCTAAGGGGCCGTCTGTGGAGTCTTTTCCTTGTTTTTACAAATTTTTCTTTTTCCGGAGTGTACCTTCTTGTCTGAGTTTCTTACTAATTCCTTTAGGAATTGTAGGTTTGAGTCGCTTATGCCTAAGCGCTCAATTTCTCGTGGTTTTCGTCCTTGGTAGGACTCAATTGCGTAGCGCCTGAGGGGGTTGGCTTTGCTGTGGATTTGGACACGTGATCCATACAAAGACCCTGGTTTTTCTTAGCACTTAGTATTCTTTGAGGGAGTGGTCTTCCTATTGGCTTGAGTCCTTAGACTACATAGTGCCTAAGTTTGTCCAACACTTGGTTTTTATTCTGAAGTATTTGGTTTCCCCTGAGGCATGGGTCCGAGGACCATGCAATGTCGTGGTTCTGTCCAGTACCTAGTTTTCTCATTTTATCATCTAAAGTATCTGGTTTCCCCATGAGGCTTGGGTCCGAGGACCATGCAATGCGTTGGTTCTGTCCAGTACCTAGTTTTCTTATTTATCATCTGAAGTATCTGGTTTACCCATGAGGCTTGGGTCCGAGGACCATGCAATGCCTTGGTTCTGTCCAGTACCTAGTTTTCTTATTTATCATCTGAAGTATCTGGTTTCCCCATGAGGCTTGGGTCCGAGGACCATGCAATGCCTTGGTTCTGTCCAGTGCCTAGTTTTCTCATTTTATTCCTTACCTTATCTATTTATCCGTAACCATTTAATTCTACATTGCTATAATTTACAATAAGCATTAAATAACTACACTTTCCAAGCAAAATAATAATAATGATAAATGTGGGTGGAGTTGGTGGAGGATAGGACCTTGCCGTGTTCTGCCTCTTCGTTTGATGGGACCTTTCTGATTACAAGGTGTCTATTAGGCTGTTCGAGTAACGTGTTCTGACGCTTCGGTGCCTTCTCGTTTAATGAGGCGTCTCCTCATTAATGCCAGCCATGGATCTACGAGGATCTAACGGTTGATAGGCCCTTTGGAACTTGGGGCGGAATTATTGCCTCCAGAAATCTCTCCCTGGGGTTTATTGCGAATTGGCCCTCATCAACATTCCGCCTTCTATATAAGACGTTTCTAGGGCAATCTTCTCCTTCACACTTGACAAACATCCATCTTAAACTTCTCCCAAAAATATTACCCAAAAAGGTTCTGCCAAACATAACCGTTTGAGCCCTTTCGAATGAGTTGGCCCTTGGAAAGGGCGATCTCGGGGATGCACAGCCCCTATCAGGAGCCGAGGATGACACTCTGACCCTAGACGTCACGTTGGGGTTGGAGTAGGAGAAATCCAAAGATTCTCCTTCTTTTCAACCTAACCAGAGGAGGAACCCTCCTCGCCGTCTGGAGGAGGATCCAGGAAGAACGTAACCACCTTCTCTTGGGTATGGGTTACTGGCCCTCCAAGCCGGCAATAATGGGGGTGGGAGGGAAGCCAGGCGGAACCCAGAAGTGGAGCCGTCCTGTGCCGCGACCTCTTCCACCTCCTATGTAGCTCTTCTTCCCTCTTTTCCCTTTTATCTCTTCTTCTTTTACTCCTCAACGAGCCTTCCTTTTTTCTCTTCCTCTTCTCTTACTTCTCATCCAGCCTTCTTTTCTATCTTTTGTTCCTCTGCCAGCTCTCTTTCTCTTCTTTCCTCCTCTCTTCCTTCACTTCTTTTCTATCTTTTGTTCTTCAGCTAGCTTTCTTTTCTACTTTTTGTTCTTCTGCCAGCTTTGTTTTCTACCTTTTGTTCCTCTGCCAGCTTTGTTAAGCGTCTGCCTTTGTAGTTAGCTTTAGAACAAGCCCTATGGGCATCACTTGTAAGAGATGTAATAAATTTTTTTTTTATATTAATAAAAAAGTAGACCTGCTTCGTGTATTGTCTCTTTTCTTTTTCGTATACTCTTATTTCTTGTTGTTGTAGACTTCTGGATGAATATTGCTGCTGTAAACTGTATAGTTTTGTATTTGCTCTTGATTGATTTTTTTTTTTTTTTACACCAGCCGTCGCACTGCTAATACACAAGTCTGCCCCACGATGGGCGCCAATTGTAGGGGCATAATTTGTAATGGACCCTTAACAATAAAACTTGTAAAGATGAGGGTATAAGGGCTAGGCATTAGCAATACAAACAACTGGATGATGTAAAATCAACATGGTGATAACAAAATGATTTTACTAAGGGTTTTCTATGAGGATAAGGACCATGACTCTGGTTGGGTGTTGGTAAGGATCTTTATAACGACTTTGGATAAATGTTTGTGAGGATCCTGATAATTTTGGTTAAGTGTTTGTGGAGCATATACATCCTCGGCTTTGTCCGAGGATCTATTTTTCTTCTAGTTGATATCTGCCCTGTCCTTTTTTCCTAGGACTCCCCCCTCTCCTTTCCTTTTTGTTGGGAATCCTCTTGGTTATATATATTATTACTTTAGTTAATCTTCACCATCCACTTGTCAATTATCTGAACTTCTATGTACAGGGGACTGTCCCATCATCTGTATTTGCAGGCTTCATGTTATTTCCCAGCCGCCTTTGCAGACTTTATAATAGTTGAAGTGACTGATACTTTAGGGTTTTCAGGTCACCTCACCATTAAGGTGGCCAGAATGTTGGTAACGTTCATTCATTGAGCGAAGGATATTTTCCTTTTATCTAAGCTAGTTTGCCGAGGAGGTGATCATCCTCGGCGAAGCCTTTGGATGACCTGGGCTCTTCCCTATTATCCTCGGCCTTTACATTATCCTCGGCGCGGGCCTTGGGCCGTATATAGAGTGGGCCAACGTGGTTAATGCGATAGGGCCCCACAATAATATTTTTTCAATATCCCCCTGGAATTTGTTTTGGTGTTAAGTACTTAGATTTTATCCTTGAAACGCCAACCTGCCCCTTTCTCCAAACCATACAACAAAGGGGTGGTAAATTGATCTTTCAGTATTAAATTTTGTCAATCTTAACAACAAAACAAACAACAATGGTTTAGTGTAATGTTTTTTTAAAATTCAGGGGTAAATTGTGTTTTGATAGATAAGAAGGTTAAGGCTGCGTTTGGTTCAATGTAAAATGTTTTTCAAGTGTAAAATATTTCCAAGTGAAAATATTTTTAGGAAAACAAAATATTTTCAGGTGTTTGGTGGCATTTTAAAAAATACTTCTAAAAATATTTTTTAGTGTTTGGTTGTGTTCTTGAAAATACTATTGAAAACACATTTTCTACTTGATGCTCACATTTTCTCAGCTTCCAAACAAATATATAATATCAAACCAAACTAAAAAATTCATCAAATTCGGTCAAATTGAGAGAAGAAGGAAGAGAGAGAGGCGACTGGGTTTGATCTAGAGGCGGCGGAAGCAAGATCGCGCGGCGGAGGCGACTGGGTCATAGTGGGTCGCTCATCGACTGGGTCACAGTGGGTCGCTTGTCGACGAGGGTCATGGTGGGTTCGATCTAGAGGCGGCGGAGGCAAGATCGATGACATGGGTCTGAGGGCGACGAGATCGGTGGGTGGGTCTGATACCCGTGACGGCAACAAGATCGGTGGGTTGTCTTCTTCACTTTCCCTTCTAGCTCTCTCTCTTTCTTTGGGTGTGTGCTTGAGCTCTCTCTCACTCTCTCTCTTCGGGTGTGTTTTCCAGAAACACTTTGAAGGTAAAATTAAAGCGTAAATGATTTTACGCTTCAAAGTGGCTTTTTTCCGATCAAAGCGTATTTAATTTTCCGTTGACCATATTTTCCTCTGGCTGCCAAACACACACAAGGGTGTAAAATGATTTCCTGAAAGTGTTTTACACTGAAACAAATGCACCCTAAGTGTAACCAGGGTGATATTTTTGAGTGAAAATAGTAATTTTCTCTAAAAAAATTAATGTGCCAAGATTCTAATGGAGGGTTTAAATACATAATAGTAGAATTTAAATTCAATTAAAAATATATATTATAAATTTATAATAATGATGAATAAAATTGTGATGCTTCGAAAGCTTTGATCTCACAATGTTATGAGATCAACCAAAAGTCAAATGACTTTGGTTAATTTTCATAACAATCTTGATGTCCTTTGGCATGATCAAACCATGAAACTATAGAGCTATGAATCCTAGTGTGTCACTACAATAATCAAACCTTCAAAGGAGGGTCCTTGGAGTCAATCAACTGTCCTGGTCATGAACATGGACGGTCCTCCATGAATGAATATTTCAAATGTTCTAAAACTAATATAGTAGCAGTATTAAGTTCATCTAGTGGTTGTAAGTTGTAACGTCTAGACTCTAGAGTCAAGTGTCTTGAACTAGATTATCATAATTTACAATATATATATATATATATATAGAGAGAGAGAGAGAGAGAGAGAGAGAGAGAGAGAGAGTAAAAGATTTATTTTTTTTAGGGAGTAAAAAACTAAAAATACTATGATTTGATTGTATGGGAAATGGTGACTGGTAAAAGTAAAAGGTCAATTTCCGTAATGGTTAAACCACGTGGTCTTGCATAGAGCCAACATATAAAAATATATATCATAAAAAATAAAATAAAAATCTTCTAAAAAAATGCTTAGGATTTTTTTTTTTTTACGTGTTTATTGTTTAATGTTTTATTTACAAATTTGATACTTGTTGTAGTTGCGTTTAAATTATCATAAGCGTAATTACATAATTGGATAATTGGAACTTAACAGGTTAATTTTCTTCGTATTTAACTAAGGGGTCTCTCACAATAAAATTATTCTCATACATCAAATTAATCAAACAATGATACTCTATATATCTCAATTGTGTGCCCCTGTCCGCAAATGGTGGATAAAAACCAAAGAAACACACACTCTTTCTCACTGAGAAAGATGAAAACAAAGGAAGATCAACTGAATAGAGAAGAAATGGAAGTTCCATCTCAAACCTTGCAAACCAATCTTCGAAGCATCAGAAGTTGGTATACCAGATGGTGCAGCAGCTGGTGAGAGACCTATGAAAAACATAGTAGTCTTCACTTGATAATTACAATTATTTGATTTTTTTTTAATTATAATTTAATCATTTTATAGTCTAGCAAAAACTAACATAAACCATACTCAGAACTTTATCTAACTATTAGAAATCATTATTTGAGAATTATAATTGGAATTTTGACCAAGAAGAAATTACAGCACGGCCTATTTATATAAAAAAAAAAAAAAAAAAAAAAAAACATTTCCAGTAAATAAACACAATATAGTGGATATACTATCTTTTTATTTATATTCTAATATTTTATATCCAAATAAGTCTTAATATTATATATAAGCACAGTGTGTATCTATGTATTTTCGTGGGTATATGGAAACATATACGTATGTTAGTTATTAAATTTGCTCATTTGAAGTCAAATTCTAATTCTCCTAACAGATTACTAGCGATTAGTTGAAATCATATTATTACTGTTAAAAAGGTATTAATCTCTCCTCTCTTTTTTTTTTTTTTTTTTTTGGTTTTGCAGAAAAGTGTTTTCGCCTTGAGTAGACTTCCAAAAACACTTTCACTGTAATTTGCAAGAGCAACAATTTCCAAAAAAGCCTACATTTTCTGCCTCCATTAGTTCCAAAAATTTTCATGTCAAACCAGGTTCTGATAAACAAAAATACAAAATGAAAAATATGGACAACGCGTAGATATAGTATCCACAGTATGCAAGTGTCATCTTGATGGCTTAGAGATAACTCTCCTAGTAAAAAACTTTCATTTTCCACTTGGGAATGCAATAAGTTTATTCTCATCCACCAAATTAATCAAAAGTGATGCTCTACATCTCAATTGTCTGTTCTTTTCCTCGAATGTTAAAATGAGAGTGAACAAAACCATAGAAATACACTCTCCATCTCACTAGGAAAGAGTAAAACAAAGGAAGATCAACTGAATAGAGATGAGAAGAAAGTTCCATCTAAAACCTTGCATACCAGTCTTAGAAGCATCAGAACCTGGTGAGGCACTTGGTGAGGCACTTGGTACAACTGTGAAAAATAACGGTATTTAGTTGATAATTACAATTGTTTATAAGTGAAAGAATTGCATATCACATAGCACAAATTTTGATTTGTCAAGATCAACTGTTTAAACATGTTAGATGTAAAAATTTTGGACGATTATGCTACCTACTATTATTTCATGCAACAGCCAGAGAAGATATCAGTGTAAGAGATAACTGATTGTAAATTCTTATCTTGCAAACATCAAAGTTTTTATTTTTTATTATTACTTTATATTAAAATAACATTTAGTATTCACATAAATGACTTTTTATTATCAAGATTAGTGTGTGCGAGTGCGCTTTCCTATATATGCATAAAACATGTCATGTGTGTTTGTTCTAAATTTTGTCCCCTGGGCTCAAATTCTGGCTCAACCAAAACATATACTGACCACTAATGACCTCTTAAAATAAATTCCTAGATAGTGAGATGGCCAATGTATGTATTTGGGTAATATGAAAATACTAAACATACAAAAATCAAAGCACTGCAACAAAGTTATAGCAAAGGCCAAAGAATTTCAAGAAAAACATCATGCACCGTCAGAATTCAGAAGTCAAGGTAATATTAACTGAGAGTGTAAGACATATAATTGGTCTTATAAGTAATTTGAATCTTGATTATACAAAGCAATTAGGAATATAATTGGATCCTGGTTATATGATAGTCCTATGAGAAATGAGGACGAGCTGGGACCAATTATCATTCTCCTTAATTATAGATAGATACACACTCACTACACAAGAAATTTTATATGCTTAGAGCAATATCAATGACACTTTTTTAACATATGCTAAGGTAGTAAATTGTAATTAGAGCAACATCATTTTCGTATGATCCCACAACTGACACAATTTTTAACTATGGACCATTCGCAACAGGTTAAGTTAGTAGTTACAAAAAGAAATTATGTCCCTGAACATTTTCTACCCTAGTTACATATATACTTCCAATAATTGAGTCAATTATATATACAAGTTGCGCCTACTACTATAATGGAGCAACTTGTCACCATTAGCTAATATCCAAAAATAGTGAATCTATTCACAAAAAAGAATCCTAAGCTATGTGGATTCTCATCCACCTATTTTATGTCAAATAGGTGAGAGAAAAAGTTTGCTAACTTATAATAGGGGACTTTGGACTGTATGGGCTTAATGGATTTGACAATACCAACTCTATCCACTGGTTATAGGTAACCAATGGGCCATACTAACATTCTTTCTTTTTTGGTTTTCCACAGGGTGTTCGGGCCAGCTTACGCACATCTCGACTAATCCCCGCTTGTCGTAGGAGCCTATCGCTGACCACAAGGTGTTGCAACTGCTAGGACTTGAACTAGAGAGCAAACTCAGTCGAACCCCAGAGCCTTACCAGTGGTGGACAAGCCACTGGGCCACACTTGGTGATTCTAACATTCTTTCCTTTTTTTAATGAAAGCAAGATTTCATTTTTCCAAAACTATAATATGCATTCTTAATTGGGTTTTCTTTTGCTAGACCTTCTCAAGCAATATCAAATTTTCAATATAAACCAATTTTTCCAGGTCTATATTTTATAGTCCATAGACTCCATACCCTATAAGACTATCTAACTTATTCTTTTTTCTCGCACTTCTTTATATGTTGAGAAAAGCCTCATGCTGGTCTCATAAATATAAAATATTAAAGGGAAAATTTTGTTCTACACATTGCATACATTGTGTTGACTTTAAGCTACAGACTCACCGTGTGTAACACAGTGTATAACAATTAACAAACACAACCCAATATTAAAAGTTCTAAGGAATTTAATTTAAGTGTTATGCGCATGATGATAATAATGCTAAAGTCCTTTCTTCTTTTTTTTTTCTTTTTTTTTCTTTTTTGAGGAAAACTAAAGTATAATTTAAAGTGACATGCACATGATGATAATAAATTAATAATTTTTCAAAGTTGTTAATGCCTTTACATAAAGCATGTTTTGTCACTAATAAGAGTTTTGACTGGTCACCAGCCTCATGCCCAGTGGGCAGAGGCCTAAAGTCCAAAACAAGATCGTGTTACGAGTTAGATTGATAAATAATAATTATTAATGTCGTAATGACGATAAGGTAGGATATTAAGAAATAATTATCAAAGTCGTAACGTTGCGATTACAACACAATATAAAATATTGTTTCAATAGTAGACTTGTATGTAAAAGTAATGCTATGTTACACCAACCATTAGTTTTCATCTCAAGCAAATATGAAAAATGATCAAGAATTTTATAAATCAATAACATTGTGATTTAAATTTAAGATACCCATTTCATGATAATTGACTTTTACCATTAGCTAAAGATAGCAAAAGATTTCTTTTTTATAAAAACAAAAAAGTGAGGGAGATTCAACATTAATGTGCTTTATGGAGTATTTGGTAATGTTGCTCTAGCAATATTGTTTTTATTTTTTGGAAATACATATGGATAAAAAAGTATGTAAAAATACACTAAAAAATGTTATTTAAAATCCCTTACCAATAGTATGTCTCTAGTGCATTAGTACCCTGGTCACTAAAAGGGTGTTTGGTACCACAACTTAAACAATAATTTTCAGTTTTTAAACAAAATTACACGTATTTTTATATACTATTTTACTTACACGTATTTTAAAAAATACAAACAATATTATTAGAACAACGTTATTAAACGGGTCCTAAATACTCATATATTAAATTTCATACACGTGTTTAGCGTAATAATGCACTGGACACAAGTCTATCCATTTCAACCCTAAACTTTAGGTATTAAACTAATTTATCCAAAAAGGATTAAAGAGAAAAGTTGAGCCAAAATTGACTCTTATCATCAGTTTTTTTTTTTTTTTTTTTTTTTTTTTTTAAATTACTAAATATTTTTAATACATCCATTAAAATTCAAAAGGTGTTTAGAGGAGAGACACAAGTTATTTTATTGGACAAGAAACTTTACGAATTGAAATGGTAAAAAAGGTAAAAGATAAAAACCTTTGAGAGGAACATCGAGAACTAGATAGGCTTGAACATTAGTAATCCGATTGAGCTTCAACAAGATATCCGGCGTAGTCCCAAACTCCGTAGCAATCTGATCCACCGAGCTCCCAGGTTGCACCACGTGCGCATAATGAACGACCGGAACACCATCCACTTCATCACAGCTACAAGGCAGTGGGATCCGCACCTGTTGCCCGACCGTAATATTGTTCGGATTGGGTATATTATTAAACGTAGCGATTTCCTGGAACGTGACCAATCTTGAGAAAATATCGGCAGCGATATGGAACAGCCCGTCGTCTTTTATCACCGTGTACACGGGGGGACTGTCGGGGACACCTGTCCCGTTTGCGCAGCGGCAAGTGATGGGGATTTTGATCGTCTGATTCGCTTGTATGGTCTGTTTTGAGGCGTTGAAGCCGTTGGCTTCTAAGAGGTCGTCCAATCGCTCGATTTGGAAGAGGGATTGGATGGAGGAGAGGGCGGTGGTGTTTGGGGACACGTAGCCAACCAGAGAGCGACACGTGGAGTTTGTGGTGGTGATGGTGGTGTTGGTGCACGTGAAAGCCGCTGATGTGGTGGCTAGAGTGATGAACAAGAAGAGTACACCCACCAACACTTTAGCATAGCCCATCTCTCTCTATCTTTAGCTCTCTAGCTTTAAGGTTTTTTTTTAGTAATTTGTGAGGAACATAGATGAGGTTTTAAGAAGAAGAAGAAGAAGAAGAAGAAACGTCGGGGAGAGTGGAAGAGAGAGAGAGAGAGAGAGAGGAAGGAATGAATGAATGGGAAGACTTTTCTTTAGAGTGTGCGAAGACTTGGAAATGGGAACTTGGAAGTGGGGAAGTTGGAATAGAATGGAGTACAACTGTACAACGTTTCTTAATCTTTCGAGCTGTCTTTTGTTTTGTTTATGGGTCTTGTCGAGGACCAGCATGGCTTATATGTGAACTCAATTATTTCATTCTTTGTTATTTATTTTCTTTTTTTTTAGAGCAAACTTTTTAGACAACTCTTCTTTTGTTTTTGGGTAACTTTATTTATATATATATATATATATATATAGGCTGAATTTTCTTATAGTACTCAATTTTAGTTTATATATATATATATATATTTATTAATAAACATAGTATATTAGAAAGAAAGGAAAAAAACTTATTCACATTTTTTATACTTATCTTCGTGAGAATAACTCAAAACAGAAGAGATTTATAAGCGATTACAAGAGGCGGTTCAACAAGCGAAATTGCGATACAAAATATTTACATCTCTAATGACGAAAACAAAATCCCAACATAAAAATGAGTTTAGTTTATAGCATTCACTCATAATGGTTGTTTTTCTAAGATATTAATTAATTTTTTATATACTTTAAATTTTTTATTCAATTAAAATAAACTTTATCTATCACTATTAGAATAAAATATAAGTTTTTCATTATTGTATTAACCTATTAATGACACTATTTTTAGTTCCATTAAAAAGTTAAAAACTGAGAAAAAAAAAATAGAAAAAGAAAGAAGAAAGAAGAAATTGTGAGGAGAATGAGCTGTATTCTCAATCCTATTCACACAAATCATAAAAAGTTAGGACAGCGTAACAAAAAGGACACTTTGCACTGCGGTCACAGTCACACACGGTATTGTATTTTTTCTGACTTTGAATGGTTGACAGGTCAACGGACTCATCCCCAAACCAAACTGATGCATGTGAACTGGGTCTCTCAGTTAATATTAAAGTAATGGTATTTTTATTATAACTAGTTTATTAACAAAAACATTTTCTCAGGCATTTTCTTTGATATATAAACAGGTACTACTATTTTTTTCCTAAAAAAAAAAAACAGGTACTACTATTTAGTATTTCCACAACAATTTCTCTTCTAAGTTAATATTATCAACTCTATTATCCAAAAAAAAACAGTGATGATTTAGATCCCACCCATCTTCATTTTTCCTAGTGACACACTAAAGAATTAATGGGTCAAGGGAATATGCTCAAATCCATTACAAGAGATCCCCTGTGGACTAATAAATGGGCATTTTCATTAGTTTTCAACTTTTCAATATTCAAACATAATTCCACTTCCACCTCAAATTCTTGATATAATTTTGTTTGTAGAAGTTTCCAAATCTTGGTCAATAGTTTGATGTTCCTTTTGTTATATTGTATTACATTTGGTATAGCTTATATTCATTTGCTTAATCTTAAAATAGAATAAACACTATTACTTTTTATGGGAAAAGAATAAATTCTAGATTTATGCATAGAAAATGTTAACTAATGTCTAAAGGGTATTGGTTTATAAAGTATTTTTAGTAACTTTTATTGAAAAAATTAAAATAATTAATAAATTAATTGTTTTGAGGACTTTTTATAAGTAATGTCAAGACTTTTCTAAAATGGTTTATTAAGAATTGCTGTAAGGACTTAGGGCACCTATTAACCTGGCCCTTTCTGCATTTACCTTCCATGAGACCCTAAAAAACTCATGGCATTCTCTATTAGACATTTAACTTCTTTCTTTTTACTTTTTCCAGAAGTTTTAAGAGGATTATATTATCTGTTATTCAAAATCTATTTATAAAAATTGATTATATCTTCCAAATTTAAATTTACACTTTCTTCACCAAGAAATAACTTTTCTTTTGGCTTATTCATCTATCTATGCTTTCGGCATCATTTTTTTTTTTTTTTTTTTAAGTTAACTAACAAACTCTCAACAAATAAATTAATAAATAAAAATAAAAGGATAATCCAAAAGCGCAGTGGCTTTGCCTTAAAAGAAATTTTCCATCATTTTATGATAAACATTAACAAGTCATGCAAAAAGATTTTATTGACATATTGAGAATTGAGAATCTGAGATTCCTGGAAGTCTAATATCTGTGAAAGCAACTAATCTAAGAACATAATTTTTGTGAAAGCTACTAATTCAAGTGAAATTAATTATTTATAAGCTGCAATAGACTACTTTCACAAGTTGTGACAAATAATGTGTTCCTAAAAGGATTATTACAAATTTTATTACATAAAAAACTTACAATAGCTTTACAATGAATTCTACCAATTATTTTCTCAAAAAATGCTATCAATTACGTTTTTTTTTTTTTAGGTGCTACCAATATATTTCCCATATATATATATATATATATATTATTGGAGTTTAAGACCAATTAATGACCTATGAAACACCCACTGCACACCTTGGTGTAATGATCATTCTACAAGTATAAGTGCTTGTGACAAATAATGTGTTCCTAAAAAGATTGTAGGGTCCAAATTTGGTAGGCCAAACCCAAAATCTTTGGATTGTGAGCCCAATGAACCCAGAACAATAAATTTATAGAGTGTAGGTGAAAAAGCTGGGCTGATTATGGACTTAGCAACAATTCATTTTAAAAAAATAGAATAAATTGAAGTAAAGACATTTGCAGAATAAATAATACTCAAATCCGAAGAGGCTTAATATTCATGGAAAGGTGAATACAATTCTCTCTCTCTCTCTTTCTTCCAATTTTCCGTCCCCCTTACATTTAGAGACCTATTCCATTTATATATCCTTCTTCTTCCTCATCTTCACCGTACATTTGTTCTTCATCTAAACATTCACTTGAGTACATGTCACATCAGACGTCTGCTTTAGTTTACCATGAGTGGTAGTAGCTGAGGTTGCACTGTTCAGGGGTCTTCTCCACATAAATGCGGCCAGGAAAGTTGCTGCAGTGCATTAAATGCGGTGGTAGCAGCTTTTTCTTTTAGATATTTCTCTGTTCTCATCATCTCTAGGCATGCCCAGAGCTTGTCCTTATCGTGGAGTTAGTTGGAAAGGTCGCTCAGGCCTTCGGTATATTTGCTTGATCAAGTTCCCTTGTGATCCGAGGAGAGGGACCTCTTCGGACCAATAGGATTGTCTTCGGACATCTCCTCTCATTCATTTCCAGGTGCATTTCTCCCATACGGACTCATTTCTAATATCTTTTCTCTCTTCGGACACATAGTGATATTTAAATTGGACCCCAGGCCCAATACGTAACGTTGGGCTTTTACACCCACAAGGATTATTACAAATTTTATTACATAAAAAACTTGCAATAGCTTTACAATGAATTCTACCAATTATTTTCCCAAAAAATGCTACCAATTATGTTTTTTTTTTTTTAGGTGCTACCAATATATTTCCCATATATATATATATATATATATATTATTGGAGTTTAAGACCAATTAATGACCTATGAAGCACCCACTGCACATTTTGGTGTAGTGATCATCCTACAAGTATAAGTGCTTGTGAGGTGGAGGGACAAAGGCCGGAGTTCAAGTCTTCAAGAGAAAGTTTCACACACATATACACTTAGATTAAGATAGGGTAGAATTTTATCTTGTATTATTATTTAAAAAAAAAAAGAAAAAAAAAAGACCTATGAAGCAATGCATAATTGTTTTCTTCTTCTTTTTTATTGTTTGGGTAAGCGTAATGCATGGTTGATGGTATTATAAACTTCGGGCTTTGTCCCATAGACATCATACAAGATGGCGTTTTGCTTATGTTTTTTGGACTTCAAGGTGAGGATTATCCGCTTAACTAAAGTTGAACGTTAGTATTTATTAATTCATTGCAAAGGTCAATTATTGACCAATTTATTCAATCAAAGTCATATTTGTTTAACGTATTAATTTAAGGCTTCACTTATTTGCACTTATGTGATTTTAGGTCTTAAAAAATCTCGAAAAAGGTGTCAACTTGACACTTAAAAAAAAAAAAAAAAAAAAAAAAAAACCTTTTATCAAATATAATGGATCTTTTTTTTTCTTTATTATTTTTTTGCAAGGATCAATAAGTGATGAAGAAAGTTCATCTCACACTTAATATTTTATGTTTTATATCTATCAATGATTTATATTGTCACATAAACTTTTAAAGCTACACAATTTTACACATCAATATTTTAATATTTTTTTATTTGAATAGTTTAGTAATATACATGAAGCCACGCTTAATTTTGAACAAGTCACTAGACATATATTTAAAAAAAAGTTGTACTTTGTGCATAAAACTCCAATTTTTATTGGTTTGGGAAGGTCAGGAAAGACAACCTTGTCAACAATTTTTTTCAAAGAGACTAATTCCTGGACTCAAACATTGACTTGTGTAGATTTTAGTGGAAGACACTTGTCAATTGCCATTGCGCAAAGGCTTGACCTCCTAAACACACATTTCAAGTTGGACAATTTTCCTCCAATTATGATCCATGTGCCAAATCGCATATAATTAATCAAATCACTTAAACAAGTTATTGATTATTAACAAAATTTTATGTAACTAAAAGTACATGTTGCTAATCTTGTCAAATTGTCACTTAATTGGTTGGAGATACTTACCTCCAATCCTTGATAGTTTATATATAAACTGTTAAATTGATCCATTTTAGATATTGAGGACAAAATTTAGTTACAAAATTAATTACAGCTTAAAACTACAAACTCACTCAATAAAATAAATATTACTACATATTTTGAAAATTTAACCGTTGAATTGCATGTTCTTTAGACTCTAAATACATATAACAAATTTTGTGTCAATCGGATATTATTTACTATATAATCGGATGACATAGCTATTGAGTAAAGTTGTAGTAACTTAAGACAATAACTAATTTTATAGCTAAACCTTGTGCAAATATTAAAGCTGTTTGTTCATTGTATAAATTCTCACTTTCAACATTTAAAATAACTTTTTCGCATTAATACCAACGAATACATCCTTCATCCAAGTTGGCTGACCAGTCTATGATTGCTTTATTAGGTCATCGTGTGAGCACAAGAATGTCACATTGAAAATTTAATATAAGAAAATTTTGACTTCGGAACACAAATAATGTTAAGATGGGAAAGAGAGAGGAGAGACCACTCCATCCATTTGCTGCCGAAATGCTCCAAAATGACGATAATGAATAAAGATCCCAATTGACTTGCTCGCTTGAACACTATGATTAAATAAAAATGAAACTTCTTGTAGCTCCAACCATGAGTATGAACAACTTTTTTTTTTCTTTCTCAAATTATTGTTCCTGTTGTTGCGCCGTTAGGTTGTGAATATTATACATGGTATTGGAAGATCATCTTATCATCAACCCAGCCAAAAAGTATAAGTCATCATTACTTCATTATTTTTCTACAAGCTCAGTGCTTCTCTAGTTCTATTCCTAGGAAATCCTGTGCTTTTCTCGCAATAATTACGTCTTTCTTAGGTCACCCTCATTTGGTCCATCACTAGGGTTAAGTGATAACTAGAAAGTAATAATATCTTTTGTGATATTTCATGTCTTGTTCTTACTCTCTTAATTCAATGAAGTTGCAATTGCAAGCCTATTAGGGCACAAAAGAGGGAAAACTATACACCAATAAATATTTTAAAACCTTACAAAAGGAGAAGCATCTTGTCGATCATAAAATGAAATGAATTATAAGTCAAATCGATCATGTAATCCAATAGGCAATAGGTCACTTATAACAATGAGGTGATGGATCCTTCTCAACACACACCAAAACAAAAACAAAAACAAAAAAACAAAAAAAAAAACAAAAAAAACAAACAAACAAAACAAACATCGCAATGATGGATCAAGTTCAAATTTTTAGCTACAATGGAATTAAGTTATTAGGACATTAAGTGAAAACTGTGAAATACTAGTAGTTAGTTTTCATAAAAAATACTAGTCACCAAAGGTGTGATTTTTGATTACTAACTACTTCCTCCATCCCAAATGGTTGAAACATGATTGGATCTCAAAACCTCGAAAAAATAATATATTATATCATATCCTCTTTTAAAAGTTAGTAACCTTGAGTACAAAGAGGATCCAATAAAAAATAAATTATAATATAATTAATTCCTTAAGTACATGTCATACTTGCATAAACAAATAACAACAAAAATGATAAATTCAGAATAAAAATGGAAAAATTATTAAGCACCAAAACAATTGCAACAACAAATCTCTCCATAATCCATTGAAATAAGAAGAAAAACAAGCAAAAGTCAAATTTAATATTTTAAAATACACTATAAATAAAAATTAAAAAAAACATTTTTAATTTTGAAGTGGAGGATAATTTTAGAAACCTGACCTTAAGCAAAGGGTAGGTTAATGTGGGGTACCACCCGCTTGAAACCATCCCGGCCCACTCTATACCCAGCCCAAGGCCCACGCCGAGGATAGTGTGAAGGCCGAGAATAACGAAAGGAGCTTAAATTATCTAACAGCCTGGTCAAGGATGACACGTCCTTAGCACACCGACTTCGTCAAAAAGAAAAATATCAATTCATTCGTTGAAAATATCTCACCAACATTCTGACCACTTTAATGGTGATGTGACCAACGGACCCAGACGCCTTGGTTACTACAACTAATAAGAAGCCTGCAAGGACGGCTGAGAACTAACATAAAGCCTATAAACTCAGATGATAGGACAAACTCCTATCCATAGTGGCCGAATAACTGACAGATGGACGGCCGAGATTAATGAGAACGATGCTATATAACCAACAGAATTCCCAACAAAAAGGGGAAATGAGTAAAAAGAAAAAAGGATAGAAGATCTACGAACTCTAAGAAAAAAAAATAGATCCTCGGCCTGGTCCGAGGATAAATATGCTTCGTAAACACATAACCAAAGTAATGGTCATTCCCTATAAAAACACTTAGCCAAATTTCTTAAAGGAGATTCTGAGGAACGCCATATCACTTATCATTTGTTATAAACACCAAATTAACCGTTGTTCACTTCGGTGACGCCAAATCCTTATACCCATATATCTCTACAAATTTTATTGTTAAGAGTTCATTACAAACTGAGCCCCTACAGTTAATATACAACATATTTAATATTGAGTTAATAAATTTTGGTCAAACATATGTGAAGGGGAGGTACTTAACCTTAATTTTTTTTACAACATCGCTAAAATACCCTAATGATGTATGGTTTTGACACAACTAATGATGTATGGTTTTTGGCATGCCAAATGCTAAAAAATTTGCATTTTTTAACATTTGGCACACTTGATTAACAATGCTTATTTTTAAAACTTGCACAACTTCAGGGCTACAATATCACAAAAAATGTTTAACAAATATATAAATATCCAAAAATTAGTAACATATATCTTTACTTGTGTTTTTGAACATTTATCTTTTCGTTGGATTGGTTCGATTTATGAATTTGAATATTATGTCTTGGTCTTGAAACGATGCTTCCTACGATGCCTGGAATAGATCATTTCAAAAATAAGACATATCATTGAAGCTCATAAATTTAACCAATCTTGAATAATTAGGTTCAAGTGGTACAATTAGCATAATTTGTATAATTGTGGTTCATTACATGACCCAATTTTTTATTTTTTATTTTCATCCATTTCCATTTAACTTTAGCTGAAATGCTTTTAGAAAAACACCCCATTTGCAAGTCAATGGAATATTTATGTAACAATAAATTTATTAATTTCATGTAACTTAGTTACAATTGAAACTTAGAGAAAATTAATTGTAACTTATGAAACTAATACTTCTATTACTAAATAAATATTTTACCCATACTTACACTATTTTGCAAATGGGGCCACTGAAAAATTCAAGAATAAGGGCTCGTTTCTTAAACAAGTAGGGATGGCAAAATCAACCTAAATCCATTTGCCTATCCAAACTCACCCACTTAAATAGGACCCAAGCTCATCCAATTATTAATGGAGTTAAATGGGTATTAATTCAATTAAACTCAATTAACATTAATGTTTATTGGTTTTTAACTAAGTACCTAATTAGACCCAAGTATCACTTCTACAAATCACCCAACTCTAAAATCCCTCAAAACCACTAAAAAGACCAAAATACCCCCTAAACTTAAAAAATTACCAAAATACCCCTAAAACCTTTTTTTTTTTTTAAATCAAAATACCCCCCCTAAACCTAAAAAAATACCACAATACTCCCAAAACCTAAAAAATGACCAAAATATCCCCCAAAACCTAAAAATTAACCAAAATACCCCTAAACCTAAAAAATAACCAAAATACTCCTGAAACCTAAAAATTGTCCAAAATACCCCTAAACCAAAAAATGACCAAAATACCCCTAAAACCTAAAAAAAAAAAAGACCAAAATACTCCCTAAATCTAAAAAAATACCAAAATACCCCCGAAACTTAAAAATTGACCAAAATATTTTGGTAATTTTTAAGTTTCGAGAGTATTTTGGTCATTTTTTTTTTAGTTTTAGGAGTATTTCAATCATTTTATAGGTTTCAGTGGTATTTTGGTCAATTTTTAAGTTTAGGGAATATTTCGGTCATTTTTAGGTTTCGAGAGTATTTTGATTATTTTTTAGTTTTAATAGTATTTTAGTCATTTTTTAGGTTTAAAGAATATTTTAATAATTTTTAGGTTTCAAGAATATTTTAGTCATTTTTAAATTTCAAGAATATTTCGGTCAATTTTTAGGATTTGCAGGTATTTTGGTCAATTTTTACATTTCGGAGATATTTTGGTCATTATTTTAGGTCTAGGAGAGTATTTCAGTCATTTTTTAAGTTTCAATGGCAATTTAATCATTTTTTTAGTTTAAGAAGAATTTCAATTATTTTTTAGGTTTTGAAGGTATTTTGATCAATTTTAATGGTTTTTTTTTAGCATATTTGGTCTTTTTTTTTTTAGTTTTAAAGGATATTTTAGTAAATTTAAAGAATTTTATGAGTACTTTGATCCTTTTAAGTTTTAGTGGCATTTTGGTAATTTTGATTGTTGAGTAAGTGGGTGAGTTGGGGTTTTCCATAATAACTAGATTGGGTTGGGTAGAGTTAAAAGTATTTAGTTAAATGAGCATTAAATGAATAAATAAGTTTTATATTCCTAATCCAATTATGCCCGCCCCAAACAGCAATTTGACACCCCAAACACAAGTACTGAACCCCAACAACGTTGAAACATAGTGCATATTCATTTCTTCCAAGTTCCAAGTCAACAAATATTTTGAAAAACACAAGTAACATGCTCACCGCTAGGCATGTTTTGTTTAGGATATTCATTAAGGTGCTAATAAAGAGCTTTTTTTTATGGTTGAAAACATCACAAAATTTAGCTCACCAAAAATATTTAAAAAAATATCATTTGTAACTGGGTTGAGGGAATTTGAGAAATTAATTTCAACGTACGGTACATTTGGGACTTTATTATGATTGAAGTATTTGAAAATAGACTCATTTCTATATTTCGAATTTAAATCATCTCTGAAAAAAGAAAAGAAAAAAGAAGTTATAACAAAACCAACAACATGAGTATATCTAAGGATTTTTTTTTCTTCTTTTGAGAATATTAACTAACCAAACCACAAATTAGTACAGAGATAGAGTTATGAAAGGTAAGGAATATGCCAAACCCTCCCCTTAAAAGTGTTTTGCGTGGTGCTTGCAGCCAGCTGGGTTAGCCTTCACCTCAAAAAGACAAGCCCAAAAGATGGGACTTCACCTCAAGGAGAAAGAAAATGAAACATGTTACTGACCCTAGTTATCATTTAACTAAAAGTTCAGGACTGACAAAAATAAAAATAAAAACATAGCAGAAGAGAAGGAACTCAGCAGAAGCAAGTTCAGGACTAAACTTCATATTATTCTTGCAGAACAAAGACAATGACAACGTAAAAAACTTCATTGAATCTTCTTGCAGAAAAATACAGAACATAGATTTATAATGATGTACATGGAAGAATATATGTATGCCAAAGTGCATAAACAGTGAAAACCAAATACAAGGTAAAATAATACATGCACAACAACATGCTGAAGTTATGAGCTCTTGTTTTACAGACCTCATTGTGCCTGATTTCAAAAGCTTGATTATCATTTTAATAGACACTAGCTAATCTATAGTCTGTGGCCTGCCAATCTTAATCTAGATAGAAGAAAAAAGGTTTTTTTGTTTTTTTTTTTTTACTTATGCCACCATATGGTTTTAAGCTAACAGTCTACCACTTGTTGTATATATCCTGTCAGCATAAAACAAAAGGTGGCTTAAGTCAAGAGTTGATCTCTTGCTATGGTTGTTTTTGCGCTGTGTGTATGAGTGGGTGTGGATATTTATAGAAGGGACTAGTGAGTGTGGATTTCAAATACCAATGGTTATATAGTTTTGATGGGTTCTCACAAGTCCGGTTTGTATTATTGGTTTGTAAGAGAGAGAGAGAGAGAAAGGAATCAATTCTGTAGTCTGTACATAACAGAGCTGAGAACTACGTAGATGATGACACAAGCTGGCAGAACTTTGCATGTAGAAGAAAGCTATGGTAATTGGCGGATTTCAAGGGCGATTTAATCCAAACTTGCAATATGAATGAAGGTTCAAGTGTCAACACAGATCTTTTTTTCCTTTTTTCTTTTTTCTCCTTTTTTTTTTTTTTTTTTTTTTTTTTTTTTTTCCTGAGAGAGGATTCTCTGTACAGTTTTAAATTTATAGGTTCAGAGATGCTTTGCCAAAAAAGTGAAAAAGTGTGAGTTAAGGCAGTTCCTTAATAAAAGAAATTTTATTCAAAAATAGTTTCATGCCCTTAAAGGCAGAGTTGCTCATAAGACTTGGACCATGGAATTAGAACCCAAATTCAACCCAAATTCTTGAGCTGTACTTAGCTTGTAGTAATTCATGAAGAGCTGAACAAGGAAGGGAAATTTTCCTATAAAGCCAGGACTTCTATGGCCAAGCTCGAGCATCGGTCCAAAGAGAAAAATAAAAGATTAAGGTGGAGTTTGGACAGTGTTTTTGAGCTTGCATTGAGCGTTTGCATCTTTTTTTTGTAGATCCCGCGCACTATTTATAGGACCTACAAGTACTTTCTTCAGCAAATATTACTTTAAAACTGGATCTTATGGCATTATTCACACATTTAAAAATTATTTTACTACATTATTTTCAATAATAAACGGTATCCAAACAGAGCCTAAACTAAACTTTGTCAAGCCATTGGAACATTGCTTTGGAAGTCAACACTAATGGTCACCCATGACTAAAAGTAAATCTATGGAATTGTCATTATATATTGTATTACTTATCCATTTGGCATGAATTATTTTTGCTAACTTATTTTACTAATCAATTTATTTTTGTTACTATTAATGAGTCTCACTACACTTTTTAATACTATTTATGGATCTCATTATACTATTTCAGCTAACTTTTACCTATATCTACAGTACTTACAGCAAAAAATTTTCAATTTTAACAAAATAAGCGGATTCCAAACAAACACATACATTTGGTATGGCTTATAATTATATTTCACAACGAGTTTGTAAGTTCATACATATATTAATGAATATGCACAATCACACTCAATTAATTCTAATACCCACCATCGCACACCCTTGGTGTATTGGTCACTCTACAAATATAAGTGTTTGTGAGGTGTGAAGCGTACGGGCTGGAATTCAAGTCCATAGGAGGGAGTTTCATACACATACACTCTTAAATTAGGATAGAGTAGAATTTCTATCTTGTATAAAAAAAAATAAAAAATTTATTACCCATATGAAAATCTAATACAATTGAAAATCTATTGAAATGCTATTAAGTGTAGTAGAATTTATTCAATTTTAAGTAAAACGTTTTTTTTTTAAGAAAAGTTGATGCAAAAATCTCTTATTAAATAATGAGTTTCATTTGGAAAACTATCAAATTAGTTCAGAAATTCAATTAAAAAAAAAAAAAAAAACTCTCTATAAAAGCAATGGGCTTCACATGGGTTGCAATTTCTTATTTGGATTCACATCAGGTACAATACCTCTATTTCTCTCATAAATTTTTTAACTTTTTTAACTTTTTAACTTTAACCTTTTAACTCATTTTTAATATATTTTATTTAATGACTGAGATTGAAAGTTGTTTTTTCAATTTTCAATCTCAACCATTGATTAAGTATTGCACCAAGTGCAATACCCTAAGTATTACACCGGATGTGAATCCTTCTTATTCTACCACAAAGCTTGAAAAGGGCCTGCACTCTGTAGCCATGTGACGTGAAATAGAAGGACGGATATGAAAAAGGAAGGGCCGGCCCAGACTTCCCTCATCAGCAAGCACAAACAAAGGCTTTAGTTTTATATTATTTACAAAATAATTAATATTATTTTAATTATTAATTTGCGTTTAAATTAAGGAGAATTAATTTGAAAATTTACTCGCACATTACATTAAACAATTTCTTAAAAGATTAATTTTCTAAACACTTTTTTGAGTTAAATTTTCTAAAACATAGTTTAGAAAATACAAAAGAAAATAACTTTTAGGTTGATTAAATTTAAGTTTTCCTAAATCATGAAATGCGTCCATGGTTTTCTATTGCCTTACATGCCACACTAACTAAATCAACTGAAAGCACAAACATTCTCACAACTTTAGTTCTAGGACTATAAAACCAACCCAACACTAGCTAAATATTGATTATCAAAGGCGCAACAATGGTTTTCTATTGACTCCACACTAACTAAAGCAAGTGAAAGTACCTGCTTCACACAACTTCAGTTTTAGAAGAACAAAACCAGCTAATGACCACTAAACACACATCATGATCATGATTTCCTATAACATAAAGAGGACATTATTATTTTATAATAAAAATTAAACCGATAAAAGGGGCTCAAAATATTACCAAGAAAAAGTTGTTAAAATTAAAAATTAACAGAAGGAAGGAATCATATATCAGTAACAGATAGTACCTAATCTACCAATATAGGCAGTCTCCATCAGCTGTGCTAAGGGTTCAAGAGCCTGTCCACCAATTGCAGGCAAAGAAAGCATTAAAAGTTCATGCTTTACATCCCAAGACTTTGATTGACTGGCAGGAGTTCCTGTCAATTTACTGTTAACAAATTAAGAAAATTCATACTTGTACAGAAGTTTCATGATATGAAACCCAACCAAAAAATAGGAAACTTTAAAAGAAAGAGAAAATAATAACATCTTACACAATAAGTAGCAAATCAATTATTTAAAGACATACTATCATTACATATAATTTCATCACTGAAAAACATCTTATGAGAAAGTGTTGCCCACATATACACACACACACACATTGAGAAAGCAAAGAGAGTCCTACCATCTATTTCCTACAAGTTATCATGTCAAATAACTTAAGAATCATGTCAAATAACAATACTTGGGTCTATAGCTCACAAGGTGCTATTTACCCAATGTATGGAGAAATTGATACGTACACCTCCTTCGCACATAATAGTGGACCCTATGTGCAAGAACCACAAGTCGGGCCCACCATTATGTGAGAGGAGGGCGTAGTACATGAGGTGCACCGAATAATCTCACCTAAGCATGGAGGACACAATTACCATGCCAAACAACTTATAATTTGTTAAATAACAATACACAGATCTACAGCTCTCAAGAGGCATACTTAAAACTTAAAAGCTCCAGGCAGTGCCCCACCAAGACCAATATGTGTATCCCTATCCACCTTAAAAGTCTGCTGCACGAGACTTGTGCTCCTTTCTTATAATGCAGACTGATTAGGCTTCCTAAAGCATATTGTTACACATAGAGTCCAAATAGGAGTAAATAGGAACACTTCCCGTTACAAGCTTCATGTATTCTTTTCTTCTTCTTTTTTTTTGCCGCATACAAGCTTCACATATACACTTCTGGATCAGGAATTGGAAATAAGTGTCATCTTAGCAATAAGAAGGGAAGAGAGAGAGAGAGAGAGAGAGAGAGAAAGAGAGAGAGAGATCTCAGAATAAGAGCAATGATCTTGTCTAATGGTTTCAATGAAAATCAGAACTAAAGAAGAATAATAGCAAAATAAATAAAGGAAGTAAAATGTGGGAGACACAACTTAGTACAATGTTATCAGGCCAGAATCAAATATTACATAGTTTCAGACCACAAACCAGTATATTTTGAAAAGGCATACTGCATTATTATTTCTATGTCCATACGAAGTAAAGAAATAAGGATATTTTACACTATAATTTGAAATTGAGCATCCAAATTTTATAATAACATTCCACAATCCAAAAAATGCACACATAAATCCAGCATAGAACTTCAAACCAAAAATGCAAAAGAATCTAGTAATACCTCTATAAAGCAGATAAACATGTAAACAGTTGATCCTCAAATTAATATGTACAAACAATACAGTTCAAGGCTTAATATCTTACAGAGTGTCCTCCCCTGCACTGTTCAGAGTCTCCTCTTCCACATCAGAGGAACTCACATCATAATCAGAGCTCAACTGACTATCACAAACACAAATATTGGGTTTCCTTCGCTGAGTCACCAGTGGAGACAAAAATGCTCTATCCCTCAAAGACAAATGGCAGCTCTCCACAATCTCTGCATTGCTTAACCCTTTCCTATCAATTGGCACAAACGAATTGCAAACTTTGCTTGACCGTGACAAAGATAGCAGCCTCGTTGGTTTCATTATAATACCCTTACTAACTCGAGTGGCCAACATGGTAATCAATTCTTGTTAAAATCCTTCAACAATCAAAACCCCAACAAAGAAATCACCACCAATATGCAAGCCAGAGGTTAGAATTAGATAAAACAAGTACATTCTAATATTCAAACTTGTTTTAATTACAATGCTAACCAATCTAATTCGAGTAGCCAAAATGGTAATCAATTCTTACTAATCCTTCAACAATTAAAACCCCAAAAATGAAATGACTATAAATATGCAAACTAGAGGATAAAATTCAATCAAAAAAGTACATTATAACATTCAGAATTGTTGTAATTATAATGTTGAACAATCTAAAACTGTTCTAACAGAGTACCAAAATTAGAAATACAATTCTCAATCAGAGCAAAATGTGAGATTTAATTTTTATTTTTAATTATAAAAAAAAAAAATATATATATATATATATATATCTATATATATCTAACTCTCATTTGTGTGCTAATTTCACGTTCAAATACGAACCCAACAAAGCAGTTCCAATTTTTACAAAAAGGTATAGCAAAGAAACAAAATTGAAAAAGTTACAAACTATTATACAACAAATAAAGAATTTGCAAAATCAAATATACGAAAACACACCCACCCATCCAAACACACACACAAAACAATGAAAAGCACAAAGCTTTACATTCAAAATTCAATTTTGTTCTGTTTCGAAAAAACAAAATTGAAAACAGAGCGTGAAACAGAAAGGGTAACAATAAACTCAAATGCAGCGAAGTATTAAGAAAAAAACAATCAACGCTGGGAACCACAAAAGGTTCGGTGTTTTGAGCGCGGGAAAATGGTTATGCAGAGGAGGGTGTTTGGTTCTCAAGAAAACAAAACAAAACAAATAGAGAGATAATAAAAGAGAGAGAACTTTAATAAGAGCTATAGTACCTTATTGGTTTTCTTCTTTTGAAAGTTGGGAATTTTAGAAAAAAATTGAGGAATGGATAACACTAGTTGCTGTTGTTGTTGTTGTTGTTGTTCTTCTTCTTCTTCTTCTTCTTCTTCTTCTTGAAAAGACAACAGCAACAACAGAACTCTGTGACTGAATACCATAAAGAAATGCGCGACACGGTTTTTGTTTATAGATGTTGGACTTGCGTTGTGTTGTGCTTGTGTTGTGTTGTGTACTCGTGTTTGTGTTTAGGGTCTGAGTACTTTCACTAGAGGAGTGTCAAAGGTTTTTTTTTTTTTTTTTTTTTTTTTTTGGGTTCTTTGAAGAAGTGTAAGGACAAAGGAAGTTTATTAAAAGAAAGAAAAATAGTAAATATATAAAGATAAAATCCGGCCATTTATTGTCCTTTACTTTCTTTCTTTCTTTTTTTCTTTTTTTTCCTTTTTTTCTTAATGTAACTTCAAATAATATTACATTACTCATTAACTTATTATTAAATTCATATTTTAAAAAATTAACTATTGAATTACATGTTTTATATGTTTTCAAAATGCATGCCAATTTCTATGCCAAACGGATATAATATACCATTCGATCAATAAACTCATCTTTTATGCATTATTTTAAATTACAAAAACTTGAATTTAAATAATTGATTTATGACATGACTATTGATTTCTGATCATCTTGAAATTTTGTTAGCATAGAGAATATATGAAGATAATGTAATTCAGCGATAGATTTATTAAAATTCACATCCAATTAAAAAATATTGGATGATGTGACATTACTTAAAGTTGAATTACATAATTGTAATTCGGTGGTAGATTTTTTTATGTGTTTATTGTTTAATATTTTATTTACAAATTTGGTAATTCTAGTAGTTGTGTTTAAATTTTCATAATTGTAATTACATAATTAGATAATTGGAACTTAACTGTTTAATTCTCTTCGTATTTAACTAAGGAATCTCTCACAATAAGATTATGACATAGACCAAATTAATCAAACGATGATACTTTATACATCTCAATTGTGTGCCCCTGTCCTCAAATGGTGGATAAAAACCATAGAAATACACACTCTTTCTCATCGAGAAAGATGAAAACGAAGGAAGATCAACTAAATAGAGATGACATGGAAGTTCCATCTAAAACCTTGCAAACAAATCTTCAAAGCATCAGAAGTTGGTATGCCAAATGGTGGGGCAGCTAGTGAGCCACCTATGAAAAACATAATAGTCTTTACTTGAAGCATCAAGATTTTTATAAATGTTTGAAGCATTAACAAGTACATTTGTGAGTAATAAAAATTGCTTGAAGATGATTTCTTGTAAGGTTGAATTTAATCAACCATTTTGTTGGCTTTATTCCATGCCAATTTGCTTGTAATTCAGCATTTAGAAACCCTGTATTTAGGTGGAAATCATGTAATGGTAGTGTGTGTGAGAGTGTAAAGAAAACCTCAAGTGTGTGCAACTCAACAGGGCCTCGCAACTAGATCTCGCGACTTACAAATCGCCAAAGGAGGCACACGTGTGAAACATGCGGAGGAGTTAAAGAGTCACGCCAGCTGTTGCACTACAAGACAAAACTTCTAGCTGGCCAAGCCATTATCTCGCGACTCAGTCAAGTCGTGAGGCCAAGTCGCCAGTTCACTTTGTTTGGAAAAAACTGACCTTTCGCATTCCAAACACACACCAGTATAAATACCCCTTATACCCACGTATTGTAAAGAGCTTCTAGAGAGAATTTTAAGAGAGAAAAACAAGATTGACTCATCCACAATTTTCATCCTTGTTTCTCCAAATTCCTCTACTCTTACCCTCTCCATTGTTACATCCTTGAGAGGTACATTTAGCCAAATCCTTTTCTCACCATACCCATATCTGTGAGAATGTCATTTGGTGCTTGGGAAGCAGTTAGGAAGGGACCAATTGATATTGGTTGATGCTATGCACTATAGCGAAATTTGATAAGCTAAAGAAGACAAATGTTCGGCATAATCTCATTGGAGCAAGAAACTTGGAGGGCTTAGGTACACTGGGTAGATTAGGCTTGGAGGGTTTTCTGCTATTCATGTATCCCAACTTCATTCTTTAGTGGATTGTTGACAGCTTGGAGGGCGGCGGAGAGGTTTTACGCCGAGGACTTCGACTTCCTCTTCGATAACACATTGCTGTGTTTTCTTTATGTTTGCATATTTCTTTCCTTAATCTTTGCCTTTTAATTACTGCTGTGATTGTGATTAATTATAGTTTAGATTGTCTTACCAATTCTGTTTTAACTTATTTTCATATTCCACACATACATTGTTTGATAATAAACTTAAATTGGTAATTTGTAATTTGGGGGTCTAATCGTTCAAGGTGTTTTACACACTATTTGAACATTCATTTCTTGCAATCCTGATAGTTACCTCGAGTTGTGGTTTTTTCTACAGAGTAAATCCATACCCCAAATTGTATGAATTTAGTTGGATTGGACTGGATTGTATGAGTACATGATGTGTAGGGTGTGTTGAGTCTCACATTACTTATTTATTAGGTGAATTTCAGGAATAATGATTTATAAATCCTATTGTAATGATTAATTACTTGACTAATCCTTTTAATGAATAAGCGTAGATATGCCTAACACTTTCCTCGAAACATTATAGATGGTATCATAATTATTGTACACATACAAAGTGGATTGTGACAAGAATGTAATTAATATTTATATATATATATATATATATATTCCTTATTGAATAGTCTCAAATTTATTAAAAGATAGCCACATGATGGGTTTGAAAATTTTATTTTCATAACTTTTCTAATGAAGTAAGGAGCTGGAATTAAATGTAAAAGGGGCATCTCTCTCTCTCTCTCTCTCTCGCTCAATACACATTTGTGTGTATATATATGTGTAAACTTGTTATGTATTTATGTTTATGTTTATATTTTCCACACACATATATATAGCTAAAACTCAAAGAAAATCCAATTAGATTTTAACTGGATTCTCAATTTTGCGCCACCCATTTAATTTTTAATTTTGTGCCATGTAAATTATTGAGTACAAAAATTAAAGAGTCCAAATCCAATTAGATTCTAACTTATATTTCAATTGGAGTCCAATTTTCCGGTATGTGTCCATTTATTTTTTTAATTTTTGTAGCAAGTGAATTATTGGGTAAAAAAAATCAAAAAGTCTATATTCAATTAAATTATAAATCATATACTATATAATAAAATCTGAACTTAAAAGCCGTAGTTGCGCCAAGTGGCTTAACCAAATTATAGAAATTTTGTTAGATGTTAAAAAAAATAAATATATAATTTTTGTCATTATTTTCTTCTCCTACCATTTCTAAGTTGATAAAATTTTTAATTTGCTTACAACTCTAATCCCTTTTGTGTTCGTTGTTTGCAGTAAATTATTGGATGAGTCAAACAGTGCAATAAAAGCTGTGAATGAGAAGCAAAGGACGGTGAGATAGGAACAATATCTATCTAGCAAATATTTTTTAACTAAACCAAATAATCCATCCAAGTTTAATTAAATAATAATACTCCATTAAATAATAATACTAATAATAAATACAACCTAAATTCTTCATTTAATCATTTTTTTATTCTTAATATTACAATCCAAAGTCTTTAACATTTACGTTCTTATAAAAAAAACATTTAATTTAATTTTTTTTTTAAAAACACCCCATGATAAACACAAAATTATAATTATTCTTATCAACTTTTTCTATACATCTCTATCAATTTTTTAGATAAATACAAAAACTTAGTTATTGTTATCTTTTGTTTTTTCCTTCACTATTTTTGCTAACATTGCACATATATTAGACTTCATTCTCTCAATTTCTTCACCATAATTGTCGTTTTCAATTTCTTCTCTGTAATTTTTTTTTTTTAAATAGAAACTTCTTTTTAACATTGAGTTTATGTGTTGATTTATATTTCTTTCTTTTCGATGCTTCATTTAAGTTACTTTTTATTATTATTTATATTTCTTTCTTTTTTAAGGCCTAAAACTCAAAAATAGTTAGTTAACTAGTCATTACATATTTTAGAAAAATGTGTGAAATTTATATATTGTGGAATTTAGAATTATCAGATTTCAATGAGATAGACATAAAACGATTGATAACAATATCACTTTTGGGCACTCAAGTACATTAAAGCTATCAATGTCATGTGAGGTGTCAATGTTTATTGATCGCAGTAAGTACTACACCAATTAGGCCCAGATACTTAACCGACCAGAACATTGATATTGTTAAAGCTAAAGTAACTGCTAGTATATAATAATGTTTATGTCTATATTTTTCAAAACCACTTGCAAAATATTTTTTCATATTAATAAAAATTATAAATTAACTTATAATCATTTTCTTAATATTTAACTTTTTTAATTTTTAATTTTTTAATTCCGTTTTCAATTTTAGACCCAAAAAAAAAAAAAAAAAAAAAAAAACCAAACAAATAAGAATTGTTTTTGTTGCAATCGCATGTGAACATTTTATTACAATCTATTAACCATATTCAATTATAATCCAATAAATTCTATCTCATATGAACATTTTATATTTATATCGCAATACATTCTTTTCATATTCTTGAGATTATTTACTTCTCATAGTAATACTAAAAAAATGTCATCTTAAGAAAGGACCAACAGAAGGGTCGAATAACAAAAAATTCAAAAATATGAATATAAATAAGAGTGGGTGTCGACTAACTAATAAATAAACATGTATGATGTGTTTTTTATTATTATTATTATTATTATTATCTATATATATATATATATATATAAAACCGAAATTTCTGAAACTCTCACAATTTTCCACATCATCACTATTTTCTTTTTCTTTTTATTTTAGATTCTTTTTATTTTAGGTTTTATATCTTATATAGAATTCACCAGAAAAACAATAGACAAAAGTTTGAATTTTTATTAATATCAATAATATTGAAAAACGTATACAAACTTGGAGGCCTATTTAAGGGCTCCATAAAACTTGATGGACAAGAAAATATATTCTAAAATAAGTCCTAATTAATACCTAACCATAATATGAACCAAATTTGACCTAAAAAAACATTAAAAGAACCTAAAAACAAGGAAATAAATCACCTATACCTAAAATAACGTTTTTTGCATAATTACAAAAATTAAATTATAAATTCTATCCTACATCAACTTATCACAAAACCCTAGCAATTATCATCTCAAAACTCTAAACTCAACTTCACTTTAAGATTAAAAAAATAAGAAGGAGAGAGACTCACGTAAAAAAAAAAAAAAAAAAAAAACGTAGGTTTTGTTTTTTTTATTTGCTTTCATATGTGTCTGAAATTTTCATTTTATCTTATTGTTTTATTATATTTAGAATTGATTTTCTTCTAAGTATTTGAGTTAATCTCTATATTTTGATAGTATTTTTATGGGTTTGGTTTTTGAGTTAAATTCTAATAATTATTTTATATTGTATATGGCAGATGAAGCATCTCTATTTTTTGGAGAAAAATCAAAACTGCAACTTATGTCTTCCAGCCCAAAGTGTGGTAAATTTTTATATGTTCTTACTTTATTGAGAATTTTTATTTGGGTTCATGTGATTTTTTGTTTTTTTATTAAAGTTTTGATTTTTGGTTGATTAATTATTTGTTTGGATTCAACGTAAAAAATAATAGAATTAGGTGTTATAAATTTGATAATGTTCCATGTTTTGAATTGTTTATATTATTTAGACTCTTGGTAGGACTCTCTCTTCTCTCCTTAAAATCTTAGCAATTACCATTTCAAAACCCTAAACTTAACTTCACTTTAAAATTAAAAAAATAAGAAGGAGAGAGACTCAACTAAAAAAAAAAAAAAAGGTAAGTTTTGTCTTTTTTATTTGCTTTCATATATGCATGAAATTTTCATTCTATTTTATTGTTTTGTTATGTTTAGAATTTATTTTCTTCTAAGTATTTAGGTTAATTTCTATATTTTGATAGTGTTTTTGTGGGTTTGGTTTTTGGGTTGAAATTTCTAATAATTATTTTATATTGTATATAGCAAATGAAGCATCTCTATTTTTTGGAGAAAAATTAAAGCTGCAACCTATGTCTTCCAACCCAAGGTGTGGTAAATTTTTATTTGGTATATTATATATGAATTTTTTGAATTTGAAGGGTTTTGTTTGGTTTTGAAGTAGAATTTGGGGATTCTATAAAATTTGGAAGGTTTAAGTTTTAGGGTTTTTGGTATTTGCGTCTTAGTAGGTTGATTTTAATTTTTTACCTTATATGTTTTTGCTTTATTGAGAATTTTTATTTTGGGTTTATGTGATTTTTTGTTTTCTTAATTAAAGCTTTGATTTTTGGTTGATTAATTATTTGTTTGAATTAATTTCAATTAATTATTTGTTTGGATTCAACGTAAAAGATAATGGAATTATGTGTTATAAATTTGATAATGTTCCATGTTTTGAATTGTTTATATTGTTATTAATACGACTAAATAAGATTTGTTTTTATCTTTGTAGTTTATATTAGTTTTGAGTGTGTGTATATATGTAACTTTTGGGAATTTTGTTTTATTAATTTAAGAATTATAAATTACTTTGTAGGTTTCAGTAACTATGCACCTGCAGTGAGACATTGACAATATAAGCATATATATATATATATATATTATTAACATTTTATAAAAATTTTTCTTACAACCCAATAACATTCTACGTTAGACAACACTTCTAAACTATAGAAAAGCATAGAAGTTAAATATTTATTCCCATTGTATTTTATTTAATTATGACAGATTTATTTTTTTTTAAACGCTAACTAGCAAAATGTCTATAATATGCATATTATTAACCCAATTTTCTATTTCTAAATTTCTTAGATTTTATTATATCAATATTTTTTTCTTTTAAATTCTTGGTGGGCAAATCAGTCTCTCACTAATTCTTTTACCTTAACGTGATGTTAGTTAATTGTCCTTTTATTTAACTATTCCGTGCATCGCATGGGTTAGCGACTAGTTATTATTATTATTATTATTTGAGAAGAATAACATGTATGATGTTAGTTCGCAACCCTACAAACTTCAACTGAGTGATGTATGAAGTTAGGTGTACCATTTATGGTTGAAGCATTTTACACAACGTTCATCCGTTTACTTCCAAAGCCATCATGGTGCCTGTTAGCTAGCAATAGCATATAGTAAATTACTTCTCATAGATTGTTTTTATTATTTGCAGTTCTTTGAGCTTTGTTGAAAACTGAATAGTTGATATTTATAAATTATCACACATAAATATTTTTTATTTATATTATTAATGTTTTAATACCTTGAAACAAACAACACATTTTATATTTATGTTTATGTTTTCTATACATATATAAAGTTTATGTCTATGTTTTCCAAGTCCATCTTAATTCATATTCATATCAATAAAATTCATGATTTAACTTATAGTTATATTCTCAGTATTTAATTTTTAAAATTTTCACACAATAGCAGAGACACATTTAGTTCAGGGAATTCCAAACAATTAAAAAAAAAAATTGATATATATATATATATATTAATGACATTTTAAATATTGGACCAAACATATAATAATTGTTTGTTAGGGCAAATTATACTTTTACACTATGATGTTTCACACATATCTCATGAACACCTTGAAATTAATATCGAAATTTAAGACTAACTGACCTAAAATTATAATATTTTTTCAATATCCCCTGCAATCTGTTTTGGTGTTAAAGTACTTACTTTTTATCCTTGAAAAACTAACATGTCCCTTTCTTTAAACCATATGACAAAGGAGTAGTAAATTGATCTTTCAATATTAAATTTTGTCAATCTTAAGAGCAAAACAAACAACAATGGTTTAGTGTAATGTATTTTTAAAATTCAGGGGTAAATTGTGTTTTGATAGATAGAAAGGTTAAGTGTAATCAAGGCGATATTTTTGAGTGAAAAAGAGTAATATTATCTAAAAAAATAATGTACCAAGATTCTAATGGAGGGTTTAAATATATAATAGTAGAATTTAAATTCAATTAAAAATATATATTATAATAATGATGTATAAAATTGTGATGCTTCGAAAGCTTTTGTCTCACAATATTATGAGATCAACCAAAAGTCAAATGACTTTGGTTAATTTTCATAACAATGTTGATGTCCTTTGGCATGATCAAACCATGAAACTATAGAGCTATGAATCCCAGTGTGTCACTACAATAATCAAACCTTCAAAGGAGGGTCCTTGGAGTCAATTAACGGTCCTGGTCATGAACATGGACAGTCCTCCATGTATGAATATTTCAAATATTCTAAAACTAATATATAGTAGCAGTATTAAGTTCATCTAGTGGTTGTAACGTCTAGACTCTAGAGTCAAGTGTCTTGAACTAGATTATCATAATTTACAATATATATATATATATATACAGTCACAATAAGATTATTCTCATACGCCAAATTAATCAAACAATGATACTTTATACATCTCAATTGTGTGCCCCTGTCCTCAAATGGTGGATAAAAACCATAGAAACACACTCTTTCTCACTGAGAAAGATGAAAACAAAGGAAGATCAACTGAATAGAGAAGAAATGGAAGTTCCATCTCAAACCTTGCAAACCAATCTTGAAAGCATCAGAAGTTGGTATACCAGATGGTGCAGCAGCTGGTGAGAGACCTATGAAAAACATAGTAGTCTTTACTTGATAATTACAATTATTTGATTTTTAAAAAAAAAATAATAATTTAATCACTTTATAGTCTAGCAAAAACTGACAAACTATAGTCAGAACTTTATCTAACTATTAGAAATCATTATTTGAGAATTATAATTGGAATTTTGACCAAGAAGAAATTACAGCACGGCTTATTTATATATAAAAAATTTCCAGTAAATAAACACAACATAGTGGATATGCTATCTTTTTGTTTATATTCTAATATTTTTTATCCAGATAAGTCTTTATATTATATATAAGCACAGTGTGTATCTATGTATTTTCGTGGGTATATGGAAACATATATATATATATATATATGTTAGTTATAAAATTTTCTCATTTGAAGTAAAATTCTAAATCTCCCAACAGATTACTAGCGATTAGTTGAAACCATATTATTAATGTTAAAAAGGTCTTAATCTCTCCTCTCTCTCTTTTTTTTTTTTTTTTTTTAGGTTATGCAAAAAAGTGTTTCCCCCTTCAGTAGACTTCCAAAAACACTTTCACTGTAATTTGCAGGAGCAACAATTCCCCAAAAAAACCTACACTTCCTGTCTCCTTTAGTTCCAAAATTTTTCATGTCAAACCAGGTTCTGATAAACAAAAATACAAAATGAAAAATATGGACAACGCGTAGATATAGTATCCACAGTATGCAAGTGTCATCTTGATGGCTTAGAGATAACTCTCCAAGTAAAAAACTTTCATTTTCCACTTGTGAATGCAATAAGTTTATTCTCATCCACCAAATTAATCAAAAGTGATGTTCTACATCTCAATTGTCTGTTCTTTTCCTCGAATGGTAAAATGAGAGTGAATAAAACCATAGAAATACACTCTCCATCTCACTAGGAAAGAGTAAAACAAAGGAAGATCAACTGAATAGAGATGAGAAGAAAGTTCCATCTAAAACCTTGCATACCAGTCTTAGAAGCATCAGAACCTGGTGAGGCAGTTGGTTCAGCTGTGAAAAATAACGGTATTTAGTTGATAATTACAATTGTTTATAAGTGAAATAATTGAATATCACATAGCACAAATTTTGATTTGTCAAGATCAACTGTTTAAACATGTTAGATGTAAAAAGTTTGGACGATTATGCTACCTACTATTATTTCATACAACAGCCAGAGAAGATATCAGTGTAAGAGATAACTGATTGTCAATTCTTATCTTGCAAACATCAAAGTTTTTTATTTTTTATTATTTCTTATATAAAATAACATTTAGTATTCACATAAATGACTTTTTATTATCAATATTAGTGTGTGCGCATGTGCTTTCCTATATATACATAATACATGTCGTCTGTTTGTTCCCTGGGCTCAAATTCTGGCTCAACTAAGCATATACTGACCACTAATGACCTCTTAAAATGAATTCCTAGATGGTGAGATGTCCAATGTATGTATTTGGGTAATATGAAAATACTAAACATACAAAAATCAAAGCACTGCAACAAAGTTATAGTAATTTGTACCAACCTGCAGGACAAGTGGACTCAGTGGCAAGGGTTGTAAAAATGTTTTTCTTAGTGAAACCGGAATAGGCACAGAAAGTTTGGTTACAATTTGTCGAAGTTGTGACATTGCCAAGATATAAACTGCTTGTACCATTACAATGCACTGCAGGGCAAGTTGACCAGGTTTTGGATGATGGTTTCAGTCCAGAAGCCTCACATTCTAGTCTGGCCGCACAAGCAAAATGACATAAATTTAGAAACTTGAAAAACTCGCAAACACAAAGGGAAGAAAGTCAGTAACACAGTATCAAAGAGCCATTCAGTCATACACTTACATATAGTTGTTCAATGAGGAACATTTGCAGTTCACACAATCGTTAGCAGTGTAGACATAACTGCCATTGGCAACAAGTAAAGGGTAGTCCAAGGAGCTGCTGTTTACACTGGATTTACAAGCTGCAAATAAAAGATTTGAGCATCATTTATTCACAGTATCCACAACACCAAATAAAGCTAAGGACAAAGAATTTCAAGGAAAACGTCATGCACTGTCAGAATTCAGAAGTCAAGGTAATATTAACTAAGAGTCTAAGACATATAATTGGTCTTATACGTAATTTGAATCTTGATTATCCAAAGCAATTAGGAATATAATTGGATGCTGGTCATATGATAGTCCTATGAGAAATGAGGACGAGCTGGGACCAATTATCATTCTCCTTAATTATAGATAGATACACACTCACTTTACATGCAAATTCTATATGCTTAGAGCAATATCAATGACACTTTTTTAACATATGCTAAAGTGGTAAATTATATAGAGCAACATCATTTTCGTATGATCCCACAACTAACACAATTTTTAACTATGGACCATTCGCAGCAGGTTAAGTTAGTAGTTACAAAAAGAAATTATGTCCCTGAACATTTTCTACACTAGTTGCATATATACCTCCAATAATTGAGTCAATTATATGTACAAGTTGCGCCTACTACTATAATGGAGCAACTTGTCACCATTAGCTAATATCCAAAAATAGTGAATCTATTCACAAAAAAGAATCCTAAGCTATGTGGATTCTCATCCACCTATTTTATGTCAAATATGTGAGAGAAAAAGAGTCGGTGCAGAGAGCACTTTTACTAACTTATAATAGGGGACTTTGGACTGTATGGGCTTAATGGATTTGACAATACCAACTCTATCCACTGGTTTTAGGTAACCAATGGGCCATACTAACATTCTTTCTTTTTTGGTCTTCCACGGGGTGTCTGGGCCAGCTTAGGCACACCACGACTAATACCCGCTCACGGTGGTAGTCTACCGCTGACCACAAGGTATTGCAGCTATTGGGACTCAAACTGGGGAGCAAACCCAGTCGAACCCCAGAGCCTTACCTAGTGGTGGACAAGCCACTAGGCCACACTTGGTGGTTCTAACATTCTTTCCTTTTTTTAATGAAAGCAAGATTTCATTTTTCCAAAACTATAATATGCATTCTTAATTGGGTTTTCTTTTGCTAGACCTTCTCAAGCAATATCAAATTTTCAATATAAGCCAATTTTTCCAGGTCTACACTTTATAGTCCATATACTCCATACCCTATAAGACTATCTAACTTCTTTTTTCTCACACTTACTTCCTTCTTCTTCATCTTCTTCTTCTTCTTTTTTTTAATTATTATTTTTATTTATTTATTGTAAACTTTGCCTGGATTTCATTAATTCAGACCATAGTCCATTGAAATTACATCATTCAAGATTTGAGTTTCAATAATGGGAGTGTCCTCAACCCATATTACACAATCAAATACATTCATTGCAATCCTAGCTAGCAAGTGAGCAGCTGCATTGTTGTTTCTTCTTGTGTTGCACTTCTTTATATGTTGAGAAAAGCCTCATGCCGGTCTCATAAATATAAAATACTAAAGGGAAAATTTTGTTATACACAATGTATACATTGTGTTGACTTTAAGAATCTGTTTGGTTGGAGGAGTGAAAAAGTGGAAGAATAGAAAATTGGTAGGAGGATGGAAAAGTAGAATGATAGAAAAGATTTAGTTTTCCCTCGTATGTATTTGATTGGAGAGGTGGAAAAGTGAGAGGATGGAAAACTCTTTTGTTTGGTTGAAGAGAAAAGTGGGAGGATAGGAAATGTAGTTTATATAAATTAACTTTTATGCCCTTGTTACATAATATGTAAAAAAAAAAAAAGTTATTTGTATTCATTAAATAATATAAAAATGAACACATTATACATACAAATTTATATTATTTTTCTTTATTACCAAACAACACCCACCTCTTTGTAATCATTAAATAAGAAAATTATAATCAATCAATATATATATATATATATATAAAAGCAGAGACCTCATGTGGGAGTGCATGAACTCTTACCATATGGTGATCTAATATTGCATTTAGCATTTTTAACCTTATCCCATTAAGTTGTTTTTATTATTACCCAAAAAAATCACATTAACTTTTTTTTTACTATTAACTAAAAGATGGGCTGTTATTGAAAATTAAATCAAACCTTATGAAAAGCCCAAGCCTACTTATTCCTTACATTTTATGACCTAAGCATGATCCTTTCCCATGTAGATGAAAGCCCAGACCCTAATCCACTTACAAACTCTCTTTCTCCTCCCCCATGCATAGATGAAACTTGAAAGCCAAGACCCTAACTCACTAGAAGCTCTTTTCCTCCATACAATCTTCCCTTCAAACTACATACACTCTTCAACTCTTTTACAAACAACGGTTTTTGGCTTGGATTCATTGATCCTATCTAACCAAACCAACGTTCCTACTCATTTTTCAAGTCCTAATTCAACCCTTCTTTGTAAACAAATGGAGATGTATGGTCAAGGAAGATATACAATCGCTCAAAAAAAAAAAAAAAAAAAAAGGAAATGTACAGTCTAACCTCAATAGTCCCACCACTCTATTTTCTCTTCCTCTTCCAAAACCTCTCTCTCTCTCTCTCTCACACACACACACACACACACACATTTTGAGTGCTATATTAGGATTCCCCAAATTGAAGATGTTATTCAATCTTACCAATGAGCTACACATTGGAAAGATTGTCTACTAAGATAATGAGTGCTTCTCTTGCTGTGTTACAAGAGTAATTCTTAAGTACTCCCGAAGAGCGGTGAATAGTGCTCCCTTGTCTTACATTTATAGTAGGGTCTACTCATTAAATTTATAGTAGGGTCTAAATTGCATTCAACTATATTCATATTAAATTTTGAGTCGTCTATGATGCTAGGATAATAGGTATGAAAACCAATTTGTTAATGACTTTGCTATGCTTCTACAACCAATTAAGAAATTCACAAGTTGGATCAAACTCTTTGTGTGCTTTCGAATTGCAGGTTTTTATTTTTACACAAGTGCATGAAAGTGGTAGGTCCATCATTAGCATAAAGATAATCATAAGCTCAAATATTAACAAACAATTGAAATACTGTGGTAATAGATTCTAATAGCATTTATCCATTTAGTAAATTCTAATAACATTTGTCATTTCTGATGATCTAAACAATTTATAAAATTCTAGCTACAAATATTTGGCATAAAATTTATGATGCAAAAATAATTTTGGTATCTTACATTAGGAACTAGAGAGGACTACAAAAACTTTTAGTTAGATGCACACCAAAATTTTTTTTTGAAGTCTTCCTGTAGTATTTATTGTTTCAGTTTGAGACCAATATAAATTAATTGGGTCAGATGGTGACACATGTCCAAAAGTGGACACGTCATCATCTTAACAGGTCCAGTATTACTGGACACTGGACCTAGGCCTAACCCAATTTAATTATACTTTTCATGCAAAGTTTGAGACCAAAATACTTTTAGGCAAAATTTTCCCGTGCATCGCACGGATTTCCGACTAGTTTATTTAAATGAAGAAACACCTTAAAATCCCAATCTCATTTTCTTATATTTAACCATTTATTTGCATTAGGAACATGATTTTTTTTTTTTTTCATTCCACAACTGCTCTGGTTCTTAATTAAAACAAAAATGAAAAATGAAAATAAAAACTTGTTGGAGCTCAATAAAAAATAGTATACAATAAAACTAAAAATAAAATGAAAGGCCGGTGGGTCTCACAACCTCACCTGTATTATTTTCACTATTATTCCTTACCCTTCTCTCTCATGAAATCATCTCTCATATTCTTCTCCCATATCTCTTTTTCTTTGTGACTTTCCTCTCATACTTTCACTTTCACATTTCTTTGTCAACTAATCTTAGATGCCTTTCCAAAAAAAAAAAAAACACATGATCTCAGGTGCCCACTACAGTCCCAGGTATTTCCTTATTCTTCTCTCTTTTTTATTTATTTTTTTATTTTATTAAATTTATGAAAAGGCATTTTCATTTTCAACTGATGATGCTTCAATCAAGTATTTTTTTTATAATTATTTTCAATGTTGAATAATAGTGAGATGAAGTTATTGTTGAGGGAAGAAAGGAAACTGGGCAAATTTTTTTGAGATAAACGCAAGTGGCTGAGAGAAGAAGGGTAGAACTAGTCATTTGCTACATAGTCATTTTTCTCCAATATTTTCTCTCCAAATCGGGGAGACTGTTTTTTGGTAGGCCCGGGTGGAAAATGCTTGGGCCCCATCCAAAATTTTCCTCTCCTTCTCTCCTTACCAAACAACACCCACTCTTATTTTCTCTCTATTATTTTTCATCCTCCCTAAAATCCATCCAACCAAACATAATGTAAGTCATAGACTCACCGTGTGTAACACAGTGTATAACAATTAACAAACACAGCCCAATATTAAAAGTTCTAAGGAATTTAATTTAAGTGTTATGCGCATGATGATAATAATGCTAAAGTTTTTTTTTTTTTTTGAGCAAAACTAAAGTATAATTTAAAGTGACATGCACATGATGATAATAAATTAATAATTTTTCAAAGTTGTTAATGCCTTTGCATAAAGCATGTTTTGTCACTAATAAGAATTTTGACTGGTCACCAGCCTCATGCCCAGTGAGCAGAGGCCTAAGTCCAAAACAAGATCGTGTTACGAGTTAGATTGATAAATAATAATTATTAATGTCGTAATGAAGATAAGGTAGGATATTAAGAAATAATTATTAAAGTCGTAACGTTGCGATTACAACACAATATAGAATATTGTTTCAATAGTAGACTTGTACGTAAAAGTCATGCTATGTTACACCAACCATTAGTTTTCATCTCAAGCAAATATGAAAAATGATCAAGAATTTTATAAATCAATAACATTGAGATTTAAATTTAAGATACAAATTTCATGATAATTGACTTTTACCATTAGCTAAAGATAGCAAAAGATTTCTTTTTTATAAAAACAAAAAAGTGAGGGAGATTCAACATTAGCATGCTTCATGGGGCGTTTGGTAATGTTGTACTAATAACGTTGTTTAGAAATACATATGGATATTAAAGATTGTGAAAATATATGTAATATTATTTAAATACTAAAAAAAAAAAATATTATTTAAAATCCCTTACCAATAATATGTCTCTAGTGCATTAGTACCCTGGTCACTAAGGGATGATTGGTACCACAACTTAAATAACAATTTTTAGTTTTTATACATTTTCACCTACACGTGTTTTTTTAAATACAAACAACGTTACTAGAACAACATTACCAAACAGATCCTAAATACTCACATATTAAGTTTCATACACGTGTTTAGCGCAGTAATGCAATGGAAGTCTGTCCATTTCAACAAAAAACTTTAGGTATTAAACTAATTTATCCAGAGAGGATTAAAGAGAAAAGTTGAGCCAAAATTGACTCTTATCATTAGTTTTTTTTTTTCCTTAAGATCACTAAGTATTTTTATCACACGGTATGACTCTTATCATTAGTTAAAGATAGCAATAATTTTTTTTTTATATAAAAATAATTTTACTTTATGCCTACAAAAACCTTTACGAATTAAAAAGGTAAAAGATAAAAGGTAAAAACCTTTGAGAGGAACATCAAGAACTTGATAGGCTTGAAGATCAGTAGCATTAGTCATCCCATTGAGCTTCAACAAGATATCCGGCGTAGTCCCAAACTCCGTAGCAATCTGATCCACCGAGCTCCCAGGTTGCACCACGTGTGCATAATGAACAACCGGAACACCATCCACTTCATCACAGCTACAAGGCAGTGGGATCCGCACCTGTTGCCCGACCGTAATATTGTCCGGATTTGGTATATTATTAAACGTAGCGATTTCCTGGAACGTTACCAATCTTGAGAAAACCTCGGCAGCGATATGGAACAGCCCGTCGTTTTTTATCACCGTGTACACGGGGGGACTGTCGGGGACACCTGTCCCGTTTTCGCAGCGGCAAGTGATGGGGATTTTGATCTTCTGATTCGCTTGTATGGTCTCTTTTGGTGACGTGGAGGCGTCGAAGCCGTTGGCTTCTAAGAGGTTGTGGAATCTCTTGATTTGGAAGAGGGATTGGATGGCGGAGAGGACGGTGGTGTTTGGGGACACGTAGCCAACCAGAGAGCGACACGTGGAGTTTGTGGTGGTGGTGGTGTTGGTGCACGTGAAAGCCGTTGATGTGGTGGGCCAGGTGGCTAGAGTGATGAACAAGAGTACACCCACCAACACTTTAGCATAACCCATCTCTCTCTATCTTTAGCTCTCTAGCTTTGAGGCTTGTTTTTTAGTAATTTGTGAGGCGCATAGATGAGGTTTTAAGAAGAAGAAGAAGAAATGTTGGGGAGAGAGAGAGAGAGAGAGAGAGAGAGAGAGGAATGAATGAATGGGAAGACTTTTTTTGAGAGTGCGCTAAGACTTGGAAATGGGAACTTGGAACTGGGGAAGTTGGAATAGGATAGAATGGGAGTCTTTTTTGCTAAATATTGCAAAAAATAAAGTTTATTTGTTGTTATAGGCATTGTTTAAAGTTATTTAGCTAAATGAGAAGAGACTAAATTTTGGCAATACCGTTTCAAAATTGTAAGAAAAAGTATGAGAGAGAAGAAAGTTGAGTGATGTGATTGGGAGGAGAAAAAATGAATTTTGGTAATGATATTACCGAAATTCATTCCACTGCCCAAACTCTGCCCCTGAAGTGCCCCAGTGGGAGTGCCCAAATGATTTACCAATTGTGGCAACCAAGTTACCAAAATTGTAGGGAATTAAGGAGAGAGAAAATATGAATTGTGGCAATTAAGTTACTGAAAATGGGAGGAAAAAAAAATGGCTGTTGAAATCTGGGGAGAAATTAAAAAAATGTGTTACGTCCATAATATTTTTACAACATTTTCACAACAAATCACGGGTAATTAGTTGTTATTAGTTTAAATTTCAATTTAACACTAAGATTACTTTTTTAATCCAACAATAACAACCAGCAACAATCTGCCATTTAGGATTTGTTGTTAAAATGTTGTAAAAATGGTGTGCACATATCATTTCTCAAAATTAAAAAAAAAAAAATTTTAAAAAAAGTAGCAATTGATTTGTGGCAATGGCATTGCCGAAATAGGAGGGCAAAAAAATAAAAAAAATTGTTGCAATTGGTTTGTGGCAATGCCATTGCCGAAATAGAAGAAAAAGAAAAAGAAAATTATTTTTGGCAATGACATTGCTGAAATTTGAAATATCTAATTGCCATTGCCAATCTCTTTTCTGATGGTGTTGTATGTGTGCCTTTATTATTTGCTCTCTAGCATGTTTAATTTTTATTTCTTTTAAAGAAACGAAATTATGGATTTGAATGATACAGTTTTACTTTGTGTTATCGAAAGGAATTTGTGTATTGCAGCACAATTTCACTGATGGGATGGTTCTAGGAAGTGCTTTCCTTCTTTATGGATCTATTGGCGGTTGGTCTAGAACTCTGTTCTTGCTGGCACACGAGCTTCCTCAAGAGGTTTGACTCTGATTGCCATTTTGGAAATGCCATTGCCAAAAATCAAACAATTTTTTTTTTCTTTTTCCTTCTATTTCGGTAATGGCATTGCCATAAACCAATTGCAATAATTTTTTTTTCCCTCCTATTTCAACAATGCCATTGCCACAAATTCATTCCCACATTTTTTTTTCTTCTATTTTGGCAATGTCATTGCCACAAGAGAGGAGGAAAGGCAGCCGCAACTTCGTTGAAATCGGCGGTGTCGAATTCGCAGATTGGAGTGAAGAAGTTGGCGAGTGGGGTTGAGGCACTTCTGATTTCTGATCTCTCTCTTTAGGTTGAAATTGGGTTGTGGGTTCACAGTTGTATGATGATGGTGACTAATTAGCTTGATTTGTTGGGTTCACCATGGTGGTGAACGGATAAGATTGCCTCTCTCTTGGGTTCTTCAATGGTGGTAGATGAGTTTTCACAGCGGCCAGTGGTTAGTGGATTTCGTGGTTAAAGGTGGTGCTTGGCAGGTGATCTCACTCTAAGGCCGTCGTCGATCTCACCTTCTTCCCTCTCCTCTCTATCCGCCTTTCACTTTGCCTCTCTTTGGTTGTGGGTTTTTTTTTTTTTTTTTTTTTTGGCTGCAATTTGGGTTGATCTGATATTGGTGAGTAATTATAGTGGTTGGTTTGCAGTAGAGGTGTTGTTGCGGCAGTGAATATTGGTGGCTAGTGGTTGTGCTATTGATGTTGTTGCTGTTGCTGATGATAATGGGGAGGGAATAATATATTATTTTAATGTGTAGTAAATATTATTTTAATATATAGAATTGAATAATAAAACATCTAATAAATGGAATATTGTAAAATGATGTGGTAAAATAATAAAGTAGGCTTTTGGTGTGTTAAAATGACATTTTTATGAAATATCTGCTACGGATGCTCTTATGTTCACGATTACCAAATTTATATATATATATATATATATATTAATTATTGGGGTTTAAGACCAATTATTGAGCTACGACAGCAATGCATAATTGTTTGCTTCTTCTTTTTTATTTTTTGGGTAAGCGTAATGCATGGTTTTATAAACTTCGGGCTTTCTCCCATACACATCGTACAAGATGGCGTTTTGTTTATGTTTTTTGGGCTTCAAGGTGAGGATTATCCGCTTAACTAAAGTTGAACGTTAGTATTTATTAATTCATTGCAAAGATCAATTATTGACCAATTTATTCAATCAACGTCATATTTGTTTAATGTATTAATTTAAGGCTTCACTTATTTGCACTTATGTGATTTTAGGTCTTAAAAAATCTCGAAAAAGGTGTCAACTTGACACTTAAAAAAAAAAAAAAAAAAAGGCTTTTATCAAATATATTGGATCTTTTTTTTTTCTTTATTATTTTTTTGCAAGGATTAATAAGTGATGAAGAAAGTTCATCTCACACTTAATATTTTATGTTTTATATCTATCAATAATTTATATTGTCACACAAACTTTTAAAGCTACACAATTTTACACATCAATATTTTTTTATTTTTTTATTTGAATAGTTTAGTAATATACATGAAGCCACGCTTAATTTTGAACAAGTCACTAGACATATATTTTTAAAAAGGTTGTACTTTGTGCAAAAAACTCCAATTTTTGTTGGTTTGATCGAGAAGGTCAGGAAAGACAACCTTATCTACAATTTTTTTCAAAGAGACTAATTCCTAGACTCAAACATTGACTTGTGTAGATTTTAGTGGAAGACACTTGTCAATTGCCATTATCCAAAGGCCTGACCTCCTAAACACACATTTCAAGTTGGACACATATAATTAATCAAATCACTTAAACAAGTTATTGATTATTAAGAAAATTTCATGTAACTAAAAGTACATGTTGCTAATCTTGTCAAATTGTCACTTAATTGGTTGGAGATACTTACCTCCAATCCTTGATAGTTTATATATAAACCGTTAAATTGATCCATTTTAGATATTAAGGATAAAATTTAGTTACAAAATTAGTTATAGCTTAAGGCTACAAACTCACTCAATAAAATAAATATTACTACATATTTTGAAAATCTAATTGTTGAATTACATGTTCTTTAAACTCTTAATACACATAACAAATTTTGTGTCAATTAGATATTATTTACTATATAATCGGATGACATAGCTATTGTTTTTTAATTTTCTTGAAATTTTGCAAATATGAAAGATATAAGAAGAATAAATAATCTAATAGTGAATTTGTCAAAATTTACCCTCTAACGGGTTGTGTCAACAGGTGGTGCCTGTTAACAACAACCTTTTGCAGCTTTTTATAACATTAATTTTCTTTTTACAGTTTTTTATTCTTTTTGACAATTTTTAATAGTTTTTTTTTAAATCTTTTTTAGTAACATTTTTAATAACTTGTTGTCATTTCATTAACAGAACTCATTAAGGGAAATCTTAACAAGTATTGCATGGTACTTGTTAATAATTTCCTAAAAATATATTGAGTAAAGTTGTAGTATCTTAAAACAACAACCAATTTTATAGCTAAATCTTGTACAAATATTAAAGCTATTTGTCCATTGTATAAATTCTCACTTTCAACATTTAAAATAACTTTTTCGCATTAAAACCAACGAATACATCCTTTATCCAAGTTAGCTGACCAGTTTATGATTGCTTTATTAGGTTATCGTGTGAGCACAAGAATGTCACATTGAAAATTAAATATAAGAAAATTTTGACTTTGGAACACAAATAATGTTAAGATGGGAAAGAGAGACCACTCCATTCATTTGCTGCCGAAATGCTCCAAAATGACGATAATGCATGAAGATCCCAATTGACTTGCTCGCTTGAACACTATGATTAAATAAAAATGAAACTTCTTGTAGCTCCAACCATGAGTATGAACAACTTTTTTTTTTTCTTTCTCAAATTATTGTTCCTGTGCTTTTCTCGCAATAATTACATCTTTCTTAAGTCACCCCCATTTGGTTCATCACTAGGGTTAAGTGATAACTGGGCAGTAATGATATCTTTTATAGTATTTCATGTCTTATTTTTACTCTCTTAATCCAATGAAAGTCGCAATTGCAAGCCTAATAGGGCACAAAGAGGGGAAACTATACACCAATAAATATTTTAAAAACTTACAAAAGGAGAAGCATCTTGTCGATCATAAAATGAAATGAATTATAAGTGAAATCGATCATGTAAACCAATAGGCAATAGGTCACTTACAATGATGTGATGGATCCTTCTCAACACACACAAAAACAAAACAAACAAACGTTGAAATGATCAAGTTCAAATTTTTAGCTATAATGGAATTAAGTTATTAGGACATTAAGTGAAAACTGTGAAATATTATTAGTTAGTTTTCATCAAAAAAACTAGTCACCAAAGGTGTGATTTTTTATTACTAACTACTTCCTCCATCCTGAATGGTTGAACCATGATTGGATCTCAAAACCTCGAAAAAATAATATATTATATCATATCCTCTTTTAAAAGTTAGTAACCTTGAGTAAAAAGAGGATCCAATAAAAAATAAATGATAATATAATTAATTCCTTAAGTACATGTCATACTTGCATAAACAAACAACAACAAAAATGGAAAAATTATTAAGCACCAAAACAATTGCAACAACAAATCTCCTCATAATCCATTGAAATAAGAAGAAAAACAAGCAAAAGTCATATTTAATATTTTAAAATACACTATAAATAAAAATTAAAAACAACATTTTTTTTATTTTGAAGTGAAGGGTAATTTTAGAAACCTGCCCTTAAGCAAAGAGTAGATTAATATACAACATTTTTAATATTGAGTTAATAAATTTTGGTCAAACGGATGTTAAGGGGAGATACCTACCCTTAATTTTTTTACAACATTGCTAAAATACCCTAATGATGTATGGTTTTGACACATCTAATGGTATGCCGAATGCTAAAAATTTTGCATTTTTTAACATTTGGCACACTTGATGCCAATGCTCTAAGTGTAGTCAACAACAAGATTAACAATGCTTATTTTTAAAACTTGAGCAACTTCAGGGCTACAATTTCACCAAAAATGTTTAACAAATATATAAATATCCAAAAGTTAGTAACATATATCTTTACTTGTGTTTTTGAACATTTATCTTTTCGTTGGATTGGTTCGATTTATGAATTTGAATATCATGTCTCGGTCTTGGAACGATACTTCCTACGATGCCTGGAATAGATCATTTCAAAAATAAGACATAGAAGCTCATAAATTTAACCAATCTTGAATAATTAGGTTCAAGTGGTACAATTAGCATAATTTGTCTAACTGTGGTTCATTACATGACCCAATTTTTTATTTTTTATTTTCATCAATTTCCATTTAACTTTAGCTGAAATGCTTTTAGAAAACACCCCATTTGCAAGTCAATGAATATTTATGTAACAATAAATTTATTAATTTCATGTAACTTAGTTACAATTGAAACTTAGAGAAAATTAATTGTAACTTATGAAACTAATACTTTTATTACTAAATAAATATTTTACCCATACTTACAATATTTTGCAAATGGGCCACTGTTAAATTCAAGAATAAGGGCTCGTTTCTTAAATAAGTAGGGATGACAAAATCAACCCAAATCAATTTGCCCATCTAAGCCCATCCAATTATTAATTGAGTTAAATGAGTATTAATTCAATTAAACTCAATTAACATTAATGTTTATTGGGTTTTAACTAAGTACCCAATTAGACCCAAGTATCATTTCTACAAATCACCCAACTCTAAAATCCCCCAAAACTACTAAAATGACCAAAATACCCCCTAAACTTAGAAAATGACCAAAATACCCCCAAAACCTTAAAAAAAAAAAAAAAAAAAAAAAAAAACCTAAAAAAATACCACAATACTCCCGAAACTTAAAAAAATGACCAAAATATCCTCAAAACCTAAAAATTAACCAAAATACCCCTAAACCTAAAAATGACCAAAATACCCCTAAAACCTAAAAAAAAGACCAACATACTCCCTAAACCTAAAAATTACCAAAATACCCCTCGAAACTTAAAAATTGACCAAAATATTTTGGTAATTTTTAAGTTTTGAGAATATTTTGGTCATCGTTTTAGTTTCAGGAGTATTTCAGTCATTTTATAGGTTTCAGAAGTTTTTTGGTCAATTTTTAAGTTTAAGGGATATGTCGGTCATTTTTAGGTTTTGAGTGCATTTTGGTTATTTTTTAAGTCTTAAGAGTATTTCGATCATTTTTTAAGTTTAGAGAATATTTTAATAATTTTTAGATTTCAGAAGTATTTTAGTCATTTTTAAATTTCAAGAATATTTCGATCAATTTTTAGGATTTGCGGATATTTTGATCAATTTTTACGTTTCCGAAATATTTTGGTCATTATTTTAGGTTAAGAGGTATTTCAGTCATTTTTTAAGTTTCCAAGGCATTTTAATCACTTTTTTAGTTTCAAAGAAATTTTAATCATTTTTTAAGTTTTTTTAACACATTGGTCTTTTTTAGGTCTAAAGGATATTTTAGTAAATTTAAAGAATTTTACAAGTACTTTGGTCATTTTCAAGTTTTAATGGTATTTTGGTAATTTTGATTGTTGGTTAATTTGGTGAGTTGGGGTTTTTCATAATAACTAGGTTGGGTTGAGTTTGAGTTAGAAATATATAGTTAAATGAGCAATAAATGAGTAAATAAGTTTTATATATCTAATCCAATTATGCCCACCCTAAACCCACCCATTTGACACCTCCAATACAAGTACTAAACCCCAAGTCCCAACAGCGTTGAAACATAGTGCATATTCATTTCTTCCAAGTTCCAAGTCAACAAATATTTTGAAAAACACAAGTAACATGCTCACCCGCTAGGCATGTTTTGTTTAGGATATTCATTAAGGTGCTAATAAAGAGCTTTTTTTTTTTTTTTTTGGTTGAAAACATCACAAAATTTAGCTCACCAAAAATATTTTTAAAAATATCATTCGTAACTGGATTGAGGGAATTTGAGAAATTAATTTCAACGTACGGTACATTTGGGACTTTGTTATGATTGAAGTATTTGAAAATAGACTCATTTCTATATTTCGAATTTAAATAATCTCTCTAGAAAATGAAAAAAAAAAAAAAAAAAAAAAAAAGTTATAACAAAACCAACAACATGAGTATATCTAAGGATTTTTTTTCTTCTTTTAAGAATATTAACTAACCAAACCACAAATTAGTACAGAGATAGAGTTATGAAAGGTTAGGAATATACCAAACCCTCTCCTTAAAAGTGTTTTGCGTGGTGCTTGCAGCCAGCTGGTTTAGCCTTCACCTCATAAAGACAAGCCCAAAAGATGTCACCTCATGGAGAAAGAAAATGAAACATGTTACTGACCCTAGTTATCATTTAACTAAAAGTTCAGGACTGACAAAAAAATACATCGCAGAAGAGAAGGAACTCAGATCATAGATCATAGATCATAGAAGAGAAGGAACTCAGATCAGGACTAAACTTCATTTATTCTTGCAGAACAAAAACAATGACAACGTACAAAACTTCATTGGATCTCCTTGCAGAAAAATACAGATCATAGATTTATAATGATGTACATGGAAGAATACATGAATGCCATAATGCCAAAGTGCATAAACAGTGAAAACCAAATACAAGGTAAAATAACACATGGACAACAACATGCTGAAGTTATGAGCTCCTGTTTTACAGACCTCATTGTGCCTGATTTCAAAAGCTTCATTATCATTTTAATAGACACTAGCTAATCTATAGTCTGTGGCCTGCCAATCTTAATCTAGATAGAAGAAAAAAGGTTTTGTTGTTTTTTTTTTTTTTTACTTATGCCACCATATGGTTTAAAGCTAACAGTCTACCACTTGTTGTATATATCCTGTCAGCATAAAACAAGAGGTGGCTTAAGTCAAGGGTTGTTCTCTTGCTATGGTTGTTTTTGCGCTGTGTGTACGAGTGGGTGAGGATATTTATAGAAGGGACTAGTGAGTGTGGATTTCAAATACCAATGGTTATATAGTTTTGATGGGTTCTCAAGTCCGGTTTGTATTATTGGTTTGTAAGAGAGAGAGAGAGAGAGAGAGGAATCAATTCTGTAGTCTGTTCATAACAGAGCTGAGAGCTCCGTAGATGGTGACACACTGACACGTATAATCTGGCAGTACTTTGCATGAAGAAGAAAGCTATGGTAATTGGCGGATTTCAATGGCGATTTAATTGGATTTCAATTCAAACTTGCAATATGAATGAAGGTTCAAGTGTGAACACACTATTTTTTTTTTTTTTTTTCCTGAGAGAGGATTCTCTGGAGTGTGTACAGTTATAAATTTATAGGTTTAGAGATGCTTTGCCAAAAAAGTGAAAAAGTGAGAGTTAAGGCCATTCCTTTCGCACTGAAAGATATAATTTACACAAATATTATTACTTTATTCATCTCACGTTAACGTGACCTAATTATATTTCTTATTTTTTTTTCTTTTTTTATTTTATTTTTTGTTTAATCAACACAGCACAGCAACGTGACCTATCATATTTCTCATTCTATTTTTTTTTCTTTTTTTTTTAATATCTTCTCAAGTAACCATGTTTAGATAAAGTTTTTTTTTTTTTTTTTTTTCTAAATATCTTTCCCATCTGCATATGGTCATGTAGATAAAGTCTATATAATCAATTTTTGTTGCCTAAATTTAAAATTATATATAGTAATAAAGAAAAGTAATATAAATATATATGTATATGTGTTAATTTTTATATTATTTAATAAGTGTAAATATATCTATTTCTTATATATTATATAACAAAAATATAATAGTCAATTTATATAAACTATATTTTTCATCTTCTCCTTTTTCTCTCCAATCAAACAAAAAAGTTTTCCATCTTTTCACTTTTTCATCCCTCCAACTAAAGACACAAGAAGAAAAACCAAACTTTTTCTATCCTCCTACTAATTTTTTATCTTCTCACTTTTTCACTCCTCTAACCAAACGAACCCTTAATAAATGAAAATTTATTCAAAAATAGTTTCACGTCCTTGAAGGCAGAGTTGCTTATAAGACCTGGACCATGGAATTAGAACCCAAATTCAATCCAAATTCTTGAGCTGGACTTAGCTTGTAGTAATTCATGAAGAGCTAAACAAGGGAAATTTTCCTATAAAGCCAGGAGTACTATGGCCATGCTCGAGCATCGGTCCAAAGAGAAAATTAAAAGATTAAACTAAACTTGGTCAAGCCATTGGAGCATTGCTTTGGAAATCAACACTAATTGTCACCCATGACTAAAAGAAAATCTATGGAATTGTCATTAAATTGGTTGGAGAAACTCTCCTCCAATCCATGGGAGTTTTTATATAAATTTAGTTAGTTGAAGTTTCCAAATCTTGGTCTGAAATATATATATATATATATATTGCATTAAGTTTCTCAAAAAAAAAAAAAATATATATATATATATATATATTTTTTTTTTTTGTATTACAATTGGTATAGCTTATAATTATATGTTTCACAACAATGAGTTTGTCCGTTCATAAGGGACTCACCATTTACATCACATTTTTTTTTTTTTTTTTAATTTGGCTACAAACTTAGTTGTAACATAAGACTATAACTCTCACTAAACAATTAACATGACTACATATTTTAAAGATCTTATCGTTGAATTTATGTTCTTTATATTTTTAGTACACATGTCAAATTTTATGTCAATCGAATGTTATTTATTATTCAATCCTTAAATTTATTTTTTATGTATAATTTTAGACTACAAAAACTTGAAATTTAAACATTTGATTAATAACATATCTATTGATCTTTCATCTTATTGAAATTTTGCAAGTATGAAAGATAAGAAGAAAATGTAATTTAATGGTAGATGTGGGGGTAAAAGCCCATGATCGTATATTGGGCCATGGGCTCTATCTGGGATATGATGTATTGTGGGGGTAAAAGCCCATGATCGTACATTGGGCCATGGGCTCTATCTGGGATATGATGCGTCCGAGGAGGGGTGAGTAATTAACAGAAGCCCAAAGTCCAAAATTAGGAAAGATGGAGTAGAGGAAGACAGTCCGAGGAGAATCTCGTTCTCGGATAAGATTAAATACTGATCGGCCTTGCACTCCAGTAATTTAGGTGATCCGCCAAAAGATTTCTATGACAAGGAAGATCCTTACACACGTGCAGAGGTAATAAGAACCCAGAAATATCTAAGGGAAAGGCTACTACCACCACATTAAATGCACAACAACCACTTTTCTGGCCTCATTTATGTGGAGAAGACCTCTAAACGGTGTTACGTTGGCAACTACAACTCACAAAAAACTAAAAGAGGTGGTTGATGGGACAGGTACTCAAGTGGCAGCCAAAATGATTAACAAGTGTAGGGTGAAGATGATCCCAGGGAAGTATATAATGTAAGAATCCTTCCACAAAAAGGGAGGGGAGAAGAAAAAGAGAGCAATCAGAATTGTACTTACAAACATTGATACTGACTTATATAAAGAACCACCTCCCCGGACATGGGACTTATCCAGTCTTATATGTCTTTTTCTCACATGATCAATTGTTGAAAACATATTAGCCGTTATTGTCTTCATTAGAGCCTAGCTCTTTAGCCCATTCTCTACAAATTTATTGTATCGGGCTCATTGGACCTTTACCCAATCCTATATTGGGGTTGGGCTCCAAATTGTGACCTTACAGTAGATTTATCAAAATTCACATCTAATAAAAAAAAAATAAGTGAAATTGTAACCTTAGTCTACAACCTTGCTAAACGTTGTCTTTTTTATATACTAATAATATTTTCTTTTTCTTTTTTTTAAAAACAAAAAGTCCATAAACATACACTTTACCAAAAAAATCTATTGTGTCTGTAGCATCTCTTGTGCTGTAGACAAAACTACTTTCACTAGGACTACATAATTACACAGGCCAAACCGGCCATTTACCACTTTTAGCAAAAATTATTAGCAATATACCATTATTTGCAAAATAAGTAGCAAAATACTACTTTTTGAAACTCGAGTTCCTGGAACTCGAGTTTTCTATGTAAATCAAGTTTTAAATTCGAGTTTCATAAAAAAACTTATGCAAACGTGGATTTTTTTAAAAAAAAAATGCCACATGGAACTCGAGCTTGGTAAACTCGAGTTCCATGCAAGACAATACTCGAGCTTGTGTGGTTTCCTAAAAATTAAAATTTTGAAATTAAAATTTCTATATTTTATAATGCTTCTATTTAAATAAATAAAAACATATGTTTGTGCGTTCAAACGAAAAATAAAATTACTTATTTTTATGTTTATGTTTATTTGTTGATTATTAAAAAAAAAAAAAAAGTATAAGGAACTCGAGCTTACCAAACTCAAGTTCCATATTACAAGAAACTCGAGCTTAGTAAGCTCGAGTACCATAGAAGGAAAAAAAAAAATATATATATATATATATATATATTACGCTCTAGTTTTGTATTTATAAAGAATTCGAGCTTGGTAAGCTCGAGTATTGTGTTGCATGGAACTCGAGTTTACCAAGCTCGAGCTCCATATGGCATTTTTTCAATAAAAAAAAAATCCATGTTAGCACAAGTTTTTTTATGAAACTTGAGTGTTGAAAACTCGATTTACACAACAAACTCGAGTTTTAGGAACTTGAGTTTCAAAAAAGTGGTATATTCCTACTTATTTTGTAAACAGTTGTATGTGGCTAATAATTTCCACAAAAAGTGGTAAATGACCAATTTGGCTTCATTACATAACCACAAACAGCAATAGTGTGGCCTTATCCCACATAAATATAAAATATACTCCAATACTTATGTTGGAGATTGCAACCCTTGCATAAACAAGAACGCTACATCCATCCCTATTAACAAAAATATATACATGAATCAAATGCAAGAAAATACCATCTTTTTTTTTTTTTTTTTGGGTCTGAAAAGGGTACTTATATATTAAAGATTAGAAGCAACAAGTCTATTACAAAAGGTGTTAGCTTTATCACGAGCTAACAACGATTCCACCACATGCGGTGGTTCAACAAAGACAACAAAAGAGAAGTTACGCCTAGCCCCTATTCTAGCTAGAGCATCTGCACATTGATTTGCTTCGCGGTAGATGTGTTCAATCCGTTTGTTGGGGATCGCTCGCAGGAGGGTCCTGCAGTCAGTTAAAAGAGGCTCCATTAGCATATTGATAGAATTGTTATTCATAAGTTGGACAACACTTTTAGCATCCCGCTCGACAATGAGGCTATTAAGATTTAGGTCCTTGGCCAGGGTAAGACATCTCTTAAAGCCCACAATTTTGCCAGGAAACTGTTAGTGCAGCCAAGACTTCTATCAAAGCCCGCAACCCAGTCTCCATTATGGTCCTTAATCAACCCACCTCCACCAGCCTTTCTAGGGCACCCTAAAGCCAAGCCATCAGTGTTGAGTTTGGTCCAACCCACTGGTGGTTTTTTCCAAGCAACGGGTATTAAAGTCTTTGAGATGTTGAGCTTAGTTCTCAATCCAACAGCAAAAAATTCTGCAGCACTAAGTTTGCACTTCTCTACGGCCTTGCTATCAGCTACACCTGTCCTAAACACACAAGTGTTATGCTGCAACCACAGGTGCCAAATTCCCATAGGAAACTCAATGCCCCACGGGATTCCCCAACAGCCATAGACAGAATTTTTATTGCAATTAGCTTCAAGCCATTCTTTAATGGGTTTATTAAATAATTCCCTGAGCATGTAAGGATAATTCAGCTGCTGCCAAAAGGTTTGTGCAAATTCACATGTACGCAGCAGGTGGTCAATTGTTTCATTCTCTTTAAGACATAAAGGGCATAGTGGATTGAGGTGTAAACCTCTGGAACCTAGCACTTCACCAACGGGGAGGCTGTTGTGCATGCATAGCCAAAGAAAGAATTGCACCCGAGGAGGTGTAGTAGTCTTCCAAATCCATGCCAAAGAAATAGTGTCCAAGTTTTAATGTAGACTTCTTTCAGCAAAGATGAAGTCCATCCAACGAAGTGAGAGCACAAATAGTGTTTTTCATAAAATCATGAAAACTTTCTTTCCGCTTATTCAAGTTATTGAATTTTATAAGGAAAAAGTGGCACAAATGTGTCAAGAAGAAACAAATGAAGATTTCCGTTGCAAGAATGGTGTACCTGCAAAAATTAATAGGTATGGAGGTATGTTGAAGCATGCTGCTAATGTTTATACTCTTGTTTTGTTTAAAATGGTTGAAGATGAGTTCTCTTTAGGTACAGGATTGAGTTGTGTTGAAACTAACCATCATGATGATGAATTACTTTTTCACTAGTTGGTGGTGATAGTAACAGGGTGCATATTGTGCATTTAAACCGATCTAATTTGACTATTGGTTGTGATTGCAAGTTATTTGAGACTTTGGGCTTGTTATGTTGCCATGCTTTAAGGGTGTTTCTTGTGAATAATGTGAACACGATACCAGACAAATATATATTAAGTAGATGGAGAAGAGATGCAAAGAAGAGGTTGACTTGTGCTAATTCATGTCAATTAAGTCATGCATTGCGAATGAGCAAGTTAAGTCATATGGGGTATAATTTTTTTGATAAAGTTGCTTCCTATAATGAGGTGACCAAATTTGTCAAAAAGAAGTTGAGTGAAGTGACATGGGAGGCTGAACAAATGATTATGGCCATGAATAAGGTAGAAAATGTTGGTAAAGAAAGTCATCAAGAAGATCTTACAAATGATGATGATTTACAAATTTGCTTAGTTGTTGATAAACCAATTCTTGATCCACCACATGTGAGAACAAAGGGGGTAACCAACAAAAGAATAAAAGGTCTGTTAGAAAAGGGAAATAAAAAATAAATAAAAAATAAAAAAAGTTAAAGGTGCAACCACTTCTCAAGTTCCACAAGCTAGTTCTATGATGCATGGTAATTTCAGTTCTATTAATTCAAATATTGTTTTCCTTAGTTTTATCAATTAATTTTAATTTTGTTTCTATTCCTCTTTGTCTAGGAGAATTTGCAGCCTTGTTTTTTCCACTTGAGATGTGTTGTGATTACCCTATGGTTAGCTCTACAAGAATGTTTCAAGAAAGTTTCTTGTTGCCACAATTGAATCAAGTACTTTCTATAATTGAAGTTCATCATATTCTTTTATTTATTATTTTTTTTAATTATGATATTTTTTATGTAGAGATCTAACACATCAAAAGATGACACGAGACTTTGAAAAATCTTGGATAGCTTTTATGACAACTTTTTGGACAGTTTTTTGTGAAGCATGTTGGATAGTTTTTTTTCGAGACAAACAACTTTTTGGATGGATTTATGCACAGCTTGCCGCTTTTTGGATGACTTTATGCACAACTTCTAGCCACTTTATTTAGATAGCATTGTGCACTATTTGTAATAGCTTTTTGGACAATATTTGTAGCTGACTTATAAAACTATTCCAACTTATAGTTGCTAACTATACACTTATCATATATGTGGGAATGAATATTTCTTTGGCAAAAATGCACTTTTGATCCCTACATTTTGGGCTGATTCTTAATTTGCTCCCTAAATTGATTTCGCTCCTAGGTCAGTCCATGATTTTGAAAACTCATTTTTATTTTGGTCCCTACCGTTAACCTAGTAACAGAAAAATTTGAGGTGGCAAATGGAGTGCAAAGCTGGCATATTAAATGCTGACGCAATCGAAAAATAATAATAAAAAATACGACGTCAGCATCCATGTCAGCATTTAATTTTTAAAAAAAATATCAATTTTAACAAAATTTAAAAATGTAAAAACAAAATTTAAAACATAAAATACGTCAATTCAGATTTGAATAAAAATAAACAAGAATATGAACACCGATCTCAAGAACACAAGAACATTAGAAAATTTATAAAAAAAAGAAATTGAATTAAAAAAAACCTTAAATCTAATTTAATTAAAATTATTTTAAAAAAACAAAAATAAAAAATTATCCTTTTAATTCTTTTTCTTTTTCGCTAACCTTAATTCTTTTTCTTTTTCTTTTAACCTCATCAACGATCAGACCCAAACTCTAAACTCTCTCTATCTATAATTCTCTCTTTCTCTCTTTCTCTCTTCACCCTCGACGAAATCTCTCTTAGACCCAAACTCTCTCAAAATCTCATCTCTGTTGATCTACCAAATTCCGATCTGACCTAAACTCTCTCAAATCTCAGTGATGAGGTTGCCATCATCAAACTCGTTCATTCGTCGATCTGCCAAACTCTGATCTGACCCAAACTCACTCTAATCTCAGTGATGAGGTCGCCTTTTCCAATGAAGAAAAGCGCCGCCACCCGTGATATCTATAGCTCAAGCTACTGCTAGTTTACCTCATTATCCATGCTTAGCTTCTACTTATTAATGTCCTTTGATGCTCAGAATTTTTGGGATTTTTGTTGAGACTGGGTTTGTGATATATGAGTTGTACCTATCCTGTATGTAGTTGCTATGTTTGCTTGATTCTTGTTTATGCCTTTTGTAGTTATTTTTGCTTCTCTCTCTTTTCTGTGTTTAATGGAAAGGGGGAAAAGTAGAAAATTTATATTTATGGAAAATGGGAAATGACATTTAAAATTCGGTGTGGTGGTAACTTGTTTTTTGGATCGGTGGTTGGTTCGGCTGATGATTTTGGTTTGGGTTGTGATTTGGGTTTCATTTGTGTTTGATCTCTATTTGTGATCTGGGTCTGTGTTTGTGTTTGATCTCTGTTTCTTTTTCTTTTTCTTTTTTTTCATTTGTGTTGTTGTGATCTGGGTCTGCGTTTGATCTCTATTGGTGATCTGGGTCTGTGTTTGTGTTTAATCTCTGTTTCTTTTCCTTCTTTTTTTTGTTTGTGTTGTTGTGATCTAGGTCTATATTTGATCTCTATTTGTGATCTAGGTCTGTGTTTGTGTTTGATCTCCATTTCTTTTTCTTTTTTTTTTTTTTGTTTGTGTTGTTGTGATCTGGGTTTGAGTTATTGGTTGCTGGGTTTGAGTTCTTCGTTACTAGGTTTGATTGGGAAGAACATGAAGAACAAGTTGTAATGGTCTTATGAAAATTAATAATGATAAGTAATAATAATTTTTTAATTAAATTAGATTTAAGGTTTTTTTAAAAAAAATTTAATTTCTTTTTTTATATAAATTTTCTGACGTTGCTTTGTTTAAAAATTTTTAAATACTGACGTGTCATTTAAAAATGCTAAATAATTATTTTTAATAATATTTTAATAGTCATGTCAGCGCCACATTAGCAAACAGGGCACTCTATTTGCCACCTCAGATTTTTATGTTAGTGAGTTGACGGCAAGGACCAAAATAAAAACGATTTTTCGAAATCAGAGACTGACCTAGGAGTGAAATCAATTTAGGGACCAAATCGAGAATCGGCCCAAAATGTATGAACTAAAAGTACATTTTCGCCTATTTCTTTCACTACCGTCTTTATGGTTTTATTTGCCACTTTCTTTTTCTTCATGTGTAATTTGATTGTAACAGTTTTTCAAATAGTATTTGATTATTTGTAATGGACTTGTGAACTATTCAAACAGCTTAAAGGTTTAGCAATCAAAGTTCACAAGTTCTGGTTATAACAAATCATTCTCAAAAATTTATTTAGCATTCCCTTGAATACTAATACATATTGGCTGCCAAAACAAGTTATATGAACAAAAGAATTTTACTTATAACTACATTCTAGCTTTAAGATCATTTTTCAATTCATGTTTTTATCTTCACTGTTATTTTCAACGTTCTAATATGGTCAAATTTACATCCTTACACAACTATGTTAATGTCGATTGTATTCATATGCCTCTTTAAAATATAAAGAGGTGAAAATTGCTAAAGACAAAGGCCACAATTCATTGGACATTATAAAAATCCAGTATAAGAAGTTAAAACATTTAAAGTATAGACTTCTCAAGTGATATTGCCCAAAAGCTGTTAAATTTAAACATTACAAAATCCATTCGGCAGGATGTATTACGTATGAGAAGCCATTTCACAAGTCTATACATGAATAACCATTCTATGCTATAAATCATTTACTAACTCAAAAAAAAAAAAAGAAAAAAAAAATCATTTACAAAAGATTTGCTTTAACAAATCTAAAAGGGAAAAATTTTCCCAACAATTTCCTTCTTAATGTCTTCAAGCTATGTTAAACAAATAGACTTTAAACAATAATAGCTTCTGAGCAACTAGAGCTTTAGCCTTATTCCATAAAATTGTAGTTTTGCCAATAGTGCTGTCATAAAATACATGTCCATGTTTGAAGCTAGATGCCGATCTTGCAAGTATCCTACATAATAGTAGACAACATCAAAAGTTAAGCAACCAAAATAGAGAAATCCAAAAATTCAAAACTTTAAAGGTTGGGAAAAGAAAAGACTTTAGTGAGGTCAGTTTAGAGCAAAAATAAATCATGCTAAACTTCAACCATGATTCCAAGATTAAGTTCTTTCTATTAAGCTTAAGAGAGTACACACCAGTTCAACCCAAAATTGAAGGAAGAAATTAAAGGTGATATTTATGTCTATAGTTTAGGATTAAAGGGTGATATATATGTATATAACCAATCAATTTGAAGGTGGCAATTCAGAGGCACCAAAGGCAAGCAATGGAAAACCAAATCCAAATCTTCCATGTCCAAATCCAAAAGCCCCTCTGAAATCTGCAACCTCAAGTCAAAGACCAACCATTTCATCAACTCGATCAACAAAAACCACCAAAGTAACACCGATTGTAAACCAAAAACTAGCCACCAATATTAGTAGTAATAAGCAAACAAATGCAACTACCACTCCATCAAAATTCACAAACCAAAGGAAAATTCATAATAATAGTCCAGTTTAACAAAATCCAGAACCCAGTCCAAAACCAAGGTAGCAATCATGTTCACCAAGCGTGACGAGAGGTCCAAAAGCGGAATTCAAGCAAGAGAATACAAAATCAAGTTTTATACCTTATTCCATTTTCTCTTTATTATGAGTGTGAAATTTGAATGAATTTATAAGTAAAACAACTTTGTGTTTCCCTTAAATTTTATGACATAGCAAAAGCCAGACATAATATTGTAACCCAAATAACATCAAACGCCCACCAGTCACTGCCTCTGGCATTCACCAACCCAAACTCACAAAATCCAGAAAAAAGAAGAAGATAAAGTTGCCTCTAGCAACCCGCCTGTCCTTGGTCATCGACACATGCACACCAAACTTGGGTTTCATACCCATTATCAAAAATCTTAAAAATTTCAACAATACTTTAATCAAAATCACAAAATGAAGCGAATTGAAAAAGAGATGGGATCAAATTACCTTTAGGTGAGCAAATCTGAGAAAAAACTTGCCAGAATCGTCAGAGACCATGGAATTTGTAAAATGGCAGTCTATAAGGGAGAAGATATAGGTTCTTTTCGCGGTGTCATCGTCGAGGTGGAGCGGTTGTCAAATAGTCGCCATCTAACGGATTACCATCAGCTGGAACTAGAAGAGAGAGAGAGAGAGAGAGAGAGAGAAGAGAATGAAATTAGAATTTTGAAAAACTCAGGATAAATAAAACTTAAAGGAGCTAGCCAGGCTATTGAAATTTGTGAGGGTATTATGACTTTAAGGTGTTACACTTATCCTATTTTGATTGAAAGGCTCACCAAATAAGTTGCTGATATGGAGAGAGTGTCCCATAGGATACTTTCTCGAATCAATATATCATATCAAGTAAATATCCACATAAAACTTGGATCAAAAGTCATGAGGAGCATCTAAGTCAAAAAAAAAAAAAAAAAAAAAGAGGAGCCTATTAGCCTAATGTCCATTTTGTTTAACCTAGAACCTACTATAACTATTTTTTTTCTTTTAATGCTCATGCTACATGCCTAAGAGCATAACTATTATAAGGCTAGTTTTTTATTTGTCTATGTTATGTTTTGTTTAGTGCTACGTCTATAGCATTTTATAATCATATGAGGCTTATATGTGACTTTCAACATAGTTAGATAGTGTCTTGGTCTAATAATAAAATAGTTATTATCAAGAGTAGGCGTCATAAATTGAAATTCTCTAAAAAAAATAGTTGAGATTTACTTTTTATATTAAAGATGGGATAGGATTCCAAGGATTACTAAGTGCTATTACAAATAATCGCTTTGGATAATTTTAGGCAACCTAAAAATATAAATTGCTCTATTATATATTATTATTTCAACATCAATCATATTATATCCATCCAAACAATAAAAACCCTTCAATTTTTTTTTTTTTTTTTTTTGAAAAAATTCCTTCAATCCTATTTTAAACTTATTGCTATGATCTCATCATTTTATCGATGAAATTTCTTTTTAGACTTTTTGTAAGGATCAATTTATTTGAAAGATGGCATGTTCTGGTTTGTTCGTAGTAGACCTACACTAGATATCAGTAATTCTTAAAATAAATAAATCTAGAGGTGTGTGATGATATTTATGTGTTGGTGGGTGGCTAATTTTTTCATATAAATTTCATCGAACCCTAAGATTTTTTGTAATTTAAAAATATAGTAAATTCAAAATATGATGAATAAAAATTAGGGAAATGTTTCTCTGCATACTTGTATGCAAAAACTGCTACAAACAAGGACAGCTAAAGAAAGAGACAAGTGTCTAAGGTCCACCTAATTATGTGCAATCTTGAACACGCCATTTTCTTTTTGCTGCCACATACTTCTGTATGCAGCAAAACTTTTCCTTAAAAATTATTAACCTTTAGGGAAAAAAAAGAAAAAAAAGAAAAAAAAAAAAGATACCTCTAAGCACGCTCTCACTTGTGTGCTTGAAGGCTAGTATGTTCTATCTGTGTCTACATGTGTGTATGTAGATTATGCCACATTCTTTGCCAAAAACATAAATCAAGATCAATAGATACTAATAGATTATAAGATTTCTTTCTTAAAAAAAAAAAAAAAAACTGTGTATGATTTGTTCATATTAAAAAAAAAAAATAAAAATAAAAATACCGGTCATTCTAAGTGAGGCTACTAAAGTAAGCGGCTAACGACATTGTAATATTAAAAATCTCTTCAAATTGTTCACAGGTTTGCCAAAAACCAAAACAAATTATAATTTATCATTGAAACAGTTCAGCTCTTAAAGTAATGAAGGAACTACCTGGTTCTCCCTATATGCCATGCCCTGAAATTGACAATATACCTGAAAATACAATTAATTGAGTCCTAGCTAGATCCCAGAATTAGTAAAGCAGTCGAGCTTAACTCTTTTTTATGCCAAACTTGTAATGTTACCACGAACCATTTGGAAAAGTTCTATCATTTACATAATGACCTACTACATATTATAACATAATTAATAAGCTAGAGAATCGTTTAAATAGCAACAGGATAATCTAATTGGTGTAATTCACTCTGCATTGTTGTAGAATCTCTTCTTTTAGAAAGCCACGAAAACATAAGTTGTCATCTTTAATCTTTTACAAATGTTTTGTATGTACTCGAGGACAAATGATCAGAGACTTCATTACAAAACCGTTCCCAATTGCCATATATGCAAGAAGAGTCAACACCCAATAAGGTATTGAAACTCGACTACCAGATACCATACATGTGCAAATTATATTAAAAAAAAAAAAAAAAAACATACAACTTAATACAACTCTATTGCAACTATATTCCCCATCCTCAGATTATCTTTCAAATTCCAAGTGCAGCAATAGAAACATTAATTTAACCAATAATACATATAGCACAACACCAACTTCAATTGGTTGTGGAGGATAGGGAGACGAATTTGGGAGGTTATTGTATTGCATAAGTAAAAAAGATTAAATTTAAATAACAAAAAGTTATTTTCAAAGAATTAATACTAAAGAAATGCATAACATCATATGTGAAACAGAAAATGCTTAACTTCATTGGTGCTTTGAACACTTCAAAGCAATATTCCCTTCATTAGTGTAGAATTGGAGTAATTGACTTTGGTTCTTAGCACAAATTATGAATTTTAGTTTTATATGGATAAAAAATTTTAAATTATACTTTGAATTCTCAGATATCCACATCCATAAGTAAAAAGACATAGAAGCAATATAAAGAAATAAATAATAATAATAATAATAAAGTCATAAAACATCTTTTTATTTCCAACACTAAACTCATGCAAATATGAAATGGTTGGTCAAGAGTCAAACCCACAATTTAGAGGCCTAAACACTTGTCCCTTTCTTTTTGCTACCAACAACGCTAAATATGAAATGGTGTGAGTGAGCCACCAACTACTATAAGTAATATTATTGAGGGAATTTGCCATACATTTCAAGAGTTTAGACGGGTACAAATATCTCATGTCAGAAGACAAGGCAACTGGCCAGCACACATTTTGGCTAATATGCTAAGAATGTTGTTAGTTATGTAACTTAGATAGAGGAAAATCTTAGTATGATTGAGTCAACTCTAGCTCAAGATGTATTGTTTTAATCTTCGTTTTAATACGCCTTTTTTATCCAAAAAAAAAAGAGTCAAACCCACACACCCGTCCCTGGCAAACAAAGACACTTAACTTTTAAGTAGAATACACTACTATTTGGAACGTCCATGTTCCAACTTCGATATTGGAACAATTTTCATGATTTCTCTTTTCATGTCATTCATATCAGCATCAGTGTTTCTAGTAGAGGTAATACACATTTTACTTTATCTAAGTATTGTACTTGGCCTAGGAAGTTGGTGAGATATAAATGATGAATTCAAATTCCATTCATTTAGTTGATCACAAAGAGGCTCATTGAAGAAAGGTGGATACAAATATATTTGGAAGGGATGGCCGGATGGGGAATTGTAGATCATATGAACATGTGGACATATATTTATGAGAGCAGAGCATGATCAGGAGCTTGAGCTAGAGCACATATTGTTGGCTCAATTCCTCGTAGCTTTTGGAAATAATGGTTACCATTAATTAAGATACTAAAAGATCCAATTTACCAAAATTCAAGACAAGCAAAAGATGAAAATCTTTCTTTTTTTCTTTTTTTTTTTTACTTGGAAAAAAAAAATTCTTCAATCTTTATTTTAAGCATTTTGCTATGATCTCATTTTATCGATGAAATTTCTTCTTCGACCTTTTGTCAGGATCAATTTGTTTGAAAGATGAATTCTTTTGGCTGGTTCATATTAGATCTACACTAGATCTCAGTAATCCTTAAAATAAAATAATTTTTTTTGTTAATCTTCTTTGCTCCTGGTTTCGTTTCTTATAAATTGATCTTCACGTCTTGTACTCATCTAGACTATGTGCGGTACCATTCCTATGGAAATTATGTAGTCCTATAATACCATAACCCTAATCCTTTTCTTAAGGGCGGACCACGAGATGTTCAATTCATCTATCAATCCTAATCATCCACTTTATAACCCAAAAAATACAAGACCAAAAGAAAAATATAGAAAGAAAAAGTAAAAAAGACAAAAATTTATCTGTCACATTCTTAATCCATTACAAGTTTATTATTAAAACCTCTGCAACTACATCAAGAAAATATTATCACCCCTTGCTTGTAAATTGTCTACACTGACGAAAGGGACATGGAGAGAGCACAAAACCCACACAATCATCATGCAGTCCAAGAAGTCTGACCAGAAATCCAACGAATATTAGAAAGAACCGATATACCAAAATCCACGGCATTGTGTAGAAGCTCAAGTATGAGATAATAAATATAATAATCACATGAGTTGAAGGACTGCAGTAGAAGGAAGAATTTCTGGTCAAATAAGTGGAAAAAACCGGACAAGTTGCAAGGAAAGATTTACTGTGTTTTAAACAATAGTTTTCAGTGTTCAAATAACATTACACACGTATTTTCACACTTTTTCACTTAAATGTATTTTTAAAAATACAAACAACGTTACTAGAACAAAGTTATCAAAAGGGGCCTAATTTAGTGTTGAGATGCTTTACAGCACACTGTCTCTCATCTAAATCAAATATGTACGTAGTGCATTCATCCTTGTTCTCAGATAAAGTAATTGAGGGTCCAGACTTTCCTAATCGAGACACTATGGACATAATCCAAAGGTTGTCGTCTTCTTGTGCATAATTCTCAAAGAAGTCATCAAGACTTCCAGAGGCAGAGGTAGTCAGAGACGTACGTTTGGCCACCAACAATATACATATTGTTTTTCAACCGTGCCAAGTATGTAGAGGGTCCCTTCTCGACTTTTCATATCGGGAGGAGCTGCTCTGAGTTGAAGCTGTTGTCATTCAATACCAAGTTCCAAGTGAGCAATGGCTAATGGCTGTCATTCAATTACTTGAAAATACTAAAACTTATTTTCTAAGTTTGAAGAAAATTAATAATTCACAACTGGAAGAGCAACCAGCACAACAACAACCGGCGGAGCAACCACAACGATAACAACAACAACATCATCATCATCATCCGAATTTTACTTTTAGCTCTTGGTGAAGAGACCCCGCTACTTAGCAAACTAATCATGTAAAAGAAGAAAAAGATTAGGGACAAAGGCAAGGTTCTCTGCATTTTACTACAAAAAATTTGAACTACCCTCCCTATGTCATTTTTTTTTTTTTTTTTTATAATCTGCAATATATTGGCTAAGAAACACAGAGACAAAAGGGGGAGTCTTCCGTACAAGCAGCTGCCAAGCAAGGGGGAAGATTACCCGAACTAAAAAAACAAGACACATTGGACTCAATCGCGAACTTTGCTGCTGTGTGGGCAGCATTGTTGCAACTTCTATTGACCCAAACAAAAGAACAAGATAAAAAGGAATCATGTTGCCTTGAGAATTTCTGGCGATGACTGCTAAGGCTGACTTGGAGCCAGATATAGCCGCATCAAAATCAAACTTGAGAGTGCCCGGAGGGGGGGTTGACCATGATGTAGTACGAGGAGCCGGGGGGGAGATACTCTGGATTGGAGAAGATGTAATAGCATTCAGAGAGCTTTGCTTGTATACTGTGGATTGAAGCTGGGAGGTCAACCGATCCTTTAAGGGGGAGCACAACATTTCGAATGCGCCAAATCTCTTCAAGAGTGAATGCCAGGCAGAGGGAACAGGTTCACATGTCATATACAACTACAAGTAACCCACCAGAAACTTTAGACACAGTTGAAACATTTAGGTAAATTGTATTTTTCTCATTAACAAAAATCGTATTTTGTCAATTATTAACAAATAACTAGAAAGTTTATATATATATATATATATATATTTTACCTTCTTTTCCTAGTCCCCTAATTCCAATATTTGATCTGCTTGCCTGTAGCTCAGCACCTAAGAACTCGATAGAACTCATTTCTCTGCCTGGGGTTGATAATACTTCTTGGCCACATTCTTTTACTCCAAATAGCTCACTGATCCAACTAAAAATACAAAAATCCTCTCAATACTTTTTAACTACACAAATCTAGTACCAATGTAATATATATGTTAACCATAAATAGAGAAGAGCAAAAGAATTACATGAGCTGGGGTATCGGCTGTCCGCTAAGAGAAAGGAAGAGGACGAAGGTTGTTGGCTGATTGGGTGGAGAGTGTATGCAGCAATGCAACTGACATGATGCTTGAGATAAGTGGAGATGAGGAAAAAGATAGAACTGAGAACTGAGAACCGATGAAGGAAGAAGGAGAGTTAAGACGAGTAAAAAAAAAAAGTAGAGAACAAAATAAAAGGGCGATGGTGGATGTGAAAGGAAGCATTGGAGCAGTAGGAGTAGGTACTACGAGTAAGTCTATTGCTATCATCTTTGCCACAATTTTGTCACAATTTTATTACGTGGTCAGTCCGACTTGCGGGTGACAAAATTATGGACCCATATGAACCCACAATTTTATTCTTACGACTCACAAGTCGCAAGTCATCAAAATTATGAAAAAGTTTATATAACTGGACTTACTCATATAGTAGATACAAATATACAATTGAAAAGTGAGGCGGGACTTCTTTATTTTTTGATAGGATTGCGTGAAATCTCATCCAGCAATGAGATTTCATTTGGACAATGCAACCAAATGGTACTAAAATTTCTACCGAACCTTTTGTCATTTTATTAACTACTCTGATCAGTCAACGCGTGTAATCGAAAGAATAGATACAAGCTTTGTTGTTTAAGCTATTTTTTTTTTTTTTGGATAAGTCTGTTGTTTAAGCCATATGCATCATCTCTTTTTTATTTTCCCATTAATTTTATGATTAACTCAATTTGTTTTGGGTAAAAATGCAAATTGTACCACAAAGATTATTAAAATTCATTTTAGGTTTCTAATTCTATTTTTGTTTTTGTTCAACTAAGTCTTTTAAATTCAAATTTATTCGATTAAGGTTTTTCAATTAATTTTCATTAAAAAAAATTTAAAAGAAATTATGAAAAAATATTTTTCAACAATTAATTTTTTTAATTTAAAATTTTGGAAAAAATAAATAAATATTTGTACCCTTAATGAAAATATTAAATATAAGTTGACTGAGAAGCTTTAATTATTATTGTTAAAAATGAGTTAAAGTATACCGGTACTTTGTAAAGGTAAAAAAATAAATTAAAATTTGAAAAACGTGTATATAAAAACTAAAAATTTAAAAGTGTTAATAATGATTAACAAATCATGCATATGAATCACTTCATTATTTTTATAAAAAAAAATTAAACAAAAAAAACCATATAATTAGTGAGCGATTCTGATTTCCCTTTTAAATGTTTTACTCCCTGACTAGGATTATGTGATAGTATTAGGGCTAAAAATGAACCCCAAACCCAATTAATTATTCCCATTAGATATAAATGAATCCACACCCATCTCCGCATAAGTGGTGAAACCAACTCCTCATCAATTAAAATATCAAGCTACAATTTTTATATAAAAATTTACAAAACCATTTTTTTTCTAGTGCATTAAGATAATGATATTTGTAAAGAGATTAAATTCAATAAAGAAGTGGTATAAAACTTGAGTTTTACACCCTCTAATCCTAACATGTCATATCATCATATCATATATTAAAGAATATGCACAATAACACTCAATTAATTCTAATATTAATATGAAAATCTAACCCAATTAGAAGTTCATTGAAATGCTGTTAAGTGTGGTAAGATGTACTCAATTTTAAGTGAAAAGTTAATGCGACAATCTCTTGTTAGATGATGTAAAACATGAGTTTCACATCTAATCCACACTCATTTGGAAAACTATCAAATTAGTTCAGAAATTCAATTAAAAAGTCACAGGCTTCACATGGGTTGCTATTTCTCATTCTACCACAAAGCTTGAAAAGGGTTTGCACTCTGTAGCCTTGTGACGTGAAATAGAAGTACGGATACGAAAAAGGAAGGGCCAACCCAGACTTTTCTCTCATCAGCAAGCACAAACAAAGGATAGGAAAAAAGAAAAAGGGCACATAAATTACAAGAGAAAAAGGGCACATAACCATCTATTTTCATGTAAAATCTTCACTAGTTTGCTGACAGAAAAAAAGAAAAAGAAGAAAAAAAAAAAAAAAAAAGGAGTATCCTTCCTATGTAATTATAACCATCTGTTAAAAGGACTGGTTCACATGTCACGGAACCTTAGGCAGACTTAGCTATCACCTAAGGATGCATACTCGTTGCTTCCCAACGAGCTAGCCAACCATCTAGTTCTCATTAAAACAAACAGTTAGCCATCTAGTTCCACCTTATGGGCCTATAACTTGAGGAAATTGAAATGGAGGACATGAGTACATAATTAAAGTCACCGAATACTAATTAGACTTGGCCCATTGAATTATATCTAATTCAAGACAAATTCTTGTATAGGGTCTGTTTAGAATCTATTTATTTTACTGAAATTAAAAACTTTTTACTGAAAGTCCTATAGATAAAAATAAAAATTAACTGAAATAGTACAGTAAAACCCATAAATAGTACCAAAAATGCAGTAAAACTCATAAATAGTAACAAAAATAAGCTGAGTAAAATAAGTTAATAAAAATAATTTTGTCATACGGACATGTAGTAAACTAGTAATTCATTAAGAGCCCAACAATCCCACAATTCACACACACTGTGGCTAAGATCAAGCATCGGCCCAAAGAGAAAAATAACAGAGTGCAATGAATAAGATGAAGAAGGTAATATTAAAAAGATTAAACTCAACTTGGTCAAGCCATTGGAACATCACTTTGGAAGTCAAAGAACATTTAGGAATTAAACTCCTTTGTGTCTCTGGTCTCAACACTAATCATCCCCCTTGTTCCAATATTTACCATTTGATCATATTCAAAGTTAGACTTGACTGAAGAAAATTACAATTCCATTGCAAAACTATTATGCAAAATAAGAATTTTTCCAGGCCAGGTAGAATAGAATTGTTAAAGCTTCTTACCAGAACTCAATTACAACATTATTAGCAAAGTTGAAAAACTAAATATTATTTTGCACAATCAGTCTAAACTCTAAAATCTTCGCACATTTTGCACACAGTCAGTCTAAACTCTAAAATCCCTCATTTATGGGTATCCAACTAGTATATCGAAAACAACACAAAAATAGTGACTCTGTATCTCAAAAAGGGTACAAGTAAAGAATTAAACAAAATATATACGTTTATTACTTCTCCTCCAAGCGTCGCAGCATCGACTCAGAAAAGCTTTGTTGCCTGCACATGTAAGAAAAATAAGCTTCTTAAATGCCATTACCTTTTGGTCCAAAAAGAAAAAGAAGCAGTAATTATCTCCTGTTTTCTTCATATTAGAAGATGGTTCAGCAATGCAAAATGTGCAAAATCTAATGTTAAGCAAGAAATTTTTTGTGTACAAGACATGTTCTTACACAGAATCAAATTAAAGAAAGTACAACATGAATAACATACACAATTACTCAAACTCTGAAACGATTAATGTTGACACAACTAAAATTTACAAATTAGACTAATCTGGTAGATTGCAATATATGACCATCAAACTATAATATTGATGCAGTTCTATATCCATAATGTAACCAGTTATTTGCAATCTATGACCATTGAACAATAGTTGTGATGGAACCAGTTATTACTCAGCATTCAAAAATAAGCCATCGTAGTTATTGTTATGTGTGAAACTAATGCACAATATAAGATACCATTCTATAGCAATAGTTTGAGGGGAAGATCAAACAGAAAGGTTAAGGCAACCAGAGTACCAGACCAGTAAGCCATACAAATACAGGGTAGATTTATTTGATATTTCCAATTCTATTTACTTGTGCAGGAGAGAGAGATTGGACTTACTTCTGTTCTCTATGTTTTGGACTAGGGCGAGAGTACTTTAGATATCCATCCCAAGGTACCTTTTTGAGACCTGCTCTAACAGATATTATGTCCCTTACCCTGCATAGAGCACTTATATTTAACAAAAGCTATTCCAAAATTTGGGGTAGTTCTAAATCCAAGGAAATACATCTCCATCATATTCGCAAGAAGATAAAATGTCTGCCATGCCATTACTTGATACAACATACCTCTCTGCAAATTCTATGGCTGTCTCTCCAGGTTTTATATTTTGCGGCTCCAAGTACCAAACATCACACACAACAGCCCAGGATGTCATAAGCTGCAGCAGATGCATTGTGAAGGATTGCCTGCAAACAGAGCACATAATCCAAGAATACAGTATCATCCACAACATGCCAACAAACATGAAAATCTAAGACAAAAGACAAAGGCGAACCCCAATGCAATCCGCCCAGATCCTAGCATAAACAAGGAATTTTTCTCCCATCTGGTAGTTATAACACAAAACAATAACATGAATATCATATGATTTTGCCAAGAGCCTTATAGCTCAACTGGCAACTCTGGATGTTTCTAACAGAGACATTCAAAATTCAAATCCCCCTCCTCCATTGTAACTATCAATTTATCAAAATATCAGATGGTTTGACCTTTGGCAAAGCCATGTCCCAAGATAAACACATCTACTGTTCTTTGCCACTCCATCTAAAATGCAGGGGATGCTTTCAGTGCATGCTTATCAAATTATCAAATTAGTGAGCTATAAGCAGTTCCTTACTTCCGGCTGTTCCAAAAAGCATCAACGAATATTTTGTTGTACTTAATAGCAACTGGGCAAACAGTGCAGCCAAGTTCAAATGCACCCTACACATTATTCATATAGAAAATGAGTTAAAGAAAATTGAAGTATTGAGAACTCAAAGAAAAAAAAAATTGCTTTCCCACTAGAGAAAGAGACAGAGGAAAGAAAAGGGGGGATTGTTTTTTTCAATAAGTCAATTGTTACAAGTGAAGGATGGGGGTTTCAATCCCTGGTTCTCCTCCTAAAGAGACCAGGCAAGGCCAATGAGCTACAAGGCTATTGGCTGAAAGAAGAATTGTTGAGAGGTAAATTATTAGAAAGAAATATGAGTTTGTATTCTTATCAACTAGAAAAGCAGAACTTCATTAATTGCATATCTACAACATTAGATCATATATATTTACCTTCTTGAACATAACAGTGTAGTGATTATTTACACAAGTTCCCTCTGGAAATATGAGAAGAGGGTTGTTTTCAGCACCTTGAACATGATCTCTCAACCTGAATATACAAGTTTATGTTATCATGAAATAGATGATGTTCTGATAAAAGAATATTTTTACATTGTAAATATCACTTACTTCTTTGCTACAATTTCACGATCCTTTGCCTCAGAACGATTGAACCAGATACATCCTACGCTCTCTAATATGGTGCTTTGCAAGAGTCCTACAGAGAAAGCAAAATTAAATAAATCCTTCATGTCCATATTTTTAAGAGTAATTCTGGCTTCCATTTATATATCCTAAATATAAATGGTCCAGTGCAAAATTGTTCACTAAATATAGAATATATACAGCAAATTAAATGTACTAAAAATCATTAAAACCAAATTTGTTTCAATTATAAATGTATAAATTTGGTGAATTATTTCCACCTCCAAAACTAGATGGGCTGCAACTCAAATGTAAGAGTTTCAGAACACACAGAGACTATCACTCAAGAATGCAACTTTTCTACTCAAACCAGTACACCAGTATGTGTTCCTCTAACATGAAACACAAAAACAAATCCAAAGATATGTATATTTCTGTCATTGATGTAGTGACAACAACAGTATTCATGTGTGAGAAGACACTTTAAAAACTACAATGCAAATTTTTTTTCTTGCCTATCTAAATATTACAATCAAATCATGAAACTCAATAACACACAGGACAAGTTGGGAGCAAAAAATTATATAAAATTTTATCCTAATGACACAAGAAATATGCATTTGCAGTTTGAAAACCAAAAAATAAGACAAAATCTACCATCACAATACATGGACAGTTCCAACTGCATGCTGTAGTTCTTTGTATCACTACCACCTCCCCTAAAAACACTTTCTTTTTGATAAGTAATAAAGGTACATTGAAATAGCACAAAAAGGGTGTGCCACCCTAGTACACCAGTTATGGATAAACAATATTCCAAGGGTACTTGGAAATTTTTTGAGAGTTAAGACAGTAACCATAAGTCATTACTGAGAATGTAATTCCTTATTTACTGTAAAAACGCAATTTAAGTACAAATTTTGGGAGCATACACTTACCAACCCATCCAGGATGCTTCTGCATAATAACAGCAAATGCAGTCATCTGTTCTAGGATGATGAAATCAATCATGGAGGTGTGATTGGCCACAAAAACCTGTTCAACCCATAGATTGAAACAAAATACCATTCATTAGCATGAATTACGTAAACATGCTGTTAATGAAATATTGGGTGACATCCAGAAAAATAAAAATTATAATCAGGTATACCTGCTTAGGCCGCATGCTAGGCCGTGGCCCATGGTATTTTACAACCCCAGTCCATGATGCAACAAAGAAACTGCAAATTAACTCCACCAAAGACCTCTGAAGATAAGGTAAACATGGAATATGTTAACATTTAACGCAAGACCAGAACTTTAAAACATTAATGTAATATGACAACATAGAACACCATGGGTCCCTTCCAATGATTTTGCATGACCATGGATTCTATCATATTCTCCTACATTCCTATTAGTATGTTACTGTGGGTGCTTTATCTATTCCTAAATGATCTTGTAATCTATTTTTTGTTGATAATTCAATAGTTGGGGGAGGGGGATTTGAACTCTAGACGTCACTGTTGGAAATATCAGGAAGTGCCAATTGAACTACAAGACTCTTGGCCTAAATGATCTTTTATTTATAATAATGCATTATGTTTTAGTACAAAAGGGTTCTAAAAATGGTAAATGCATACAGCATACAAGAGGGAAGTTTATAACCAAAACAACAAAGTGCTCACTTATAAGTATTCAAAGTTTGCAACACCTACTGCTACCAATAGATAGAAACATAGCTACCAAAATAAAACAAAAAACAAACATAATTTATCAAAAAGATGAATCCAAAAGAGTATAAGATATACCACAAAAAGTAGAGCAATAATTAGATGAAAATTTTAAAATGTAACATTCCACACCTCAATCTTTTTTCTCAACTTGTCCTGCCCTTTTAGCAGGAAGTGTACAGGAATATAAGATGAAAGGAATATTATCCATCCAATTGTCAATATTAGAACCCTGCACATTCAATTAAGACAAATCTCAGATAAGCAAAATCACACAAACCCATTAACGAGGCAAAATCCTCATTAGGACATTATTCATCACCATTCACCACCTTTCCCAAAATTCCAATACTTATAAAACACATTCCAAAGCCCAAAACCCAAGCCATTTTTTAAAACAAAAGAATTCCCAATATCTTATCAAAGCTTAATCTACATTAGGTGAGATATCCAAAGGCACTATTTATTTCAATGCATAATATAACATGAAGAAGCTACATCAGTAAAGGGCTAACCTCACAGGGAATAGAATGAAATATCGAATTACAACCCCACAACACCATATTGGAAACAAATACACATTCCAATTCCAAGGTTCCGGAGAATTCGACTTGAAGCATCGTGTAAATGAGTCCTGCCCATTCATTATATATATATATATATATATAAAATAAATAAAAAGAATAATCAAATAAAAAAACTAAAACAACAACAACAACAACAAATTTGTTAAATTACAGTAAATACCAATACAATTAATAATTCTTTCTAGAGTTTCATTTTGCTAAACAAATGTTAATGAAACAAATACTTACCATTAATTTTATATATATATATATATATAAAGCTTACCTCAACAGCAACAAAAAAAAAAATTTAAATTATAGTAAATACCAAAACAATGAATGATTTTAAAATAACAAAAGATATAGCATAATTCATTCCCATATTATGAAAAAAAAAAAAAAACTACAAATCAAAATTCATTTTGATAAAAAAAATTGTTAATGAAACATAAATAAATAACATTAATTGAAACAAAAACAAAAACAAAAGCCTACATCGATAATGGCACCAGCAGCCTCAGTTAAGGTAGGAGAAATGTCAAGCAAATCACGCCTGCAAAAGATAATTAAAAGAGATATGTAAATTTACCAAAAAACAAATTCAGAATCTTGCAACAGTCACATCAAAATTCCATTATTTTCTCGGCAACCAAACAAAGAGAGAGAGAAAAAGAAAAAGTACAGTCGGAGCTTGCCGCGGGGCTCTTGGATGGAGGATCCGGAAGGGAGATAGTCTTCGAGGTTGGGTCGATCCAAGTCCAATTCCAATTCCAATTCGGAGCTTGAAGAGCTCAGCTTCACTATCTCATTGCTATTGCTATTCATTTCTGATTCTCTCTCTTTCTAGTCTCTACGCAATGATAGGCACTGAGAAGAGCACCTTTGGGTTTGGGTTTTTCCTCATTTACATTTTTTGTGGGGCTTTCTATTTTCCCGACTATATTCTTTTCGTATGGTATAGTAAAAGCAAAATGCTTAATAATAATAATAATAATAATTTATTTAAAATTTTATATTTTCCTTAAATCAATATTTAAATTTAATTAGGACTAACGCAATATTTTAACCAATTATAAATCTAGTAATGCTAGATACAAAATATTTTTTACAACATCTCATCCCCTTCCCCTCTATATGTGTGTGTGTTTCTAAAAAAAAAAAAAAAGATACTCGGTGTTGTTGAGTTGTCCCACATGGGTAAGGTGTGATATTGAGAAGGAGTTTATCACTTGCTCTGCGACACTAACTGCCGCATGCAGTTTAGGTGTTGACGTGTAAGTGTATTCTCTTATCTCATCCCCCTTCCCCTATATATATGTGTGTGTGTGTTTCTAAAAATATATATATATATATATATTTTTTACAACCTTTTTTTTTCCATGATCTATTTTGATTGGATCGGTGTCACTTTTACTGTCCTTTAGAGGTCAGATACGTCTCTCACATTTGTTTTTCGCCGGTGACATCTTTCTTCTCACCAAAGCCATGGCCAGGGATTGCAAACATTTACATTAAATCCTGCACACCTTTTGTGCCTCCTTGGGTCAAATAATGAGTGTCACCAAATCGCGTATTTGGTTTTCCCCACGTACCCCTAGGCGTTTAAAGGAGCAGGTGGCAGGTATATTTGGTATACCCACCACTGACTGCGTTGGCACATACCTAGGCACACCTATTTCACTACGCATAGAACAACTAATTCCTATCAATATTTAGTTGACAAAATACATAAGCATATTGAAGGTTGGCAAGCAAAATATCTGTCGATGGCTGGTCGAGCCACCCTCATTAAAGCAACTGTGGCATCCATCCCTATATATGCCATGCAAACCACACTCCTCCCACACAAAATTAGTCACCAAATAGATCAAATAAGTTGCAAATTCTTATGGGGAGATCCAGCTCAATGTCGTGGCTGTCACACTGTAAACTGGGAAACTATAATCTTACCTAAAGAAGCTAGTGGATTGGGTATACCATCAACCCATCATCGAAATTGTGCAATTATCATGAACCAAGCATGGCAGTTATATACTAACCCCAATATGCTTAGGGCTAAGGTTCTAAAAGTCAATTATTTTCCACACACAACCCTGTTTACTAGTACTTGCCCTCTACGAGGATCACATGTTTGGAAATCATTTTTGATTGGTATCAAATATTTGCTTAATGGTATGAGTTAGACTGTTGGAGATGAGCATACTATTTGGATTTGGAAGGACCCTTGGTTGCCTCAAGGCTCCCTACGCAACTATCTTGAAGGTCCTATCTTTTTCCATGATGAGGATCGTAGGGTTAGGTCGATGAGAACAAATCATTCTTGGAATTTAGAGGCTTTGGACTTTTCCCTTTCCCCCCAGCTCAAAAATCTTATTCAGGGAATTCTTGTCACCTAATTTACGCGACTTTCAAATTCTTTTATATGGCCCCATAACAATGGTATTTGTTCAGTTAAATCTGCCTCCAAATTTCTCTTCCACAAACAATAGGTACCTTTCAACAAGCAGAATTGGAATTGGATTTGGTCTTTACAATGCCCAAAAAAGATTCAAACTTTCATCTGGAAAGCTATGCACAACCGGTTGCCCACAAAAACATTCCTCGCCATTGGATGCCCTCATCTAGATGCTCATAGCCCTAGGTGTCACACTCTGGAAACAACCATACATATCTTACGTGACTGTCCTTGGGCAAAAAAGGTTTGGAGTCAATCCCAAGGAATCTTGTCCATGTCTTTCTTTCATACGTCCTTGCAAGATTAGCTTCGAAGCAATGCAACTGTAGACATGATTATCTTACACCTCCAGCTTCCTTGGCGGATTTATTTTCCTTTTCTTTGTTGGAATCTTTGGTTAGCACAAAATGATAAGATTTTTCATAATCAATTATGATCCCAGCATAGCATTATTCACTCCTCTATACAGGTGGCAACTAAATATCATTTCCTAGTCGTCTCTGCAAGCGAACCCAGGTTAAAATACCACAAAATATAAAATGGAGAATGCCCCCCAACCCCTATATTAAACTAAACACTAATGGTAGTGCTATAGATAATCCAGAATTGGTTGGTGCAGAAGGCATATTAAGAAATCATCTGGGTGGCTGGATATCTGGTTTCTCCCTTCGTTTGGGACTAGCAACAAATAATATGGTAGAATTGGTCGCTGTAAGACAAGGTTTGGCAATTGCTTAGGATATGGGGTTTAAATTCATACAACTTGAGCTTGATTCTATTTTAGTGCTAACTTGGTTAACAGAGACACATGCAACTTATCCTCCTAATATGATACCTTTAATTTGTGATTGCAGGAATCTCATGGATCGGGATTGGGAAATACAAGTGCTTCAAATTTACCATGAAGCAAATGACTGCGCAGACGCTTTGGTGAAGCGGGGAGCTCACCAGCAACACCTTTTGTATGGCCAAATATTGTTGACGTATAAACACTTAACTTATAAATAAGACCCTCGTTTCCACACACACACACACACACACACACACACACACACATATATATATATATATAATCATATTTGTTTGTGTTATACATTATGAAAAATATTGTATCAATAAATCTATTGATTTACAGTTTTTTTTTTTATGACATGTTACGAATGATTTTTTTTTTTTTTAAAAGAAAGTTGTATATGTTATGAGTGATGTTAATATTTTAAAAAGGTAATATTAGGCTTGTTAGCTGTAGAACTATGTAAAAGTGACATTATTTCAAACACAATCTTTTTTCTTTTTTTTGAGAATCCAAACCCAAAGGCCAGCTTTATTAAATAGAAAGGGAACTACAAAGAGTCACGAGATATAAGGGAAGCTATATCATCAGGAATGGATTCAAGCCAAACTTATAGCTCATTACCAGACTTAGATTTTCTAGCAAGAAAATGGACAACTGAATTGCTTGATCATTTTACATGAGAAAAACTATAGAAACAAAAATCACTAGCTAAGACAAGAGAATCGTTAATGAGATGACCAAACTTAGGATGGTTTGAACCTCCATCCTTAAGAGCATTTGTTACTGTCTCAACATCTCCCTCAAAAGTAGCTTCAAAAATACTTGTCTCCTTAGCAAACAAGTCCGTTCTTCTACAAGGTAAAGCTTCAACAGTCGCTACGGAGTTTGGGAGAGGAATTTGCTCTGCCAAAGCACCAATCACAATACCCTTAAAGTCACAAATAACCACCCCAATGGGGATATGGGGGGAATTCACCTGACATAATGAGAGTTAATCTATCTATCTATACTATTAATAACATGATTTATTGTTTAGTTTTCAACATTTTGCGTACTAAAATACCCTCACAGAATTTTTTTATTTTATTTATTTTTTTTTTATACAAAATAGAAATTCTACTCTAGCCTAATCTAAGTGTATATGTGTGTGAAGTTCCCTCCTAGAAACTTGAACCTCGGCCCCTTATCCCTCACACCCCACAACCACTTAAACTTGTATAGTGACCATCGCACCAAAGATGTGTGGTGGTCCATAGAAATTCTTAAACTCTCTAAAATACTCTTATCTTTTAGTTAAATAATTTTAAATTAAAAAACACAAACCGGTTAAAAGAGTAATTTACTGTTCATAAATTTTAGGCTTTTTTCTTTTATCTTCTCTATTTGAATTACTGCTTTTTATTTTAAATTTTTAAAATTTCAAACTTTACAAATAACTTTTAAAAAAAAAAAATCACACATTTTTTTCCTTTATCTTCTCCATTTGAATTACCACTTTTTATTTTAAATTCAAAATTTCAATCTTTAAACCCACATACAAATAACTCTTTTTTTTAAATCACGCAGAGAAAGATCATAAAAATTAGGACACTATTTTTATTTCACTTTTAAACATTATAACATTAAACTAAAAAAAAAAAAAAAACTCATCGCACACATGTAGCAAATAAAAGTTTATGGATTAAGTTTTGACTCTTTTGAGATGACCAAACCGCATAAAGGCAAATTCCGACAAATTCCTAAATTTATTTTGAAACGTCAACCTTTTAACATCTTATATTAAGGCTTTGTCTATCAGGAATACAATTTATTTATAAGAAAACAATTGGGACTTACTTTTAGCCATCAAAGGTGAATTGTCTCCTGACAAATGATTTAACTCCTATATGATATGCTTATCAAGTTATTTTACTTATGTATAACTTTTTAAAGTTTTATTTATTTATTTATAACTGTATCTTTATCACACCTTTTTTTTTAAAAGTTAAATGAACAATAAAAATAAATTCTTCAAAACCAAACTTAAACCAACTTTAATTCCTTCTCCCAAAAAAAAAAAAAACACCAACTTTAATGAATGAAAAATATAATTAAAAAATGTAATCTAAAATTTTTTAAATATTTGTTTTATCAATACAAATAGTTAGGAGAGAAATTTAACATAAATAAGAGAGAGAGAGAGAGAGAGAGAGAGAGGATGTTTCAAGTCATTCTTGGAGAGATTCTACTTGCACACTTTATGCTTAAAAAGCTTTTCTTTTTTCTTGTTTCTTATTAGTTTCTCTTTAAATTCTTAATTTTTTTTTTTTTTTGCCATGGAATCAGAATGCTATTTTCTGTTCAAACAAAAAATTGTATAAAAAACTTGACTTCACCAAACATTGCCAATTAATTATTTTAAATGGATGGAAACGACTTAATCCAAGTCAAATAACCCCCTTGGCTTTGGAAAGTGGTCTTAAACTTAATTGCTAATTAATCAATTAAAAATGGATGAAAACGACATATATTATATCCCATCGAAAGTCAAAACAACCACTTTGGCTTTGGGACGATGCTATTGAGCATTCTCATCAAACATGTCAAAAGATATAGTATTTAACATCTCAAAATATTATTTTATTTATTTTAACACTCCACTCTATAATACACCCAATATTAAAGATTTTATTTTTTTTATCACTTCATTAAAATATTATTAATTTAATCAAGTGAGAGGGAGAAAATAGTGGAGAGAGGCACAGCGAGAGAGTGAGAGATAGAAAAAGAAAAAAAAATTCTAGCAACTTGCTATAATAGTCAAAGATGACACTCCAATGTGACTTCTAACTTCTTTGACGCATAGACGTCAAAGACATAGACGTGAATCTCCGGAAGAGACTTGTTGAAGTGGGATACTGATATTTGATTAGTGGTCTATGCCTCCACAGTATTTACGAATTATTCCAATTGGGTATTCACATCAAAGATGTGAAAAATGCTAAATTCTAATTTTAGCTCTCATTATCTTAATGGCATCCACAGCAGATGTTGTAAAAAAAATGTCATTTTGCCACATCAAAGACCTACTTTATTATTTTATCACATCATTTTACAACATTTCATTTATCAGATGTTTTATAATTCAATTCTATACATTAAAATAATATTTACTACACATTAAAATAATATATTATCTCCCATTATCATCAACAACCCCAACAGCCACCATTGGCCATCACCCCTACAGCCCACCACCACTGCCACTGTCACCGCCCATAGCCTACAGCCCACTACCACCATCAGATCAACCCAAATTACAGCAAAAAAAAAAAAAAAAAAAAAAACCCACAACCAGAGAGAGGCAGAGTGAAAGGCGGACAGAGAGGAGAGGGAAGAGGGTGAGATCAACAATAGCCTCGGGGTGAGATCGAGCGTGGGTGAGTTCGAGCGTGGCTGGAGCGTGGGTGAGATCGAGCTACGCCGTCGTCGTGGGTGAGATCGTCGTCGAAGCTACGCAGTCATCGCTGGAGCGTGGCTGTAGCATGGGTGAGATCAAGCTATGCCATCGTCATGGGTGAGATCATCGTCGGAGCTACACCATCGTGGCTGGAGTGTGGGTGAGATCGTCATCAGATCACATCGTCGTCGCTGCCTGACTGGTCGAAGAGAGAGGGAACCGGAGAGTGAGAGAGAAGAGAAGAAAAAATGAAAAGAGAGGAGAGAGAAAAGAGAATATAAAACAGTTTTTATTTTTACAATATCTATCCGTACCGTTGCAAATTTGCAACGGTACTGTACACATGTGGTATAATTTTTGAGATTTGGCACATCTCATAAACCTCCATTTTTGTGTTTGGTGAGGCAAATGTGCCAAATATTTGACATTTGGCACATTTACCACACTTGCTACAGATGCTCTAAGTTAGAACTAAAATAAATAGAGAATTTTCCCATAAAAATAAAATATAACTAATTAATTAAAACTTTTTTTTATAAAAAGAAGGATTTCGTAGCTTCAATGGAAAGCCAATTAAAAAAAAGGCCTCAAACTCTACCAAACCAACCACGTACGATATGTTGAGAGTAATACACAAAGTGCTAAAGGAAGAATAAGGATAACATAAAACACAAATAGAAATAGATAATTTTAGATGTACAAAATTGTTATCCTTAAACAATATTTGTCCCTTACACTCTTGTTGCTAAAATGTTATCGCAAATTTGTCCCTAGGATATAATCAAGTTATTGGATTCTACAAATAGCAATTCTGGAGAATAACTGCAAGATTTCTTGTGTTTCTCTTTAACATAAGCTTCTATTTATACTCATATGGTTATATTTCATCAAAAACCATGTATGGAGAGTCAAAATATTTCATAAAACCATTCACAATGCTTGAAACTTCTTCAAACTTTCAGAATAGTCACCAGAAAATTTTGCAAAAAATTTAGTTTTACGAGTTTTGATCAGTCGAGAATTCCTTTCGATTAATCGAATGCTCTTTTCAATCGATCGAACAGGAATCGAGCATCGATCGAAACAAGCAGAGACTCCATGATAGATTTCCTTACCATTTCGATTGATCAAGCAAAAGTTTCAACCAATCAAAAATACTAAATTTCGAATTTTCATTTAGAAAATTCCAAAACTTGAATTTTCACTTTGTTGACTTTATAAAATAATATTCTCCAAACTCAAATATCATTATTACAATCTATTTATGTATATACCTATATATACAACAGGATATGTTGTAAAATTGTTGTAAATGTGACATTTTTCTTACTTATAACATAAAATAAAAGAGGGAAAAGTCTTTCTCTTTCTAGTGATAAATTTTCATTGTAAAACTATAAAACATCCAAGTAATCCAACAATGGCAAGAGAATTTTCCTTTCATACATTAACAATTTAACACAAGTTAATAGGAAATTATGTGCACTGTTTTGTTTGTAAGAAGTTTTTCTCTAACTTATTTAGAAAGATTTCCTCTAATTTAGTACGTGACAGTTTATAAGTGTATTTAAATACTCTTAATAAAGAGTATTTATAAGATTATTTAAATTATTAAAAAAATATGTTATGCGGCTATAAAATATACATGTATGCTTATTGGAATCAACATCTAGTTGATTGGAAGAGCTTTCATTCAAACTAATTTTAAGGAAAATTCTATATTTTGTGTATGTGTGTGTGTGTGTGTTTTTTTTTTTTTTTTTGGAACAAAAGAACTTTATAGTAAGCAACAAACTGAGGCAAAGGCATAAATACTTTCTAGATAAGGGTCGGCCCTAGGACTAAGAAACAAAATTGTATGAAACTCATATAACTGTATGTGTGTCTGTGGGGACATATATATACTGATATACACAATTGGACATAGTTATGTCGTCTTTTGCTATTTTGCTTGAAAAGTGAGCAAATATTTTTAATTTTTGTTAGATAACTAAATTGAAACTATAGAAACATTACCCGTTCATTTTCTTTTTTAGATTTTTTAACATAATAGATTTTGTTTATGTATTGTCTTTTCATATAAAATGGAATAAGTCATATATTATAAATTTATATAAATCATTGGAAAAATTTGAATTTAAATTAAGCATTTATATTGTATTTATAATATATTTTAAACCTATTCATCAAAAAATATATTTTAAACCTGATTAACATGTTATGAGATACTTTTTGCTTTGATGAAACTTTTAACATCTTAAACATTTGAACATTTACTTCAAAAAAGTAATTTCATTTAGCCCTCACAATATTAACAAATTTGTGGAATACACTGCATTTAAAACATATATAAAAATTATTTAACCAACAGATCTACAACAAAGCAACATGCCAATCAATAATCATTTTAGAAACTTATCATTCCAATCAATCTCTCAAAAAAAACATGATTTTCTTTTCAATTAACTTCTTATGTAATTTTGCACTATTCTGTATCTCAAAAATCAACAAATTTAACGCAAGAAAATAAGAAGAAAAAAAATAGCAATAAATTGAAGAAAAATATTTGAGTAGTCTAGAAAATTATGAAAACTAAGCATATGGAATACATAGTTCAAAAAGTGCACTGTTTAAACTATATTGACAGAACTTAAAACTCATATAATATTTTATTACTCATTCCAAATATCATTATAATTTAGATTTGACAATGAATTTGTTTTTTAGCTATATACCTTAAATATAACTATATTATAACTACTAAAGATTAGTCATTTACTTTCTTACAAAAATAATGAATTTGAGTTGGAGATTTTATTCAATTTTTATAATGTACTTGAAGTCTTATTAGTTTTCATGGGATACTGCATTTAAAAAAAAAAAAATTCTTTAAGTTCCTTAAAATCCTATGGAAAATTATATTATGTAATATATATACAGTATATGGGTTTCATAATCCAAAATGGAATTTCAGGTGGCAAGCAATAATCAATCGAGGGAATTTAAAGAGCCCATTTCGCAGCAAAAATGAGATATAGAATTGCACTTAAATATTTTTCTAAAAGAACATTAACCCATCTCATGGTTAGATGAAGCTAAAACTTTGTAAGCTTATGAGGGATAGCAAACCTAAAGCTAGCGTGGCCATTGGCTTATAAATCCCTTTTTGATAAATACGAAGTAAAAAGGAGGAGGATTCAATAAAGGGGTTTATAGATGCTTATCTCAACTCTCAAGTATGCCCTAAAAGTAGTACTCAAAGTTCAAAATTTTTATGACTACAATTTGTAAGAAATTGCATATGATTTAATAATAAGATTTGGAACTTGGACTAAATGACTAACTAAATAGTTAAGCTACTAGAAATTTAGACTGTGTTTGGAGAATATTTCAATAAGTAAGAAATTGGTTTGAATTTAATTACTTTTCGGGTCATGTAATTAAAAAAAAAAAAAAAGCAGCTACTTAATGATCCTACCATAGAGACCCAACCACCAAAATAGTTGTAGTAGGCCAGTCGATTAAATTAATGATTGCAAAGATTCATAGTTCATACCAACTCCATTAAATTTTCCTCACCAAGGTTGGTGAACAATATGCTTACTGATTTGGCTCACTTGATTATGACACCAAATGTTTCCCTTCTACGTTGCTAGCATTTATATCTCCTAATGTTTTTTTGTGATCACTTTCACAATCTTATCTTCGTATTATAAATTAATTAAAAAGGTATGAATGAATGAAACTCGGAATTCAACTCGCAACCATACATATAAATACTTTTAATCAACTCGAAGAAAGTACTTTGTTTGGAATATTATTAATGGTAACGAACTATTTTAAGCACAGACCAAGAGGATTGAAGAAATTAAGTGTCCGGTATTCGTTGTTGATTTTATTTATTTATTTAAATTTTAAAATCATAGGTAGATAAAATGGAGATGAGATTTCCACCACAAACATGAGACATTATTTAATTATTAAATTGTTATAATTTGTAAGAGAAAAATATTTAACAAAATTAACTCGAATGGTACAGCTTACGAGATTACATCATTGACCAATGTGGTAAGACATAAGAGTAGTAGTTTGTTCTTGATAATCAAATGTGAAATTGTTGGAATATACTACTTAACATGCAATGCAATAGTTTATCCACACAAAAAAAGAGTTGAATTTCATGGTTCTTGGATACCAAACTTCAAATTTGATACTGTTTTTTATTCAATCTTGGTTGGGTCTAGCCGAGAAGTTCCTTTGAATTTTGGTTTAAAGCATTTTGTTAGATTAACTGAGGAATGGGCTCAGAATTTGGGCAGAGGCTTCTCTCATCTTGGACAAACCTTGGTCCAACCAGTAGGCAGGGCTGAGAATCAGTAAAAACTATTAGCTGCACTGAATATGGTGAAGGGCCCTGGGCCCAAATATTGTCCAGGTCCCATCAAAATTATTTGATAATATTGGACTTAAAAAAAAAAAAAAATAGTTATCTTTATCATATTGAACTTGAATTACAAATCCACGTGTATATTACATCAAGTCTGAATAATCAACTCGAATACTTGTATAATAGAAAAATAATCAATAGTTAATAAAACTTAAAATTTATTAACATCAATCTATGTAAAGTTATGTATAAATATATGGTTATTACCGTATAAATTTACATTAACACTATTTATTTCGTATTTAGTTTTTATTTTTTATTTTTTTTTGTATCTTGAGAATAAATGAAGAGAGTAGATAATGGTTATTGTGTGTAAAAAAAAGAAACAATTAAAAGTTTTTTATATTTTAATAAAATGTAGTGTAAAATAAATAATCTGATTGTTTCTGTTTTTGAAAAATAGATATTTAAATTAGAAAAAGTAGAATTTTATACTAAAATAATTATGAATTTTTGCATATAAATTGAAAAAATAGAAAAGAAAAAAGAAGCAAGTTGAAGGAAATATCAAATATCTACCCGCAACTGGTTCAACTTTTCAACCTGCTCTTTTATTCTAGAACGGATTTGAAACTGATTACATGTTAGAAAAGTCGAAGATGAGCCCACCATTAATGACCTGTCTCTGTTGTAATAATATTGAATACTTCACTAATCTCACATTTCTTGCTCTCCAAGTTATGGAGTGCTATCAATATTATTACAACAGAGACTTCTCTATTGATCGCCAAAAGTTTCATTTCCATCGGTTATCTCTAATCAAGGTGAGTTTAAGTATTTAGTAGTTCTTACTTCTTACCTTTCTCCCTCTAAAAAAAGGGGAAAATAGTCAACTAATTTTTTTTTCCTAACTATTTAGTTAGTAGTTCCGGTTTCCATACTATATTATTTACTAGCATCTCAAGTCTGAGAAACTCGATTTTGGCCTATAAATCCAGAGCCTGAAAATCGAGTCTTAGAGACTCGATTTACAAACCAAACAAATTTGAAAAAATTTCAAGTCTCCAAGTCTCCCATTTACAAGCCGAAATACCAAAAAAAAAAAAAAAAAATACAATTAGATCACAGAGAAAGAATCCAGAAAAAGATCAACCTCAAATACCCATATGTGTTCATCAAAGAAAAAAAAAAAAAGACCCAGAAACAGAAGGTCGCGTGGCGACCTAGGTCGCGCGCGGCCCTAGGGCTCACGCCGACCTGGGCTGTTTCTGGGTTTTTTTTTTTTTTTTTTTTCTTCTGGCTTTCGGCTTCTTTCCTTCTTCTTCGGGTTTTTTTTTTTATATTTTTTATTTTTTTCCTTCTGGCTCTAGTTTCTTTTTCGCTAGAGCTGTTATGATATATATGGGCTTAGAAATCGAGTCTCAGATACTCGATTTCTATGTGGACGCTACGTGAAAAAAGTGTCAATTCAGACCCGATCAAAACATCAAAATCGACCCTCAAAGACTCGATTTATAGCCCATAAATCGACTCTCTTAAACTCGAAATGCTAGTAAAAAATATAGTTTCAAACTATTAACAACTAACTACATAGTTGAGATTTTAGGGTTATTTACCCATTTCGTCCCTAAAAAAAAGTGAGTTTAGATTAAGCTTTATGTCTATAAAATTTGGCATTATTTTCATTTTGGTTCCTTTAAATTTTAGATTTTTATTTTATTTTATTGAAAGATTATTTTCTTGGAGCAAGATGATAAATCTCAAACTCAAGTTAAGAGATAAGAGACAAAAATGAAACCAAAAAAAAATCCCTAATTTAAAATGTCAAAAATAGACTTTATAGTGTTTTTATTTATTTTTTTTTTATAAAGTTTATATGTTTATTTACAATTTTTAAACCAATTTTTTTTTTCATGTATGTCGTGAAGACAACTTTATTGTACCTTGCTGGCATGCAATACATGGCATAGGTTTATGTGTGTCGATGAAAGTTGTTCCACCTCACTTTTATGCTGTAATTTGAGCCAATTTAGTTACTGTTTTTAATAATATTTATAGTTTCTTTCTAAAAAAAGAAAAAACAAAAGAAGATTACAAGTTTACAATAACCATATGCTATAAAATACAATGAGATAACTGAGCTTGACTCAATCTCAATCTGAAATGTTGAATAGAAATTCAATCAAGAACTAATGACCTAGTCTAGGATTGGTTGGCTTAGCTCATTTTTTATTTATTTTTATTTCCGGTGACATACCCATGTGGTTAATAATACTTAATTTGCCAAATTAGCCATCTGTCCTATAATTAATTATATGCCAAAAATTATTAATTACTATTTTAGGAGGAATGAAATGGAATAAGTCATATATTATTATATACTTGAAAGTCTTATAAATTTTAAATAAATTACTGGAAAAATTTTGAATTTAAATTAAGCATTTATATTGTAATTATAATATATTTTTAACCCAATTCACATGAGATAATTTTTGCTTTAATGAAACTTTTAGCATCTTAAACATTTGAATTTTTACTTCAAAAAAGTAATTTCATTTACCCCTCACAATATTAACAAATTTGTGAAATTCACTAGATTTAAAACATATATAACAATTAGTTGACCCGCATATACTAGAGCAACATGCCAATCAATAATCATTTCAGAAAAAAATCATTTCAATCAATCTCTCAAAAAAAAAAAAAAGACTTGATTTTCTTTTTAATTGAATTCTTATGTAACTTTGCACTCTTTCCTATCTCAAAATTCAACAAATTTAGCACAAGAAAATAAGAAGAAGTAAATAGCAATAAATTGAAGAAAAATGTTTGAGTAGTCTAGAAAGTTATGAAAACTAAGCATATAGAATACATAGTTCAAAAAGTGCATTGTTGAAACTGGATTGACAAAACCTAAAACTCATATAATATTTTATTAATCTTTTCAAATAGTGTTATATTTTAGATTTGACAATGAATTTCTTTTTTAGCCATATATCTTAAATATAACTGTATTAGAACTACTAAAGATTAGTCATTTACTTTCTTACAAAAATAATGAATTTGAGTGGGGGACTTTATATAATTTTTATAATGTACTTGTAATCTTATTAGTTTTATGAGATACTACAATTTTTTTAAAAATAAAACTTTCTTTAAGTTCCTTAAAAGAGTTTTTTTAGGGGGAGGGGGGAATACATATTTTTTTGGGAGTCCAAACTATTAAAAATTTTCATTTTAATAAATAAAATATATAAATTACTACCAAAAAAAAAAAAATTGGGCCCAAAACAAAGCTCTGTTTCTATATATATATATATACCTATATATATAATAATAGGTGAAGCAAAGAGAGTGTGAAATTGAATTCCAAATTAGAACTCTAATTGTGTGCCACGTGTCATTCTAATTGTTCAATTAGAATCTGAAATTGGAGTCCAATTTTACTATACACATGTACAAAGAAAATAATCAGAAGAATATAATATGATTTGAGGTTGTTTTCAAGAGAACCATTACTCTGATTCATTGTTTTTATTTATTTTTACGTAGGTTCATTGTTCTCTTGGTTCAAACTTCAAAGTGCCTAGGGAACTACAACAGGAAGCAGAATATGGAAAGTGGCCATGGGAATTGAAAATAAATTTCAAAAAATTAATTAAAAATAAAAAAATGAAAGAATATTGCAAGAGATGCACCACTTGGAAAAATTGAATTCCAATTAAAATTCATTGGACTTGGTAATGAGATAAGATGAAATTAATAACACATTAAACACTCATGCTTTAGGAATCGGTAGTACCAATCTAAATCCATTGGACTTACTTCGTGATAATACAACTATGAAGGATGTATAAAAACACGCACAAATCCATCTCTCTATAAAAAGAGATTTGAGAGAATTTCTTTTATCAGCCATGCAACTTCAAAGGTTTTTTCTTCACACAAATGCCCATCATGTTACAAAATGACCCATCGTCAAACTACAAAATGAGTACAACTTTGAGGAGTTTTTTTTTTTTTTTTTTTTAATTTTAAATTTTTTAAGCTACGAAAATTTCAATCACCAATAGAGATTGAAAATTCAAAAGCGTGAATGGATCTTTTGGATAAATATCGTCACCAAGGTTCATCTTTCTGTGTAATATTTTCATTTAGTTTTGATTCTCTTAATTGATATAGTGATGGATTTGTGTGTATGCACATACATTGAGTCAATATTAACATTTTTTGAAATCATTTGGTCCTTGCTTGATGATTGACTTCTCTTGCAGATATCAATCTTGCATGAAGATGGCTTTCAACCTATTTTGTGTGACCTTATTGAAAACAATATTTAGCACATGGGAAGAATATGTAATGTATATATATATATATATATATACTGCTAAGTTTTGTTAATAAAATTTTATGGTTAATAATATGAAATTAGACTTAATTGAGCCTTTTATACATAAATAAACTCATGATTAATAATATATTCATTCCCATGCGGTAGCATGAGTTACATACTAGTATATATAAAGGCTTATCCTATTGAAAATTATATTACGTATCGTATATGTACATCATTATCTTACAGTATGTGAGTTCCATAATCTGAAATGGAATTCAAGTTGGCAAGCGATAATCAATCTAAGGAAGCTAAAAGAGCCAATTTCACAACAAAAATGAGATATAGAATTGCACTTTGCTATTTGCCTAAAACAACATCAATCCATCTCATAATTAGATGAAGCTAAAACTTTGTAAGCTTACGAGAGATAGCAAGCTTAAAGCTAGTGTGCCCATTGGTAGACGTGGCAAAACGGGCGGGTCGGGTCGGGTCAATCGGGTTTGCGGGTCAAATGGGTCATGGGTCAAAATAAGTCATTTTTAAACGGGTCAAACGGGTTGCAGGTCGGGTTGACCCGTATTTTTCAAACAAAATTTTTTTTTTTTCAATTACATAAACAAATCAATGACAACATATTTAAAGAGAATGAATAAAATCAATTAAGCAAATGAATTGCACTTAATGCCACTTGTTAATATCCTTCCAATTCTGACAGTTTTGACTTTTAAGCGTGACAAAAATTATTTATAGTCATAAATTCATGATGGAAAAAGTCTTCAATGTTAATTGTTCACTATCAAAATACATATAATTACAAGTTTACAACTCCAAAAAGAGATAAATCTTAAAACATACAAAACAAGTAAGCCAACAAAGTGGCAAGTTATCGGTCTTCTTAAGTGTACATGTTCCTATTGCATTTAAAATAATAGTAAAATTAGATTACTTAGAAAGATAAACTAAACAAAAAAATATTTAAAAATAAACATAACATATTAAGTAAAGAAGAATAAGTAAATATTTTATAAGAATTACACCACAATTTCAATCTACTCAACGTTGGTAGCAAATTTAGCACTGCAAATAGTCATACTTGCAAATTGTAGCTCAAGTTGGCCAATTTCATCAACATCTTCATCTACAATACAATATTTTAATATAACTTAATGTGCCATGAAAGCAAATCAATAAAGAATAAAATTGTATAATTATGACTATAAAAAAAAAATTAAATTACCTTCAAATCCATATAGCCAACTTTTAGTACACAACGTAGCTTCCACATTCTCAAGTAAAAGACGTGATCAATACAGAGTAAGGATTTTTTTTCTCAGGGCTGAAACTTGATTCAGAAGCAACAGTAGTTATCGGAATGCTCATGAGATCTTGTGCCATTAAAGAAAGCTCTAGAAACCGATTGTAATGCTCTTTCTACCAAGAGAAAACTTCCAACTTTGAATTTTTCTTCTTGTTAAGTCTAGGCTCTTCTAAATACAAGTCCAACTGAGATTTTTTTGTTTTGGCACCACAACCACTTTCATAATGATCAAATTCCTAATCATTAAAAAAAATTGCAATGAAAAATAATACCACACAACAAAAGAAAAGAAGGGCAGAGAGGAAGCTTTACCACTTTGGTCCTTGACCCTTGTGGTCCGTGGATGTGGTTGTGTTGTCACATTTTGTTTCACTCTTTCATGTTTGTGAATAAGAATTTTGGCTTTGGACTCCTGCTAAGCTAGTCAATTGAATTAGATTTTTTTTTCTTTTTTTTAATGGCTGTGTTGTCTAAGTCTTGTCTCATTCTCATGTCATGTCTCTGTGGTCCTGTGGAGGCAAAGTGGAAGCTTTATTGGACTTGTGATTTGTGAAGCCCTCAAAATCAAATAGTCAAATTGCACGTAAAAAGCTATTGTTTTGTCTTCTTGTAATTTAATAATTTATTGATTATTACCTATTGTTTGGCTCGGCTGTTCTGGTGGTTTATGCTTTATGCACTTAGTATCAGGACGTAGTTTAAAAAAAAATTAGTGAATTTTTTTTAACAAGTCAAGTCACGAGCAAATTCGAGCCAGGTCGGGTTGACCTGCAAAAAATCAGGTTAGGTCACGGGTCAACCCATTTTTGCTTCAAGTCAAAAAAATCGAGTTCGAGTCAGGTATTTTTCGGGTCGGGTCGGATTGGTTCAGAAAAGTCTGACCCATTTTGCCATGTCTACCCATTGGCTTATAAATCCCTTTTTGATAAATAGGAAGTAGAAAGGAGAAGGATTGAATAAAGGGGTTTATAGATGCTTGTCTCAACTCTAAAGTATGCCCTAAAAGTAGTACTCAAAGTTCAAAAAATTTATGACTTCAAATCATAAGAACTTGCATATGATTTACTAATTAGAAATTTTGGAACTTGAACTAAATGACTAACTAAATAGTTAAGCAAGCTAAAGAAATTTAGACTATGTTTGGAGAGTATATTCAATAAGTAAGAAATTGGTTTGAATTTAATTACTTTACGGGTCATGTAATTAAAAAAATAAAAAAGCTACATAATGATCCTACCATAGAGACCAAACCACCAAGATAGTAGTAGGTCAGTCGATTAAATTAATGATTGCAAAGATTCATAGTTCATACCAACTCCATTAAATTTTCCTCACCAAGGTTGGTGAACAATATGCTTACAGATTTGGCTCACTTGATTATGACACCAAATGTTTCCCTTCTACATTGCTAGCATTTATATCTCCTAATGTTCTAATGTTTGTCATCACTTTCACGATCTCATCGTCATATTATAAATTAATTCAATAAGTATGAATGAATGAAATCGGGAATTCAAATCGCAACCATACATATAAATACCTTTAATCAACTCAAAGAAAGTACCTTGTTGGGTCTAGCCGAGAAGTTCCTTAGAATTTTGGATTTAGCTGTGTGCATTTTGTAAGATTCATTGTGGAATGGGCTCTGAATTTGGGCAGAGGCTTCTTTCATCTTGGACAAGCCTTGGTCCAACCAATAGGCTGGGCTGAGAATCGGTGAGCTACTCTGAATATGGTATAGGGCCTGGGCCCAAATATTATCCAGGTGCCATAAAAAAAACCAAGTGAATGAAAACCTACGTGCAATTGGTTCGACTTTTCAACCTGCTATTGCATTCTAGTTTCTAGGATGGATTTGAAAAGTTTTTTCTTTCTTATTTGGTTACTTGTTAGAAAAGTTGATGAAAAGCCCACCGTTATGCGTGCATTATTGACTAAAATATTCTTTTATTTGCTGTGATAATATTTTTTTTGATACACTTGCTGTGATAATATTGAATACGTCACTAACCTCACATTTCTTGCTGCCCACATTATGGTATGCTATAAATTAAACCCATCACTAGAGACATCACCATAAGTTTCATTTCCATCAACTATCTATAATCAAGGTGCATTTAGATTAGTAGTTCTTACCTTTCTGTCTATATAAAAAAAGGTGAGTTTAGATTACACTTTTTATCTATAAAATTTGGAATTAATTTCATTTTAGTTCCTTAAGGTTTAGATTTTTTATTGAAAGACTGTTTTCTTGGTGCAAAATGAAAACCCTCAAAGGCTTAGTGTTTTTTAGTTTATTTGTTAATTTACAATTTTTAAACCATATTTTTTCTTAAGTACAATCATATTTTTGTCAATTTTCAGCATACCCTTTTAGCTAATCAAAACACAAGAAGAAAAGTCAAAAGTATCAGCAGTAGAAGAAAAAACAATGAACACATATGGATGGGCAGCTAGAGATTCTTCAGGAATTCTCTCCCCTTTTCACTTCGAGAGAAGGTACTTATTTACTTATATATTCTACTTGATATTATTTATCAATAAGAGTTTATAAGCTCATCAAATTGCGCAAATGCTACATGGCATTGACTTGGTATTCTATATAGGGCTAATGGCGACAATGATATCACCATAAAGATACTTTTTTGTGGGATTTGCCATTCTGACCTTAATTTCGCTAAGAATGAAGCAGGAATGACCAGCTATCCATTTGTCCCAGGGTAATCTTTCAACATGTTTATGAAATTTTGTGTGAATTTTATTTGACAATTATGTTCATTTCATATTTACATAAAAAATAAATGTTCATTTCATTTTTTTTCTTTAATTTAATGCATGTGTGATTTAAAAGGTTCCTTTTAATGGTTTAACCTATTTGAAAGTTTGATTTATGCATATGAAAAGTGAATTGTTGATTACTTTTATATATATATATATATATATAAATTGAATCATACGTGATTCACTTATTAGATTGTTATATGACTGACTTGATATAATTATTAGAAGATACTTTTTTGGTAGAATGACACGATAATCTGCAAGAGTCATATTTTGTTGAATAATTCTTTAGTGAGATATTGGATCATAGTTTTTGTTTTCTATAAATGTTTTTCAATTTTTTGTAGGCACGAGATTGTAGGTGAGGTGATCAAGGTTGGGCACAATGTCACAAAATTCAAAATTGGAGATAAAGCTGGAGTGGGCTGTATGGTGGGCTCATGTGGCTCATGTGAAAACTGCAAACAGGACTTGGAAGTTTATTGCCCAGAAATGATTTGGACCTTAAAAACCTTTGGTGGATATTCTGAAAACATAGTCATAGATGAGCATTTTGCAGTGTTAATTCCAAATAGTTTGCCTTTACATGGTGCTGCTCCACTTTTGTGTGCTGGGATTACAGTGTACAGTCCCATGATGTACTATGGACTCTGTAAGCCTGGTCAACATTTAGGTGTGGTTGGGCTTGGTGGATTGGGTCATGTGGCCGTGAAGTTTGCCAAAGCTCTAGGAATGAAGGTCACAGTAATAAGCACCTCTCCAAGCAAGAAAAATGAAGCAGTGGAACGGCTTGGGGTGGATTCATTTTTGGTTAGTCATGACCAAGAGCAATTGCAGGTAACTAAGAGCTAATTTCTCTTATTTTGAACTAATACAAGATATTTCACTCAAAGATATGCTATTGATATCCAAATCAGCATACAACACGCATAAAAAAAATGAGCTTCAAGCAAAGCATAGGGCATAGTTGCATTTCACATTGTGTTTTTGGAATGATTATTAGCTGCCTCAGATAAATGCATCAGGCTCTCTCGCAATATGTAAGCCCTATAAGTCTATAAGATTCACTTGTTATGAGAGGCTCATTGCATATATCGGAAACAGGAGATATCATATCGCATTTTTGGACCATAATGATTGGACCAATTGCAATTGCATAAAATGTGGTGTTTGAATTCTCAATTTATTTTTATATAAATATGAGATGATTTCACTTTATTAGAAGATCAAGATACTATGAATTTCTTTTTTATGTAACCGAGATTCAACCCTATATCCTTTTTTTAGGCTGCCATGGGCACAATGGACGGTATCATCGACACAGTTTCAGCCCCTCACTCTATACTACCATTGATTAATTTGTTGAAGACCAATGGAAAATTGGTTGCAGTTGGTGTTCCAACGGAGGCTCCTGAAATACCATATATTCCTTTAATGATGGGTAAATGTTTATTTTTAAGGGTCTATTTCAAATGAAGATGATCATTTTTTTTTTTTCAAGTTATAGTGGTTCCTTGTTTTTCTAATTGTACATGGTTAAACAGGAAGGAAGCTTATTGGTGGTAGCGCTGCAGGGGGAATGAAAGAGACACAGGAGATGGTTGATTTTGCAGCAAAGCACAATATTATAGCAGATATTGAAGTTATTCCTATGGACTATGTGAACACTGCCATGGAAAGACTTGCCAAGGGTGACGTTAAATATCGCTTTGTCATTGATGTTGCAAACACCTTAAATTCTTCATTTTGAGTCCCTGGTGCCACTTCTTAAATTAGTTATGCTTCTTATGTAGTATAAATTATAGTTACACATTTCTGTGGTCCTTACCTATGTACTAGATCTGGCTTGTTGGATTTTGTTACCCAATATGTACTTCTCTTGGGTATTCTTTGTTGTTTGACTATAACATTTGTGAGTTTACATTTAACTTCTTGATAATAAGGACTCATCTGTTTTTTTTTTTTTTTTTTTTTTTTTTTTTTTTTTTTTTTTTTTTTTCTTTAATAAGGATATATCTGTGTTATGTTAAAATATCAAATTTAGTTTCATTGCCAACTTACTATCATTTTTTAAAGGCACATTTCTTCTAATTACAAATATACTAAGGGGAAAAAAAAAGACTGCTATTTTTAACACGCTAAAAGAGATTTTTTTTTTTTTTTTTTTTTAAATGGGAATAGATCAAACTTTATTCAGAATGAAAAGTGACGGAACATTATGGTGAAGAGCTTGTTCTAAAAATAAGAATTCTCTTCAATTCAAACAGAAAAATCAATAGCGCCTTAAGCATGTTTAGCTAACAAATGAGTAAAGCGATTACCTTGTTTACGTACATAAGAAATATGAACTCTACTAAAATTATGCATAGAGGACAACATCCCATAAATAATTGGGGCAAGTGAAGTAGGAGAGAGGAGAGGTCACTTAAGGCCTTAAAGATAATAAGATAGTCACCTTTAATAATAAAATCATGGATACTCATATCTTTAGCAAATTGAAAGCGGGCTTCAAAAGCTTTTGCTTTCGTCTCAAGAGCCCCAATCGTTGTCTTAATCTTTTTGCTAAGTGCGACAATTACCCCAAACTGCCACAAGCAATAGAATAGCACACAACACATACGGTTTTCATTGAACAAGTGTACAAATGATCAGTTTAACCCAATGGGCTTTCAATTTGGGCTTTTTTTTAAGCTTCTACATACCTCGGTCCAACCTGTAGGCAGGCCTGAGAATCAGTGAGAATGAGATAACTATTGTCTAAAATTAAAATCACAGACATTGTTGGAGTTGAAAATTAAAAAATTCTGATATGGTGTGGTATTGATATAATGTTTAATATAAAGTCAATTACAATTTTACAATAAAGATCAAAAAAAAAAATTACAATTTTACAATAACCCTATGCTATAAGATACACTGAGATAACTGAGAGCCTGACTCATTCTCAAACTGAAATGTTGAATAGAAACTCTATCAAGAACTAATGATGATTTTTTTTTTTTTTTTTTAATTTCACGTGACATACCCATGTGGTTACTAGTACTTAATTTTTCAAATTAGCCATCTGTCCTATAATTAATTAGGTTTTACGCTAATAATATTAATTACTATTAATGAAAGAGGGATTAATTATAAACAATATAACTTGGGATCCGAAGTCAGCTTACCTTTTTTTTTTCTCATGTCTGAGGGTTAATATTATTGTTACCACATACTCAAACTCATAGCACCACATGCCAATACTAAACAATTTGAACAAATCTGTGAAAAACAATTGAAACAAATCAGCCCTTTTATAAACAACATTTGAACTAGAAGCCATAAAAAAAATTGTGTTCAACAGGGTCTCCAAGGACAACAAATCATTTTTTTTATAAAGGAACTCTCACTTGTTTCTTACGAGAAGATTAAAGAAAAAATAAAAAAGATTTATTGGCCTAGTTAGAATATCATAATTAATTACTAATTAAACATGACCTCGTGAATAAACCCGTACTTGTAGTCTTATAGACTTATACGGTAACATGCAATTCAGCAAATATAATGTAACCCTTTATTCTACTAAGTATGCATTTAGGACTGCTTAAAAAGCCAACTTTTTTTTTACTATTTTAGTTATTGTTTAGCTTTATCTACAGTACTTTCAGCAAAAAATTTTCATTTTCAACTAAATAAGTTGTTCTCAAACAGATACTAAAATAAGAACATAAATATTTTCGTAGCTTTTTTTATTTTTTCATAACTTGTTATTATCATCAAGAATCGTACTAAGACTAGGCAGAGTTAGAATGTCAATGTTAACAAAAATCTATTGATTAATACTATAAACACAAACTATTTTATAATATTTTTTACAAATTATTGATATGGTAAATTATTATTGATTCTCATCTAGACTCACTACTAATATAAGTTTTTACTTGCTAATAATCATTCATCACATCATAAATTTGTAAAATAGTTTGTGACTTTAGCATTTTCCAAATCGAAATTAAAATAGTCAAAACAACTCATTGAAAATGATTTAAATGTTGTTATGTAAACACTAAATGATGTTAAGAAACTAGCACAAGGCACTAGAAAACAACACCCTTGTTTGGTCTATTTTACTCATTTATGGATTCTGAATTTATGTGTTTAGAATAGGAAAGTTCAAGATCTAACTTCTGAAAGAAAGTAAATTTGAGAAAGAGGTCGACATCATTGGACCAAGAGGGAAAAGAAAAGATTCCTTAGCCACAAGGCACGTAATATAATACTAATACAGAGAGATATATATAGTACCTAGACATTAATTATTTGTCAAAAAATGTTTAGGGTATTATTAAATAACTCAAACTTGTTTCTTTCAAGGGAATAAAATAAATAATGCTCAAGTGGAAAATAAATACTATAGTTACTTTTAGCCTTTGCAACCAACAAAAGTTACTTCGGAAGTCCAATAGTTGACCCATCAAGATTCAGTAAGTTCAACTGTTTATTGATGAATCCAAAATGATCCAAATAATTCATTACCAAGGAATGTTGACAAATTATGGAACTTTTCATTTCCCTAGAGAGAGAGAGATTGAGAGTAACAACTAACAAGAATGAAATTGAAAGACAAAAAATGATGGAAAATGCTAACGAGTATCCTTAAGGTACTGGTTAATAATTTATTTAAAGAAAGTTTTTATGGGAAATGAAAAAAAAAAGTAATTAATATTTTGATACATTTTTTCATTTCTCATAAAAATGGTATAAAAAATTTCCTAAAATAGATTATCAACGAATGTTCTAAAGGTACTCATTAGCATTTCTAAAAAATGAATAGCTTTTATGCTCTGATAGTTAAAAATAAGGATGATATGAGCCATTTGGCTTACAAAGAGCATGAACAGGAATGGGAAAATTAATTTTGTTTTAGTCTTGGTGGTTGATAGTTAAGAATTCACTTTTCATGGATGAAGAATCAAAGTCAATGATTTTGACCTAAAATGATCATTTTGGAAATCTGTACTCTATTGGATGGGTGTCTTTATTGCTACAAATATGTAAAATTGATTGAAAGAAATGGCCTAACAAATTTGATGGGATAGAAATGATTGAAACCCCAAAGGCTTGCAACATAAGATAATTGAGGAATCATGATAACCACCACCAAAATAATAGCAATATCCCGTAAAAACCACAATAATCCCATCAAAACCACATCAACATGTTTGTTTCGTTTAAAATGGTGAACATCAAATCCCTTATAAGGGAAACCAAAAAGAGAAAAAAGATAAAGCATCATTGAGTGAAAACTTAAACATGAAAATAAGCCTTTTATGAAAGAATGTGGGGCACTCCGGTCAATTAGTAGTCATATAAGCAACTCACAAATTATTCCAATAATTATCTCGTCCAACATATACATTGTATGGAATAGAAAAGATAAGAATTTCAATATCTCCATAATGATTGTTTATTATCATTAAAACAAGACATCAATAAGTTTTTAGCATAGGCGGTGGCTTGAACTCTAAATATTTTATTCAATGAGAAAAGTTTACCAGTTAAGCTAATTAAAACCTATTAGGATTCATGTATTGTGTAATAAACATGTTATGTATAACAAACATGGTCATTTTAACGAGTGTCTTTAGAGTAATTGTTAATAAATTATTTTAGAAAAGTTCTCATAAAATTTTTATAAAAAATTGAAAAAACTATTAAAACATTAATTATTTTTTTTTCACATAAAAAATTTCTTAAAATGGCTCATTAACAAATTCGCTAACTTGTTCCTAACAAATATAACATACACCTTCTCTAAATTAATTAGAGGTCCAAATATGCTTTCCTTAGGCCTGCCTTTCCCAATTCCCTCCTCACCCAGATAACGTTTGCTGTGCTCTTTTGCTTAACAACTAGATAATCATTTATTAATTAATGCAAATTAGAATTGAATCTTTTTATGAAAAGATTAAAATGGTGTTTGCTTAAGGTAACCATGCTGTCCATGCATATGCAAGACCAATTGACCCTACCATCCATTAAATAGTAGTACTGAACTTTTCAAGCTTCTCCTTCCTCTTTCAAAACGAAATTTAAAGCACTTCACACAATTTTCCAAAATCAACAATTACCCAAAAAAACATTTTCCATAGTCAGCTTTCTTTCATTTTCAATCATAGAGAATAGTCTTCTTAAACTAATACTAGTAATGAGTAATCACCATCACTCTTTTTCTTTGAAAATGGCTTTATTTTCTTCTTTGTTCAACCACTCTTCATGCTCATTAGAATCTAGCCAAATCGTTAGGTGCAAGGCACAATATTTTATACAGTTGCATGTCTATTCAGCTAACCAACTTATTAATCACCTGATTAACACCAAGATTATATTTTATTAAGAAGGAATCATGATTTACACTCTCAATATTCTTGTTACAGGTAATGTTTGGTGCACCCACCTACATCTTGATCGTCTAATCTGAATCCTATGTTCAAAAACTTGTTTTTCTTTTTATTCCATAATAAAATTAAGAACCCCTATCAAAAAAAATAAATAAATTAATTAAGAAGCTTGATTCTCTTGGTTAAAAAAAATGTATTATTTTTTAATAAATCTGAAGTGACAAAGGACTTGTGGTCGAATTTGAAAACTCCTACACCGCAAGAAATCCAGTGTGAAATTGAAAATAAGATGCGCGCAACATGAAACATATATCTTAATTCAAATCATATTATAAATGTAAAATCCTTTAAAATTTGCAAATTAAGTCCTATCTATCAATCCATTTCATAAACAAAAAAGAATAAAAAAAGAAAAGAGTGGATTAGATGACGTCATATTATTAATAAGTTTAAATGACACTAAAACCATGATAGTTAATATTTGCTTAAATATCGGTGGCGTTATAAAATCAAATCTATTCGTTTCAAAAAGCAATAGATATGAATATAATTGTGGTAGTAATTTCATGGTGGAGTTACAAACTTAAAATATTCAAATCCAACCGAATATTAGAATCCATTGATTAGTGTGATAATTAAGGTTTAAGGATTTTGTTCTAAACTAAAGGACTTGTGATCAAATTTGAAACCTCATACACCAATAGAAATCCATGAAACATATATATCATAAATTTGTAATTTCAAATCATATTATAAATTTATAATCCTTTAATATTCATAAAATCCTATCAATTCTTTTATAAAATATATATATATATATGATGAAAGAACATAATGTAGATGTCGTTACATTATTAATAAGTTTAAATGACACTAAAACTATGATAGTTAATGTTTGTTTAAATATCGATAGTGTTACATAATCAAACCTATTCGTTTCAAAAGGTAAACGACATGAATATCATTGTAGCAGTAATTTCAATGGTGGAGTTACAATATTCTAAGCCGACCGAATATTAGAATCCATTCATTGATTAGTGTGATAATTAAGGTTTAAGGTTTTTGATGCGTTTTGCTTTTACGTATGATGCTGAAGCCAAAAGCCAAAAACAGAGGAGTTTGAAACGTCAAAGTACGACGCTTTGAGACAAAACAGCAGGCACCTAACCTCCCTAAATAACATCGTAAAGCGTTATTAGTGTGAACCTAAAACGACAATGAATTTACTGTAAACTTGAACTTTCATTATCACGCGCTTTTAAGCTCGTGTAGCAACGGTCTCCATCATTTGACGGCGATTTTGGCATTCTATGATGAGAAGTTTAGTGCACGCGCTTTTGTAGGAGATGGGGGACATGACTGTCTCGTCAGACTAAAGCAACTGGAAGGTCACCTAAACACGTGAGACACACGTGAAGAGCAAAACAGCCACAAAGATCTTGCGGGGAAGGAATATAAAGATTGGGAAGAGTTTGTGTGTATATGTACTCGTACAGTCTCAACTCTCAATTATAATTTGTTTCTTTATTTTACGTTAATAGTTAATTCAAATATTATTTGAACATTAAAAAGACTCACAAACTAATTTGTGTCGATGGTCATTTGATTTTTCCGTTCATAAAAGAAAATTATAAAGAAGAATTGAAACTCCAATAAGTGATTTTGTAACTGATTCAAATGCTAAGAAATATTTTTCGCAATGAAGCCTCTCATCATTTTTTTTTTTTTTTTTTGACCATGAAAAAAATATTACTCTATTTTGTTTTCACACTCGAAAAAAGAGAGGAAGTATATATTCCTCTAAAGGGATTCAATCCCAAATCCTATAGTTGTTTATTTAGATGAGGATGCCGAGGCGCTAAGAGTCTCTTAGTTCAAAGTATATAATTAATTATTGATTTTTTTTTTTTGACAAAAAGGGCAAGGATCTTAATTGGAAGTATTAAAAAAAAGAAAAAAAAAGGGGGTAAAAGTAGTGAAATACAATAAGTTGAAAGGTCAATGACTCCAAAGTCTAATTGAATTATAGCATACCTTTAAAAAAATGAAATAGATAGCATACCTAGAATACCTATCATCAATCACTACCACCCTACTATTTTTGTGGACCCTAGACATTTTGTTGTTGTCCATTTTAAGCATAGAATGATAAAATAGTTTCTTCTAATTTTATTGCTTAGGAAATTAAACATTCTTCTAATTTGTAATTTTCATCTATTTTTAAGAGGGTTTTAATTTATAGCGTCCGTTCTTGATGATACATCTTTATTATTAGACCAAGACACTAATTAGTTTTTGGTGTAAGTGGAGATTAAAACTTAGATCTTTTATTTAACTATAAAAATTTTTACCAGTTGAACTAACTGAAACTCACGATTTCCATCTAAAATTTGATACAACTTAAGAGTTTTTATTTTTATCTTATATATATAATTTAATCTATAGAAAATTAGTAATATAGTAATTAGCATTTTTTTTTTTTTTTTAGTTTTACTAATTAACTTCATTTGATTTCAAGTCAAAGACTCAAACATTGACCTATTTAAAGAATCATAGACTAGAAGTACTAATTATTTACATCCCAAAAAAGAAAAGAAAAAAACTTATCATTATCTTGTGTTTTGTTTGTGTTAATTTTACTATTTTAGGTGGATCATAACTAATAGTCAAAGAGTGGAAATCTATTGATGAGAAAAATTTCCCTAATTTATGGGATAAAATTATAATAGATATTATAAAGTTTTCTAACGTAGGTGAAGAGTATTCTAAATTCATAGATGGCAAATTTAGTAAACTAAAATTTTAGGAATAATACAGATTTAATTTCCACTTCTTTCTCTTTCAAGGCAAATCTATCTGCATCATGTAGCAAGTAAGTAGATAACGGTCAAAGATGCATTTGAATCGCAATCCAAGTATACTACATTACACCTCAGGTCTGAGTAATCACACCTAAGCAAAACACCAACTGAAAAAAAAAAATTACGCGCTCGAGGTATGGGACCCACTTAAGCTCAGAAATTAGACTTTTTTTTAATTTTTTTTATTACTATTATATAAATAAATAAAAACTTTTTTTTTTTAATTTAGTAACAATTTTATTATTAAAAAAAATTAAAAGTATAAATTTCTTTGAATAATGTTAGTGAGACAAGTTATTTTACAAAAGATTTTACAAATTGCTGATAAAAAAGTTATATAAATATCTTTTTAAAATATTATAAATTAATTTGTAAGTGAAGCATTACTCAATTTCTTTTAATTTCACTAATCACTATTCATTGAGTCTCAGTTGAATTTGTTGCTAACCAATTTTATCTTATTTTCAGTTACATTTACGTAAATCTATCTGATTTTTAAACACCATATATCTTATCCTAAATCAATTTCATGACCTCTTATCTCTAATTCTTAGGGCTCGTTTAGTAGAGGAGTTTGAGTAATGTGAAAAAGTGTGTAATGTTATTTAAAGACTGAAAGTGAGCTATTTAACAACTCTACCAAACGAGGTCCTTAAAACTTGGAATTTTCTATCTTTTCCCTCTTAATTAAAATAGAAGCTTTTCAAATTCTATTTTTTCTATCAAATTTATTTCCAGTCAATTTGGTTTCCCACCATCTTCAAATAAATAAAGAAAAAAAACCAAATTGATAGCACATTTTAATTCAACAGTGTAATTCATTCTCTTTTATTAAAAAAAAAAAGTAAGAGAATCAGGATTTTCTGAATTCAAATCCTGATTCTCTTATCCTCTTATTATCAAATGTAGTTGAAAAATAATTTTATTAAGAGAATTAGGGTTTTTGTAAATTTAAATCCTGATTCTGAAAAAAAAAAAGAAAAAGAAAAAAGTAATTGGGAAAGTAATTTTTTAATACTAAAGAATTTTGTTTGGATGTGGGGGAAAGCTTATATGGAAACGCTGTCGTCCATGACGACAGCGTCACAGACCGAAGAAGAAAACCAACAACAAATACAAAACGAGCTTCTTCTTCACAGTCATAATCATCAGACTGTTCAATGTTCTTCGTCTTCTTCTTCTGCAGAAACAAACACAAAGACAATTCCGCTCTCTATTCATCTCTCTTTCACAGACACAGAAACCAAAAAGGAGATAGTCATGAAGAAGAAGAAGAGGTTGAGTCATAGCGGCAGTAACGGCCACAGCCACCACCACCACCACCACCATAACGGCGTCGTTTTGGCCAGCCTCATGTACCATTTCCGTCGTAAACGGCGTCTCCACCGCCACGTTTTCCCTCTCCTCTCCGTTATCTCCGGTTGCTTCCTCCTCCTCTTCGCCGCTTTCTCTCTCCCTCTCCACCACCACCACGACCAACTCCACTCCGTACTGTTCCTCTCTCTCTCTCTCTCTATCTATCAGCGACGTCGTTTCGGTTTTTCATTTCGTTCACTTTTTGTGTATTTATGTGTTTCTGTGTTTGTGAGCTCAGGTTAACAATGCGGTGGAGCTCCGGTCGGGTTCGGATTCGGATCCTTTTCCAGCTTTCAGCGTGCCGGTACGGATATTAGAGTCTGTTGTATTTCTAATTTTCGGTATTCGGGTTTCGGTTTTTTTGATATCGGATTCGGTTTGTTTTTGTAGGCAAGTGGAGGAGGGAGCTTAGACCGAGATTTGTGGAGAACGAGTTTCTCCGAGTTGTATAGAGGTTGCAGTAATGCCAGCGATAAGTTTGAAAGTACTGTATCGGGAACTTCGATTCTTCAAGTTTTATCGGATTTTCAACTCGTTCAATATCGGACTACTTGTTGATTTTTTGGACTCTAAAGACTGCTTTTTTTTTTCTTCTGGGTTTTTGATTCTGCAGGGGCTAATGTGAAAACGATTCCAAATCGGTACTTGTTGATTGATACTAGTGGAGGCTTGAATCAACAAAGAACAGGGGTGAGCTTTTTTTTTAAAATTTTTTTATTAGTATAAGATTCAGTTGCCGAATTTGATTTCGAGGTAGGCTTTATGTTTGAATTAGTCTAACTTTGGTGTGATTGTTGAGAAATTTCATGTAGGATCCTGTGATTAGATTCAAAAGGATTAAAAAATTAGGCTTTGTCATTTACTTAATTGATTTTTTGCGGCTTCTTCTGGTGTTAAATGTGGACTTTGGCTTGACGTGGGCAGCTCATTGCAGCTAAAATATTAAGAAATGAATCGAAGATAAGAGTTTTGTATTAGTTTTTGATAAGTTTTTTTCCGTGCAATTCATGTTGTACAGTAGTAGTACTTCATCTTTGTGTTGGCGGTGTTTACTGTGTCAATTAGATTTGTTTTTTGACTGGTTCTAAATTTCCAATTTTGACTTTTTTTTTTTTTTTAATAAATGATGAAAAGTCTTATCTGGGTTGGTAAGTGAATTAAGTGAAACCCCGTTTACATGTAACTTTCTGAGAATCATGGTTTTGAATGAATAGTTATTGTTTTCAGTGTTCAAGAATGAATCCAGAGATATAATGGGCCATGATTTTGATGGGTATTTTGCTGAATTAGTTTTTGATTTTTACCTTGCTGCAGATAACAGATGCTGTTGTTGCAGCTTACATATTGAATGCTACTCTTGTTGTTCCCCAACTGGATCAGAAATCTTTTTGGGAGGATACTAGGTTTGTTGTAATGTTTGATAAGTAAATTAGAATTAGTTTCAAGCCCAATGTTTGATAAGTAAATTAGAAAATATATATAGGCTGTCAAACTCATTTAATCTGGTGTTTGCTGCAGTGAGTTTGCTGAAATCTTTGATGTGGATCAATTTATCTCCTTTCTTTCAAAAGATGTTAAAATTGTTAAAGAGATTCCACCAAACGGAGGGAAAGTCTTGAGTCCATATAACATGCGTGTTCCAAGGAAGTGTAATCCAAAATGCTACCAGAGCCGTGTTCTGCCTGTTCTTATAAAAAAGCATGTAAGTGTTCAATTCTTTATGGAAAGTAGTGAATCTTATAATCAATTCATTGAATGTCATGGACATTGTTTAAGGCTGTAAAATTTTCATATTTGATATTTCGATTCCTTTAACAAGAACAATCGATATTGTAATAAAAAAAAAAAAAAGAAACAGAATCAAAATCTTCCAATGGAAGATAACATTTATTCCTGTCTCAGTATGTTTTGTTTACTGTACGTGGTAAATGCCTACATAATTGGCTAATCTCTAGGAATGCTTTTTCTAGTATTGTATCTTCCATGGATTCAGCTTTTAAGGGCCTGACTGATTTCTCTGGATTTATCTTTCTTTCATTCTCTGATAATTTATTTAATTTATTTTAATTTCTTGCTTAGCAATTTTTACTTCAAAAAAAAAAAAAAAAAAAAAAAAAAAGTCTTTGGAATTTTTTGAAGTTTACTTTCAGAATTGAGGTACACACCTGTAAATGATTTTTTATTCTTGAATCAGTTATTTGATTCCATAATTATTTTACACTTTGTGGTTACCCTTTTGATGCTGCAGGCTGTTCGGCTCTCTAAGTTTGATTACAGGCTTTCAAACAAGTTGGGTACTCAATTACAAAGGCTGAGATGTAGAGTTAACTACCATGCTTTAACATTTACCGATTCTATTGTTGAAATGGGAAAAAAGTTGGTTGGGAGGATGAGGATGAAAAGCAAGCATTTCATTGCCCTGCATTTGAGGTATGTACAGATAGTTTCCAACCGTTCTTTGAATATATTTCGTCTGCAAAGCTTCTCTCATTCATGATGTTAGACTGTTAGTTGATTCTTTCAGTCTACCTTATACTGTGTAGAATTTGTATTTGTTTTTTTTTTTTTAAAGAATTGGTCATTTCATTAGAAAAAATAGAATACTAACATCAACGCAACAACCAGCAGCACACTGCACCCAACTATGTACAACCACCCAACTGCAGTAACTATTTGCAAAACAAGAGGGTGTAGTGCAGCAAACCCAAAAATAGAATTTGTATAGTTTGAGTTCATATGAACATGATACCCAAGTAATAAATGTGAATTTCTCAATATTATCAGAAAAGAGTAGTTTATATATATAGTCGTTTGGATGAGTATATGCTGCGTGTTTGTTATGATATTTCAATGGATAGAGACAGGCCTTTTCCAAGTTCTTTATATTTCAAAGGTTTTAGAAGTACAGGGGAAAAAGTTGTTGATACAAATTGCTTTTTCATGCTTTAGGTTTGAACCTGATATGCTTGCATTTTCTGGATGCGATTATGGTGGGGGAGAAAAAGAAAGAATTGAACTTGATGAAATACGGAAGAGGTGGAAAACTTTACATGTGAGACTCACTTATTCTTGGAAAAGGTTATTCAACCTCTTTAGTGGATTAGGCCTGTCTGATTATTGAGATGTTTATTTTGGCATGATATGCAGACAAGAAACCCTGACAAGGTTCGAAGGCATGGACGATGCCCACTCACTCCGGAGGAAGTTGGTCTTATGCTAAGAGCATTGGGTTTTGGAAGTGATGTTCACTTGTATGTGGCATCAGGTGAAGTATATGGAGGTGAAGAGACATTGGCACCTCTCAAAGCACTCTTCCCAAATTTTCATTCAAAAGAAACTATAGCCAGCAAGGAGGAGTTGGCTCCATTTTCATCATTTTCTTCTCGCATGGCTGCACTAGACTTCATTGTTTGTGATGAAAGTGATGTTTTTGTCACCAATAACAATGGCAATATGGCTAGAATGTTAGCCGGGCGAAGGTATGCTAATTATATATTTATTGTCTTTTGGTTCTGCTCATGCTATTTAGTTTTAGAACATGAAATTGGCTTTAGAATTGAAGTGGGTTTTTGCAACAATTGAAGTGCCATGGTTTCGCCAGGGGAAGGCGTTCTATGGGTTCAGAGAAGATATATATACTATACAGTTGAAGTTTGTGTGTAAATTGCCTTCACCTTTTGAACTTTCAGAACATTTCAATTGTTCTTATAAGGATCAATCTAGTGGTCCATAGAGTATGTCATTCTTATTGTTGCTTCCAAGTACACCTTTATTATCTCTACTGCAGATGAGAAAGGTAAATCTGTTCACTGTTTATACATAGTAACATGAACATGCTTGTCTATGCAGAAGATACTTTGGACACAAACCAACAATCCGTCCAAATGCTAAAAAGCTGTACCGGTTGTTCATGAACCGAAATAACATGACATGGGTAGAGTTTGCCTCCAAAGTTCGAACTTTTCAGATTGGCTTCATGGGAGAGCCAAATGAGGTGAAGCCTGGCACGGGTGAGTTTCATGAGAACCCTCTATCATGCATATGTGAGAAGTCCGGGAAAAAGGCCAAGGTGGTTTTGATTCCCCAAAATGAAACTCATAATCACAATACAAGTGGCAAGGAGGATAACACAAATAAAGATACTGGTGATGTGACAGACGAGCAGTCAATGGAGGATGAGCTAGAATGGTCCGATATGGATTATATGGAGAATGTAAATACGCTTCAAGGGAAAGGGTTCCCTAATGGAACAGAATCAGATCCTAATATTTCACTTAAACCTGAGCTACCAGAATTAGCCGAAGAGTTATTTTCGGACTAAAATAAAGAAGACTGCATTCATTTCCCATTGAGATAAGTTATATGCTTTACCTAACCCAATTTTTCTACAAATTCTTTGGATCCTTTTGTTCCCTCTTCCCTGTTCTGCTTCAATGGGGCAGCTTTTTCAGGTTAAGTGGCCTCTCATAAGAAAGCAATTTGTGTACATAAAGCCATTGGCAGTTGAGCAAATTAGTGTTTCCAGTTTCTTTATATGGCTGCACATGGGGATGAGCTGCTCCTGTATTTAGATTTAGGAACTTCTTGTACATTTGACAACTAGGATATGTGGCTAAGGACAATGTTTTGCTTTATTTGAGGATTCTTGCCGTAAGGCCGGGGCAGTTATATTATAGAAGGGAAGGGAAATGGAAAAAGGGATTTAGATTCGTTTTAAAACTTAGGCTCTAAGTTTTTCCCTTTAGTTCTTTTTATTTTTATAATAGCTATAGAATTTTTTTTTAATTCTCTTTCATTCTCTCCATAATTTTGTAAGGATATGTATATATCAAAAATGTTTGGTTTAGAATTTTTCAGTGATGCCATATAAAAGCATTGTCTTGTTTTAGGAGGCTGTACATGCAAGATGATAAGATAAGAGACATCACTTTATTTAGTGTGTGCTTCAATTCTTGTAAAAATATGATTCTGAAAGTACTTAAATTGGATGTGCTGCTCTTAGCTTATTTCTTTAAAAAGCAGGTTCCATATCTATCAAATAAAAAAAGAAAAAAGAGCAGGTTCCATCATTCATTTGAGTGAGAATTCTCGGATTACCATGAAATTTTGGGGACTTGGTTTGGACAATCATTGAAATTGGTGTGAATGACATCCACTTTATTTTATGAAACCTTGTACTTTCCTTGTTGCCATTTACTTTTTAATCAAAGACTTGTAGAACATGATAGATAATGTATAATGGTGTTAATCTTGATGAGTAAGTTACTCTAAAAGCAGGAGGCAAACTCTTTTGCAAGTTCTGAGCAAAGTGGAAATTGTTTTGAGTTTCCAACTTCAGCATCCAATGTCTCTCAATTAGGACTCGTCCATGACCTACATCTCCTTTGGGGGGCTTTGGTCGGTCACTCTAGCACTAAACTCACTTGATGGAAGCAATGGACTTGGTTTTAATTGGAGAAAAAAAAAACCTAGACCTTCAATAATCTTTAATTGCTAGGAAAATTCTCATATCTTTCATTATTGACAATAAACCTCTACATAATTCAAGTGATAAAACTAAGAGAGAAACATTTCAATCTAATCCTATCAACATCTAACAGATTATCTGTTGGTACCATGAGTGCTTATCCATAGTAATTAAAAAACTACCTCCCATCGGAAGAAAAATAAAAGCTAAAAAAGAAAAGAAAAGGACTACCTAATGTGTGGATAAGCATGATGATTTACGACTTATCCTACTAAGGCTACAATTAACATTAACATTTTCATTCTGTTAAACAAATGGTACATCCTTTTTTTCTTTTTCTTTTTTTAAATTATAATAGACAGACATCAAGAGGGTTTGTCTAACTGAAATTACAAGGCTCTTGGCATTATTTGATTATTTTGTAAGTAAGGGTGGAGTCACCTATAACACATGGCCCCCCAAAATTATTGAAATTCTTTGTAATGGTATATTGGTTTGAGGTAAAAAAATAAATTGGGCTTCTAAAAATTGTAATGATTGCTCCCCCCGCCCCCCCTAAAATTTAAGCCCAAATTCACGTTTGGTTTTTATTTTCTTTCCTTTGAAATTTTGTAATGTATAATCAGTCAACCCTGCGTCCTAACGTTAATTTCTCTAATAGAGCCCCATCTAAGATTCTAAATAAAACATAGCATTTTACCAAAACCTATAATTAATGTCTAGCTGACTTGTGTCATTTCTTTCTCAAAAAAAAAAAAAAAAAAAAAAAAGACTTGTGTCATTTCTTTTTATATTTTATAAGTCTACAAGAGTGTATTGTGTTATTTGTCTATTCAATTGTTAAAGTGCAGTGCACATAGTGCACTGTTTGAACTTATTTTTTATCTTCTTTTCATCATGTCATTTTTTCTCTAGCTGATTATATCTTTTAATATTGGATCTAGTTGCTAGATAAGGTTTTTTTTTATTTTTTTTTATTTTTTTTTTTAAGTAGTTGCTTGATAAGTTGTGCTAACATTAATTTGTTTTTAGAAAAGAATTTAGGCTGCCATAGACATAAGATTTATTAATTTTTTTAAAAGATTCAAAAAGGAAATTTCTAAGAATTTCCATATAGAATTCATAATGAATTAATTTTATTTATTGAAGGATCAATGTTGAGCATACCTAAGTTCTCGGTAGGGTAGGGTAGGGTTGCTCTCTATCCTGCCTTATTGTAGTATTCTCGTTACCCTCACTTTGAGGACGATCTGTTCCCCTCTAGTGTTTGCTATACTAGGAGGGTTTTGTTTTGTCTTTTGCGATTTGTTTTGTTTTCAGGAATGGAGGATCTCACTCGTAGTTGGCAAAAATTATCACTATCCAATAAGGAGGGTGAAAAGATGGACCTATCGAAGACTAGGAAACTACAGGGGTTTGCTTTAGCAGCCAAGTTTTTCTCTCGCAGGTCTTTGAACATTGAGGCTGTGGTGCGGACTTTTCGACCCCTTTGGCGAACAAGCGGGGATTTTCATGCTAGTGATGCTCAGCACAATCATGTGGTGTTTACTTTTGAGTTGGAAGAGGACATTGAGAAAGTTCTTATGGGCGAGCCTTGGTCGTTTGACAGACATCTAGTGGCTTTTCTTCGGTATGATGGTTTAACACCAGTCCAAGAATTGCATTTTGAAAGGGTTTCGTTTTGGGTGCAGATCCATCACTTACCCTTCTCTCATCTCACTGAGGAGACAGCATTTTGTTTGGGTGAAACGATAGGGCCAGTCGTCAAGACAAGGGATGCTACGGAGATGAGGGGTGGAACGTTCATGCGTGTGAGGGTCTCAGTGAATATTATGGAACCGGTTTGTCATGGAAGAAGAGTAACGTTTGAGCAGAATGTTGAAAGATGGATTTCCTTTCAGTACGAACGTCTTCCTAACTTATGTTACTGGTGTGGCAGATTTACTCATGATGATAAGGATTGCCCAACATGGTTATAGAGTAAGGGTTCTCTTACTCTGGAGGAACAGCAGTTTGGGGCTTGGTTGAGAGCGCCTCAGTTTAACCCTTCTCGTCGTTCTTACATAGAAGTAAAGGGGTTCGATACTTTGGATCACACCAGGCGTGTTATGGTGAATGAGAAGGGACCGGAAGGAGGTACAGGGCGTTCTTTGATCTCGCCGGAGAGGTTTTCCGATGAAACAGTGCCCAAAAAGGTTGCTCCGGAAATTGTGGCGCATGATATCCACAATCATTTGCAAGCGGATTCTGCGGGAGCAATTAATGGCGTTGAATCCGTGGATCAGGTTAGTTTGATTTCAAATTCAAAAGGTACAAATGGTGAGCTTGAGATAAGGAATACGGAGGTTTTTTCGACGGAAAATATGGGACAATTAATGTTGGACATGACGAAGAGTTATGAGGAGAATCTGGAGCTCAAGGATGCGGGGATTTTGTCCATGAATAAGCAGGAGCTTAGTTTTGATATGGGCTGGGTTGAGAAGAGTCCACTCAGGAAAGGTGGGCCAACTAAAACCCGGGGTAAGGATAAGGGCAAATCCACTGGGCCGAGCATTACTTCAGCCCAAACCATGTTGGACCATGAACAACTTTTGAAAAATGGGCCTAAGAGAAAGGTTGTTATTTTGTCTGAGGATTCTACTGTGATGTGGGAGAAGGAAAAACGTTTACGGAGAACAGAGGAGGTTGTTGCACTACCAATTGTTTTAGGATCGGCGGAGGTTGTTGAGCAACCCCGTCGGGTCCAATGAGTCTTATCAGTTGGAACTGCCGAGGGCTTGGGAACCCTCGGACAGTTAAAGCCTTGCAAAAGGTGGTAAGACAAGAAGAGCTCAGTTTAGTTTTTCTCATTGAGACTAAACTTAATAAAGAGAAAACAGAGACAGTTAGAGATCAGTGTAACTTCAAGTTCAGTTGGGTAGTACCTAGTGTGGGTAGGAGCGGCGGTCTTGCTCTTTTCTGGAAGGAAGGTCTTGAGGTTGAAATACTTGATGCGGATCAATCTCACATTGATACTTTGGTTAAGGGTGGAGTTTCAACAGATTGGTGGCACTTGACTGGGTTTTACGGGGCTCCAGAAACTTCAAGAAGAGATGAATCGTGGGCTTTGTTGAAGGTGATTTGGGATAGGTCTACAGCACCTTGGCTGGTCATTGGAGATTTTAATGAGCTGGTTTGTGATTCTGAGAAAGAAGGAGGGAGTTCAAGACCAAGGCGACAAATGAAGAATTTTGTAGACACGTTGAACTGGTGTGGTCTTCGTGACATGGGTTTTGTGGGACCTCGTTTCACATGGCTCTATCAGACAGTGGACGGAGTTCAGATCAGAGAGAGGTTGGACAGAGCCGTGGCGTCGCTGGCATGGGGTGAACGGTTCAAGGATGCTCAGGTTTATCATCTTTCAACCTCAGCGTCCGATCACTCTCTTCTTTCACTGCATTTTTTCTTAAAACCAAAGAAGCGGTATAAGCGCAAAATCTTCAGATTTGAATCTATGTGGCTGAACGATCCGAAGTGTGAAGACATAGTAAAGAATGCTTGGGAGGAAGGAAGCATGTCTGTCAGTCGCTTTCCGATTTCGAAGTGTATGGAATTATGCCGGAACAGGCTTGAAGTGTGGAATAAGAAGGAATTCGGACACGTTGGTTTGAAGATTAATGATCTCCAGAAGAAATTGGAATGGCTTGAACACCAAGTTGCTTCTCCAGCTAACATCAGTGCAATGAGGGAGACTCGGGTAGAATTGAATTGTTGGCTGGACAGGGAGTCGGCCATGTGGCTTTAGAGATCCCGGGTGAATTGGTTTCAAGCAGGAGACCGAAATACTCGGTACTTCCATGCCCGAGCTTCTTCACGACACAAGAAGAATACCGTTCTTGGTTTGATGGATTCACTTGGCGTGTGGCAGGAGGATGATTAGAAAATAGAAGATATTGTGACTAGTCACTACAGTGCTCTCTTTTGTTCTTCTGGGCCTACGGAATTTAATGAGCTTTTGTCAACTATTCAACCTCGCGTTTCCACTTCCATGAACCAGATGCTCAATAAGACTTTTCTTGGTAGTGAAGTGTATGCAGCCCTCAAACAAATGTACCCACTTAAGTCACCTGGACCGGATGGCATGCCTCCTTTGTTTTACCAGCATTTTTGGCCTTCCATTGGTCACATGGTTACTAAGACGGTACTTGATTTCTTAAACTTTGGTCTTGCTCCTCCCATGTTTAATGATATGCATGTAGTTTTGATTCCAAAAAATAATGAGCCAAAAAACATTTCTAATTATCGCCCGATTAGTTTATGTAATGTGATCTTTAAACTTGCTTCTAAAGTGATTGCGAACAGGCTCAGGAAAGTTCTTCCCTCTATTATCAGCGATACCCAAAGTGCCTTTGTGCATGGTAGGTTGATTACGGATAACGTTCTTGTGGCTTTTGAGGCTATGGACCACATTAGCCAGAAAAAGGCAGGGAGGAAGGGTGAAATGGCTTTGAAACTTGATATGAGCAAGGCTTATGACCGTGTTGAATGGGTGTGTCTTGAGAAGATCATGGAGAAATTGGGGTTTGATTCGAGGTGGAGGAGTTTGATTATGAGATGTGTCACAACAGTTATTATTCTTTCAGAATTAATGGGAAGATTAGCTGATCCATTATTCCTTCGAGGGGAATTCGACAAGGTGATCCTTTATCACCTTATCTTTTTCTCATTGTGGCTGAAGGTCTGTCTGCTTTGATAAAGAAGTCAGTGGAGGAAGGGGTTCTGGAAGGTTTTTCTGTCTGCAGGAGAGGGCCAAAACTTTCTCATTTGTTCTTTGCTGATGATAGCCTCATTTTTTGTAAGGCTGCCTTATCTGATTGTGATTCTTTACAACGGATCTTCCATGTGTATGAGCAAGCTTCGGGTCAACAACTTAATCGTGCTAAGACTTCTTTGTTCTTTAGCACCAACACTTCTAGAGAAGTTCAAGAGGAGATAAAGGTGAGGTTTGGAGCACAGGTTATCAAACAACATGAAAAATACTTGGGTTTGCCATCCCTTGTGGGGAGGAACAAAAGAGCCAGTTTTAATGAGATAAAAGAAAAGCTCTCTAAGAAATTGGCGGGTTGGAAGGGTAAACTTCTTTCTAAGGCGGGTAAGGAGGTTCTAATCAAAGCAGTAGCCCAAGCCATTCCCACTTACACCATGAGCTGTTTTAAGATTCCGGATTCTCTTTGTGATGAGCTTACCAATATGATAAGGCAATTTTGGTGGGGGCAACGTGGTGAGGAAAAGAAGGTGGCTTGGTTGAGTTGGGATAAGCTGTGTGAACCAAAGGAGAATGGTGGGATGGGCTTTAAACAGTTAAATTTTTTTAATTTGGCTTTGCTAGCTAAACAAGGTTGGCGGCTCCAAAATGGCCAAAATTCTCTTCTTTTCCGGGTACTCAAGGCCAAATATTTCCCTAATTGTGATTTCTTGAATGCTGCTCTTGGAAACAACCCTTCGTATACTTGGCGTAGTATTTTATCGGCTTAATCTATTGTCAAGCAGGGTGTCCGTTGGAGGGTTGGTAATGGGAAGGATATCAGAATTTGGGGGGATAAATGGCTGCCTAGGGGGTCCAGTTATGAAGTTATTTCACCTAGACTTTTCCTTCACCAGGATACTAGGGTGAGTGAGCTTATCCATATGGAGAGTACAAGCTGGAAAGAAGAAGTCATTCGCCAAATCTTCCTTCCTGTCGATGCCGATACGATCTTGGGTATTCCGTTGAGTATTAGATTGCCTGGAGATCGTTTGATTTGGGCAGAAACTAATAATGGTTGCTTTTCTGTTCGTAGTGCTTATAAGGTTGCTTTGAACCTCCATCGTACGAACCAGAATGCCTCAGCTTCGTCGGATAGCTCGCATAGAGTATTTTGGAGGAAAGTATGGCAACTTCCTATCCCTCACAAGGTTCGTCACTTCGCTTGGAGGGCTTGTCGTAATATTCTCCCTACCAAAGATAATCTGTTTCAACGTAAAGTACTCACGGATTGCCTCTGTGACGAGTGCGGTGGAGCTACTAAATCCTCTGGTCATCTATTCTGGTCTTGTCCCAGAACTCAGCTGGTTTGGAGTTGTTCGAAGCTTCCTAGCTCGCTCCGGTCAGGACAGTTTCACTCCTTCTTTGATTTGTTATGGTTCTTGCTGATGATAGAGTCGTTCAACGAAGGGAAAGTTGCTCTGGTGGTTACAATTGCATGGTCGTTGTGGAGTAATCGGAATTCGGTCCGGCATGGTGGTATAAGGAAGACGCCAAAAGCTCTGGTCCAATGGGCTTCTCATTACCTGAGTGACTATTCTGTTGCGACGGACGTTAATGCTGTTAGACCCGAGATCGTAACTGCTACCTGGACTCCACCACCTCCTTCTGTGATTAAGATTAATGTGGATGGCGCCTTATCCAAGCATGGTAGAACTGCTGGAGTTGGTGTTTTGATCTGTGATGATGCAGGTCATACCGTTGCTGCTCTGTGTAAGCACTTCCAGGTTCCTTTGGGCCCACTTGAAGTTGAGGCAAAAGCTTTTGAAGCTGGCATCCAACTAGCGTGGGACTTGGGTTTTCAAAATGTGGTCTTGGAGGGGGATTCTTTGGTGATGGTACGTGCTCTTTGTGGATTGTCTAATCCCCCCGTATCAGTTGATTCTTTATGTCTTGGCATTCAACTTATCAGCTCGGAATTTCACTTGGTTAATGTTTCTCATGTAAGACGGCAAGGGAATAAACCTGCCCATCTTTTAGCAAAATTCGCTCTTAGTTTAGAGGATTCAGGTGTATGGATTGGGGAGTCTCCTTCTTGTATTTTACAAGCCCTCATCCAGGATTCTGTTACGTTTTCTTAGTTTGAATAAAAGAGCTTATTTCTTATCCAAGTTTATTTTATTTTTAAAAAAAATTGATACATGTTTATAGAAAATTAGACAAATTTTGTACACACATTTGAGTTTTGAAATATTGTTATATTTTAAATTTGATCATCTTGTATACAACATATTTATGAATTATGACGAACATATGAATATGTAACTTGGCCCCTCCAAGTAAAAAATCCTGGCTACACCCCTGTTTGTGAGAAGAATTTAGTCTAAATTTGTCTTCTCACCTATTGTAAGCAAAAGAAAAAAGAAAGTATAATAGGCGAAAATGAGAAGATCTTGCATGCCATACGATGTTATTGAGTTGAAGAGTTTCTTAAATGATCTAGATATACACGATTTTTATAAAGTAATGTTTAGTGACGCAATTTTTTTCGTAATATTTTTTACAACTTTTCAAATTATACATCAATCACATATATAATAAAACAAAACATTTTTCTATTGATTCAACAAATGATCTAATTCATGTGTCAATTCTAAAATATATTTTCCCCCTACAATTTATTTCCATCATACATAATAAAAAAAACAACGTAATCAAACACCGCTATTTTTTAAAAAACTATGTAACACTTGGTCTAGAAAACAAAAAATGTTTTTTAGATGGAACAATCTCTTTCCTCCTCTACAAGTCTACAACCCAAACAGAAAAACAAGAGGGGAAACATTAGAAAAAAAAAAAAAAATTAGTACACATTTAGTCCTCAACCTTTACGCTTTGTTTTAAAACGGTCCTCATCTTTTGAAATATTTAATTTTAGTTTTTATAATTTTAAATTTGTGTTAAAATGGTACTGCCATTAACTCTTACTTTGCTTTTCTTTATCTTCAAACATGTATAAAATGAACAAACAAAGTTGTTTGATTATAAAATCTCTTCCTTCTTCTGTTAATGTCCAAATCGTTGAGATTTTGATGAATAATTTCAACAGAAAATCAAAGTAAGAGTTATCAATAGAAATTTTTTGACACAAACTTAAAATTATAAGGACTAATTTTATTATTATTATTTTGAAAAAAAATATATAGGAATGATTTTGAAGCAAAAGGTAAAAATTGAGGATTAATTAATTTAATTGTCTAATAAAACAAATAAGAAAAAACGGAAGAGAGTAAAACGGCCCAATGAGAGTAGAGCTTAAAGCTAAAGACTCACCCATCAAACAGGGTTCATCTGTATTAAAGTGGCCAGCACGTGATTTCCTACATTAATCCCTAAATTTTGCAAGTAACTCAAGCCCACTAAGCAAAATCTATGATTTGGGTCAATGAAAGAGCCAAAATAAGCCCAATCTTACACTTCAAACCACACTCCATTAAATCCATACTAAGATTGCATGAGCTTGGGCCACACATAACTAGTAAAAAAGCAAAAATCTAGAGATAAAACAAAATGTTACAACATTTTTGTTTTTCAGTTGTGGTGGGTCTTAATTTATCATTTTATTGTATTTTGAACTATGAGAGACCAACACCTTAATTATTGTAAAAATATTGTGACAATTTATTATATTTTTAGAACTAACAAATTTTCTCTTTAAACTAATTTGAAGAAAAACTCTTCAAACTCCTTACATATATATTTAAATTGAGTGTAAATTTTGAAAATCTAACAATTGGATTAAATGTTTTTATTATATCCTTCATGCCTGCAAAATTTCAAGAAGATCAAAGATCAATTGTTATATCATTAAAAAAATGTTAAAATTTTAAATTTTTGCGATTTAAAATTATGTATAAAAAAAATGTTTATTACTTGAATATTAAATAATATCCGATTTGAACGAAATTTGATATGCATGTTAAGAATATAAGAAACATGAAATTCAACGGTTAAATTTTCAAAATTCACACCCAAAAAAGAGATATATGAATAGGGCCGCCCTAGACATTTTGGGGCTTAAGGTGAGAACTAAAATGAGTTTTTTTTTTTTTTTTTTAAATTTTTTTTATAATTTATGTTCTAAATTCTTTTGAACTTCATTATCAAGATTTGTTGTATTGCAAAATTGAACATCATTGTTATCTTGCAATTGTATTGTTTCGTTATCTTCTAACTCGTTTTAGTAAATTTCTTGCTTATTTGTGACATTTTCATTTAAATTTTGTGTTGTATTTTGTTTATTACTAATAACAAATTTATCCATTAATCCTTTGTGAGACTCATTTAATTTTTTTTTTTTTTAAGTTTTTCATATCTAGAAACATATTTTATAGTAGACTTATCTAATCAAACAGTATGTTTATAAAGACTAGAACAAAAAATAACTTTCATGTGTAAAGCAATAGAACCTAATGTATATAAAAAGTAATACTGTAGTTTCACCGAACAATAACACCTGCATAAAGATAAAGACTTACTCATTATATTACCGATAACTAAAATATACATACATAAGAATGCAAGATTAAAAAAAAAAAAAAAAACCAACCGCAAGCTTTTAAAAAATAAAAAACTACTTCAAGTCTTCAAGGCCCATATATGACACTGGGTTTGTAAAATAGTAGGACTTCATTGCAAAAAATAACCTTCAACACAATAAGTCTACAAAGTAAGAGTAAGACAGCCCAGTATGAGTTGAGCCTAAGGCTAAAAAGGCCCAGAAACCATGAAAAAAACCCTAGAGCCAGCCACCATAAATCCCTCACCTCCTCCTAGGGTTTCACTATATAAATCATCTCATTTTCTCTTTCTCCTCCTCCTCCAAAGTGCCTACTAGAAAGATCGAGTGAGAGAGACACAGACTCTGTGAAAATGGTGAAGTTTTTGAAGCCAAACAAGGCAGTGATACTCCTGCAGGGACGGTACGCAGGCCGCAAGGCCGTGATCGTTCGGTCCTTCGACGAAGGCACCCGCGACAGGCCTTACGGTCACTGTTTGGTTGCGGGGATAAAGAAGTACCCGAGCAAGGTGATCCGCAAGGACTCGGCCAAGAAGACGGCCAAGAAGTCCCGCGTCAAGGCCTTCATCAAGCTCGTGAACTTCCAGCACCTGATGCCCACGCGTTACACCTTGGACGTGGATTTGAAAGACGTGGTCGCCGTGGATTCGCTTCAGTCCAAGGACAAGAAAGTCACCGCGGCAAAAGAGACCAAGAAGAAGCTCGAGGAGCGTTTCAAGACTGGGAAGAATAGGTGGTTCTTCACCAAGCTTAGGTTCTGAGTCTTAGATTCAATCAAGCTTAGATTTTGTATGGTTTTTATCGATGTTTGGATAATTATGGCATCTGGGTTTTGTTGAATTGTTGGATTTTGCTTATTATAATTTTGATGGGTTATGTCTTATTTGTTCTTTTTGTGGATTTGTTTGATTTTGGTTAGAATGTTGTTGTGTGGGTTTCATTTTATTTTTTAGTGGGTTTATCCGGGTTTGATTTGATTTTTTTTTGTGGGTTTTGTTTGATAGTATTTTCTGTGATTTGTGTGTGGGTTTGTCTTTTATTTTATATTTCTGTTTTCGTTTGTGGGTTTAAAATGCAAATTACATGTTTGATGAAATGCTTCAATGAATTATATATGAGTTGTGAAGAAAAAGCAGAAGCTACTATGATCTTTGAAGCCGTCTTACTTTGGTTTGTACTGCTTGGAAAGTAGAAAGTTGTTAAAGAATGTTAATGCTGTCGTTATTTGTGTTTAACTGAAATGGAGAAAAGGATTTGGGTCATAAGTCAACAACTAGTTGTGTAGGTAGTACTTTTACTCTAAGCATTGAGTGAGGCAATGTTAAAAAATATGATAGGTTTCTTCCAAGGATAATTTATTGGGTGCAATTGAAAATTCCTTTTTAACTTTGGATGGTAGAGGGCCCTTGGGAATCAAAATGCATTTGGTGGCTGTGATTTAATTTCTCCCTTTCTTTAAGGACTTGTTATATTCTTCTTTTTGTTTCAGCCTATGCTTCAAGAGCTGGGGAGAAAAAAAAATCCCCAGCTTCTGAGATTAATTCAAGAGCATAAGGCTGAATTCCTTTGTCTAATTAATGAAACTGTTGAAGATGGTGAAGGGTGACTTTTATTTATGTTACTCATCACAGTGCTTTATTGGTTCTACTATTGAATTGATTTTTTTTATGTTAGTGGCACTCATTGGATATCACAGTTCAATCACTAGACAAATTGAAACTATTGATGGTTCCCATTTCATGATTTTTTATATTCAATTAATAATTTATTATGTTGTCCTTTGCACTAATTCTTATGAAGTTTGTTTAGCTATTATTAGCTTCCGTTGTGTATATTTTGCTATGTAAATAGTGTCATTATTGGAAAAATTACATTTACTCATTGACATGCTATAAGTACACACATTTGGAAGTTAATTGAACATGGCTTTGTTTTTAAAAGACTCAAAAAGAACATTCAATAGTTTTGAGGTTTATGTTTGCAAGTAAATGGTTTTCTTTCCTGTATTCTGGCAACCAAATACTTCTTACAATTTTGCGCCTATACTGTACATGATTCCAAAGGGCTCTCTTCGGGTGTATGTAGAAGAGATTTAAGTTGCTTTTTGGATCAATTGCCTTTGTAGTTGCAATTACATTGAGTTGAGAAATGGGATGAATGGAGTGAGGAATCTCTCTGTTCCTTTGGTTAATTTCCAATTAGCTTTGTTCTCTTTGTTTTTACTGCAAAGAGAACAAAGGGGTTTTCCTGGTTCTGTTTAGGCAGAGATATTTTTTGGAGATTCTTCTGGGCTTGTTTTCTGGTTTTTTCAGTGGGTTTTAAGGCTGTTTCTAGGTATTTTTCTGGTATAATTTGAGGCTCTCTGTGAGGTTTTTCAGTAGAGTTTTCTGTAATTTGTAGGGATGTTTTCTGGTTTTTGGTGGTGTTTAGAGCTGGGTTTGCAAGTGGGGTTTTAAGTGAGCTCTTGGCTGGGTTTCATTGACGGTTTGGGATTAATTTTCTGGTTTTTGGAATTTGCAATTATAAATTAGTAGATTTCAATAGTTTTGATTAATTTTCTGGTTTTTGGGATATAGTTGCTCTTAATTGTTTGCTGTGGTGAAAGGAGTTGGTTGGTCCATGCAACCGCACATGATATTCACCAAAGAAGTGGCACTTGAATTTTTGGTCCAGATAGATAGTAGTTGATAGGGTCCAGTATTGTTTTCTGTCTTCAAGAATTACTCCAGAAATATTTAGGCTCATGGTTTGACATGGATTGTTACTGTAATGGGTTTGTTTTGAACCAGATCAAAAATCGTTTTGGAATGATACCAGTTCTGTTGTAATACCTGCTCGCTTAGATTCAAGGAATACATAAGTGGGTGAATTTATCTCCCTTGAAAAGATGGTGAAATCATTAAGGAGCTTCCACTTAAAAGGGTGGGAAAGCTGTGATTCCCCCAAGTCTATGTTTTTGATCCATTACTCATTTGAGGTTAGTTCAATTAGAATTTTGTAACTCACTTTTGTTAAAAATATGGCTAAATATGTAAGTTTGTTTTATTTTTATTTGAGGTTAGTTCAATTAGAATTTTGTAACTCACTTTTGTTAAAAATATGGCTAAATATGTAAGTTTGTTTTATTTTTATGTCTCTCTTTTGAAAACACAAAAACATAAAAATATGAGATCAAAAAAGATAAAAAAGAATTTAGTGGAACACTTGCATCATGGATTTGAGATTACATGTAAGCAATATAAATTTCGGTTAATCTTTAAGTGGGTAAAGTGTTAAATTTCAAACTACAGGTAGGTAATTTAGATTATTATTGTAAAAATCAATAACAATGTATTATTTAAGTTTTGTTGTGAAATTATTGTAAAAATATTGTTTATTGTACCACTATTTTAAAATTTTAAAAAAAATAATTTAAAGTTGATACTTTGTGTTTGACTATAAGAGTAATACGTTTCATTTGGATTATTTTAATCTTTTATATGTATAGTGTAGTAGTGTCTCACTTCCTTTTTTATTTTTTTTTTTAGCAAAGTGTAGTGCCGTGTAGTGTGTCACTAGTCCTTGACGGCTGTGTTAAACTTTTTTCATCTTCTATACATGTCCGTATTTAACCAACGTTTTTTTAACTTAAACATATTCTCTCTTATAAATCCCCATTGTCAAACCCTATTCACAATCACAAATTCATAATCAAGATTGAAACTCCATCTCTCTCTCTCTCAAATCTCAATAAAAAATCTCAGTCTCACTCATCCTTCCTAAAGTAAAATTCCAATGGCCTCAGATTCCCTTCTTCTCGGCCCATCCCAAATCAACACCAAAAGCACCACTACTATCGCCATCGAGTCCTTAATAAAAACCCTAAGTCTTTCAACCCAAGAACCCACACTTGGCTTTACAGAAAACTGTTTGTTAACCTACAAAACAACAGGAAACTCATGTTTAGATTTCTTTTTACACGTTGTCCCCTCCACACCATCCCACGAAACCATCAAGTGAGTCCAAAAAGCCTAGGCCTTTTGGTCAAATTATAGACAGGTAAGTTATAATTTATCCTCAAAAAAAGCATACAAGTGTTCAGTTCTTTGTGGCAAGCAGTGAGTTTTAAGTAAAGCTCCTCTCAGAAGAAAAGCAATTTGTATATAAAGCCATTGGCAGTTGAGCAAGTCTGAGTTTATGGCTCTTTATGGCTGCGCATGGCGTATGAGCAGCTCCTCCAATAAGATTTTGAAACATCTTGTGTACATAAAACAAATATGCGCAAGTAGAACACTTAAAAAAAAAGAACTGGTAAAGTAGTGAGTTTTTATCTGAATGATAACATACTTTCCTCATTGTCTTGTACTTTTTAATTTAAAGAAAATTAGAAGGAAAAAAAAAAAAAAAAAGATAGTAACAATGGCCGGATTCAAGTCTTTAGAGGAAGTTTCATTAATATTTGCAATTTGAGTTTTTGCAATTTGCAAATCATATTTTACATTACGATTCTATTGATTGGTCTGTGACAGTGCTCAACATACAGCACTTCACCATGCATTAAAAAAAAAAAAAAAAACAAACAAACAAACAAACTGGATAAAAATGACCCTTCAAGTAGAGGCCACGTCACATAAAATCGTAATCCAATACCGAGAAACTACGTGGCTACATCAGTATCTGTTGTTCACTCTCCTTCTCCAATATCCAACTCTCTCTCTCTCTCTCTCTCTCTCTACACACAGTGAGTGACACAGAGAGAATGGCGTTGAGGCTGCCCACTCAGCTGGCGACACCTGGCAAATTCCACCACCTCCACCACAACCACCACAGTAAAACCTCAGTGTCATGGAAGCGCACTATAGCACCGGACGCCGCTCATTTCTCTCCGCTTTCTTCTTCAACTTCCACCGGTACTACACTTTACTTTCTCTGCTGTGAGTTTAGTTTTGTTTGTTTGTTATTTGATGATGTATGTTTGAATATTATAGGGAGATGCAATGTGGGGCGGCCGAGGGTGATGTGCACGGCGGAGACAGTTGGGGTAGTGAACCTAGCTCCGGGGACCCCGGTGAGGCCAACGAGCATACTGGTGGTTGGCGCGACGGGAACTCTAGGAAGGCAGGTGGTGAGGCGTGCTCTCGATGAAGGCTATGAAGTTAGGTGTCTCGTCCGGCCTAGACCTGCCCCTGCTGACTTCCTTCGCGATTGGGGCGCAATTGTTGTCAATGTATACATACTCTATACCTTCTCTCATGCTTGTCTTCATTTGAGAATAGGATCATGTCTATTGCATTTGAAATAAAGTGAGAAAGCCCATTTCACAATTAAGATTTTTATTTTGTAGTGCCAATTCATATATATATTTTTGAAGTGGCACATTGAAAAGCTGACATGGGGTGGGATTAGATAAATCTTTAGGACAGATGGGTTGAGTACAAAATCCAAACTTTCTGATTTTTTTTTTTGGGATAATTTGTTATTAAATTTCATTACAATCCACCTTTTGCATGGTGCCCATATAGAGCTACTGAACGCGATTGAAGGCAGCCACTACTACCATGGTTTCCTTCAAATTTAAAGCAGCTAAATTTTGAGCAATAGATTCTATTACAAAGTGATACTTATCAAAAAAAAAAAAAAGTGTATACGTGTGTCTGTGTGTGTATTCGATATTTTATGTGCAAGTTGATGTCTCTCTGTTATGTTGTTTGATTTTGGCTGCACCTAGTTGCGGCAGTTCAGTAATGATCAGCTGCCTCATATTTAGGATTTTGCTTCAAAAGTATGTTGCCTAGACTACTCTTTTTGAGGAGTCTGTAAAGTTTTGGTAATTTCATGACAAATCTGAGGAGTGAGGGACCTGAAGTTACATTAGCAAATTGCCTTGAAAAGCTATTGTTCTGTGGTAGACCACGTATATTTCACTTTGATTGTTTTATTGTTCGACTAGTGGAGGATATGTATGTCTTCTCAATATAGATTTTGCTTGTTGTTTTCCTAAATCTTCTTGTCCAGGTGTCTGATAAAGTGTCATAAGTATGAATTTCTGTATGAGCATGTTGAGAGAATTGTCACTTGGAAAGGTTGATATTAGCATCTGGGTTGGTTGTATGTTGCTAAGTGTCTAACTTTACTCTTTTGAAGTTCGAAGACTGATTTTAAAGTATTTATTGAGCAGGCAGACCTTAGCAAACCAGAGACCATACCTGCAACATTGGTTGGTATTCATACAATAATTGATTGTGCCACAGGACGACCAGAAGAGCCCATTAGGAAGGTAAGTTTTGTGTTGAACATTGATTTCATTCCTTTTTTGATGAATGATTTGTTTCTTTCATTATGTTTCTTATAACGATCAAATCAGCCTAGACTTTTATACTATAAATTGATGTATCCTTTTAACTGGTAAGGTAGGAAGAGGTTGGAGATGTCAGTGTCTTTCTTTCTTACAATTTTTCCATGTGCTGCTTAACTTAGAATGCGTTTGTACTGGTTTCCAGCTTAGCTGTGAAGATACATTTCTTTTGCTTCCTTCAGCATATTACATTTTATTGTTTCCTTCTTTGGTCATGCTTGTTTTTATCATTTCAAAGTCTACAATGCTATTGTTCAATTAGTTCCATTTTAAATTAATCAACAACAACTTCTGGAGTAAAAAGGTTCCCCTGAATTTGTCCAGTGGGTTCTAGCATCTTTGAAGAATACCAGACAAATAGGGGAACAAGTGTGTGATGATTTCCTTTCAATAAATTGTCCCAGAATATAAAAAAGAAAGTCCTCTCCTCTGATGTTTGAGAAGTTTTCATGTGTTGCAAACAGTGCTGTATGATGGATTGTCTGGCCATATCTAATCCATTTTTTTTCTGTTTAGGTAGACTGGGAAGGAAAAGTTGCTCTTATACAATGTGCAAAAGCAATGGGAATCCAGAAGTATGTTTTCTTTTCCATCCACAACTGTGACAAGCATCCTGAAGTTCCACTAATGGAGATAAAGTACTGCACTGAGAAGTTTCTTCAGGACTCAGGCCTAAATCACATCATAATCCGGTTATGTGGTTTCATGCAAGTAATTATCATCTAAATGAAAATTTTGGACATGCTCTTCTATAAAATGATTTGTGACATAGTTTATTTTTGACTTAACTCTGTGCTTCTGGTTATTGTCCTCATACAATAGTCCTCCCTTTTCCTTATTCTTTCTCATTCCTCCTTAAAAATATAATTTTTTAACAACTGATCATTAATATTTATGTCTAACGAAACGATTGCTTCCTTGAGATCAGTTTGCCAATTGAAGAGATGTATATATTGAGTATGCTAATAGTTTCATGGAGAAAATTAGGCTGACATTTTTATAATATTATCTATCAAGTATGTATACAAATACAATGCCATAGAGTTTCATGCTCATAAATGACTTGAGCCAGGGATATGATTGTGTGAAACAGTTGGTTATTATATATGTATGTGTGTGGATGATTCTTTCCTGCATTTTTTTTTTTTTTTTTTTTTTTTTTTTTGTATGGCTTCAAATCTTTTGTTTCATATTAGAAACCAAGTGAAAATTCTTCATACCAATTTTCCAGGGCCTCATTGGGCAGTATGCGGTGCCTATACTAGAGGAGAAATCTGTATGGGGAACGGATGCTGCAACAAGAATTGCTTACATGGACACCCAGGTAAGTATTGCCTAAATTGCTTACATGGACACCCAATATTCTATTTGCAAGTAGAATATCTCGACAGTTTTTAATGACATTCTCATTGTGTATTAGGATATAGCTCGCTTGACATTTATAGCTTTACGCAATGAGGAAATTAATGGGAAGCTTCTCACATTTGCTGGTCCTCGTGCATGGACAACCCAAGAGGTGAAGAAGACTATTTTTACTTTTTAAAATACCATAATCATTTGCCTAGCATTACCCTAACCTTGTTTCTTCCTACTGTTTGTAGTTTTGACTCTTGTTGAACTGTTTAGACAACATTGGGAGGGAAATGGCAACTAAAAAAGAACCTCAAACCAGAATCTATAAATGAGCGGCTAGCTTTTCATTTCTTTTTAAACAAATTGTTTGTAACCAATTAACTTGTGGTAACAGCAGTACTTTTATGCACCCTGTGTTGAAGGGTAAATCCTATACTATGTGGCCTCCTCTATGTGTGAGTGTGTGAGTTTAGATATGAGAGAGAGAGAGAGAGAGAGAGAGAGAGAGTAAATGATCAATGGCTTTGGATAAAAGTGAATGTGCAGTCTCTTTCTTATTGTACATTAAAAGTGCGTTCTTGTTTTAGGTGATAACATTGTGCGAGAGGCTTGCAGGGCAAGATGCAAATGTTACTATTGTCCCAGTCTCTGTGTTGAGATTGACTCGCCAGGTGACTCGGTTTTTTGAGTGGACAAATGATGTTGCTGACAGATTGACATTTGCAGAGGTAATAAATTATTCATTCCTGTTTATTCCCATAAAAATAATAATATGCTTCCTGTGTTATTTAAGAACCGAATAAACTTGAAAAACATAGAATGAGGAAATAAATGGAAGAGAACAGCATAGCTGAAGAAGGGGTGGCATATAATATGCTAAGAAGTTATGTTCTCAACGGCTATACAGCGCTTGATCATAGACACATTGCAACATCTTGATTAGAAGGAGCATTTCTTTTGTTAATGGCTCAAGTATACATAATTGAGATGACTAATGTCCTTATTGGGTGCATTTGTATTTTGTAGGTGCTCTCAAGTGACATTGTTTTCTCTGTTCCAATGAATGAGACATACAAACTTCTTGGTGTGGATGTGAAAGATGTAGTTACCCTAGAGAAATATTTGCAAGATTATTTCTCAAACATATTGAAGAAATTGAAAGATCTCAAAGCACAGTCAAAGCAAACTGACATCTACTTCTGAATGAAGTCCATTTTGTAACTGTAAATGTAGCCATGAATGTATCAACAAGTTTGATACCTGATAACACTCATCAAGGAGGAATGCTATTCATTTAGATCCCTTTACCTCCCCCCTTTTTGTTTCCTTGTCTTCCAATCAGTAATGGTTTAGCCCAATGGCAACCCTACACTGAAAAGTTAAAAGTAGGTCACTTATTCAACACAAGCTCAATGAAATAATCATTAATGTTTCTCATATATATATTTTTCGTGAATGCTACTCTTGCTTCCAACTTGATCAAAAATCATTTTGGAACGATACCAGGTCTGTTGTAGTACGTGCTTGCTTAGATTCAAAGAATACATATATAAATATATAATCTGCAGCGACTTCATTGAAATCTTTGATGTGGGTGAATTTATCTCCTTTCAAAAGATGTTGAAATCATTATAAAGAGCAGCTTCCACTTAAGGGTGGGAAAGCTATGACTCCCCAAGTCCCTATACCATGGGAGTTCAACCTCTTCTTATAAAAAATAAAAAATAAAATAAAAAAGCGCCGAAGTATTCAGTTCTTAACGGAAAGTAGTGAGTTTTTGACTTGAAGTAAAGTGCCTATCAACAAAGTCATTCGTGCATAAAACCGTTGAGCAAAAATCATGAGTTTACCGTGCTTTATATGGCTGCACTTGTTGGATGAGCAGCTCCTCCGATCAGATTAGGTACCTCATGAGTTAATTATTAACTAAAAGCTGGAGGCAAACTCTAGATTTCTCCCATTTGGGTCTGAGTTCCCCCCTCTACACTTGTGATAGTTTTATTGTTTCAAAATTTCTTTAGGGCATTCACAGTAAAGTTGCTAAAAATTATAGCTTTTAGCAACGTAAAACACTACTTTTTGAAGTAATTAGTAAAAATGTGGTGAAATTTTGTTATAGGCACATAACTAACTCCTATTATTTGGGTAGTAAAAATGTGGTGAAATTTTGTTGTAGGCACGTAACTAACTCCTATTATTTGGATGAAAAAAGCATTGAAATTACACTCGAGAGTGAGAGCGAGAGCAAATTGGTTTTCTTTTTGTCAATCAAAACCCCAAAAATCACTCTCTTTGCCTCTCCATTGCAGAGAGAGAGAGAGAACACCACACTATAATAGTCCATAGGTCAAACACACTGACTAGGTCAGTAACAGAATTATAGGAAAACAAACGAAACTTGTTACCTACCAAAGATTGCTTCTCACCCTCAAAATCACATATATTTTATGTAATCGTGTCTCATTTACATCCCCTAAAAACATCTTTCAGAACCCACAAACAAACCTGATCATCCAAATTTCTCTCTCTCTCTCTCTCTCTCTCTCTCTCTCTCTCTCTCTCTCTCTCTCTCTCTCTCTCTCTCTCTCTCTCTCTCTCTCTCTATATATATATATATATGCAAATCTTCTTGTAATATCAGGGACGGACATAAGTGGGGGCCCGGGCCCCCCTGGTCCCATTTTTTTTTAGTAGGTATATTTTCAAAAAAATTAATAATAATAATAACTTGGGCCCTCCCTTCAAAAATTTTCAACCGCCCAACCCAATGTAAATCAACCAAAAAAAGAAAAAAGAAAAAAAAGAAAAGAAAATACAGAAATTACCATCGAGAATTTTCTGAACAATAATTGAGACAAGTATGCCCGAATAAGAATCACTAGCAACGTAGAGTTGATTTTTGTGAAATGTTGGATGAGCCCAAAGCCACTGTGTCACAACCCAAAAGATTAAACAAATTTTGGCATTAGCATTTGCATGTTTAAATTCCTTGAATGAAGTCCAGAATTACTACACAAGGTTGAGTATTAAAGATACCTTGAACCCAATAATTTAGTCCAACTAAAATATGCCTAGCAAACCAAATAAAATGATTTTTTTTTTAAAGATAATTACAATATGCTGTTGACTCTATAACAAACTTTTCCTTAACTAAATCCCAAATTATTTTGTGCATGAATATGCATTAATTAAGCTATAAGACTCTTTTTTTTGAGAAAAAAGTAAACAAAGTTTTATTAAAAGAAAAAGCGAACTACAAAAACCAAACAAAAATCCAAACTCAAGGAAGATCCGACTGGAAGACACCATCCACGTCCTCGGGTAAGTCTTCTACCCAAACCTCAAGATCTGCAGATAAAACTGCTTTTTTAACTAAACTATGAGCTAATCTATTCCTATCCCGCCTAACATGTTGGAACATACAACTTCGTAATACTCCACCAAGTCTTTTTGTCTCATCAATGATATGGCCAAACAGCAAAGGACAGGGGCCAAAGCGAAGCAAAGCTTAAATTACAGTAAGACAATCACCTTCAACAATAATGTCAAATAAACTCATCTCCCTTGCGAAGATCACAGCTCTTTGAACTGCCAAAGCTTCTGCCATTTCCGCTAACTGCACCTTGCCCAAATTCTGACATAATGCCGCAATAGCTTGCCCAGAATGATCTCGACAAACTACACCAATACCTGCTAAACCCGATTCCTCAAAATAAGCTGCATCAAAATTTATTTTGAAATGATCATCAGGCGGAGGAGACCAGCGGGCCATAGGACGAGGAATAGACACACCATGGTCCTGAGAATTCACGTTCCAAAATTCCTCAACCATCCTTTGAGCGTGATCACCCAGCTCATGAAGCTTCCAAGATGGTTGACATTCCCTTATCCGGTTCCGACGCTGCCACAAACACCATGCTACAGTAGCGAACAGAGCTACCTTCCTATTTGACCCTGTACTGAAAACTTCCTCCAATAATTCATAAAAGGTCCGAAACTTCTTATGAACCAAAGAACGAAAATCCTGGAGCGACATCCAAACTAACCGCACCTGATCGCAGAGCCATAAACAGTGCACAATCGACTCCGTGTGCTCGCCACAACCATCGCAATCCTCACCAACAGGGATATGCCAAGCTTTTAAGTTCTGTTTCATAGGCAAAGAATCCTTTGCAGTGCGCCAAACAAAGTGCCGAATCTTATTAGGAACTCTCATCTTCCAAATTTTCTTCCACACCAACCCATTACTACCCGAAATTGATGAACTTGGTAGAAGACTAGATTCAGCAGATACTAGCATACGGTAGGCACTTCTAACACTATAATCCCCATCACTGGTTAGAGGCCAAATCAGAGTATCTTCAGCCCCATCCTCACAAACCTGAATCCTCTTCACCAAATCTGCCTCCCATGGAATTAAGCAACTCTCAAGACGACCCGGGTCCTAAACTCTTGTATCAGGGAAGAACAAATCACAAACCCGATGAACTAAAGAATTAATTCTAGGAGATATAATCTTACTGTGATTAAGATCAGGCAGCCACCTATGTCGCCACACATCAATCAAATTTCCATCACCAACCCTCCAAATAGCCCCTTGTTTAATAACTCCTCGTGCTTGAAGAATACTCCGCCAAGCATAAGAGCATTTAGGATGAACATCCGCCTTAAGTATATTACCCTGCGGGAAGTACTTTGCACTAAAAACTTTAAAAAGGAGGGAGTCTCGATTATGAAAAAGACGCCACACCTGTTTAGCTAACAAAGCATTATTAAACTTTTAGAAGTCCCGAAACCCTATACCACCAATTGATTTTGGAGAACAAAGAAAGCTCCACTTCACCCAATGAATCTTCTTCGCATCACCATTACCCCACCAAAATTTTCGAACCATGGCTTCAATATCTTTACAAAGGCTGACCGGTAGCTTGAACACACTCATCGAGTAAACCGGGATAGATTGGACCATTGCCTTAATCATAATCTCCCTACCAGCTTGAGACAACAGCTTTTCCTTCCAACCTTGCATACGACCCCATATTCTTTCTTTTATTTGAGTAAAGCACGCCGTCCTATTCCTTCCAATAAAAGAAGGTAAGCCCAAATATTTCTCATAATGCCTAATGGCAGGGACATTAAGGGCTACCTTTATGGCTTCCTAAGTTACTTCATCTATATTCCTGCTAAAAAAAAGAGTAGTCTTTTCCTTATTAATCATTTGGCCTGACGCAGACTCATAAAAAGCTAAAACCTCTTGAATTTTATCGCACTCAGCTAGAGTAGACCTACAAAAGATTAGGCAATCATCTGCAAAAAATAAGTGAGTTAGTTTAGGTCCACTTCGACAAAGTGAAAAACCCTGTATTTCACCATTCATTACAGCACCTCGTAAAAGTGCATTCAACCCTTCGGCACAAAAAAGGAACAAGTAAGGAGAAAGAGGGTCTCCTTGTCTTAAACCTCGAGAAGGGACTATCATACCCTTCGGCTCCCCATTCACAATGATAGAGTATGAGACAGTGGTAATACACTCCATAATCAAAGCCACCCATGCACATGGGAAACCCATCTTAAGAAGAATTTTTTCAAGAAACACCAATTCCACCCTATCATACGCCTTACTTATATCTAATTTCATAGCCATAAAACCTTTCTTCCCTGTACAACTATTCTTCATATGATGCAATGATTCAAAAGCAATTAAGATATTGTCAATGATCAATCTATCAGCAATAAATGCGCTCTGAGTCTCAGATATAATGGAATTAAGAATAGGCTTAAGGCGATTAGCAATCGTCTTACTGATAATCTTGTAAATCACATTGCACAAGCTTATAGGCCGAAAATCTGAGATCTTTTCAGGGTTAGGAACTTTAGGAATCAAAATAATAAAGGTATGGTTAATAGATTTAAGAATAGACCTTGAGTTTAAGCAATATAAGACTGCTTAAGCAACATCCATACCAATATCAGACCAATAAGTTTGGTAGAATAAAGGCGGCATACCATCTGGGCCAGGGGCTTTTAGTGGAGCCATTTCCTTGATTGCCATCCCCACCTCTTCACTAGTAAAAGGCCTCATCAGATCTGCACTCATAGTCTCAGTAACCACATCATCAACACCATCCAAAACCCTGTCAAGCGCCTGTGGATTTGAAGAAGTAAACAAATGAGTATAGAAATCAGTAATGATAGCCGAAAAAACCTCTTCATCCTCCTGCCAAACTCCATTCCCATCACGCAACCCCTTAATAAAATTCTTCCTCTTTCTTTGAGTAGCAGTCCCATGAAAAAACTTTGTGTTCTGATCACCATTTTTCAACCATTGAACCCTGGACCTTTGTTGCCATATCTTCTCCTCTTTTCCATAAAGTTCATTCAGTTCCAACTTAATTCGAATAACCTCCTCATGCTCCCCAGTCCTAGCCGAAACCTCTTCAGCTTGCCATAATTGATCATTTACTTGCTTTATCTGTTGCTTCACATTGCCAAAATGAACCCGACTCCAGGACTTTAACCGTGTCTTACATCTCTTAATCTTAGTGGCTGCCATGAATATAGGAGTACCATTAGGGGCACAATCCCAAGCCCTTGCTACCACCTCCTTACACTTAGGATTAGAAGTACACATTGCTTCAAACCGGAAAGGCTTTCTACGCCACTTTTGGTACTCTCTATGCCCATCCAAAGATAGAAGTAGTGGCCTATGATCAGAAGTAAAGCAATTCAAATGCATCACCCTCCCTATAGGAAAGCGAGTCAACCACTCATAATTAGCAATACCTCTATCTAATCTTTCCTAAATCCATTCCCCCCTTCGCCTGCCATGCCAAGTGAAATCTGGTCCAGAAAACCCCAAATCAACAAACCCGCAATGGTCCAACACATCTTGAAAATTTTGCATCAAATAATGAGCTCGAGGAACCCTTCCTCTCTTTTCTTGCACCTCAAGCACCTCATTAAAATCACCCAAAACACACCATGGCATCTTTGGTTTAGAGCTAAGCATTCGAAGCATATTCCATCCCTCATTCCGACGACTAGTATCGGGCTCCCCATAAAACCCAGTCAACCTCCATGCAATCTCCGAACTCCCATGCACAATAGAATCAATATGGTACTTAGAAAAACTATCCACCCACACATCCACCCCTGCTTTCCATAAAAGAGCTAAGCCTCCCCCCCTCTCATCATTTGAAACCGTAAAACACCCATCAAACAAAATCCGATCTCTTACCCATTTCATATGCTCCTTAGATGACCATGTTTCTGAGAGAAACACAATCATGGGATCTTGTGCTTGCACAATGTCGACAAGCTCTTGAACTGCACGCCGGTTCCTAAGCCCCCTGCAGTTCCAAGCTAAGATTTTCATGGCTGTCGGCGGGGCTGAACATTAGCCTCCACCGATTGAGTTGTAATTACTAATGCTTGTTTCTTTCTATTGTCATTTGCAAGACCCAATTCTTCAGTAGACACCTCCCTTGGTCACTTTAAAGAACACAACTCTTCTGAAAATATTGAAGGTGTACTGCCAGTATCAGATTGAAGTGCATAATTTGTCACCCCCCCTACTGACTTCTCTAACCGAACCCCCACTCCATTGCCCCTACATACCCGATTTTGCTGCCCAAGTTCCTTCCCACCATCAAATCTTTCTAACTTGGCATTAATTTCATCTAACTGATCTTGAAAATTCTGACTAGAGAAGCCCCCTATGTGGCCTTGATCCATACATTTGTTCGCAATACTCACAACAGGACTCTCATCTCCATCCGTAACTATTGGTACAACCCCTTGACCATGCACCGTATCAGAGTTTGCACTCCCACCCTCCACGTTATCTCCACAATGATGCTTTCTAATCCCCTTGCTTTGCATGGAGTTCAAAACTTCTACATCTTCTCCTTCACTCTGCTCCGAATGTAAAGCAAGCCCACCATCACCGTGTATCACCTCTTCATACCCAGCAACCCGAATCACAGTTTTCTTAGCCAGGTTCGGAGTGTTCGCTCGCAACCACGAACCATATTGTTGATCACTACCCTTCAAAAAACCCTTCCTTGACAGCCATATTGAGCATTCCTTATCATGGTGAGTAAGCTGGCCACACCAATAACATAAATTCGGCAAACGCTCATACTTGAAGCTTACCCAACCTTCCTCTCCATTACTCAGCCCTATCTTTCTCCCTCTGCACAAAGGCTTTGTAATATCAATCCGCACACGAACTCGCACAAAGTGGCTACTTTCATAGTCCTCCTCCGTTGCCCCCATGGTTACAACTTCCCCTGCTAATGAAACGATGTCTTGTGCCACTCGCATCTTCAAACTACCGATAGGGAGATCATGTACCTGTATCCAGAAAGATACACTATCAAAAATCAGTCCCTTCATCTCTGTTTGATGTCCAATCCTCTTCAAAGCAACCAAACTCTTGTCAAACGACCATGGTTCTCCCGCAAGCACTCTGTCGACATCACTCTGCTCAGAGAAAATAAACAGCACACGATGATCACCCATATCACGTACTTCAAATCCCTTCTTAGTATGCCATAGTATCTTGAAGGTGCGAGCGATGGCCTCAATATTCAACACTCTACCAGTAAAAAACCGTGCCGCAAGGAGAAACTTCCCTTCAAGCCCATCATCCTCAACTTGGAACTTCCTACCTTCAGACTCTGTTAGCGAAAAGGACTCCCAAAGAACAGACAGATTCTCCATCCGAAGACAACTGAATAAAAAACTCGCCGCTGCGCCAGTCAGGGAACCAAAGAACATAACATAAGCCTCACTCAGGGAGTAGGCACGTATTCTACCAAACCTAGGGTTTTAGCGCCGCCTTAGGTTGGAGAAACTTGTTCATAATTGGGGAACTTAATTGTTGTAAAATTGGATTCTAATTAGCTATAAGACTCTTAATCTAATTAAATGGTATAGATTTACAAGTAACAACACAATAACAATAATGTCTAGCGTGCCTATTTAAAAATAACTAACATTTATCATAGGTAAGGAAAAGTAATCTTTTCTTTTTGGCTCCTCTGTAGTCTGTACACGAACCCAAACTCCTCTCCTCTGTTGTTCTCTCTCTCTCTCCCCCCAAAGCTCATTTATATATATATATATATATATATACTCAGAACAACAAGAAAACAACACTCCAATCTACATCCACAAATCACCGAATAACCAAAAAGCCCAAATTTTCATCCAATTATAGCGAAAACAAATTCATTCCACAATTGACAATACCCAGCTGGCCAGCCCAATGTAAATCATTAAAAAAAAAAAAAAAAAAAAGGTAAATACAAACATTCAGTCCAAACTCCAAACAGAGAACGCAATAGAAAAAGAAAAAGAAAAAGAAAAACTGAGAAGAAAGAGCAAACCCACCTTAGCCTGAATTCCTGGTCCATCCCTGTGTAATATTATCGAATGGATTTGAGGAGGCTTTGCAGTATCACCAAACCCACCCCAATCTTCTACCCCATCACCCGCCCTTTAACCTGCGTGACCTCCTCAGCCTCCCACAACAACCAAAACCAGCCGCCTCAGCCTCAGCCGCCATTAGAGCTCGAGAGCTATCCACCAAAGCCTCCCAATCAGAGTTTGCTCAACTGGGTATCTTCTATTCTCTCAAACCCGTCTCTAGATTCTTCTAAATGTAAATCCCTCATACCCCATTTGTCCCCTCACCACTTTGATACTATTTTATTCTCTGTAGCTCTTATTAACTCCAATGCCAACCCCAAAACCACTCTCAATTTCTTTTATTTCGCGTCTCAATCTTTTAACTTTCGCTTTACTTTGAGATCTTATTGCATTTTGATTCGTTTGCTTATTCTATCCAACTTGGTTTCACCTGCAAGATTGCTTTTGATTCGTTTGATTGATGGGAAAATGCCTGTTTTATCCTATGCTAACACAAAGAACCTACATATTGAGATTGCCACTATGATGGCAGATTTTAACTCGACCACGACGCCCCAGCGGGCTCTTGGGGTTCAGGTCTCGGATTTGCTGGTACATGTTTATTGTACCCAGTTTAAAAATCTGGATTTTGGTGTTGATGTGTTTTGCTTATTGGCTAGAAAGGGTATGTTTCCGTCTCTTAAAACTTGCAATTTTTTGTTGAGTTCTTTGGTGAAGGCGAATGAGCTTTCAAAGAGTTATGAAGTGTTTGAAATGACTTGTCAAGGAGTTTCTCCTGACGTTTACTTGTTTAGTACTGCAATTAATGCGTATTGTAAGGGTGGGAAGGTTGAGGATGGGATTGGGTTGTTCTTGAAAATGGAGGAGGTGGGTATTGTTCCAAATGTTGTTACATACAATAGTATTATTCACGGGCTATGTAAGAATGGGAGATTAGATGAAGCATTCCACTTCAAAGAAAGGATGCTAAGAAACAATGTGAAACCTAGTCTTATAACATATAGTGTACTTATTAATGGTTTCGTGAGGCTGGAGAAATTTGATGAAGCGAATTGTGTTTTGAAAGAAATGTTGGACAAGGGTTTTGTCCCGAATGAGATTGTATATAACACACTGATTGATGGGTATTGTAAAACAGGAAATATTGGTGAGGCACTGAAGATAAGGGGTGATATGGTATTTAAGGGGATAATGCCTAATTCTGTCACTCTTAATTCTCTTACACAGGGTTTTTGCAAGAGTAATGAAATAGAACGTGCTGAGCATATTTTAGGGGAAATGTTATTAAGAGGGTTAAATGTAAGCCAGGTTACTTATACGGCAGTCATAAAGGGATTATGTATGAAGTCTAGGCTTGAGTCTGCACTCCAATTCACTGAGGAGATGCTAACAAGAAACCTCAGACCCAGTGATGGGTTGCTCACCACATTGGTTGTTGAACTTTGTAAGGATGGAAAGCATTCAGAAGCAGTAGAACTTTGGTTTAGGCTATTGAATAAAGGTTTGGCAGCCAATACGGTGACCTCAAATGCTCTAATTCATGGACTTTGTGAAGCAGGAAACATGAACGAGGCTGTTAAACTGCTCAAGGAGATGCTGGAGAGGGGTTTGGTATTGGATACGATCACATATAACACACTTATCTTGGGGTGTTGCAAACAGGGGAAAGTGGAGGAAGCTTTTAAGCTTAGGGAGGAGATGGCTAAGAGACAAATTCCACCAGACACCCATACTTACAATTTGCTAATATATGGGTTGTGTAACATGGGTAAAGTGGATGATGCAGTAAAGCTTTGGGATGACTGCAATAGAAATGGTATGATTCCCAATGTGTATACATATGGGGTCATGATAGATGGATATTGTAAGGCGAATAGAATTGAAGAGGGTGAAAACCTATTCAATGAGTTGGTTAATAAAAACATGGAGCTAAATATTATTGTTTATAATATACTGATAAGAGCATACTGTAGAAATGGGAATATGACTGCTGCATTTAAACTTCGTGATGACATGAAAAGCAAGGGCATTCCACCTACTTGTAACACATATTCTTCTCTTATACATGGAATGTGCAACATTGGTTGTATTGAGGATGCAAAAGACCTTCTTGATGAAATGAGAAAGGAAGGTTTGCTGCCAAATGTCGTTTGTTATACTGCACTAATTGGTGGTTATTGTAAGCTTGGTCTGATGGATAAAGTTCGGAGTGTCTTGCTGGAAATGTCTTCGTGTAACATACATCCTAATAAAATTACCTACACTGTCGTGATTGATGGGTATTGTAAATTGGGAAAAACAAAAGAAGCAACTAAGCTTTTACATGATATGGTAGAAAGGGGAATTCTCCCTGATGCTGTCACATATAATGCCTTGACAAATGGGTTTTGCAAAGAAAGGAAGATAGATGAAGCATTTGAAGTGTGCAATCAAATGTCCAATGGAGGGGTATCTTTAGATGAAATTACATATACCACATTGATTCATAATTGGCCTCAGCCCTCAACAATTGCAAATCAAGACTAATCATGAAATATCAAGAGGTTGGGTTCTATAATTGACATTTTCTTGCCTTTATATTGTGACAAATCTTTGTTCCAACTTGTTTAAACAAATTTATTATATTTAATTGACAGCCCATGTTCTGTTAGGTTATTTTATTTTTCTCTTAGGGAAGCTGATTGTATACCATGGAACAGTCGTTGGTAACCTTCTCTTTGAGATTCAAGTATGATCATGGAACTTCTGCAGCCTCCTATGCTCTCCGCAATATTGCTGTTGGTTATCTATACGAGTGTTTGCCTTTATCTTGGACCAGATTGATAATCAGCAGAAGAAACAATATCTTCTGCTTCACTTTGAAGGAGGTGTGTGCTTTCAAATCACCATTCTATCTTAGAGCTGGATATTATCCTATACAGTGTTTTAAATTTCTTTATCCCATTCCCATCTTGCAGTTCATATTAAGACAATCAGATAAAGCAGAATACCAGGATTCTGTTGATGAGAAAATTCTTAAATTACTATTTAACCACTTTGAAAGTGAGGAAGAAGGTGTTAGTAATGTTGAAACAGAGCGACTGGGGAAAATTGCACTTATTGAACCTGAAAAACTTGTTACTGCACTTGAGGTATCCAATTAGATGACTTTGTTAACTTTTCCTCAAGCTTATGATGATTATTCTATATTTACATTTGATGGGGTTTGTATCTTCGTTTTCCATTCTTAATCTCCTATAGGTATGAATAACTGTCCAGCTGCATTCGCTAGAGGTACAGTAGTCATTGCTGTAAAATATTCTTTAGTTGAAAGTCAGAGAAGATGGACTAGATTATATACCCTGAGATCTCATCTTTCTTGGTGATGATCAGGTGAGTCTCATACCTTGGATCTCATTATTCCTCTTTAAAATGCTTATAGCTTTCTTTAATTATTGTCTCTACATATTTTTGGGTAGATTGGCCATTGGTGGTAGGGTTGGTGTGGACTTTCAAACCCTTAAGGTTGCTGATTTATCATGGGCATGCAGCCATGTTGGCTTTAAGCACATTTGCTCACAATAGGCAAAACCCCATGATGGGGCTTCTTCCAGAATTACTGCTGCTTCTTTATGATCAGACAATTGTTAAGGTAAATTTCAATTTTGGTGCTATTCATGTTGAAGGAATCCTTTTTTTTTTCCCAAGCCTATATTACTTGTCTTGTTATTCACATGTTGGAATAGTATTCAGAACTTATATGGTTCAGTTAGTGCACATCTTCATACTATTTGAATGCTTCAACGATACTGTCTTATGTATGTTAATTTTCTTTATTTTTTAAATGTTAATATTGTCTATTAGTTAGTTCGAGTTTGTAGGGAATTACCATGTTTATAGGCACCAGTTGAGTTATGGGCTAGTGGGAGTTGGCAATTGTTGATATTTGAGTTTTATTTGGATTGCTTTTAACGTCAGTGGTGTCCTAATTTTTAGGAGTAAGGTTATTGTAATCATAAGTTTTGGAAGTGGGTCCAATTTCTGCATTAATCAAAGTTGTATTAAATTTAGCAAAATTATTAATAAAATATCATCATATATTATTTCACTTAAAAACACAAGTTATGTAGGAGGTTAGAGTCACTCAAAGTGTTTCTTTTTTAGGTCTTAATTCCCTTGTAGCAACCGATAAAAATTCGTATGTATCAATTAGTATCAAAGTTAGGCATGGAGGAATAGGATGCATGGAGATACTGAACGAGATACGCTCTCTACTGATTGATAAAATGGAATGATCAAGGAAATGCAAGTGAATGTGAAATGTAAATCCTTGCTTTTGGTTAGTGATGGCTATGAACAAGAGAAGCCAACTTAGGGGTGATGAGCATTGCAAGCCCAAAAATAGGAAGACCATGGGAGCTTTACAAGATCAAATTATTTTAGCCTCACACAACTCGAGCATATAATAATTTTTACATTGGGTTGAAGAGATTTTTGCAGAACAAAAAGGCTTACCACCTTTGTGGATGCATGGTCATAAGATCCCTTTAATCCCGATAAGTCATCTAGAGTGTGAGAAGCAACTTGGGAAGATTGAGCCCATATCAACAATAATTTTCAAATTATGCCCTTGAGGACAACGACTGATTTTAAGGGGGCAGGAATGTTAAGTATTTTAAGTTTTTAAAAAATGTTAATGATTATCTATTATTTAGTTCTAGTTTGTACCAATGGAACTAAAACAATATTGTAAATCATCTAGAAGTTGGAAGATAACTTCCTTTTACTCATGTAATAATGTAATGGAATTAGACTATTATTGATTAATAAAAATTCCTTTGTGAAGAGGTCTGGCTACCTTGGATTAGTCACATATGAGGCGTGGCTACCTTGAATTAGCCATAGATTTTGTGCTTACTTCATAGTCTGGTTGCTGCTGCTGTATTTAGCCATAGATTTTGTGCTTTCTTCATAGTCTGGTAGCTGCTGCTTTATGTCTATTTGCAATTGGTGGTTCCGCATTTTTCTTCATTGAGTCCAAAATGATTGAGTTTTCCGTTGAGGAAGGGGATTCTTATTTCTTATTACGGATCTTTAAGAGAGGCCATACCTTGATGTGCTCTATTTTTATGGGGAAGGAGAGTGCAAACCGATTTTTGTTCCACTTGTAGGAATTGATTTCAAAGGAATCACCTGGTCATTATGCAAGAACGATTAGAGAAGGTGATATTGTTTTCATCCTTCAATTGGGGTCCAATGCTCATGGCATGCTTTTAATGGTTTTTGAACTTCTTCATGGTCAACGGAAGGGTATCATAGTGATACTTGAGGGAAGGTTGGTGTCTAGCGCGGCTTTGGCCTAAACCTGAGGAAAATCTTAAAACCAGCTTCTCTTACTAGTCAGGGATTGTTTCATAGAATACAGTGCACTGAAGGTTGAGGTGGTGGTGGTGGTGGTGGTGGTTTACAGACCTCATAATCACGGTGGTGCAAAAAATAATGGCAAGGATAAAGTTACTTTCTTTCAAAATTTGAAATCTTCAATTCCCATTACTCATACTATTCAAGGCAGGAGTTGTTCTGGGAAAGATACCGCACAATTTGGGGCAGATATATTGTCTAATATTAATGTGATTGCTAAAAGAGATTTTCTGACTCTCATTATTATGTTGCCAAATGTTGATTTGATGTTGGCTTTAGGTTGGAATTGGTCTTACTTTGGTCTGATGGGTGATAAATTATATATAGGATCCTGTGGTTAGAATCAAAGGATTACGTTATCTGCTCCTGCTTTCATTTACTTAATTGTTTTTTTGCTGTTTTTCTTGTATTGAATGTGGACCATCACTTCACTTACTGTTTCTCTTGATTAGAATCTTGTCTTGTTCGATAAGTTTTATGAGGGAAACCTGGAAGCCCAATGTATCTTTCTGTGCATCATGGATGAGAAGTGAGTTTTAGTTAACATGAATATGCAAATTCTCTTTATATTTTGAATTAATCGTTCAAAAGTACCCAGGAAATGGGCTTTGTTAATAGTTTGCTGTGGTGAATGGACTTATATGGTATAGTAGATAGACTTATGGTTATAGAGTATAGTAGATAGACTTATAGTTAAGACAGCATAACTTAAACAACTATAGCTTAAATTATATCTGCTTTTATCTTCAAGTTATGTCTAATTAAAACTAGATTCATTAAGATTGAGGTGACATCTTTATGCCTTCAATGCAGACTCCAGAGGATTGCGAAGAATTAAGGCAGTAATATATCAAGTTTCCTCTCTTCAAAGAAAGGGGCATCCTACACAAGATATGGTTAAACACCTAATCTCAATGAGGAATGAGGAGTTATAATCCTAACATATCTTATTGTCTAACTACTATGGTAAACGGTCTAGGTTTGTCATCATGAGTGGTGAGAAATTATATATAGGATCAAGTGAGATTCAAGTGATTACATATTGTGTACGGCTTTGACTTAGTTAATTGTTTTTTTATCTTTCTTGTGTTGAATGTGGACCATGACTTAACTGGGGCAGCTGATCGCAGCTAAATGTTAAGAAATGAATCACAGAAAGGAGTTCTTTTAGTAAAGTGTTCTATTAGATTGTGATACATTATGCTATCTTCGGGGGTTCATGTTTTACAGTTGTAGTGCTCCATCTTTGTGTTGGTAGTGTTTAATGTGGTAATGAGATTTGTTTTCGACCTGTGGTACAACTAGAAACTTTGCCTGTTTTTTGATATGTGATAAAGAAGCTTATCTTTATTGATAAGTGATACGAGGGTAAGTGAGATACCCAATGTACATGCATCATTCTGAGCATCAAGGCCTAGAAGTGAGGTTTAGTTAAAAATTTTTATATGCAGATTCTCTTTTTGAATGAATGGTTAAGTATTTGATAAAGTTGCCATTAATAGTTTGCTGTGGTGAATGGAGTTGGTTGGTCCATGCAATCGCTCACAATATTCACCAAAGAAGTGGCACTTGTATTTTTGGTGCAGATGGATTGTGCAGATTCTCTTGTTGATAGGGTACAGTATTGTTTTCAGTCTTAAAAGAATTATTCCAGAAATATTTAGGCTCATGATTTGACATGGTTTAATACTGTAATGGGTATGTTGCTGAACTAGTTTTTGGTTCATTCCTTGCTTTTATATATATATATATATATATACTTTTCCTGAATACCACTCTTGCTTCCAACGGGATCAAAAATCTTTTTGGAATGATACCAGATCAGTTGTAATACTGCTTGCTTAGTTTTAAGGAATCTGCAGCAACTTCATTGAAATCTTTGATGTGGATGAATTTATCCCCTTTCAAAAGATGTTGAAATCATTGAAGATCAGCTTCCACTTAAGGGTGGGAAAGCCGAGACTGCCTAAGTCCCTTATAACCTTGCGAGTTCGACCTGTTCTTATAAAATAAAATAAAAAAAGCACATAAGTATTCAGTTCCTAATGGAAAGTTGTGAGTTTTTAAACTTTAAGTAAAGTGCCTCTCACCAAAGTCATTCGTGCATAAAACCGTTTGCAGTTGAGCAAAAATCTTGAGTTTACCGTTCTTTATATGGCTGCACATGGTGGATGAGCAGCTCCACCGATCAGATGTAGGAACCTCATGAGTAAATTAACTAAAAGCTAGAGGCAAACTCAGGATTTGGGTCTGAATTCCCCTCTACACTTGTGATAGTTTTATTTTTCCAAAGCTTCTTAAGATATTATAAATTTCACCCAATATAACTTACAAATTTGAGGTATCATTAATTTAAAATTTTGTTTTAGTAGTATCAATCTAATCTATTCATTATTTCTCAAAAAAAAAAAAAAAAAAAATCTAACTTATTGATTGTTCTGGGACTGTACAATTTTGTGTCACAATTCGCTAGGATAAAAATGTATCCTCACATGTCCTACTATTACACTCTTACAAATTACAACTAAGTTTGGTGAGTTGCAAGTACAAAATTGTGCTAATTTATCTTACAAATTACAACTCAAATTGTGCTAATTTATCTTGCATTAATCATAGAAAACACAACTGGGTACAAATGAATGACCCTTCAAGCAAAGGCCACGTCACATACAATCGTAATCCAATACCAAGGCACTACGTGGCAACATCAATATCTGTTATTCACTCTCCTTCTCCAATATCCATTTCCTCTCTCTCTCTCTCTCTACTACACAGTTACAGAGAGCATGGCATTGAGGCTGCCCACTCAGCTGGCGACACCTGGCAAATCCCACCACCTCCATCACCACCACAGTAAAACCTCAGTGTCATGGAAGCGCACTATAGCACCGGACGCCGCTCATTTCTCTCCGCTTTCTTCTTCAACTTCCACCGGTACTACACTTTACTTTTCTTTCTTTCTTCCCTCCTCAGGCTCACCCCTTTTCACCAAACGAGCTGTGAGTTTTTTTTTGTTTGTTATTTGATGATGTATATTTGAATATTAGGGAGATGCAGTGTGGGGCCGAGGGTGATGTGCATGGCGGAGACAGTAGGGGTAGTGAACCTTGCTCTGGGGACCCCGGTGAGGCCAACGAGCATACTGGTGGTTGGTGCGACGGGAACTCTAGGAAGGCAGGTGGTGAGGCGTGCCCTCGATGAAGGCTATGAGGTTAGGTGCCTCGTCCGGCCTAGACCTGCCCCTGCTGACTTCCTTCGCGATTGGTGCGCAATTGTTGTCAATATATATATACTATACCTTCTCTCATGCTTTTGTTCATTTGAGAATAGGATCATGTCTATTGCATTTGAAATAAAGTGAGAAAGCCCATTTCACAATTAAGATTTTTATTTTGTTTGATTTGATAGCATACATGGTGCCAATTCATATAAATTTTTTGAAGATTGAAAAGCTGACATGGGGTGGGATTAGATAAATCTTAGGACAGATGGGTAGAGTACAAAATTCAAACTTTCTGATTTTGTTTTTTGGGATAATTTGTAATATTTTGACTTTTAAGGGATGAAAACAGAACTTATACCAAATTTCAGATAAAAAGTATTTGTGTATGTGTGCGCTTGCGTGCGTGTGTGATGACACTCCAGTCAGACACGGTGTTTGTTATTAAATTTCATTACAATCCGCCTTTTGCATGGTGCCTGGAAAGAGTTACTGAACATGATTGGAGGCTGCCACTACCACCATGGTTACCTTCAAATTTAAAACAGCTAAATTTTGAACAATAGATTGTTAACAAAGTAATATTTATCCACTAATAAGTGTCTCTGTTATATCAATTGATCTTGGCTGCACCTAGCTGTGGCAAATGGTTCGGTAATGATCAGATGCCTCATATTTAGGATTTTGCTTCAAAATTATGTTATTTGGCATAGACTACTCTTTTTGAGGAGTCTGTAAAGTTTTGGTAATTTCATGACAAATCTGAGGAGTGTAGGCACCTGAAGTTACATTAACAAATTGCCTTGAAAAGCTGTCGTTCTGTGGTAGACCACGTATATTTCACTTCGATTGTTTTATTGTTCAACTAGTGGAGGATATGTACATCTTCTCAATATAGATTTTGCTTCTTGTTTTCCTAAATCTTCTTTTCCAGGGGTCTGAATAAGTGTCATAAGTATGAATTTCTGCATGAGCATGTTGAGAGAATTTTCACTTCGAAAGGTTGGTAGTAGCATCTGGGTTGGTTGTATGTTGCTAAGTGTCTAACTTTACTCTGATGAAGTTCGAGGACTGATTTTAAAGTATTTATTGAGCAGGCAGGCCTTAGCAAACCAGAGACCATACCTGCAACATTAGTTGGTATTCATACAATAATTGATTGTGCCACAGGACGACCAGAAGAGCCCATTAGGAAGGTAAGTTTTGTGTTGAAAATTGATTTCATTCCTTTTTTGATGAAAGATTTGTTTCTCTCATTATGTTTCTTATAACAATCAAATCAGCCTAGACTTTTATACTATAAATTAATGCATCCTTTCAACTGGTGAGGTAGGAAGAGGTTGGGGATGTCAGTGTATTTCTTTCTTACAATTTTTCCATGTGCTGCTTAACTTAGAATGTGTTTGTACTGGTTTCTAGCTTAGCTGTGAAGATACATTTCTTTTGCTTCCTTTGGCTTATTACATTTTATTTGTTTCCTTCTTTGTTCATGCTTATTTTTATCATTTCAAAGTCTACAATGCTATTGTTCAATTAGTTCCATTTTCAGATTAATCAACAACAACTTCTGGAGTAAAAAGGTTCCCTTAAATTTGTCCAGTGGGTTCTAGCATATTTGAAGGATACCAGACAAATAGGGGAACAAGCTTGTGTGATGATTTCCTTTCAATAAATTGTCCCAGAATATAAAAAAGAAAGTTATCTCCTCTGACGTTTGAGAAGTTTTAATGTGTTGCAAACAATGCTGTATGATGGATTGTTTGGCCATATCTAATCCATTTTTTTTCTGTTTAGGTAGACTGGGAAGGAAAAGTTGCTCTTATACGGTATGCAAAAGCAATGGGAATCCAGAAGTATTTTTTCTTTTCCATCCACAACTGTGACAAGCATCCTGAAGCTCCACTAATGGAGATAAAGTACTGCACTGAGAAGTTTCTTCAGGACTCAGGCCTAAATCACATCATAATCCGGTTATGTGATTTCATGCAAGTAATTATCATCTAAATGAAAATTTTGGACATGCTCTTCTATAATATGATTTATGACATAGTTTATTTTTGACGTATCTCTGTGCTTCTGGTTATTGTCCTCGTACAATAGTCCTCCCTTTTCCTTATTCTTTCTCATTCCTCCTTAAAAATATAATTATTAAAAACTGATCATTAATATTTATGTCAAACGAAACTATTGCTTCCTTGAGATAAGTTTGCCAATTGAAGAGATGTATATATTGAGTTTGCTAATAGTTTCATGGAGAAAATTAGGCTGACATTTTTATAATATTATCTATCAAGTATGTATACAAATACAATGCCATAGAAATGTTCATGCTCATAAATGACTTGAGCCAGGGAGATGATTGTGTGAAACAGTTGGTTATTATATATGTAATGTGTGTGGATGATTCTTTCCTGCTTCTAAGGTGTTTTTTTTAAAATTTTTATTTTTTATTTTTTTGGTGTATGGCTTCAAATCTTTTGTTTCATATTAGAAACCAAGTGAAAATGCTTCATACCAATTTTCCAGGGCCTCATGGGGTAGTATGCAGTGCCTATACTAGAGGAGAAATCTGTATGGGGAACGGATGCTGCAACAGAAATTGCTTACATGGACACCCAGGTAAGTATTGCCTAAATTACTTACATGGACACCCAGATATTCTATTTGCAAGTAGAATATCTCGACAGTTTTTAATGACATTCTCATTGTGTATTAGAATATAGCTTGCTTGACATTTATAGCTATACGCAATGAGGAAATTAATGGGAAGCTTCTCACATTTGATGGTCCTCGTGCATGGACAACCCAAGAGGTGAAGAAGACTATTTTAACTTTTAAAATACCATAATCATTTACCTAGCATTACCCTAACCTTGTTTTTTCCTACTGTTCGTAGTTTTGACTCTTGTTGAACTGTTTAATTGTTAGACAACATAGGGAGGGAAATGGCAACTAAAAAAGAACCTCAAACCAGAATCTATTTATGAGTGGCTAGCTTTTCATTTCTTTTTAAACAAATTGTTTGTAACCGATTAACTTTTGGTAACAGCAGTACTTTCATGCACCCTGCTGTGTTGAAGGGTAAATCCTATACCATGTGGCCTCCTCTATGTGTGTGTGTGTGTGTTTGTGTGTGTGTGTGTGTGAGAGAGAGAGAGAGAGAGAGAGAGGGAATAAATGATCAATGGCTTTGGATAAAAGTGAATGTGCAGTCTCTTTCTTATTGTACATTAAAAGTGCGTTCTTGTTTTAGGTGATAACATTGTGCGAGAGGCTTGCAGGGCAAGATGCAAATGTTACTATTGTCCCAGTCTCTGTGTTGAGATTGACTCGCCAGGTGACTCGGTTTTTTGAGTGGACAAATGATGTTGCTGACAGACTGACATTTGCAGAGGTAATAAATTATTCATTCCTGTTTATTCCCATAAAAATAATAATATGCTTCCTGTGTTATTTAAGAACTGAATAAACTTGAAAAACATAGAATGAGGAAATAAATGGAAGAGAACAGCATAGCTGAAGAAGGGGTGGCATATAATATGCTAAGAAGTTATGTTCTCAACCGCTATACAGCGCTTGATCATAGACACATTGCAACATCTTGATTAGAAGGAGCATTTCTTTTGTTAATGGCTCATGTATACATAATTGAGATGACTAATGTCCTTATTGGGTGCATTTGTATTTTGTAGGTGCTCACAAGTGACATTGTTTTCTCTGTTCCAATGAATGAGACATATAAACTTCTTGGTGTGGATGTGAAATATGTAGTTACCCTAGAGAAATATTTGCAAGATTATTTCACAAACATATTGAAGAAATTGAAAGATCTCCAAGCACAGTCAAAGCAAACTGACATCTACTTCTGAATGAAGTCCATTTTGTAACTGTAAATGAATGTAGCCATGAATGTATCAACAAGTTTGATACCCGATAACAGTCATCAAAGAGGAATGCTATTCATTTAGATCCCTTTACCTCCCCCTTTTTTGTTTCCTTGTCCTCCAATCAGTAATGGTTTAGCCCAATGGCAACCCTACAAAAGTAGGTCACTTATTCCACACAAGCTCAATGAAATAATCATTAATGTTTCTCATAGAAATAACCCCTACTCTTTATACATCACCATTTTCTTCTTTCAGGGATTGGGCTGGTGTAAGCCAGGAAAAGGGTATGCATGGACCGGCCTTCAAAGTTTGTGTTTCCAAATTTTTGAACTAGGCTGGAACTGGAAGAACTATTTATCATTTGAAATCTGATCCAGCCAGTCCATGCCCACCTCGGCTTCCAAGGAAGTTATGTGTGAGTGTGATGGATGTAGGATAAAGTTAAAGTCAAAGAAACACATGGTCTAACAGGACTCGGCTAGTCAGCCTTTACTAATAGCCTAATTAAATCTTCCACTTTCTGTAAGTCGAACAGCAAACCTTCTTTTTTTACAAGTAATAATTATTAGAAACTAATGAATTATAGTTGATTTGATACTTCAAAGTTCAAACTAATTAAAACGAACTATTTAATACAAAATATGATATAACCGTAAAGTGATATGAAAAAGAAAAATTTATATTCCTTTTATTGGTTTGGAATACCATCAGTTTTCTTTCTCAAAAAAAAAAAAAAAAAAAAAAAAATACCGTGAGTTTTCTATTTTTTCCTCTTATTTATGAGTTCTATATTAATTAAAAAAATGCATTTTTGTATGGATCATATTTATGAATCTTTTATCAATCCAAATCTTTAAAATAATTGCGTTAATTAGTTAGAGCGCTAGCATTGACTATGCTAAAAAAAAAAATGATAATTTAACACACCAATTGGTGTGAAGATAGATTTAATTGAAATGGATTCTCATAAGCAAGAGATCGGAATTAGAAGTAAAAAAAAAAAAATCGAACTTTGATGCTAAGATACAAAATCTAATGTAGGGTCAATCCTCTAATTTGTTTTACTTTGGTCATCCATGTTAAGATGAAACTATCGTCAGAACTCACACAGAATGGTCATCCCAAGCTACAAAATATCAACAGTGATTTCACTACAATGAGTCAATGATGATACCCGCGAAAAGATTAAGAAAAAAAAAAAAAAAAACCTATAAAAACCAATATATAAACAATTTAGTAAAGATACGGTCAATTTGTAGATTTCTAACACTAAATTGAAACACGAATTAATTTAGGTTAAAGTCAAATTTTGATGTTTATTATACATATATAATTATCTCGAAAAATAAGGGGGAGAAAAAAAACGAATAAACAAACAAACATGAAAGTGCAAAAGGATAAAAATATTACTCCTTACTCAAATTACTGCTTGTTTATGCATAAGTGGCCTTGAGAATTGTCACAAGGTGCTCTCCATTTTCTTTCTATCACTCTTTTTTTACTGCCAAGTGATCCATGCACCTATCTACATTTAAACTCACTTATGTCCCCCATATTTCATTCTCTCAATCTCATGCCAACTTATATTTCTCAAATAATAATTAGGCGAAAACCACATTTTCGTTCTTACATTTTCACGTGATTTCCACTTTAGTCCCTAATTTTTATTTTACCACTTTTACTCTCTATCCTGTAAAATGCACCTTGTTTTTGTCACTGCCGTTACATTAGAGACGAAAAATACACACGTGGTAAACAGAGTGCCTTGTTGGCACACTAAAAGTTGATGTGGCCATTAAAATAATAATAAAAAATGTAATTTGACATTAAAAAATGCCATGTCAGCATCTAAATTAAAAACAGAATTAAAAACCAAAAATCATATGAATAGAGATCTAAGTGAATCTTGAACAAGAACAACAAGAACACAAACCTAGAAATTAAAAAAAAAAAAAAAAAAAAAAAAAAAAACCTCCAAAACTGAATTTTCAACACTCCCTCAACCTCACTCACTCCCTCACAACAAAACCCTCTCTTTCTCTCTGGCTCTCGGCCTAGCCACCGTCGCCGCTGCCCAGCCCAGTCCAGCCACCATCGCCACCCCTTCTCCCTCTGCCGCTGCCTCAGTCCCTCCCTCTCTCCTTCACGATCGTTCCCCCTTCTCTCTCTCTCTCTCACGATCTCCTTCACCCCGATTTGCCCTCCTTTCTCTTTCCCTCAATGTAAGTTTTGACTTTTGTGAAATTTGGGTTTGGAATTGGTGAAAGTTATATGGGTTTTGTGGCTTTTTTCTTCTAAGTGTAAATATGGGTTTATTATATTTAATGAATTATTATGGTTTTTTTGTGTGATTTTAGAATTATTTGTTCAATTTAGTAAATTTAAGTTCTTGATTGTTGATTTTGTTAGGTTTGGATGATGATGATGAGCGGTTGTTGTTGGGGATTCTTTGATTCTAAAAGATCTTGGTCAGGTTTAGCTAAAGAAAATAAATTTTGCAGTTCTCCTCTTTTTGAATTTTTTCTATTTTTTTTGTTTATTCAAATAGTAGAAAGGTTTCACCTAAACTTAGACAGAAACGATCCTTTGCGGTTGTTTGGTTCTTGAGAAAAGCAAAGAAAACTGGATCCTGAGAAAAGCAAAAGAAAACGAATTTTCAGTTTTGGAGGTTTTTTTTTTTTTTTTTTTTTTTTTTTAATTTAACTTTTGGGTTTGTGTTCTTAGATCTAAGTTTGTGTTCTTGTTCTTGTTGTTCTTGTTCAAGACACACTTAGATCTCAATTCATGTGATTTTTGGTTTTTAATTCTGTTTCTATTTTTTTTTTAAATTTAGATGCTGACGTGGCATTTTTTAATGCCAAATAACATTTTTTATTATTATTTTAATGGCCAGGTCAGTTTTTAGTATGTCAACAATGCACTCTGTTTGTCACGTGTGCATTTTTTATCTCTGATGTAACGGCAATGACAGAAATGAGAAGTGTTTTTCAGGATAGGAAGTAAAAGTGGTGAAAACAAAAGTTAGAGACCAAAATAAAAATTGAGTGAAAATGTATGGACAAAAATGTGGTTTTCGCCTAATAATTAATGACAACATTTTTTCGTTAATTAATAGTAAAGACACGTTTGATATTGATGTTGTGGAGACATGTATTATAAAAAGCATTAATGACTTACAAAAAGATATGTTTGCGTAATTATAGTTAATAGATGAAACATTGACTTTTTTTTTTTTGGGCATAATGATGAAACATTAATGACTTACTGTGTAAAGTTCACAGTATATTATAATTACTAGTGTGGGCATGCAAGGCACGTTGTTGCCTATACATTGGGTGTTTGTAAATATATCCTGAGCTTTAAAATTTAAAGTTGACACCTTATGTTAGTGTTAAATTTTTAATTTCCATCCCATTGTACATATTAGTTTAAAAATTTAAAGTGTAATGGACAACTAACCAATCCAAAATAGCATTTTGATCCAACTGTATTAGCAATACATTTAGTAAAAACAAGTCTTTAAAATCCCATATTAATCTATGTTGTAAATCCAAAAGTAGCAATACATTTAGTAAAAACAAGTCCTTAAAATTCGATAATAATCTATGTTGTAAACCCATAAGACCCCATAAAAGAAGAAGAAAATATGATTCTAGGTGATCATTGATGAAATTTAAAACACCTTGACAAAGTATCACTGCCAAATATAGTTAGACACATCCACTAACAAGCACTATGTCTACCTTGTAATCATAGTTGACTTTAGCCAATGGTTCTTTACAAAATCAAACAAGACATGTTTTCTATCTAAATTCAGCCACTATAGAAACTAAGCTTTCAGATATAGCTTTATGCTAGAAGGTGATAGTATGTAGTACACATTCACATTCTAATGAGTTTGTTTACATCTCTAACCTTCAATAGCACAACACTATGATTTTCTATCATTGTGAACCACTTGATTTTATTGCACTTCATCTTCCACTCTTGTAGAAAACCAAACCTTAGTATCAAGCCAAGGAAGGGTGCTTCCGCATCTAATGTGAGAGGAATCTCCTTGATCTTGCACAACCTCTTTGGTATGCTTCATACATCAACCTCTTTGCTGACTGTTCCAACTCCTAAATTGGTTTTAATCAAAGCAACAGCCTAGAAAGAGGGAAAGAATTAGAGAGTTGAAGCTTTAAAGGTTAAGAGTAATAGCATGTTTGATTAATTCAAAAGTCAAGCAAACACTTGATAGCCATTCAAAAATTGATAAAATAAGAAATAACATTTTTTCCCCTATAAATGCTAAAAATGCTAGATTAATCTCCATTGTGTTAGTAATGAGGTACAGTGCAATGAACAATTTTTTGAAATAAGCCACAATAACCGCTTTTGTCCTTTCACAATACACAAGGATCTCAATAAGACCGAAAAACTTAAAAACAACAACAACAATAATAATTATAGAGAAAGCATGACAAACCTCATATGTAACAACATCCTACAATTCGTCATTAGCAAGGATAAGATAAGAACCTCAAGGGAAACATCAATCTTTTCCTCCTGTAAGTTTTATAAAGATATTAGTAGCTAATTATTCACAAAAAACTGAAAATGAGAAGCATGAAAAGGGCACTCTTAACCAGACTAAATGTATCAACCAAAGCTCTCTTAAAGAGGGACTTGTACTACTATTGACAGGTGTCAATAAACAATATTCCTTTAGCAAAAAGCTAATTCACATATGTAGGTACATTGAGAAATGCCTATATAAATTTTGAACATTTTCAAATTAAAAAAGATTATTAGTACCTATAATTATTCTTGCACACACAAAGATAGTTACGATGTAGGCATAATAATATCAGCACTTCATTTGTTTTTCTCCTTAATAATAATAAATAAATAAACGTGATCTTAAGTTTTCATTTGGATCACCATTTACCATAGTAAGAAACCAAAACTTCCTTTACATAGTAAGTATCAAAAGTCAATGTTAAGAATCACCTGCACCTAAAATTCTGGATCAGCAGCATCATATTACGTCGAGAGTCCATCACCAAATGCACAAGAAAGGAAGAGCTCCTCAAACTTTCCAAGTTGGTGTAATATAATTTTAATCACCCAGACACATGCAATTTACTAAATCACCAAAAGTCTTGAAAAGTAATGTATGATGAGCCTACCAGCCCACATAACAAATTCACTAGCATTCCTCAATCCATTATGGCTCATAAGTTTGGTCTAGCTTGTGATCTAAAGAAACAAAAATAGTTGCAGAAAATCACAAGATGATAAACAAATGAGATAACAAATTAGCAGAATAGGAAACACATAACATTTTAACCGAAACCTCTCACATTAAAAAGATTTTATATAATATAAATTGTTTGCTACTCTCCATTATTAAATGGTGAGTACATTATCTACAATGACACACTAATCAAAGGACTCATACAATTAAATGAACTAAGTCTTCAGGATAATGAGAAACAAATCCTTGAAGGGATTTTAGAGTAGCAACAAATAGCACTAAACTATACATAAATGAATAAAAAAGAAATGACACAATTGGGTGTTTTCCTATAGCAAGCTAGAGCTTTGGTGGTGTTAGTAGCTCCAAAGAAATTGGAAATTTGGTAATCTCTTGACAGAATTCAAAATGAATAAACTCAACTCAAGGGATCATAATGCATTTTTTGCTTTATCCTTTTTTGTTCTTCTTTCCATTTGAATAGATAACGAGGGTCGAATTTTTTTGTTTGTTAAACATTACCTAAAGCATTCAAACACACATGTTGCATTCAATCTTGATAAAACTTAAAAGGTAATAGTGACTTAAGGGTTGAATTAAGAATTTATCAGGGTGGCATAGATGGAAGTTTCAAACTAATTTATTCTCTAAAAGCTAGTTTCAAAGTGGTCTGCATCACTTAAGTCCCAATATTGCTAGAAAAAACATTCACATGGATTATGATTATATAGAGTGTTCCCCAAATAATAGAATGAGACACAATAATTAGCTGATACGGAATACCACTTCATCCATTTCTTGGTGGGATAATGTCAGCGAAGATGATTTAAACATGATAAAAGTTGCTGATTCTAGTTTTTTTTTGCCCCTATTTTCTTTCGACTGGGATGGTGAAAATAATAATAAAGGCACATTAAACTTTAATTAACTCTTTAAATCACAAGAAATATATAACCATTCCATATCACATTAGACATCATAGGGTCTTTTCACTTCAAGTTATATAAAAGTCATGCAATTTTCTCTAAATATTGGTAAACTTATAAAATCTGTAATCCCAAAACAATGGGGTTTGTATCAAAATACATAATTTTCAAATGGGTAAAATCAAGAACAATTACCATATGTGTAGCTATATAATTGGGCAACATTTTTCTCCCTAAACATGGCCACGAACTCATCTAAAAATTCATGCAAGACAAAACAATTAGCTCATTAACAATAAAGTAAGCTAATACACATCTATTTTTCTAAGATAAAATAATTTAAATCAAACATTTGGACTCACTATTTAAGGAACTAAGTTTAGAGCTCACACAACTCAGCATGAGATTTGATTTCGTGCACTGGGAATAATGGCCGATCACATTGTCTCTAGTGTCGATCGCATTTGAGTTTCGTCTAATTTTCCACCATTTCCATAGCTCAAAGAACAAAGCCTCCTATTTTAACAAATATTTGCTTTGAGACACGTTGTTTCATTGCACCTTTAATTGCTTGTGTTAACACCAAAAGTTAGAAACTTTTTCACATCTTAAACAAAGAGATGAGCAAAAAAGAAATATAGGATTAAGAACTGGGTTAATCAAGAATTGCAAAATAGAGGTTGAGAGGCAGAGAGAGTTCCAGAACTCTCTAGCCCTCTCACTCTCTATTCCTGCCTTCTTCTTTTTTTCTTTTTTATGTGGTTTTTACATTTCAGCCAAACAAACCATTTTGACTCCACAAAAAAACAAAAATTGACTACACAAAAGCACTGTAGATTAAGTGCTGTACATTGAGCGATTCGGTCTTTTATATAGTTAGTAGATTTCTTAAAAAAAGAAAAAAAAAAAAAAAAGAAAACCTTTTTTTTTTTTTTTTTTAAAGAATAAACGGCAGAATAAGAAAACCTTGTCTTGCATGAAATTCTGCGTCATGTTGTCCAATACTGGCGTTCACACGCATCAAACAGGTTTAAAAAAACACCCATCACACAAAGAAGACGAGACAAAATATGTATAGATCACAGTGGGTCATAACTGATATAAGCTGAAAATAACAGTCAAAAAGCTGCGGGGGAGCTACCACGAAACTGGTAGGGGCACAGAGAAACCGAGTCTTAATTTAGAATAACCTCAAGTTTCAGTTTGTTAGTTAGATATGCATTAAGAAGTAGTAATTTGTTTCTCTAACAAAAAAAAAAGAAAGAAGTAGTAATTTAATTTATTATTTCTGTATTATTTTGTTAGTATTAAATAAATGTTAGTTTGAATTTTTGCATGGAACAGTTTAATTAAATTTATATCTTGATACATTTCTTATTTTAGAATGACAAATATTTTTGACAAATGTTAACAAGCACCGCACTTGTGCTTGTTAAGGTTGTACTAAGATGAGTTTCATTTAATAAATAATTAGATAAATAAAAAAATGACATAAAATTGGTCTTATTAGTTCTTTTAATATTTTTTTTCATCTCTATAAAATGGACACTACATAAGAAAAAAAATAACATAAAACTAAAATAAAAATTGTAAAAAAAAGATGTCAAATCGATGTTGACACATACATGTGCAAGCTAGGTGATATGGGAATGTGCAAGCTAGGTGATATGGGAAGGGGATAAAAAAACAAATTAGATTGTTTGCGACAGATGAGAGAATGTGCAAGCAAGGTGACATAGGAAGGGGATAGAAAAACAAATTAGAAAAAAGTTAAAAATTGATGTTGTGTTGACACAACGAGTGTCAAAGATTTGAAATTTAGCACCAAGTCCCAGTCTCCCACCCTATCTATTAAATCTCTCTATGTATACATTAAGGGTCCGTTTCGTTCTTCCTTACCTTCCTTCTTTCTTTCTCTCTTTTTTTCTTGTGCTGGATATTTTGTTTCAGAGGTAGAGAAAGAAACTAAAACAATTTTTCCTTCCACCTCTCTCTTGTTTATTGTCCCTTTTTTCTTTCTTTTCTTCCATATATCTTTCTTTCTTGTGCCATATGTTTTTTCACAGAGGTAGAGAAAGAAACAAAACAAAGAAAGAAGGTCAAAAGTTAGACCAAACTCTTTTTCCACTCATGTCTCAATCTTTCTTTCTTTCTTGTGCTAGATATTTTGTTGCTCAAATCATGCACGCCTTTTTTATTTTTATTTTTATGATATAGCACCCACAGGAATCATAAAGTTGTAAGGGATGGAAAACGATCAAAACCCAGTTCCAGTGCATACAAATCCAAGAACAATGGAAAACGATCAATCTCAACTGGATCCAGAGCAAGGTATAAATAATGAGTTCTTTTCCTTACGAAATCACTTTTCTTTCATTTCTTGTTGTACTGATAATGGATGATGACAACAATAATATATATATTTGAGCAATCACGTTCATCCATCGATATATGTTGTATTCACAATCACAGACTGAAAAATGATTAGGGTTGAATACATTTCAAATTCATATGCTCCTATTTTGAGTATTTTCCCATGTTTTATTTTTTCCCAATATAACTTTTCATTTATTTAATGGTTATTTTATTTTATTTTCTCAATAATTGAACAATATAGAATCGACCCAAGTGCTTTATTTCCCTTGGCTGTGAAAGGATGCAAGTGTTAGTGTTAATTGACTGAGTCTCACTGACAACTGGTTCTCTCTCTAAGGTATATACTAGTTTTTGTAATTGACTGACTCTCACTTGACTACTGGTTCTTTCTCTTTTTGCATAAATATTTTTTTGGAGGAATGTATAATAGGCAATTTTTTTTCTTACAATATGTGGGGAGTGGAATAATCAGATAATAGTTGCATGGTATTTAGTCCTTTGTATAATTGAAAGACTAAAAATGAGAAAATGACTGACTGAAGACCAGAAGACCAAACACCCAAATCTCTTATTCTCTTGCATTATATGCTTCAACTGATCACTGTTTGAGAATGTAGAGTGTTATTTTGGAAGAAAGGAAATGATAACATCATATAATTCTGGTTTCCTTTGCACCTGTCTAAGTTGGTTGGCTCAACTATTGCCCGGTAGGAATTTGTGTCTAGTATAAACTATAAAGCTTTTTAAAAAATGTTTCACCCAAGCCCAGCTTACAAATTAATTGGCTAGTTTTACCTAGTGGATATTTTTATTTCACATTAGTAAATTGACTTTACGAATTGAGCACTATTATCAATTAAATATTTTTTATGCTTAAACTAGTTTTAGCAACAAGATTCATAAATCATGAAAAATTACTATTAAAAATAGACTTTCACCATTATAAGTATAATATAGTTCGATATTTGAACTTCCAAAAAATTGTCAAATATTTTTTAGTTGTGTTAATGGCTAGTAAGGACAAGAAAATTAGTAGCCCACCAATTTGTTCATAGAGTGATTGTATAGTTGTAATCATACTTAATCCTCCAAATTTCACTACAACTATGAAATGAGTATTTTCGACCATCAATATATTATCAAAACTAGGTATCACAGCAAAATGGAAGATAATATCTTAATAGATTTTTTAATTTTGTAATTGAAGATTATTTTTTAACACACTTCGATTTTCTTACATTGAAATGAAAATTGTTATGATAATTAGTACGAGATTAATCATCCATAATTTCTGAGATTTAAAAGAATAATTGCTTTGTGTATTAATAAATAGTTATTTTATGGGGGCTAATTTGGATCATAAAGAATAATAATAAAAATAAAAATGGTTCATACTTCGGCCCCTCAATAGAAATCTGGACTCTATCCTACTTTGATTCCTACTAATACGATAAAGATTATTACAAATTTTTTTTTTCCATTTTAAATGCATGGGAATATTAATGAATTTAGAAATTTTGCATTTTGTTTTTGAAGGTCCGTCTTCTTTAGAGTCGGAGAGATATGGAAATGAAGGACCATCAACATTTTTTTATGGTCTTTCACCTCTCAAATCTGTGAGACCTGAGCATGAAGGTTCATCATCATTTTTTGAAGGTTTGCCTGATCTAGACACTAAGAGACCTTATATAAGAACATCATTTTTTGAGGATCTGAATACTTTTGAACCTGATGAACAGTTTCAAATTCAATCAGGTTTGTGTTTCATTCAAAATACGTGGCGATGTATTTAGAAATCTCCCATTTTTGTTGTCTATTAATCTTGAAGCTTTTCCGCTACTTGTGTACATGGATTGTTGATCATCACTGAATAAGAAATTTTCTATTGTGTAGATACTGCTCACCAACAAGTGAATAGCATCATTCCCGAAAGAAGAGAAGAGGTTCCATTTTGAAAATATAATTCAATTTCATGTTACTTTATCTTTAGTATTTAGGTTACATGTGCTTGCTGAAGATGACAACAAAATTATATATGATATATTTAATTAATAAGTATATCAATAAATAAAAAGTAAAATTAAAAGTTTTGTAGAAAAGAACTTGTCTGATTTAATTATAATTTGTTTAGAGATGATCAAACCTAATTTAATCATGTTTAGTATTGAATTGTTTTATGAAAAAAATTATGAATTCTCAAAAAATTAAACTAATATAGTTTAGAATTTATGTAACTCTTAAATCAAATTAAAAAAAAAATTGAAGTTTTTATTATTTATCTAAAGGTGGATTTTTATAATTTTGACTGTTAATAATAAAAATTTATTATGATTGTATTTATATATAAAAATATTTGTTATGATAAAATAAGATTCTAGTAGAGCTTGTAAATATAGAAAGTTTTAATTATAGAAAATTTATGTTGGGTGTACACGTATGACTGAAGTCCCACATTGAATAAAGATTAAAAGAATAAGTAGTTAATATAACATAATTGAGCACGTGTCTATTGGGTTTAGACATTTTGGGTTAAATTGTGTCTCTATATATTATATTAATAATTAATTACTCAATTAATTTATCAAAAAAAAATTATTTACTTAACGAAGCTCCCAAAGTGTTTATCTCCTCAACAATTTAAACTCGATTAAAAAAAATATTTATTAGCATTTTTACTCAATTCTTAGCATAATTGAATTTGGTTACTTTTACTCAATTTCTAGCATTTTTTTTTCTCGGCAGACAATGTGATATATAAGTATCCTTATCGTTCTTTTTTTAGTATTTTATTATTGTTATAATTCAAGTCATATTTATATACTTAATACTGGACATGATTACCAGGCCTTCCTAGCTAGCAACGAATGAGGAGTTCTATTTTAGCGGATCATTTCATTTGCTTTTTTCATTTATATCTTATAAATTTTAATTTCCTCAGAAGGAGACAATGAAATCGAAGAAGAAGGCAAAGAAATGGAAGAAACTGAAAGAGTTGTATTAGCAAAGTGAGCAATGGATGCTGGAAGAGGAGGTGGTGAATCAAATTATTAGCAGGGATACATAAACGGTGGAGAATGAAAACAAAGCCAAGAAAATTCAACATATATAGACAATAATAGGGGTGACAAAATTGGATACAACCTACGAACTTAGCATGAAATTAGTAAGTTATGGGTTGAGGTTTAAAAAAAGGAGTCGGGTTAGTGTTCAACATATGAAACCCGTTTGACTCGTTTAACATGTTTAGTTAAATGACATTTTACTAATATACTTTTCAAACTCTAAGTATATAAACTTATTAGTTGTTATGGTTTATTTTCTTTGATATATTGTGATATTGAGATATGTTTTAGTTTTGAATGATTATTTGTGATGCAGTTACTCGTTGTTCTAAATTTTATATTAAAAATATTTATTTGCTTGTTTTTTCATAATTTTTTTTTTCATTTTTTGATAAAATCTGATAAACATGTTGATGTGATTGACCCGTTTAATGAATAGGTTATGTTAGGGTTGAGGAATCTTGACTCGTTTAGTAAAATATGTCGGGTTAGTGTTGAACTATATAGTCTGATACTCATAAGTTGACACGATGCGAACTCGACATGCAAACTCAAATTACCACCCCTAGACAAAAATGTAGCCAAAAACCAATGTGAATTCATGTGGAGAGAGAGAGAGAGAGAGGTGTGGATGTGAAAGATGTAGTTACCTTAGAGACATATTTGCAAGATTATTTCACAAACATATTGAAGAAATTGAAGGATCTCAAGCACAGTCAAAGCAAACTGACATCTACATCTGAATGAAGCCAATTTTTTAACTGTAAATGTAACCATGAATGAGACAACAAGTTTGATACCTGATAACAGTCATCAAAGAGGAATGCTATTCATTTGGATCCCTTTACCTCGCCCCTTTTTGTTTCCGGTCTTCCAATCAGTAATAATTTAAACCAATAGCAACCCTACACTTATAGTTAAAAAGTAGGCCACTTATTCCATACAAGCTCAGTGAAATAATCATTAGCGTTTCTCATAGAAAATGAGAAATAACTCCTTGACTTTAGCACACTCAATAGATACTAGCGCTCTTAATCCAGTGTAGTACTAAATTCACATGGCCGGCTTCAAAGCCACATGAAGTACTTGTTTTTATTTTTATTTTTCTTTAAAAAAATTTGGATAAAAATATGAAATACTTGTTAAATTAAAAAAAAAAAAAAAAAATCTTTATGCACAAGATAAGCATTCATTTAGTATTAACAAACCGTAACAAAGACAAAGATACAAAATCATTATTTCTTAATACACTACTATGTTTTCATTGTATATATATATATATATATATATAAACATGTGGTCATTTATGAAAAGGAAACTCAATGTTTTTTTTTTTTTTTTTTTTTTTTTTTTTTTTAGTTTTAAATTTTGGAAACCATTTATGATTGACTGCATATTAAATGTCATAATGATGTTCCTTTTAATGAATAAAATTAAAATATCCATCAAAAACTCATCTTTCATTTTGTTGCAGATGCTAGTTTTAATAACATTTTTAGTTTGAGTTTGATGGACTGACCAAAGATTTTAGTTCATAGATTAGTTTTGATTCAAATTTTATTAAGGACTGGGTTTTCTTTTTTGGTTAAAATTGGTTGATTCATGATTGTGCTAAATTTTCTTTAGCTTTATTATTGGTGAATTTGTTGTTGGCTGATTTTTGTGGGCTTGCTAATTTTAATAGATCCATAAATTTTTCTTTATAACCTTTAAGAGGGACAAAGTATTGCTAAGGGAGGGGAACAAATGTAACTTTTGGAACCAAATTACTTTTTTTTTTTTTTTTTTTGATGAACTGGAACCAAATTACTAAAATCAGTATCCATATACTAATGTGTGTATATATATATATATGTATGTATGTATGGATATTCAAAATATGGGCAGCCGTCCCTGTCTGCATGTAATGTGACAATTTTATGATCCTTCTGTGTCGGCCACTCGGCTCACAAACTCAAGAAAATATCATGGTTTAATAATTTCACAGTCCTTTGCCTTGGTCGTTAACGTACGTAGGACCCATATGATTAGGTCGTCAATGCTGGCCATTCATACTAAAGGAAAAAAGGTAATCTTCTTAGTATCAATCTTTTTAATGTACGAGGGTGTGATGGGCCAATAACAGAGATGATTCAGCAAAAAAAAAAAGCCAATAACAGAGATGGGGTAGTAGGAACTAGGAAGCAACAAATTAAGTCAAAGTGATTATTCAGCAAAAAAAGGAGTCAAAATGATTAATTAAGTCAAAGTGATTAACCAATAACAGTTTAATTAACAAGACACCCAAACAATTATGTGTTTACGGGAAAAAAAATCCGTTAACGGCAAAATCTCTCCAAAAAAACAAATAACATTATTTTGTCTTTGTCCCATAGGCTCATTCGTCTCTTTAAACAAAACAATGTTTGTGGGTCCCACTTAAAAACTAATTCCCTTTTTACCTCCTGCATGTTCTTAATTTCTTAGGCGGCTGCAATTTTTTTTCCTCGTGGTGCCTTTGTCACACAATTAATTACTTTGAATTAGAGTATCTACATAATCATAATAATAAAAAAATAATATTTAAAATCTTTTATATCAGACTAAAACCCTAGCATCCTTATTGTTTTCTCTTCTATCTTAACTTTTTTCACAATTTCAAACACTTTATTTTTGCCATAGACCAAAATTTTAACTTCTTAGATCTTACCACTTAAAAGAATAAAGAAAGAAATATTGAATTCTACATAACTTTTTAAGAGTATTCAAGGCCATGAAAGTAGAACTTTGCAAGTTTGTCTTGGTCCCATAGGCTCATTTGTCTTTTTAAACAAAACAATGTTTGTGGGTCCCACTTAAAAACTAAATTCCCTTTTTACCTACCGCAGTACCGCAAGTTCTTAATTTCTTAAGCTATTGCAATTTTTTTTCCTTGGGGTGCCTTTGTCACACAATTATTTACTTTAAATTAGGGTATCTGTATAATCATAATAATAAAAAATAATATTTAAGATCTTTTATATCACACTAAAACCCTAGCCTCCTTATTGTTTTCTCTTCTATCTTAACTTTTTCACAATTTCAAACACTTCATTTTTGCCATAGACCAAAATTTTAACTTCTTACTTCTTACCACTTAAAAGAATAGAGAAAGAAATGTTGAATTCTACATAACTTTTTAAGAGTATTCAAGGCCATGAAAGTACAACTTTGCAGGTATATTTCTATATTCTTAACATTTTTACATTGATTTATTTTAAGGAATCAAACCACATGTTTGAATCCTATGTCTTTAAATTAATCTCTTGATTCGATTGTTATTAACTGTGAAGTGATTTTATTTGTTTTAATTATATAAAATGTGTATTTGTAAGCAATTAAGATTATGACGAATCCTAATCACAATAATGATTTTCAAATCAAATTCTAAACAAACTTGTTTCGAGGTATATTTTGCAAATCTTCCAATTAAGTAAATTAGAATAGGTATGCAAATATAAATTAAAGCTTATATTATATTTGTTCTTGTATGACAATTACATTAGTATATAATTTTTTTTATCTATTTTGTTATTTATATTGATTAGTAATATTTAGATTAATTTTACTTTCAATCTAGTCTTTCAATTTTGCCCCCCATTGAACTAAAATCCTGACTCCGCCACTGTCTTCAAAGGATAAGTCAATTTGGAGAGGGTGTAGGCTAAGATGCACAGACATGAACACGAATATGGATTTGGGTACATGTACAATATAGTGACACAAATTTTTTTGAAAAATTGTAACATGATACAATTGATTGGACATTGTTACGACATGAATCTGACACGGGTATGGCATCCCAGATGAAATGTTTGTGCATCTTAATTCGTAAATGTAGATATACAAGCTACAATAATTTCTTCCCCAAAGGAGTTTGGTAGTCTCAAACTTCTGTTTGAATTTTAATTAGGGTTAATTTTTGTAGATATATGTGTCATAATTGAGGCTTGATTGGATATATATAAGATCAACAAAGAAAAAAAAAAGTCTAAAATTTTTTCTCTAGTGAAAATTCGCTCGAGCCAATTTTAGGCGAATGTTTCTGTGTAAGGGTAACACTTTTCAAAATCTGTTGAACTCACCTAGGGATTTTCACTCAAACAAATATCTTGCTTTACTTGATCCTCTTTTGACAAAATACAATTACAAATGGACAAAATTTTAAATACATGGAAATAATGCGATCACAAATAAATTTTTTGACACGAAATATAGCTATGTGCTAACACAAATATCCGGACAAAAATGATTGCATAGCTATCATTATATCTGTAACTTGATTGTATGATGTTTGAGCATTGTTAAATAATATTCGATATATAATTATATACGCACATTAAAATCATAATGAATGCTTTCTCCATCCACCGGTAACTTGCATGAGACCAATCATGTTCTCTTTAAATTAATATAATCTACATGACGTAAGTTCTAAATAATTTATCCAGTAAAGTCTCTTGTCTTAAAATAAAATATTTAGAGTTCAATTACTGCCCATATTAGAATCAATTGGTGTATTGGGCAAAATACCCAAGTTGATTAATTAGTCAAATTATATGATTCAATGCCTCCTCTTTACTGTTAACAAATTTATTAAATGACAATAATTAATCTTAATTTATTCATTTATAACATTAAGTGAACATAGAAAAGTATACAACAAACAGATGTGGCTTTGCATAATTACTTGGAGCCTGATTAGCCTCTAATGCACTACGACTGTGGGACATAACCAACAGCTTTAGTGTCCAAGACAATCTACAATGAACGATACTCAAATAAAGGCAAGAGGAGAATTGGATATGCTAAATACCAATATTTTTAATTATTAGTGGATTTCATACTCTGAATAAGATTTTTATGATAATTTTAACAGCTGCCATGTGTGTGCAGTAATGGAACTAGGATTTCAAGTCGGAGAGCAAAATTAAAAGACAAAATTGAAGGTAAAATTAATCTAACAAATATTAATCAATACTAATAACAAAATAAATAAGTGACTATAATATTTTTTTATAAGATATAGCTACTATAAGCTGTCAATTAAAGATAACAGCTTACTGTAGTTAAGTTATTATTTCTTTTAGTTGTAGCACCTTTGTTGTGACCTACTTATTAGTTTTTTAGTTGCAAATATAGTTTTTTTGGGCATTATATCATCTTTAATGTGAATGCTAAATTTGACACAAAAATCTACTTTAGCTATGTATTGAAGTCCAATCCGGTTGTGGAAACGTGTTATACTTATACAACAAAGAAGAAACTTAAAAAAATTTAAGTTTAGCTAAAAAGTCATTTTCAACTTTGAATGTTCAATACATAGCTAACTAAATTCTGTCCTTTCGTGTCAGAAGAAGACAATTTTGCCTTCACACAGGAGTCCAAAGCTTTTGGAATCTTCACAAATTACCGCCATTGTGACCCACCATCGAAATCCACTAAAACAGACTGGAAGTCACAGGGAGATCGAGTTCAAAGAGAGGAGAAAGAAAGAAGAAAAAAAAAAAGGAGGAGAGAAACGGTAGGTCTGAACAGAGAAGAAGGAAAGAAAAAAAGAGGAGAGAAATAAAATATGTTTTTTAAAGAGAAGAAGAGAGATAAATATGCATCAATTGCCATAATGCCATGCAGTCATAGTCTCATAGATTACAAATGTTTTTGTCCACACCGCCAAAATATGTATAGACAAGGGGCCATAACTCCCAAAATTATTTAAATGGTGTATATATAGATATATTAGATTTTAACCTTCGAACTAAAAAAAAATTGTACTTGACTGCTCAAAATGATATTAAACACATTTGAGACAATAAATATTATTAGTTGATTTACAAATTATCGAAAATTTCTCAATTAAAATATTTGATTTTACCATCATTCCATGTACAAATATATATTGTTAAAATAGACTTCTCAATAATTTCAATTTTTAAAATAACCTCAAGCTTCATTTTTTTTAGTTAGAAATGCATTAAGAAATTGTTGTTTTTTTTTTTTTTCCTGTTTATATTTAGTTAATATTAAATAAATGTTAGTTCGAAATTTTCATGTATTAGTTTAAATTTATATCTAAATACATTTCTTTCTTCTTTCTTTCTTGTGCTAGATATTTTGTTTCAGAGGTAGAGAAAGAAAAAAAGAAAAAAGAAAGTGGTATTAAAAAGATGTAGAGAAAGAAAAAAAAAATAAATAAATAAAAGAAAGCGGTACTAGAAATGAAAGTCGATCAAAAGTGGCTTAGAAAGAGTAGTGTTATTGGAATGAGGTATTAGAAAGAAAATAAAAAGTCAGACCAAACTATTTTTTCACTCAATTGCAATCTTCGCGCCAAGCAAGTACAAAAATCTCTATATAAACCCTATCCTCCTTTTCCTGTTTATTGTTCTCTTCGTTCGTTCTTTCTTGTTCAAATCACTTTGGCATCAACAACAACGTAACAACTATAGCCCTAACAGCAAGCTAGGCATCATAAAGTTGAAAGTTATGGAAAACGATCAAAACCCAGTTCGAGTTCATACAAATTCATGCACAATGGAAATCGATCAATCTCAACTCGCTGCAGATCAAGGTATCTTACATATAAATAACAAGTTCTTTCCCTTACGAAATCACTTTTCGTTCATTTCTTCTTGTCATTCCAGGTAAGGAATTTTTTTAGGGTGGTCCTAAGAGACTTAAGTTATACATAATTTAATAAAGAGGCAACTTGAATATAAAGAGTTCACAAAAAAAAAAAAAAAAAAAAAAAAAAAAAAAAAAAAAAAAAAAAAGAAAAGAAAAAGAAAAAGAAAAAGAAAAAAGGCAAATACATAAAATATTACAATTTTTTTTACTAGTAAAGAGAAAAAAAAAAAAAAAAAAAACCAATAAGAGATAAAGTGGAAATTGAAAATGTTAATATGAAAATAATAAAGTAATCACAATAATTTCATAAATTAGAATTAGTAATAGCTTACCACATAAGATTTATTATGTAAATATTGTGGATGTAACATTACTATTATTTTTGTTAGAATTCAAATTCTTATGATTTTTAGATTATGTTGTTTAATATTATTATTAGGGTGATCGAAATAAATTTATATAATATATAATTATAGACGACTAAATTTCTCGGTTTGAAATAAATCAAACAAGTAAAATAGTTTCACAAATGCGAATTTGTATTGATTATGTGGTATAATTCTCTGTGAATACAAAAGAGTGATCATCTGATTCGATCTCCTTGCAAGACTTATTGATTTGGATTTGTGGTATGTGATTTTGATTTGAACACAAAATATCCTTCAATTTGGTTGAGGGATGGATTGAAGATCGCTGAAACGGAATTACAATACATCTCTGGCTATGAGCTTGTTAGAAATCCTTTGTTCTTCACGTTCTTGGTGTTCTTTGTGTGTTCTTCGTTTTCGAAGGTTTGTGGTGGAAATTCTTTTGGGCTTTAGAAGCTTGGATCCGTAAAGTTTCACTGATTTATGATTTGTTGATGTTTTCGGACACTTTAGGCTTGATTCCCGCAAACTTTTGGATCTAGGTAGATAGTTTGGATGATTCTACTTCGAATGTTCTTCGATTTTGAGGTTGAAGTTCTTGAAGGCTTTGAGGCTTGATTCCTACAGAGCTTCTATACTTCTGGTGCTTCTGAATCTTCTCTGATGCTGCTTGTGCTTCAGATGGCTTGGTCCTCTTCTAAATGTCTTAGGAAGGCTTTTATTTATAGGAATTTGAAGGTGGATGAGCGACACGTGGCGGAGTTTGATTGGTGACACATGTCACAGCCTGTTTGGTTCGCCTATGTCATCGCTTACACGCGCTGGATTGATTAAGTCATTGCTTACACGTGTGAGGCTGCTTGTGTCATTGCTTACACGTGCGAGCTGAATATGTCATCGCTTACATGTGCGAGCTTTGTAATTGGTTGTATTTTGTGGACTTGGTAGTATGACGTGTCAGCTTGTGATAGGTCGAAAATTTTCCCTCTCTACAAATGCCCCCTCAAGACTCGTTCACGCACACAGTTTCAGAGTGTGGTGTGGGAATGAGTTTCGAAAATGGATTTTTACACTTAGCTCTTCAAATGAAGTAATTGAAGGTGGTGGAGCTTTTAGCAGGATGAGATAATTTCCGAAAAGTAGACCCACCCATATGAAAGGATTTGATGAGACCGAAAAAGGGTCTGCCAGTATTTGAATGTACTTGCATGACCGAGCCTTCTCAGCAAAAGTTAAGTTGGAGTAATTTCAAAAAGAGTGTTCCATGGTACTTGAAGTGGGTTGGTGAGGCTGAAAGTTGTTTGCAAGAAGTTTGATGTATTTGCAAGACTGACTCATTTCGGTAGAGGTTAAGATGAGGTAATTTCAGAAGAGTATTTTGGATCATTGGTGGTGATCACAGGGAGTAGAAGATGGGAAAGATGCGAGGATGGTGGATGGGTATAGCATGCAGAGTCATGAGGCTAGCCTCATGTTTTTAAGAACTTCTGATGAAGTTATCTCGAAAGAGTATACTTCGGATTACAACGAGGACATGTGGGAAAGTGGTTGAATGCGCATGCGTTATTGCATCATTCAGGTTAAGTTGAGGTAATTTTAGAAACTTAGGGATTCTAGGGATGTTGATAATTGTGAGAAGAAGACGATGGAGATGAAGTGGAGATGGTGACTGTGTGAAGAAGATGGGGATGAAGCAAAGTGAATAGGTGAAACATATGCCACCATGGCGTTGGCCCTGTATGTCGGGGACCCTCTGGCGTAGATGTTTATGGGAAGTACAACTTGGGATCCGGAACTGACTGCATGCTGAATGAGGTCTGGCGGCAAGTCATCGAATGTGCATGTGTGATGGGACCATGCCGACGGACGTTAAGTTGAAATAATTTCAGAAAAGTACCTTCTAAAATACTTTAAGCTGAATTTAAGTTGGAGTAATTTCAGAAAGTGTGCTTTGAGGTACCAGCAACGATGACCTTTGGGTCCCACACTGGTGGGGACATGGAATATGGCTTTGGTGACCATTTATCGGTTCCAAAGGTTGAATTCTGATGAGCTGGTGCCTTGGATGTTGTTTCAAGTGTTGGATGAAAGACAATTTGTAGGATACCCCAACACTTTTTACCATCTTCATTCACTATTTCTTGCTGGAAAAGCACAAAAGAATGAAAGATGGAGTTAACTTGTGATTCTAATTTTAGAAACCAGCCAAGTTGCTGTTTGTTTCGAACCGTTGCCTCTGTTGGAAGACCAAGCAATTGGAAAGAGACTACGGGAGACCTGAGGTTAGGAACAGGTGCCTCTGCTGGACTTGGATTTCCTAGCCAACCAAGTTTGAGGAAGCATGGAATCGCAATGCAGACCGTGTTATGAGTAATTTTATGAACAAATATGGTCGTTAAAGGGAGAAACAAAATTTTTTTGGATCTCAAAACTACAATGATGTTGTGAAGAGGGTTTCTATCGAACCATGAGAGGGTTGATTTCAAACGGATTATGAAGCAATATTGGTTGCTAAGTGTTGGATATGATGAGGCCATAGTGAGAAATGGTTGTGAGAAGGAGGACTTGAAAATTTGAAAGAAGTAAATCTTCATTTCATGATTCAGTGTGTGTTTTTTTTTTTTTTTTTTTTTTTTTTTAATGAATCTGGCCCTTCTATTTATAGTGGAGAAACGAAGAATGGTAGGTGGGTAGTTGAGAATGGCGGTTGAAAATTTTTAGTGAGAATGGTAGATTTTTGACTGGTAGGCATCGAACGGTAGGTGGGAACGGTAGGCACCGAACGAGAGTGGTAGGTTGAACTAGTGACCCGGTGTAATTTCAAGTTCAAGACATACTTGTGAGAGTTCATTTGTACTTTGGAAGGAAAGCCTTGCCGAAGTATGGAGAATAACCTTGAGGGAATCTAGACCAAGTGGATGAATCTTAAATTTTTATTTTGGGAGCTTAATTTTTGGACATTGCTAGTACTTCGGAGAAGTGGGTCACATAGGTGTTTTCCAAGTCCAAAACAAATAAGCGGATTTCAAAATTAGAATTTATGTGAAAATTTGAATAGGAAAAGCTTTGCTTGAACGTCTTGATTCTTGGTCAAAGTTCACATTAAAGCCAACAGCTGTAGAATCACACTATTTGAGCAATTTTAGATTCTCAAATGAAGAAATAGACCCCAAAATTGAAATCTATGCGAAAAATTAGGCAAGACAGGTCCTTCTTGAAAATTTTGACTTTTGGTCAGGATTTGTGCAAAAGTCAACTTTCTGGAAATTGGATAATTTGCACAATTTTCAAGTCTCAGACAAAGAAACGGATTCCAAAATCGGAATGTACGTGAAAAACTGAGTGGGACAAGCTTCTTTGGAAAATTTTGACTTTTTGGTCAAAGTCAAAGGTCAAACTTGGTCAAAGCATTTTTTTTTTTTTTACAGGCGGTTTGGATCCCCGTCAGATTTTCGAGTCAGTCCTGGTCAAACCGGGTTTGCTGGACAAACGGGTCAGACCGGGGTAGTGGAGGATGATGTCATCCATGACGTCATACCTCTGGGTGCATGTGTCAGCGCCAGCGCGTGAATGCACGTGAGTAAGGTGCCAGCGCGTGTGAGCGCGTGAACGGTGAGGGAGGCGCGTGGAAGTGCGTGCACTTGGGGGAGTGAACGCCGGTGGTGCCGGAGGCGCGTGGCAGCTTTTTTGGCCTTAATTTTTTTTGGTTTTGTTGATCTAAGGCCGTAGAAGACTTCTATGGTATCAGTTTTGTAAAATTGCGAACAGATTTTCACAGTTTTTGAGAGACTAAACCGTTAGTCATCGCAAGCTTATGGCGGCACGTGGTGGCTCACGCAGCCGTTTTTGGTCTTGAAATTTTTAGGTTTTGTAGATCGTGGGCCGATGGATCTAGTGGTTGCATCAGTTTTGTAAAATTTTCCTCGGATTTGCGCAGATTTGAATGAGAAACCCGCGGGTTGTTGTGGACTTATGGCTGCGCGTGGCGGCGCGTTATGGGTCTACTGTAAACGTCTCTTTCTGGGTTTTGTTGCTTGAAGTCCTTAGAAGATTTTGGTGGGTTGATTTTTTTGTGAAACCTTGTCAGAAGTTTTAGAAATCTGGACAGCAGATTTTGTTGGATTTGCTGCCATTTTGGTCTACTTTGGCGGTGGCTGTTCTGACAATGTTGACAACCTAGGCGGGGAGCAGTTCCAGGCTATTTATTGAGTGTTTCTGCTGTTCTCAAGAGTTGGTGACATAGTAGAACAAGCTACTCCTCTTTGCCGGCCTATAGCTTTATCCAAAGTCAGTGCCATAGTTTTTCTTAGAGGAAATGTAACCCTCTGTAGACCCATAGGTTCTTTCTGAAGTCTAGCGTGACAATTTCTTCCTGACCACATGATCCTTTTTATGAGCATTTACTCTTTTCCTTTTTTTTTCAAGATTCGGTGCAGTATCCTTTGAAAATATGGCGTTTTAACTATTTACACACTTCTTTTCTTTTGTCCACAAGCTTTTCAAGAATCCCTATATAAAGCCATCCAGAGCATTCACAAAGTTTCTACAAGCATTGTCTTTAGCTACCAATACTCTTTAAGTGTAGAGAAACTTTGCCTTTTTACATTTTTTTTTTTTTAATAATGTTTTGTCTGTACTAATCTTCTCCTTTTTTTTTTTTTACAGCTATCACGATGCTCTTTTTTAGGGATTCGAAGATTGGTCAAGAACCAGCCTTGTTTATTTATAAAGAGAAAGACGACAAGGATGCAAAGGCTACAACTTTGATTGTTCGTCCGCCCATAATTGGAAGATTTTCAGAAAGATGGGGCCATAACTCTTATCCTCTCAATTTGCCGAAATGGTCACAGGTCGTTCCTCCTGATGGTGCTCTAACTTGGAGGCAATTATCCTTCTTACTTTGCATCACAAAAATGTTGCTAAATCAAAGCCGTACAACACTTTGGGACGAGAGATAATTGCAAAGCGCGCCAACTGGGATTCTTCCTTTACCTCAAACGGAGGGTTTTCCTATTTCTCCCTTTATTGGGATTGGCTAGAAGATGTGCTTGGTCGCTGTAAACACCTCCTTGATGCAACCCACCTTTACAGTGCTGTATTTGCCTCGTTGTTCACATATGATTATGATGAGAATCTTATGAAAGTGTTTTGTGAGTGTTGGAGCCCGTCGACGAATACTCTCCATACCTTAGCTGGAGAAATTTCTATCACACCATGGGATTTTTCCGTTCTTGGTGGACTTCCTTGCACAGGTGCGTTTTATGATGAAGTGGTACCCAACGCACAAGAGCTGGATGGCACTAACGACCAAGGACGACCCTATCTGCCGTACAGTTGTCGCTTCCTTTTCATGGCATATCATCATCTTCAAAACCGACTGAAGAGACAAAGGAAAGTGAGTGTTCGCGACTGGATTACTTTCTGGTATAGAGGAAATGGCAAGTACCCGGCTCCTAGAAAACCAGCAAGACGGACGACCATTCCTAAGTGTAGTCAGAATCCCTTTGGCGTGATAAACGAGTGTGGACCATGGTCTAATAAAGAACATGGGGTCTTTGCGGATCTTCAAGTTGAGGATGACTTAAAGGAGGAGACTTACTTATCAGTACTTCTTTCTTGTTAGCTGTGCATATTTGTCTTTCCTATCAAGGATCCAAATAGCATCCGTCCAGGTACTTTCAAGATTGCTAGTTCCATGGCCAATGGTTGTTCGTTTGGCCTTGCTACCCCAGTATTGGCTAGCATTTATCGTGGACTTAACACAATTTCTTCCTCTCCTACTCCGAGCAACTCTGGAGCTAGTTTTGCCATTTATTACGTTTATGCTTGGGTAGGTCACTTTTTCAGAAGCAATCGCATCACCAATGACAAACTATCTGATCCTTTGATGACAAAATATTCTGGTGTAGGCTACGCTTCTCCGCTCAGTGAATTTTTCGCCCAAAAGCATATACGAACAGCCACCGACTTCCTTTGGCACGGGACTGCTTTCAAGAAAAGCTATGACCAGACATTCATTGACAACGATCATTTATCCATTCAGAAGTTTGACTACTTTATGAGCCTTCACTCGGGGTACTTGTCACTTCGATGTGAAGACTAACACATTATAGAAGCATATAGTCCTCACAGATTTAGCCAGCGCTTTGGATTTCATCAAGATATTCCCAGTGATTTGAAGGAGGAAATTTGTACAGGCTCTTTAAAAGATCTATACCAATTCTACCAATCTTTCACTCGCAGCAACACAGACTCCAAGGTACTCATTCCAGCTTTTGCCACTAACTTTGGAAGCCGGGTCAGACATAGCTACAAACAATGGTAGGAAGGAGTTTGCGGAAATAATTTTACCAAAGGAACAAATTTTTTAGCTGACATTGCCCCCTTTCATGTTAAATCACTAATACCCAACAAATCTCAAAAAAGAAAGAGGGAGCTACAAGATCCATACATTCCACAGCCCTTGTCAGAGTTTGCACAACATTCTCTTGAAGATGGTCGTCATTCAAAAGACTCATCTCGACATACCGGAGTTGCTTGAAGCCAAGGCACCAGAGGTTCGCTTGTCGTACTAGCTAGGGATGCCATTAAAATTTCTGAAGAGAAGGTGTGTAACGACTTGGACTACAATCGGAAACATTTGAAGAGTCTAATGAAGGGTGTTGATACAGAGACTTCTATTGATCATGAGCATCTTCTTGCAAATAGTGAGTCTTCCATCTCGAAGCCATCTATGAAGAGCTTGGATCTTAAGAGGCGTAAGTTTGCTGATGTTGGCATGTCATCCAAACTTCTGACAGAGATAGGAAGGACACTTCTCTTATCCCTGCAACCGACCAACCCTCCGAAAGTATCTATGTTTCAGGCCACGGCGCATGTTTCTTCCGTGTGTAGGAAAGGGGCTTTTATGTTAGGAGATGTTCTTTTAAACAAGCTTTCGAATCTTTCTGTGGACAACATCCTCCCACAAGTTGAAATAAATGAAATCTATAGTGGGATTGAAAGTCTTGGAGTGGATCCTCGACACTTGCGTGAACATGTTGACAAACATTGCGAGGGGGTTGCAAACTTTTTGAAGATGAAAGAATCTTTGAACACACGACCCAGTCCTGTCAACTTAATTCGACATGAGGCTGAAATTGAACTCCTCCTTTCTGAAGCATCGCACAAGAAAGCATCTTTGAAGACCGAGCTTGATACCATCAGGTTGAGGATGGCTGACCTGTGAACCGAGCTTGTCCAACTAGAGCAATCAGTGTCTCAAATTGAATCTCATCAAGTTGAACAAGATGATGTTGTGCAAGCCTTAGAAGAGCAACTTGAAGAAGTCAAATCCACTCTCGTACTTGAAGACCAGGATATGGAGGCTTTAAAGAAGATACGAGCCCTTTTAGAAGATAATTGTTCTAGCTTGAAAGACTTGAAATGGATGCCGTAATTTTAATTCCCTTCATATGTGTTATCAAGCTTTCCCCTGTACTATTTTCCTTTTGTCAATCAATAAAGAAGACTTTATTCTCTGCTCCTTCATTTTTTTTTTTTTTTTGGTCATAATTTGATGATAATAAATTTTTTTTTAGTGCGTGACTGAACCTAGCAAAAGATATTAAGTTGCCTACGTACCCTCGAGAGGGATCAAGTCATTACGTAGTTCAATAGATATATATATATATATATATTTTTTTTTTTTATATATATAGAAAAAAGGAGAGCTCAGTGTGTAATAGTGGGTATCACCACTAATCGAACCCGAGACCCCTCAAGGGCGACATGGGCATCCAACAACTACGCCACACTAGCAATTGGTGACATAGAATGGGATTAATTTCTCCTTATTGGTACGTTGTCAAAGGTACTGAGAAGACATCATATACTCTTGCAGCGCTATAGTGGGCAGTTTAAACTCTTACCAAGGAGCAATCCTCGATGTTCAAGCATGGAAGTGTTTAAGGAACTTCCCATTGATGAGGCTGATCCTTGCATCATTATTGTTGATCAACTTGTAAGTTTAGTTGGTGTTTGCCCCCTGCTTGAGAGTTGGAAGTACATCATAAGCAATAGTCACATGATTTGACCCGACAACTTCATTGAAGTCTAGATCGATCTTGTTTTCTTTGGCAAGCTTCATGATTTGTTCTTTGAAGACGAAGCATTTTTGGATTGGGTGGCCAATGATGCGATGATATTTGCAGTAGTTAGGGTCATCGTCGTCAACTTTCCCCATGTCTTCCGGCTGCTTGCATTCTGGCAATTCGATTAGCTCCAACTGCAATAGTTGTTCTAAGATGTTACACATCTTCATTGGGGAACGGATATACTTTTTGCTCACGTTCCTTAAAAGTCAGACGATGCACCTCATTCTTTTGCCATCCTTCAAGTCGTTTTTCATTTGCATTTGCTTCTCTTCTTGGAACCTTGACTTCGGCAGTGTTAACAACCATTGAGTCTTTGAGATTGCTCTTTGCATTCCTGTCATTCTTCCTTACTTCCTTTTTGCTTTCCTCAAGTATGGGAGGGTTTGTACTTCCATGGCTAACAATGCTTAACTCCATGTCATGCGCACGAGTTGCTAACTCTTCAAATGTTCGAGGCTTTATCCCTTGAAGGATGTAAAGAAGTCTTTAATGCATGCCTTGGATGCACATCTCTACAGCAGAAATTTCAGAAAGTCTGTCCTTGCAATCTAGACTTAAAGAACGCCGTTGATTGATATAATCAACGACAGGCTCATCCTTCCATTGTTTGGTATTGGTAAGCTCCATCATGCCTACCATGCGTCGTGTGCTGTAGAATCGGTTAAGGAACTCCCTTTCAAGTTGTTCCCAACTATCGATTGACTCAGGTTCTAAGTCTGTATACCAATCAAAGGCATTCCCCTTCAATGAACGGACCAACTGCTTTACAAAAAGACCTCCTTAAGTCCCTGCATTCTCATAAGTTTCTACAAAGTGAGCAATGTGTTGCTTAGGGTTTCCTTTGCCATCAAATTGCAAGAACTTGGGGGGCTGATACCCATTTGGCATCCTCATGTTATCGATGTGCTTTGTATAGGGTTTCAAATATGTGAGAGAACTTGTAGAAGAACCTCCATATTGTGCTCAAATGGTATTCGTTATCATGTCTTGCAATTGTTGAACTGATAACGAAGCAACCGAAGTAGATTGTTCCTGTTGAGGAGTGTCTTGAGTTTCTTTCCCTTTGTCATCCGTCGTAGATGTGAATTTATGACCATGGCTTGATTCACCCAGGTCTTATACTTCAAGTTTGTTCATTAAAGTTGTAATTTGGAGGTCCTTATCTTCAAGTGCTTTTGTGAGAAGGACAACTCTTTACTCCATTTCAGCCATCTTTTCTTCCATGGTAGAGGTGTTAGTCATCATGACTGACACAACTTCCCAAGATGATGGAGAAGGAAGTCATTTAAAGTAAGCACGTGAAATCTCATCTTTTGGGTTTCCTTCGGTAGGAGAGAAATCGTGCAACCAATTTCTTGTGGAGGAAGAAGGGGGTTTGTCCCCATACTTGAGGTGTTCCAAGGTAAAGATGTCATTGTTGACGACCTTGTTTCTTGTGAGGGGGTCTAAGGAGATGATTGTCTGGACCTTAGCTTCCTTGGTTGATTGAAGTTGATTGTTTGCTTTGGGTTGGTTACAATTGATTACACCAATGCAATTGTTGGTGGTAGCCGTACCAAGTCTAGTTGAAGTAGCTATTGTTGAAGCTTGAATGTTCTTGCTAGAGGCCATTGAAGTTGGTAGCAAGATAATGAAGATTTCTTTCTTTGAAGGAGAGTGAGATGAAAAGCAGAGATGTCTCACCGTGCGTGTCAGAATATGTAGACGACTAAATTTCTCGGTTTGAAATAAATCAAACAAGTAAAATAGTTTCACAAATGCGAATTTGTATTGATTATGTGGTACAATTCTCTGTGATTACAAAAGAGTGATCTTCTGATTCGATCTCTTTGCAAGACTTATTGATTTAGATTTGTGGTAGTATGATTTTGATTTGAACACAAAATATCCTTCAATTTGGTTGAGGGGTGGATCGAAGATCGATGAAACAGAATTACAATGAATCTCTGGCTATGAGTTTGTTAGAAATCCTTTGTTCTTCATTCTTGGTGTTCTTCGTCTTTGAAGGTTTGTGGTGGAAATTCTTCGGGACTTTAAAAGCTTGGATCCGTAGAGCTTCACTGATTTGTGATTTGTTGATGTTTTTTGACACTTTAGGCTTGATTCCCGCAAACTTTTGGATCTAGGCAGATAGTTTGGATGATTCTACTTCGAATGTTCTTCGATTTTGAGGTTGAAGTTCTTGAAGGTTTTGAGGCTTGATTCCTGCAGAGCTTTTATACTTCTGGTGCTTATGAATCTTCTCTGATGCTGCTTGTGCTTCAGATGGCTTGGTCCCCTTCTAAATGTCTTAGGAAGGCTTCTATTTATAGGAATTTAAAGGTGGATGAGTGACACGTGGCGGAGTCTGATTGGTGACACATGTCATAGCCTGATTGGTTCGCCTATGTCATCGCTTACACACGCTGGATTGATTAAGTCATTGCTTACACGTGTGAGGCTGCTTGTGTCATCGCTTACACGTGTGAGCTGAATATGTCATCGCTTACATGTGCAAGCTTTGTAATTGGTTGTATTTTGTGGATTTGGTAGTATGACGTGTCAGCTTGTGATAGGTTGGGAATTTTCCCTCTCTACACATACGACTATGGCTCATACTCGAGAACCCGTTCAAGGTCCATGATATCATCGAACTCAAAAACCAGCACATTATCTCCCGTGTCATGTATCTTTAATTCACCGGCCGGTTTCCACAGTGACTTGAAAGTGCAAGCCACTGCTTCTACGTTCAACACTCTTTTCGTATAGAACTTCCCGGGCAAATGATGAACTTCCACTGCCTCTTGGTTCGGGACATCCGCACCACCTTTTTCATCCTCTGTGAGGGTAAACTTAGCCCACAAATCTTCCATACCAACCATGAGAATACTTAGCAGTAGAACGGGTAAACTAGTAGATCAACCACGACGACTGCACTCACCGTCCTATTCGTCCGGAGATGCGAAGGGAAACAAAACCCTAAACTAGGTTAGGGACAATATTCTACACGCGGCTGAGAGAAAAAACCCTAGCCAACATGAGAAACTTTTGATATCAATATTTAGAGTTGTTTCCTTGGTTGTTTTGCTTTGGCTGGTTTAATAGAAGTTTTTTTTTACTCATATTAAAATAAATAAAAAAAGAAAAAAAAGAAAAGAAAAGAAAGAAAGACAGAGAAAGAACCAGAATCCAAAGAACAAAGACAACAAGTAGAGATTTGGGACCATTATTTGCATTGACTAGAGGCTAAACTTGAGGCGCAAATTGAGTAGGTCTTTGATCTTGATTTTTTGAATGCTTTCCATTACAAACCCTGCTAGCTTGACTGTCGATGACCCAGCTACTTTGAGTATCCAAATGACTTCAACAGCAAAACCATATGATTCAAATGACTTAAACAGCAAAACGAAAAACATAAGATAAAATTTGGTTACTTATTTTAAACTTTTCTTTTATAGGTGTTTGGCAACAAATTTAGTTGTAGTTTAGGCCTACAACTTTATTAAAAAAATTAATATGATTACATATTTTGAAAATTTAAGCTAAATTGGCACCTCCTCATGCACAAAGTGCTTGGAGGTCTAAGGGGGAAAGGGTTCGAGCTGCGGTTTAGCAGTATGTTGTAATTATTTCTCAAAAAAAAAAAATCTAATCATAGATTTTCATGTTCTTAGCACGCGTGTCAAATTTTGTGTCAATCAAATGTTATTTACTATTAAGTTTGACTTACCTCTAGTATTTTTATAAAATGAAAATCTCATTTTCTTTTAATGAGAGATTGTTATATCATCTACTAACTAAATAAAATATAGGAATTAAAACCTACTACAACTTGTCATTGTATATTTAAAACAAAAGGACATGTCCAGTTAAAAAAGTACTGGAGGTAAACCAAACCCTTTACTATTTAATCTATAAACTTATTTTTTATTCATAATTTTATACTATAAAAATTTTAAATTTAAACATTTAATTTATTACATAGTTATTGGTCTTTGATTTTTAGAAATTTTGCAAGCATAGAGCTTATAAAAAATAAAAAAAATGTAATCTAATGACAGATTTGTCAAGCATAGGCAATTACTTTTTTTTTTCTTCTTTTTTTTAGAAAAATGGTAACGACTAAGTTTGTTGCCAAACTTTTGTTAAAGACAAATTATTTTCCTTGTTTGTTTAATGGGGAACATTTCTTTTAAAAAAATATATAATTGGTCAAGAATATTACAAAGTCTACTTTGGAGTCTCTTATATACATTCCCATGACCCAGTGTCACAATTATTGGAGGTTTATTCGAAAATAATTTTCACTAAACTAAATGCTATATATTTGTGTCACATTTATGTAATGCTACATTACTAATGATATTGTCAAGACTCAAGATCTATTAAGCCCAACCCCCAAAATTTTTTTATTAAAAATAATAGGCCAAAAACGAATTGACCCCTTGTGATGAATTAATTGATTAATTAGCCAAATTTAATTAATTAATTAATCAAATTAACATGTAAACGCGTGGTAGTACAAACAAATCACCAATTAACTAAAGTATATAGCGGAAAATAAATTGACACAGTGATTTGTTTACGAATAGGGAAAACCTATACGGCAAAAACCTCACCGGGTGATTTTCAGGTCACCACTCCCGAAACTCCACTATTATCACAACAAGCGGTTACAAGTAAAGGAATCTTAGTATCTTATACCAACCTACAGTTGAACTCTTACCCCAATACCCAATTGGACTTGTTCTGTAATGACAATTCCTCCTTTTGATGCACGGCTCCCAAGTACGTGACTAACCAATTGCGCGAATTCTAGTACGCGACTTCAATCACCAACTAGAGAAGTTTGTTGGTTGTAAAGTTCTTCAGTTCATCCACGATGAAGATCAAGAATATGCTTGATTACAAAACCTATGGTGCACAAACACAGCAACTTCTTCAGAAGAGATGAATTAGAGCGAAACTTTGTCTCAAGTCACAATTTGCTTGAATAGACTTTGTTCAATACTTGTGCAACTTGTGAACTCTTTTACAGACCTTAAAATAATCCTTTTATATGTCTAGGGTTATGAGAAAAGAAAGCCTAAAGATACATTCACGAATTCCAAGAAAATAAGATCAGAATTCTGAAATTCTTAAACCTCAATAGATAGGAGCTGTTGAGCAGTTGTCAAGTAGCTGTCGAGCATGTGTCGAGCACACGGGGCTGAAACAGCTTTCTTAAGCTCGATAGATGCAACTGTCGAGCCAGCTGTCGATTTTTAATGAATTTGCACTCCTCAACTTGTTTCTTAGACAGACTTAATAACTTCAACACTTGATCTTGAAACACAGTTTCTTGAAGTATTAAAAATATCTAGATCTACCCAATTACAAGTAAAGTGCGTTTTGTCAAAAGATTAGCCAATTATATAAAAGAATGACATATGTTCTTAATAAGTGAACACATATGTCCTAACAAAAAATTACTACAAAAATTTTTAAAAAAATTTAAATGGATAAAGTTTAGTTACAAAATTGATTGTAACTTTAAGACTACAACCTTAATATTTTTTTATTGGAGGTGAATTTTGGCTTATATTCTTTATGGTTGCAAAATTTCTAAAAAAAAATGAAGATCAATAGCTATTTCATTGATAAATTATTTAAATTGCAAGTTTTTGTAGTTTAAAATTAGGCATAAAATATAAGTTTATAAATCATATAATAAGTAATAACCGATTGGCACAAAATTTGACATGTGTGTTAAAAACGCAAAGAAAATGCAATTCAACCGTTGGATTTTTTAAATATATAGTTGTGAGAGGACTTTCGTCTCGGCCCCCAATCAGGTATTGTTCGCTTTGGGATGGGCAAGGATCGACCTACGTCCCACCCGCACGAATTTGCTCAATCCCACATCGGGGAGAGACGCCTTCCACCCTTGCCTTATAAGCCTTTGACCTAAGGAAGAGTGTACCGTAGTGTGTACTTGATTAAAAAAATATTTATTGGCATTTTTACTCAATTCGTAGCATAATTGAATTTGGTTACTTTTACTCAATTTTTAGCATTTTTTTCTTGGCAGACAATGTGATATATAAGTATTCTTATCGTTCTTTTTTTATATTTTATTATTGTTATAATTCAAGTCATATTTGCTCGTGTAGAGGACATATATATTTAATATTAACTTGTAACCTCATGCATATGCATGAATATACTTAAAATATATACATTAAAATGCATAGTATAATTCTTACCTAAATAATTTAAATATTATTGATAGTCATTCTTATATTTTTTTTAACTCTTTAAAAAGTCTTGTAAGAATATTATTAGGTAGAAAATGTAAATTGTCCATATTTTTAAAAAAAATTTATGTTCATTAATTCTAAACTTTTTGGTTTTTGTATGATACTTTACTTTTAAGAAATCAAGTACTGGGTATTTTTTTTTTTTAATATTTTCTTGTAAATTTTATATTATTAAGTGGATTATAAATATTTAGGATAGTAATTAGTATTTAGATTGTGGACTGTGGAGTGATTTATTTTTATCTTTTTCTTTTTATTTTTGTATGATGCTTTACTATCAATAAATCAAGTACGTGGTAAATTTTTTTTTTTTTCACTTTTTTTTTTCTTTTGTAAATTTTATATTATTAAGTGGGTTATAATATTTAAAATAGTAATTATTATTTAGAGTGTGGACTTTAGAGTAATTTATCTTTATTTTTTTTCCTTTTTGTATGGTACTTTATTTTCAAGAAATCAAGTACTGGGTAAATTTTTTTTTTTTTTTTTCCTTTTGTAAATTTTTTCCATTTATTCATTTCTAGCAACTATATTTTTCAAATTCTCAACCACTATATTTTTTAAATCTCACAAGGTTATCATTTTTGGCAACATTTTAATTTGAAATTTATCAAATTTATATAATTTGGAATGAAATTATTCATTATTTTTTCCCTACAAAATTCATTAATTTTTTTGTCTAGTTTTATTTTTTAGGTTATGATTATTATTCATTAACTTATCATTATCCCTTTATAATTTTTTCTTTTAAAAAACCTATCAAATTTTAATTTAAGGGATTATTATTATTTTGATTGTTAAGTTTGGATTAAACAAAAATAATTTTGTTTTAAAAAAATGATAATGATGAGTTTGAGTTTAAGTTGGACTTGTTAGAGAGATAGAGACTAGACATGATTAGCAGGCTCTCCTAGCTAGCAACGAATGAGGAGTTCTATTTTAGCGGATTCTTTCATTTTCTTTTTTCTTCTTTTTGAGTATTTTACATCTTATAAATTTTAATTTCTTCAGAAGGAGACAAAGAAATCGCAGGAATGGAAATAGTTGTATAAGCAAAGTTAGAAATGGATGTTGGATGAGGAGGTGGTGAAGTAAATTAGCAAGCATGTTATAAACTTGCCTAGGGCTAGGTTTGACCCTAAGGCTTCATTTGAGAGTTCATAAAAGAATGGAATGGAATGGTCATTAAAGGAATGGAATGGATTTAGTAGGGAAAGGAATAGAATGGAGTGGAATTAAAAAATCTTGTTTGGATGTTTTAAAATAAATAAATGGAAAGGAAATGAATGGAATGGAATGTATGTAACATTGTTTGAAAGTGATATTGGAAGGAATGGAATGGAATTATTTTATAATAACATTACCATTATACCTCTCATTTTAAAGAACATAAAATATGATTCTAGCTTAGGGAAAAAAATTTTATTGTAGCAAAAAATCAAGTTATGTATATTTCTAAGTTGTAAAGGAATTCACGCATCACATATTTATTTTCAACAAAATAAACATTGTCTAAAAATGCAAACAAATATCTTTTAAAAAAACTCCTATAATGAGTTTTGTCAAAACAAAACAAAATAACAAAATAAAGCAAATATAAAGTTTGCCAAGAAATCTCACACTTTTTTAATTTTTAGGCCTAGATATTAGTGTCAATAGGACACATTTGCGTTCATGATCTAGGCAACCAAAGAATATCTCCTTATATATTGGATTTTCCATAAAAATATGTAGGCCTCAATATTTGATCCAAGTCCAATACGCCTAAAGCTGTGTGAACTTCTGCTCCATATGATTTGAAAGCACTTTCCCTTAACTGTAGTCACACTCTCAATTACTATTGATACATTATCAAAAGACTGAGAAATTACATTCCCAAGTTCAACATCTTCTACTAGTCTTTTTTTCTTGCTTTTAGAAGACATTGCATCTTGTGATGACACTCGAGAATGTACAAAATTAATTTATGGTGACCTCTAATCATCTTCGACTTCAAGGTTCTCCAAAAAAACTTCATTTTGAGATATCAAATTATCAATCTCATCAATAGTGGTCGATGCAGCATACCTAGCATGTTTCTCCTTTACAGTTTCAGCATGATCACTTTTTGCTCTTTCTTTAGCCCAAAGTTGTGCCATAGGTGTTGTCATCCACTTCTTGGCCGCAGGTTTAGATTGTTACAAACCAAGAAAAATAGTTATACAACAGATAAAATTAGAAATACAATATTAAACTCACAAAAAATGGTAATTTACTGCTATGAGTGGCTCCCAAACTTTTGGTTTAGTTGTCCATATATTTAAAGAATCATTTCATCCAAAACCACTCAATCCATCTTTAAATATGTCATAGCATTCATGAAAATTCTTCTTCAGTGTCTTTTGTTGATTTTTCCCCTTATCTTTGTTAATCTCCATGTGAAATTTTTCAACTAACTTTTTCACTATGTCATCATATACATTAGAGGTAAAAGTTCCATTAATTCTACCACCTATGATCACTTGATGTAAAAAAGCATTTACTAAAGCATCATCCATAAACACTACTCCATTTGCTTAGATCTTCACCATTCTTCTTTGATATCTTAACCACGCTATAATTAATAGGACAAAATACACATATAAAATATTGTGTAGATATTAATATTAATTATCAAAAGATAGAGAGCAATATCAAAATGAAAAAAGAAATTTGCATAGCATTTAGGTCTAAGTAATTGAAACATAACAGTCTTAAATTAACGACTTGGCAATAATAAACCCAAAATCTATCACATTTGGATATAGTTTTGTCACATTGCTAATACTATAGAATCTCTTATAATATCTCCTTGCCTAACATTCTCATCATCTTCTCTAGAAGTAGGAGCCGCAAGTTCACGATAAGAATGTTATTTTGGAAGAGAGGAAATGATAACATCATATAATATATTCTGGTTTCCTTTGCACCTGACTAAGTTGGTTGGCTCAACTATTGCCCGGTAGTAATTTGTGTCTAATATAAACTATAAAGCTTTTTAAAAAATGTTTCACCCAAGCCCAGCTTACAAATTAATTGGCTAGTTTCACGATATTTTTATTTCACATTAGGAAATTGACTTTACAATTGAGCACTATTATCAATTAAATATTTATTATGCTTAAACAAGTTTTAGCAACAAGATTCATAAATTATGAAAAATTACTATTGAAAATAGACTTTCACCATTATAAGCATGATATAGTTCGATATTTGAACTTCCAAAAAATTGTCAAATATTTTTTAGTTGTGTTAATGGCTAGTAAGGACAAGAAAATTAGTAGCCTACCAATTTGTTTATAGAGTGATTGTATAGTTGTAATCATACTTAATCCTCTCTTTTTCACTACAACTATGAAATGAGTATTTTTAACCATTAATATATTATCAAAACTAGGTTTCACAACAAAATAGAAGATAATATCTTAATGGATTCTTTAATTTTGTAATTGAAGACCATTTTTTAACACACTTCGATTTTCTTACATTAAAATGAAAATTGTTATGACAATTAGTACAAGATTAATCATTCATGGTTTCCGAGATTTAAAAGAATAATTGCTCTGTGTATTAAGAAATAGTTATTTTATGGGTGCTAATTTGGATCATAAAGAATAATAATACTAATAAAATTGATCGTGTGGAGGACATATATATTAATTAATTTGTTGTGTGATATATAATATCCTCATCGTTCTTTTTTATTTTTTTATTTCTTATTATTGTTATAATTCTATTCATATTTGCTCTTGTAGAGGACATATATATATATATATATATATATTTATTTATTTAATGCTAGACATGATTTCCAGGCTCTCCTAGCTAGCAACTAATGTCTAATATTTTAGAGGATTCTTTCGTTTGCTTTTTACTCTTTTATAGTATTTTATATCCTTATAAATATTTTTAATTTCTTCAGAAGAATGAGCCACAAAGCAATCGCAAGAATGGGAACGGTTGTATGAGCAAAGTCAGAAATGGATGTTGGATGAGGAGGTGATGAAGCGAATTAGCTAGAATGTTATAAACTTGCCTGGGTTTGAGCCTCAAACAACCTAATGCAGAGAATAATGGTGGAGAATAAAAACGATGCCAAGAAAATTCAACATAGACAACAATGAAGCCAAAAACCAATGTGAATTCATGCGGAGAAAGAGAGAGAGAGAGCACTGTCTTCCAATCAGTAATGGTTTAGCCCATTATATTGCGCCATTTTCAGGGATTGGGCTGATGTTGCCCAAGAAAAAGGGTTGGCATGGGCCGGCCTTCAAAGTTTTGTGTTTCAAAAAGCTTGAACGAGGCTGGAAGTATGTAATTAATCACAATTCATTTGAAACCTGATCCACCCAGCCCATTCCATGTCCACCTCTTTTTTTTACTTAGTTAGAGAGTCCATGTCCACCTCTGTTTCCAAGGACTTTATGTGAGTATGATGGATATTGGACTAAAGTTAAAGTCAAAGCAACAAGTCCTTTAACAGGCCTAAGCTAACCTTTTCCAATTAGCCTAATGTACCAACACACACCCACATGCCTATTTGCTTTGAGGCAACATCTTCATCATCATCTTCTTCTTCTTCTTCTTCTTCTCTCCTTTTTCTTTTTGTCTTTAATCTTACCTTTAAGCAAATAAATTAGCCAAACAAGCACTAATGAAAAGGACAATGAAACTTGGAAGCGAGAGAATATGAGAACTTGGGTTTGAACCCCCCAATTACTGTAAGCCAAAAAACAGTTCCTCTTGCAAGCTCTTCTTTGAAGATTTAAGATGCCTCTAACTCTATATAGCTTTGTTTTTTTCCTCAAAATGTAGTTTTTTTGTTGTCGTACTTCTCAATATAATCATATGATTGGAAGACTTATATTAGAACAAAAGGTAGCAATTCAGGTGGTGGCCCCAATGGATAATGGATTAAAGGTGAAGGGACAATTACTAGGTAGGTCATCTCAAACAACCATATCTACCAATAAGACTCGAGCATTGGGTTGGGCCCTTTGGTCGATTGCCTTATCAATTTTGAAATAATTACACTTCACATGTCTTTGCTCCTTGTCTATTTACTAACTCTCAAGATCCTCAAGAAATGATGGTAAATCCAAAATATTAAAAATGCAATAGAGGAACTAAAATGAGGGCTCCTTGAATGATTAACAATATCAATATATGACAAAAAAAAAAAAAAAATCAAGATATGACAAAATAATAATTGGATGTTTTTTACGATTCATGAACCAAAAATAGTTGTTTCAGAAAAAAAAAAAGAACCAAAAATAGTGCCAAGTGGCTTAATACAGTCCAAAAAATATAAGAGGGCCAACATTCAGCCCACTCACCAGTCACCAGCGAGTAATCATGGCAACGTTATAAACTTTTGATTGGGAACCAGCTTTCTTTTCCGATTGCTTCAAATCATAGCCAAACAAATGTTTTGATTTTTGTAACAAAAACAAAGTGTGGTCCAAGAAAGAAGAAAAAACAAGAAAAAAAAAAAAAGAAATCTGATTGATGGAGCGTCATATGTGACGTGCTAGGGCCAATCTTAGAGATACCACCATACCTGTGCACATTCCTTCTGAAAGTTTTGTAAACATTCCTTGAAAGCGTAGCAAAGTATTGAACAATGTGCAAAATACATGGTATTTCAATTCCAATTCACTGTCTCTCTCAAATAGAAGGTTTACCGGCATTCATATCACATGTAATCCGGTCATTTTGTAAAGAGTTTATTTATTGGAAATTGATTTTTTTTTTAAGTTAAAAAATAAATTGAATAGTATAATGAATCCCAAAAATAGTATAAAAAAGTGTAGTGAAATTTATAAATAATAACAAAAATAAACTAAAATTAAAAATAAGCTGAAAATTTCAGCTCATTTCAAAAGATATCTTCATCTACTCTTTTTTCTAAAAAAGTTTATAGTCAATTTTTAGGAACTCTATATAGCTTATTTGTTATTCTGGTTCTAAAATTACAACTTTTTTTTTTTGTCACATCTCTAACATTGCGAATAGTAAATGGTTGTCTGTGACTTTTTTCTTTTTTTGGAGAAACAAAAATAAGGGTCTTTATGGTTATATTACACCCTCGGACAAGACGCTAAGTGGCAGTCAAAGTCAGTGGATGATCTCGCCGGCCAGACGATCTTACACACCTGTGCGGGAGTCACCCCCCACTAAGGATGCCCACCAACGGACTCCTGCTGGTAGCGGGATTCGAACCTAGGTGTGTTGCACGAAACGTCCGAACCTTACCAGCTGAGCCAAGCCCCCGTTGGCATCCGTAACTTATACATAGATAATCATTTTTTCTCTACCAGCCATGCTCTACCATATCATAATTGTGACAAAAAAAGTTGTGAGATAGATTGTGATCTTAAAATTTTTTTTTTTTTTTTTTCACTTTTTGTAATAAAAGTCTATCATTCATACAAATAAAGGAAAAGAGAATACTGCAGAACTCATAACTTATTAAAGTCATAAAATTAACATATAGCGCTTAGCAAGAAAAGGGGGGGTAAAACTCAAAAAATGATAACACATAGTGATTGCATCGTCGTGACTATACTGGCTCTTGTACTTTGTGTTAACTTGTGCTTGTTCTTTTTTATACTTTGGCTAGCACTTGAACCTATCTACCAGTCAAAGAAGTAAAAGATAAAGAGCCAAACACCTTTTTCCATTGATTCGATAAATGATCTAATTCCTGTGACTGTGATGTCAATTTTATAAATGCCAATTCCAGTTTGTTTGTACTTCATAATTTTTTTTAACTTATAATTTCACAGGAATAATAGTTCCCGATAAAAATTAGAAATAAAGAAAGAAACCAAAACCCATAATTTCAATGGTTCAGAGTTCAAACATTTCATATTCATATTTTTCCGTAAGAGATGGCCCCACATGTTTTAATCGACCCCATACTAGGAATCAACTTTTTAATTATTTATTTATTTATAAATTGTAATTGAATTGTAGGTTTTTAGTGTTTAGAATAGTAGTTGAAGAAAGCAGAATGTGATCGTTTAAATGACCATCTTCATATATTAGTCTAAATGATTCATTAATTTATATGAACAAATTAAATTATTTTTAAATAGATAATGTGATTATTAGTACACTTAAATGGTATTTAAATATTTAACTAATAGATAAGAGTCTTATAATTAATTTAGCTTGTACTTTCTAGTATTTTTAATGGAAATGCTATTTAAATCTCCCTCACTCAACTATTGATTTAATTATATGGGTTCTAGTTAGTTCAGTTGGTAAATTTTTTTATTGTCAAATAAAAGATTTGGATCTTTATTTTTTTTTTTAAAAAAAATTAAAAATTTAAAAAACCCTCACTTAATAAGGTGAATGGATCTTTATCTGAAATTTTTTTTTATTGAATTAAGCCACAAACATTCTAAAATCAAAACAAACAACTTTTTTGAATTTCTAATTAATAATTTGGTTATTAATAAGTAATAACAGTTGATTTTCAAATAATTTTGGCCAGGTGGATTCCAATTTCGAGATGAAAAATTATTCAGTAGTCACCAACAGTCATTTTCTTTCACTATTTCAGTCCCAAATAATTTCATCATCAGAAGAGCTATAATGCAAAGGACAAACCAGGATAAAGTTGGGTCCTTTTCTTTTGGCTGTCTTATTACTATTTCCCCTTTTCGTTTTGGAATTTTGGAGTGAATAATGATGGCATGAAATTCATCTCCTGTTCCTACTATTGTTTGTATTCGTTCATTGAAATGCTCAGAAATCTCAAGAACGATTCATTTAAATCAGAAGTAGCTAGAAAACAACATTGTGGAACAAGTTCAAATAATTTTTAGTTTTCAATTCTCTCACTAAGGGCAAAAACAAAGCACATGATACTGGTTATTGATTTGTTATTATTAATTAGCACCAAAAAAAAAAAAAAATTTGTTGCATGCATCATTTTATCTCTAATCTAGGTCCATGGGGTTCAGTAAAATAGCTATTGAGTAGAATTCCTCTTCTCAGTCTTCATTAATTGATAGAAGAAAGTTTTTGCCTTTTGAAAAATAGTTTCAACGTATGATGTCTGCTCCTGACGATAATTCTTTATCATTAGATTAAGGCGTTAATTAGTTTTTTGGTGTAAGAGGGAATCAAAATCCAAATACCTTATTCGACGACCAGAGACTTTACTAGTTGAACTAACTGAAATTCACAAATAAAGAAAATTAAATTACATTAGATTTCTTAATTTTTTATATATTTAGGATCAAATCTTAGACGGACAAACAAAATCTTTTGGATAGCTTATATTAATTAGCTTGTAGTTCAAAACTTCTTTTTTACTAGTACTTGATAAACCATTGGAGATGATGCCCATCCTTTCAATGTTACGAATAAGAGATTGAAATAGACGCTAATTGCGACTGCTAAAGGGATTTTTAAGCCAAAGTACTTAGACATGCCTTAAAAGTGTAAAAGAAAGACAATTTTTTTTTTTTTGGGGGGCTAAAGAAAGACACGTTTTTGAAAGCCAAGTCAAACACAAGAAAATGTGTAAAGACACCAGTCACACCACTAGCTTAATTAACTTGCTAAATGATTACAAAAGATAGTGATTACATGCAGTAGTGAATTAATGGGGAATGTGATTACTCACTGCTTACAGCTTGTTACATTGGTATAATTAAGTTTTGTACGGAGTCCGAGCAAACACTTAACAAAGTGCCTACAACCACACCAAATTTCACAATTTGTTTGAGTATCATTTTGTGATTAAATTTCAGCATTTACATACAGAATTATCGCAAGAAATTAATAAAACTAAAAAAAGAAAAAAAAAAAAGTTAGGTACACCAATCATAATATAACACTTTAACATGTGGAATTGGGGTGTCTCTAGCATTTTTTCTGGAAAGAACAAAGACTGAAAAGGGCCAATTAATCCTTGGTCAATCTAAAGTAGAACTTGTGTACTTGAAATGGATTTTGTATTTATCACTCACATGTGATGTACCAAACTCAGCAAACATGCAAGGAAACCATCCTAGAAATACGTATTGGACCCAAAGAAAAAACAACGCACTTTAAAGTTTATGTCCACGTGATTCAAGTGGGTCCTTAACATAGAGGGAGGGACCCATATGGGGCACATGTTCAAAGTGCACTAGCAGCTTTGAAATTAGCATTTCATGTCCCTTTTCACATTCTCATTCCACTATTTGAATCTGTAAACATTTGGATTCCTCTGTGTGTTCAAAACTTTCTCATATTCCTATAGAGAGCATTATGATTTCATCTAAAAAATAATAATAAATTAATGAATGTAAAAGCATTTTCATAAAAAAAAAATAATAAATTGTTGAATATAAAAGCATTATGATTAAAATTCTTCACCATATATTTGAAGTACAAGAAAAAGAAGATCCCTATTCAGGGATTCTGCTTCTGCATGAACAAAGGCTCCATTACTTTAGACTTTTTATAAAGATCTGTAGGGAAATCTGGATATTCTAAATTTGATACTTTATTTGACTTCAATTTTTACTTTTTTCTTTTGATTTTTTTACTAATTTAACCTATAGATTAGGAAGCATGCATTCAGGCATTGTACCAAAATAGCAATATGCATGGTTTTGTCTCTGTATTCTGCCTGGTTTTTTGCCAGAGAGCTCAGGTGCCTAGATTCCATTCTTGGGGTTGCAAATAGAGCCTTTATAATGTCAGCTCCAATGTTACTGCATTACTCTTAGAAGTTGATGTGTAAAAATTTAAGAACAAAATAAAAGTGTAGTTTAAAAATGTAATAGCAATTATAAATAATTATTATGTCAGTTATAAGTAGTTTATAATAAAATTGGTAATAATTTTAATATTTTCTATTTACTTTCGTTTGGTTTGCTATAAAATGTTTTCAAATGTAAAATATTTTTAGTGAAAAATGTTTACATTTGAAAGCATTTCCAGTAAATAAATTTTAAGTATTTGGTATAACATATAATTTTTAAAGTACAAATACCATCAAAATTGGTGCCTATTAGCGACAGCTCGGCTCATCATGCCAACAACTTGGATTATTAATTTTTTTGAAATTTTGGAGCTTAATTTGTTACTTTAGAAACTATGGGATCTATTTTTATTATAGGATTTACTTTACAAAGTTTATGTTAAGGTGGAATTCAAGGATTCTTGTGTCTAGCTGTATTCAAGGTCAGCTGGGCCTCCAAGAATTGAGGGAAGAGAAAAACAGAGAGAAAAGAAGAACTGAATTGAGATTATACTTGCGTGATTGCATATTCCTTTACAACAGCCTATTCCCCTTTATACATCTTCTCCAGCTATCAATTAACAACTAACTAACAATTCCCTAACTAACTCCAACTGACTCTAACTGTCCTGCCACTACACTACTACCACTAACTAACCCGTGTATGCCCATGACACCTTAATCACACTTTAACACTACAACATACAAGTCTGATATAAGCACTGATACTACCAATACCTGTACTATTCAATACAATCATACACTACTAGATCATACTACAATACAAGCATACACTACAATACAGAATCATTCCTAACAATACCCTCCCCCCCCATTTAAAGCACCTTGCCCACAAGGTGAGGGAATTGTTGTTGCAGCAGATACAAGTTCTCCCAAGTAGCATTTTCAGGACTCTCTCCTTACCATTGGACTAAGACCTGAGTAACAATTCTGCTCCTCAAGTGATGAACCCTTTCCTGCAAGACAGATATAGGTTCTAGATTAAGAATGCCCTCTGAATCCACAAATGGAAGGGTAGGAATTGAAGCCACATGCTGACCCAGTTTGGCTTTAAGACAGGAAACATGAAATGTAGGATGCAACCTGGAATTTGATGGCAAGTCCAACTCGTAAGACACCTTACCAACCCTTTTTAAAATCTGAAAGGGCCCATAGTATCTAGGTGACAATATACCCAAAATTTTCTGCCTTAAGGACTTCTGTTTATAAGGCAGCAACCTTAAATACACCCAATCACCCTCAGAAAACTCTCTCTGCCTATCAGCATTGAATTTTAAGGGTTATCAAATAGCCCACAGCCCGACCCAGAAACCCGACAGCCCAACGGGCTAATGGACGGCCCGACCCGTTGTTATTGAGGCCCATGGGTAGCCTACTAGCCCAGTGGGTCAGGCTGTGAGTTAGTTTTTATACCCATAGGTACCCGACGGGCTAGCTTAGTAGTCCAACCTGTTGGCCCAGCCCAATAACTCATAATTCATAATAAAAATATACAGGAAGTGTATGAAGGATTGACCTTGAGATATTATAGATGAATTTCTTAAGAGAACTCCCTCAACCGTTATGATACTCAAAGTAATTGTGCTAAACTTAGTTTACTAAATATATATTTCTAGTAGTCTAGCAAATTTGAATTATCCATTTGACATTTTTTTTATTAAAGATAAAAATAAAAAACTATTTAAAGCATTAATAAAAAAAATTAAATAGGTTTCCATCAACAAAACAAAAAATTAAATAGATTTGATTGAAAAAAATTTGTAATTAAGTATTAAATTCTTTAATTCTTTCCTTTAAAAAATAGATTGATTATTCTCTTATAAAAAATTGATTCTTTCCTTATAAAAATAATAAAATAATATGCTAACACAAGCCAATGAGTAGCCTATTAGGCCCAACCCGATAGCCCAACTTGCTAAAGACAAAATGGGCATTGCCTATGGGCAAGGTCATGGGCTGAGGTTTTCACTTTCGGCTCAGCCTGACCTGGCCCGTTAACTAGTTAATAGCCCATTATGCCCAACCCATTGTGCCAATGGGCCTAGCCGGCCCAACCCGGCCCATTGACGACCCTTATTGAGTTTCATCATTTCCTAAGCTACCAATAGGTTCTACTTCAACAAGGACAGAAGCTGTTGTCTAGTTCTCAAATGCACATAAACACTATACCTTAGTTGTACCTAGAATATAATCCAATAACTTGTAAGGAAGGTAACCAAATAAAGCCTCAAAAGGTGTCAACTTAGTTGAGGTGTGGAAGTTAGTGTTGAACCAAAATTCTGCCAAGGGTAACCAATCAACCCAAGAATGAGGTCTGTCAGCTGCAAATGCTCTTAAGTAGTGTTTTAAGCTTTTGTTAACCACCTCAGTCTGACCATCTAATTGAAGGTGGTAGGTTGAGGACACAGCTAGCTGAACCCCCTGCAATCTCATCAACTCCTACCAAAAATGAGAAGTAAACACAGGGTTCCTGTCACTCATAATTGAGGCTGGCATCCCATGTAGCTTGAACTCATAATGCAGGTAGAGATGAGGTACTTTGGCAATAGTATAAGGGTGGGACAATGGGACAAAATGAACAAATTTGGTCAGCCTATCGACTACCACCAAAACCATAATCCTTGGACTGTGACTTGGGAAGGCCCTCAACAAAATCCATGCTCACATCAAGCCAAGGTTTATCAGGTATAGGTAAAGGCTGCAACATTCCAGCTACATTACAATTCTCAACTTTGAGTCTTTGGCAAGCATCACATTCCTTGACATACTTCTTTACATCCTCCCTCAAACCAGGCCAATGAAAATCCCTTTTAACCTTATGCAAAGTCCTAAGGAACCCTAAATGCCCCCCCCCCCCCCCAAAGGACTATTATGGACCTGTTGAAGAATAGCAACCTTCAAAGCATCACAAGAACCCAGATAAATTCTTCATTTATACAAGAGTAGCCCATGCTCACATCAAGCCAAGGTTTATCAGGTATAGGTAAAGGCTGCAACATTCCAGCTACATTACAATTCTCAACTTTGAGTCTTTGGCAAGCATCACATTCCTTGACATACTTCTTTACATCCTCCCTCAAACCAAGCCAATGAAAATCCCTCTTAACCTTATGCAAAGTCCTAAGGAACCCTAAATGCCCCCCCCCCCCCCCCCAAAGGACTATTATGGACCTGTTGAAGAATAGCAACCTTCAAAGCATCACAAGAACCCAGATAAATTCTTCATTTATACAAGAGTAGCCCATTTTGTATTGAAAACCCTTTAGGAACCTCCTTCCCTAATTGAGAAGCTTGGAAAATACCTTGCACCTTCTGGTTAAAGGCATAACTAGCCTTAAGATTAGCCAACCAAGCTGGAGTTGGGAAAGAAACCATGCATAAAACCCCATCAAAAACATCACCATTAGGATTAAATTCTTCAATCTCAACTTTCCTGGACAGTACATCAACCACTAGATTGTCCTTACCTTCCTTGTACTCAACCACAAAGTTATACCCTAACAACTTAGTAAACCACTTCTGCTGAGTTGGAGTTCCAATTTTCTACTCCAACAAGTACTTTAAGCTCTGCTAATCCGTCTTGACAGTGAAGGGTCTTCCCACCAATTAAGCTTTCCACCTCTTGACAACAATGACTAAAGCCAAAAGTTCCTTCTCATATGTGGACAAGGCCAAATTCTTACCCTAAAGAGACTGGCTGTGATAAGCAATAGGCCTGCCTTGCTGCATTAAAACAGCACCTATTCCCTTCCCCTTCCCTGAAGCATCACACTCCACCACAAATGGCTTGTTAAAATTTGGCAAGGCCAACACAGGTGGATGGATCATAACTTCCTTAAGCTGTTGAAAAGCAAGTTCAGCTTCCTTGGACCAACAAAATGAGTCTTTCTTTAATAAAGTAGTCGAGGGAGCTGCAATATTACCATACCCCTTAACAACTTTTCTGTAATACTCTGTAAGACCCAAAAACCCCCTTAAGGACTTGATATCCTTAAGAAGAGGCCTCTACTGCATGGCAGCAACCTTCTTTGGATCAGTATGTACTCCTTTAGTAGTGATCACATGCCCCAAATACTCCACTTTTGTACAAGCAAACATACACTTAGATCTTTTGGCATATAAATGGTTAGTGGCTATAATCTCCAAGACACTTCTAAGGTGGATGACATGATCAGACATAGATTTGCTATAGACCAATATGTCATCAAAGAAAGCTAGAACAAACTTTCTAAAAAAAGGCTTGAATACCTAGTTCATCAAGGATTGGAAGGTGGAAGGGGCATTAATTAAGCCAAAAGGCATCACCAAAAACTCATAATGGTCCTCATGTGTCCTAAAGGCTGTCTTGGGTATATCTTCTTCCTTCATTCTGATTTGATGATACCCAAACCTCAAGTCAAGCTTGGAGAAAATAGCAGCCCCATTCAATTCATCCAACAACTCATCAATAATTGGAATTAGAAACTTGTCCTTGATAGTGATGTTGTTTAATGCTTTATAATCAATACACATCCTCCATGATCCATTAGCCTTTCTGACCAACAAAACATGAGAGGCAAATGGATTGCTACTATTCCTGATTGATCCCCACTGACAATAACTCATTCACAATCTTCTCTATCTTGTTCTTTTGATAAAAAGGATACCTATAAGGTCTTTGGCAAACAGGCTGAGCACCATCCTTAAGAACAATGGAATGCTCATGACTCCTAAGTGGAGGCAACTCAATAGGAGTCTCAAAGACTTGGCCAAGCTCTTGCAGCAAGGAATCCACTTCAGCAGGAATTCTAGTTTTTGATGCATTTGCTTCCGCACCAGCAATCTGTAACAACAAACCCCTCTTCACTGGAGCTTTAAAAAATGTCTTACAATCCATAAAAAAAGACCTTGAGGCTGGATTCAAACCCTGCAACAAGACCTATTGATTTCTATACCAAAAGCACATAGTTAAAAGCTTAAAATTCCATTGAATTTCACCTAAAGTACTTAGCCACTGAGTGCCTAAGACTGCATCCAGAATTATGAGTATGGATGCAAAACTCCACTCCTTGAACAATCACTAACATATCACTACAGAATCCTTGAGTCTTCACAATAGAACCATTAGCTACTTTGACTTCCAAAACTTTTGAAACATCTACTCTTAATTGTAAACTATTAACCAATGATGCATCAACAAAATTATGAGTATTGCCTGTATCTATCAAGATTACTAACCTACTTCCATTAATTCTTCCCTTAACCCTCATTGTACCAGGTGTAGGGGTTCCTGTGAGAGCATACAAAGTAATCTCAACCTCCTCATTTTGATTAGACTAACACTCCCATCCATTTTATGAACTACCTCACTTTCCACCTCTTCTTCTAATTCAGTTATCTTCACCCTAGAATTCCCCCCATGAATTATTTCAATTCCTTCTAAAAGAAACACTTTAGTATCCCTACATTTATGTACAGGCCCCCACTTCTTATCACAGTTGTAACAAAGACCCTTCTTCCTCCTTTCATCCATCTGTGCAGGGGTTATTCTCTTAATAGGTATCCTAGGCTTAGCTTCTACCACACCATTACTTTTAGGCAAACCCAAGATAGAATTCTTACCTGAATCTTGCTGGTACTTGGCACTTCTTTTGCAACTCATCACATATTCTTCCTGAATCTTGGCCAATCCAAAGGTTGCATTCAAAGATTGAGGATTGAGCATCCTTACTAGTAGTAGTATTTCATCTTTCAGACCACTCAGAAAACAGCTTAGCTTGTGCAATGGAGAAAGACCCTTGATTCTGTTTGATACTACTTCAAACTCTACCTTATATAGAGCCACTGTGGTAGTCTGCCTCAACCTTGTTAATACCTCCATAGGATCATCATAAGCAGTTGATCCAAACCTCACATGTAAAGCTTGCACTAAGGACTTCGAATCAAAAAATACCCCAGCCTCCTATGCTTCTTGAAATTATATTAGGGCCTCTAACTCCATGTGGAAGGAAGCTATCAATAGCTTTTTTGCAATTGGGGTTTGGTAATACCCAAAATACTGATTAGCCTTGTAAACCCAACTAGCAGGATCATCACCTGAGAAACGTGGGAAATCCAATTTCATAGGTTTTGCAAGTGATAAGGTTGAAGAACTTGGATTTGGTTGTACATTTCTCTGAGGTGAGTTCTGATTTCCATCTTGAGAATTTAGCTTCTATAAAATGGCATTGATGTTCTAATTCATTTCATTCAAAGTTTTGGTGTGAATTCCCTGAATCTTCTATATTTCTTGGATGTCTTTGTTGTGATGATCAGAGGTGGTATGAAGGGAGGCAATGGCCTCATTAACCTTATTCATGGCAGTAGCTCGAGTTTTAGTCATGGCAGCGCAGGAACAAGGCTCTGATGCCAATTGTTAAGGTGGAATTCAAGGATTCTTGTGTCTAGCTGTATTCAAGATCAGCTGGGCCTCCAAGAATTGAAGGAAGGGAAAAATAGAGAGAAAAGAAGAACTGGATTGAGATTATACTTGCCTGATTGCATATTCCTTTACAATAGCCTATTCCCCTTTATACATCTTCTCCAGCTATCAATTAACAACTAACTAACAATTCCCTAACTAACTCCAACTGTCCTGCCACTACACTACTGCCGCTAACTAACCCGTGTATGTCTAATACTACAACATACAAGTCTGATATAAGCACTGATACTACCAATACCTGTACTATTCAATACAATCATACACTACCAAATCATACTACAATACAAGCATACACTGCAATACATCATGCCTAACAATTTAATTTGTTGCACCTATTAAATTATAAGGTTTAAAATATAATTTTTTAAATTATTTATTACTTATTATTATAAACGTGAAAAGTAATATTTTCATATTTATTTTTCGTTCTTCCATAGTTCTACCCAGGAACGGAAACGGAATTTTGGAAGGAAGGGAAGAAAAATATGTATTAAATTATTTTAGAATTTAAGAATGAAGAATATACTAGTATTGAAGACCTGATATACTATTAAAAATAAAACTAATATTTATCTAATGTTAACAAAATATAAATAAAAGAAAAGATATAAAATAATTATAAAAAAATAAAAATAAAACAAATGTTACAATTGAGAAGAAAGAAAAGGGCATTGCAGCCAGGGGGCCCTTGGCTCCATGCTTCTAGACTAGTCCACAAATAACACCGCCACCCTATTGATACCTTAATTGTGAAGATAACCATTTTTTCAAACCGTAATCCAATGGGCGTTGTATTGATTAGATTCTTGGCTGTTAATTTTATTGGCTTCTTGAGTTCTTGTTCATTTGAAATACCTGAATCTTCTAATATGTTAGTTTACTTTTGGGTCACACCCCCTGATTGGTTAGCTGATATTTCTACCATTTTTTTTTAAACCCTAAAAAAAGTTTCAAAGACCTAACATTCTTTCCAACAGATTTTATGGCAGTTTGCACCCCCAATTTGAATGGGAGGGGGTGCTCAGAGATAGTTCAGAGGTACAGAGCGAAAGTGATTGTTACACTCTCATTTGACCTGCTTTTTGTCAAACAGATATAGCTTTTACTTAAAAGAAGATATATCAGTGTATATATATGTGTATTAAGTTATACTTTGTCACATGCTTACTACCCAGCATGGAAGACCCCTTACCTGCAGTGTACTGGTTATGTCAATCCCAATTTCTCTCCCGTGCATGCATCATTCTTTTCACAACATATAGTTTATATATAATTATAGGATTCATTCACTCACGATAAAAAAGAAGATACATTACATATATACGATGCATAAGATAATTATGATTTTGCGAGAGAGAAGGAAAAAGCTACAAGCGACATGCTTGCTAACTAAGATAGAGCAACCTTTGCTTGGTAATTAAGGTAGAGCAACCTTTTCAATTGAAAGCTCGATATGTCACTTCTGGGTTCAATGTCTATATTGGCTGTCTTCATCTTAGTTCTAGTTTGCAATTTGCTGGCTGTTTGGGATTTTCCAATCACATAGTAGCACAAAGGACATATTCTTTGTTGAAATTAAAGTCGAGATGTTGACTGTAGTAGTCTCTTGAAAATGACAAAATTTCCTTTAGCATTTTGAGGCTAAATTTAACACCACAAAAGGCTAAATTTAGCATAAGCATGATGTCAACCAACAGAAACATCCATTAGCAAGACCAAGACCAAGACCAAGACCAATAAATGAAGTGCACTGTGTCCAGATAGGGTTATAACAAGTCTCCTCCTTTTTTTTTTTTTTTTTTTTTTTTAGAAAAAGCTAAGTAAAGGTTTATTACTCAATAGTCTTTCAGCAATAATACATTTGTTCAGTCAAATGGAACTTTCCTCCATCCATACAATGCCAATGACTTAGCCAAAAGTTGAGGTGACCATGCATGAATGAAGAAGATGGCATGGGGACAAGTCAAAATTTGATGTTTCATGAACAACTCGTTTAATTTACAAGTGAAGAAAAAAAAATTAAAAAGAAACTATATATATATATATGTATATATATATATATATATATAAGTGGAAACAAATTGTAGATAATTCATATATAATAGATGTTAGTAGTTGTGACCAAAGTTATCAATTCGGTTTTCATAATATTTAATAAAAATCTTGACCATTTTTACATAATTGGTAACACCTGCTACATCAGAATTATAGACCTAGTTAATAAGATTAATTTGGGTTATAATTTCATGGGGTCTATTGAGCCTATAAACAAACTCATTCAAACTTATACCAATGGACACCAAAAAATTCAGCAATTGTAAGCATTCTTATACACTAAAAAAATTGAGAGGTTCTTAGCAAGAAATGGTGTTCTTTCTGGTAGAGCTTTGGATTTGAACGCTTTGTGTAGAGGTTGTTCTAACCATACGACATTTGTTGGGCTATTGTATTCTGGGGGAGACAAGTTAGAGAAGATTTGCACCGGTTATAAAGTTTAGCCAATCAAAGGCTTGAATCTCCTTAAAAAAAGCGAGTGCTGCGTTTCAGTCCAAATAGTACTGTGTAATTTTTCTCTTCAAATTAATAATATTCAGAAATATTATTCAGTTTCTCATTATGTTGTTCCATTATTATGTTTGCACCAACAATATATATATATACACACACATATATCTATATATATATATATATTTATATATTAATAAACACAAAAAAATTAATATAATTTCTAATTACATTTTTTTTTTCTAGGAAAATGAGTGATGATGAGTGGATAAAACTCAGGTGTGTTAGTGGCACATCTCATCTCATTTCCAAAATTAAGTAATAGGCATTTTTCATTTTTCATTAATCAACATCAATATCAATATTTAGAAATAAACTACACCATCATCATTAACAAAAATGTCTATAAAATCTCATTATAAAAATACTTAATACGTAATACTAAAATGCAAAAACCAAACATAATGACAAGAACAAGCCGCAATAGATCAGAATTTTAAGCAAAATATAAAACAAGAAGGTATGGTTAATGGTACGAAATATCTTGACCAAAATGGAAGGAAATTGGTAATTTTGGTCACAATAAGTTGCTTGATTTTATGAGCAAAAATTTTCTGTGACCAAAGAAGAAGTGGAAGCCAGTAGTTGCTTATCTATTTCAAGTTTTCAACAGTTGCAACTTGCAAACTTTGATTGTTTGTTTTTGCATTTCAAGCCATTCATTTTCATGAACTTTTAGATGGATTTCAAATGCGCTTCACTTTAATAATGTACCACAAACTTTTTTCAAGTTCATAACACGTGGTTTGTGTTGGTACAACTAGTACTCCACAATAAATAAATAGTGGGGTTTTTAATTATGATGCAGAAATTGAACACCAAGCCCTAGCTAGATTGTATAATTTTAAAAAACTTTATAATATGCACTGAAAGTAGCATTATTTTTCTGCATCTAATGTGACAGCTTTTATGAGTAGTTCTAGGACCACAAATTATTCTAATATTTTTTTCTCACAACTTTAACATATCAAAATGTGAATAGTTAACTATCATTTACACGTAAACTCACTATTTTTTCTTTACCAATCACACTCTGTCACGTCACAATTGTAGTAAAAAATTATGAAAAATTACGTGATTTTAGACTTTTCCAGCTTTTATATGTCCTTGTTTGACAGTTGCATGACTACCAAGATATTCAAAGAAAGTCGTATGTGGCTTAATAATTTCACCGTCCTTGTTACGGGCTAGCTATCTCTTCAATGTAGGACCTATGTGATTTAATTACATGATCCTGGCCGTTCATAATGATAGGACAAAGGTCATCTTATTAATTATTATTATTAGTATTATTATTATTATTATTATTGTTAGCACCAATCTTTTAATTTAATGCTTGTCACGTGCGAGTGTGTGATGAGCCAATAATGCATATAGGGTAGTACTAAGTAGCAACAAATTGGATTGTCTATAAAGTGATGGTCCACTGTAGAGAGAGAGGGGTAGGTACAATTTAGATGGGAAATATTATGACTTGGACCAGATTAAATTGAGTTGGGGAATAAAATTAATATTGGGAAAGCAGTTCTTGGTAGAGAGGGACATTGGGGAGAGCCCACCATAACAACATATGGTTGTGTTTGTAAGTTGTATCCCAGCACTAAGCTAAATTGAGGCAATATAGAAAGACTTTAAAAAGGAAATATGTGAAATAGATTAGTGTAAATTACACTCTTAAAATTTGGAGTGTTTAAATTTTATACTTTGAAATTTTAGAATTTCAATTTTATCTCTTGAAGTTCTATTTTGTTTGTATCAGCAACTTCTCTATTTATATTTTCCATTAAGTGTTATATAAGTTTGTCACACATGTTTAGTTTATCTAATAAAATGATATTACGTTTATTTTTATTTTGCCATCTCTTTTTTAATTTTTTAGGCTACAAAAATAATGTGGTATCATTTTATTATCACGCGTGTTTAGTTCATTTAATAAAATGATGTCCTATCATCTTTATTTTTTTACTTTTTTAGGCTACAAAAAATGATGTGGTATCATTTTATTGGACAAACTAAATATGTGTGACAAGTTATGTGGCACTTAACTGAAAATATGAATGGAATGGTTGTTGATGCAAATGGAATAAAACTTCAGAAGGTAAAAGTCTAAATTCTAAAACTTTAAGGTGTAAAATCTAAATAATTTAAATTTTAAGGGTGTAGTTTGTAATTTAGCCATTAAATAAACTAAGTAACCAATGCTTAAGGAATTTAAACTAGCGATATTCATTGATTAGCGGTGGCCAATTGGTGAACAAACTTACTCTTTGATGATGAGGAATTGTAAATGCTCACTTTTTCTATTCTTTTTTTTTTTTTTTTTTTTTTAGTACAAAGACAATGCATTTTAATTAACGAAGGCTGTTAAAATCAGCCTGAAGTACATCTGCGATATCTGATGGTACATCTTCCATTCAGATTTGTATAAAAGAAAAAGAAATTACTCGTCTTGCAAGTGAGTGAGTTGTAGTACAATACTTCCGTACATAAGAATAAGTTAACTATGAAAAATAAGAGGCCAAATAGCGTATGTCTTTTACAATGTGGCCAAAATGAGATAAACGATATGAATCGGTTTTGTAGATGCTCACCTAAGTGAATACAATAATAAGTTAACCTTAGCTGAATCGGAATCCCATAGGCATTTATAATTAACAATATTGAGTGGACCGACATTGTGTCCTTGAAGGTTAAAATATTGGCCCAACCAAACCATATAGATGTAATCTTTTATTAATGAACCACTCACCCTTAGTGATGATGTCAAATTAGATTTTGGGGCCTTTAGGATAACTCATTTTATAATGATAGACATCATTATCAACATAACAAGCTTATTTCATACTCAGGTGACTATAATTTGAGCCGAAGAAAGGTAAAAAATAAAATAAAATAAAAATGATGGATGATGTGTGTCTTACTAATTTCATTTTACCGAACAACATTATTTATGAATGCATTGCAGCATGAGCATAAAATTCAATTTAAAACTAGCTGGTGAGTCAAGCAATGAACAACACGATAACCTTTTGGAAACTTTGATTTGCACATTAATTTTCCTAGAAAAATAAAATGTGTACGTCAAAGAAAATGATGTTTGGTTAATTTTTAAGGGAAAAGTTAATAGATGCCTTAAGGGTATATTGGTTTAAAAATATATTTTTTTAATTTTTTTGAAAAAGAAAAAAAAGTAATTAATTTTTTTGATAATTTTTTATATTTTCTGATCAAAACTTTTATAAAATGATCAATTAACAAATGTTTTAAGAGCACTCTTTAACTAGACCCAATTTTAAACTATATACATTTTCACAAATATTTAACAAAATGTGCATCCCAACTCCGAAGACTAGGATTTTTATTTCCAATATATGATTGAATTAACACTTTTGTTCCCACAAATCTCCTCCCACTTGTTGCTAGTTGTGCAACATATCTTTCTTTTCTTCAAGTAAGTTACTATTAGAAGCCAACGAAATATAGTTGGCACTATACTTCATACTTCAAGTTCAAACTTCAAACTTATAAAAATAAACTATCTAATACAAAAATATATGATACAAACACAAATTTTTATAATAAATGGTAAAAATTTTTTAGTTTGGAGTATCATGAATGTCAGTATGGTATTCTGGAAATACCAATAATTATCTAATTTTCTTCATCTTATTCATGAATTGATCAGAATTTTTTTTTTTTGATAAATTTTATGAATCTTTTAATTAACGAGATAGATATATTTATATATTTTTTGGGTAACAAGGAAACTTCATTAAACACTAAACAGTCTGGTTACAAGGCATGCATTTAAATATAATAATAATAAGCATCATAAGGGGGTTCATAATATAACACAAAGTCTTGAGCTTGCCTAACATCCCTTCTAGAAAGTGCATTAGCACACTTAGTAAGATTTCTTTTATATATGAAAGAAATATTACTAAAGTGTGCTAATAATTAAGTTAATCCAATATAACACTCTTAATGTAATGCCAAATTCACGTTCAAGCCACATGAAATACTTGCTAGCTTAGCACAAAAATAAAAATTAAAGGGAGAACATTTTTATGTATACCACTATTTCGAAATTTTTATCATGATTATTCTGCTTCAAGTGAGCTTCAGGATTCTTTATTTGACATAAAAAGCAATATCATTTAGGAAACTACAGGCCATTTGGTAATGTTGTTCTAATAACGTTGTTTGTATTTTTTGAAAATATGTGTAATTAAAAAATTATGTAAAAATACGTATAATATTGTTTAAACACTGAAAACTGTTATTTAAAATACACTATCAAACAGCCCCTACAGTACTATGAAGCACAATTGTAGATCTGCACAAGAATTACCCTGAATCCACTTGCTGACTTGCATAGAAAGTTAAAAACACTGAAGTAAATTTCTTTTTTAGTAAAATGATATCAGTATATATATATATATATATATATAATTTAGTTGGTTTCTATTCTTCTTGTAATGTTTTTTTTTAATAAAAAGTTTCAACCTATAGCGTTTGCTGCTGATAATAGCTCTTTATCATCTTATCATCAGATCTAGACACCAATCAGTTTTTGGTAAGAGAGTCAATCTCATATTGGAGACTGTACTGGTTTGACAAATGGAATGATATATTTCGGTACCAATCAATACCGGTGTACCTTTTCGAATTTACCACTATTTTTTATATTTATAAATATGTGTGTGTGTGTGTGTGTATATATATATATATTATAATAAAAATAAAAATTTACTATAAAACATTACCTCAATTCAGAACAAATTATTCATAGTTTTAGACTTTAGACTTTAGCATACCAAGAAAAACAAATAATATTAATAAGTTAATGCAAATACGTTACCATTTTACCCTTACAAAAATTCAAAAATTACAAAACTGAAAAAAATATATATATATTTCTATACTGCCCAGAATGTCCGGTATCAACTGAAACGCCTAAAATCGGCCGGTACACGGCCAGTATGCCTAGTATTTAAACTGGTACAAAACATTGACATTTCAGTACCTGTGCACGTACCGGTACGGTACATATCGGTGGTACTGGTTGGTACGGTACAGTATCGACTACTTTGATTTTTGGTGTAGGGAGGAACGAACTTCAAATTTCTTATTCAACCATTAAACACTTTACTAGTTAAGTTAACTGAACCCTATTATTTTTCTTTTAATGTAATGTTGTTTAGGGAAAATGTCACTTATGCTTATATATGATGTCTGAGCATTGTCAAATAATATTTCATATATTCTACAATCTATAATGAATGCTTTCTCTACCCACCTGTACCTTATATGGGGCCAATCATGTTATCTTTAAATTAATTTAAAGCTCAACCCTGATTCCACTTTGAATGTGTTTGTACAGTAAGGTGAAAATTTTTGTACTGCTGATAAGTAATACTTTTACCATTACTACCATATTTACGAAACACTGCTTCTTCTGTTCGTCCTTCTGTACTGCATGCATGTTTACGTTTATTATAACATTTAAATTGTGAATATGTATTGAATAGCAAGAAGAGATAGGTTAATTTATAGCATATGGGGTGGAGAAAATTGAAAAGAAAAATACACTAAATGTATCATGGCTGAGAAATACCAAGTCCAAATTAATTTAGACTCCAAAATTTTAATTATGGCTAGGCCAAATTTTAGGCTAATCTATTAATTTAAGACACAATTGTATGCATGATTAACCAATTAAATTTGCAAGCATGGATAACCAATAAAATAAGCAAAATATCACAAAGATTACACCCAATGTGTTATTAAAGAGGGAAATCTGAGAACCAAGTGGAAAAAACCTCTTTGTAGCCCTATGGTAGAAAAACAATTCATTAGAGCAAATAATTGCAGTACGTAATAAACACAGAACCCTTCAAGTCTAGTAGTATATACATTCTCAAGCCCTCCAAACTCCTACTAGCAACTAGCTCAGTGAATCGTTTCTCCACTCTAACTCCAAATTCGCAATTGAGCTCCAGTTGCAAACTACAAGTCTCCTTGGATGTATTGTGGTGACTCCAATGATTTCCGAAACTTCAATCAACCCTCATAACACATAGATCATGATGGATCTGAAGGATTTAATCTTCTCTCAAGTATTTGGCTATGGTGAGAGAGAAAAAGTAGAAAGAATGTGTAGGTGTTTGACTCTCAATATTTGCTGAGTTTCATTCAACTTTCAAATGGGAATTAAGATCGAATTTTTCGGGAAATGAGGTCCATAAAGGATGGGCAAAGGGTTGGAACAACAAGAGAAATCGTAACTAAATTCTCTCAAGTTTAAGAAATTTTAGTTGACCCAACATCCACCAAGTGTCTATCGAAAGTTTTGCCCCAGTTGGATTTCAAATGTTGTCATGTGCAATTCCACTTGACACTCCAATTTTACTTGAAGGAGTTGCTTCCTAGTACACTTCAACTTTCAATACATGAAACCTCAACCCAATTACAAAATAACCCACAAAAAGACATATTGCAAAGTAATTAAGAGGGTATATACAAAAGAACTTTGGTATAGAATATGCCAACACACAAGGATTCTAACAATAGCAAAGTATATTGTGTTAATTAAATTTCAATTAGCCTATTAACTTGCAATATTGAATCCTTTGCTCAATATGCTCCTCTTATTGATGACTGTAGGAACCTATTGCATCGGCACCCATTGTGGAAGATCCAGCACTGCTACAGGGAATCTAATGCCTGTGCCGATGCCCTGGCCAAGAAGGCAGTCTTTAGTCAACATGAGTTTTGTATATTAGACACTCCGCCTGTGGAGATGTCCCAACTGTTGATACAAGACCTTTCTGGTCTATTTTGTAATCGGGTTTGTAACTTTACAACCCCTGTGGCTGTTGGTTAGCTTTTAATATATTCCATGTTTACCAAAAAAAAAAAAAAATTTCAATTTCAATTATATCTATATTTGAATTCGTTTTCAATCAGTGGTGGAGACTCTCCTATTTTTCCACTTTGAATGAAAAATGGAGGCTTCCACTGCAAAATGCCCAACCTTCTTCTTCTCTTTATTTTCCTTTTCACTTTCCAAATAATTAAAGATAGTTAAGCAAATAATAAATAATAATAAAAAATAGGAATTCATTTTCCACTATTCTTTTATTTTGAAAACACTAAATTTAATTAGTAAAATTTCTTATCGTCAAATAAGTAGTCTACATTAAAAATATATAATTAAGTGAATATTATATGTTCAAATCCTATCGTATCTATTTTTTTTTTAAAAAGAAAAAAAAAACTAATTTTGACTATAACTCACTGGCAAAAATAGCCAAATAGCATATTTTTGCAAATTATGTTGCAATTTACCACTGTTTTAAAAATATGTAAGGATCTACCACTTTTTAGGTACTCGAGTTTGACGAAATCGAGTTTTCTATAGTACTCGAGTTCCAACTCAAGTACTGTGAAAAAATTTTCCGACAAATTTGAAGTATATTTTTTTCGAAGAACTAGAGTTTTTAGAACTCAAATTTCAAAAAAATGGTGAATCTATACATATTTTCAAAATAGTGACAAATTACTAATTTTTTTTGCTAAATAATGATAGCGAGCCATTTTTGCCATAACTCATTACCAAAATTTGGAGACTTCAGACTAGTCATTGAATAAAATGCAATCCTTACAGAAACAAAATAAAGATAGATTTTGACGCAAATATGATGGGCACATATTAACCTTTGACAAGTGAGTTTTATTTAAACTTTTACCCCTAAAAGTAATTTAGGTTGAATTATGATACCAAAAAAGCAAACTTAAGACGTAAAGTAATCACTAATCAACACTGATATAGTAATATTAAAAAGAAAAAAAAAAGTGAAAATGATGTGAAATTATGACATTATATTCTTGGTTGGTACAATCGCAATCATGGCATTTGACTCTATTTCCTAGTTATACCCTGAAGCAGTGGGGTCCAAAGACATCAATACGCAAGAATGCAAGGAAATAATACCTCAGTTGAAAGAGAAAGCCTGACCTCAAACCTGGATCAGTGTCTCACCATTCCTTTTGATAATTTGTTGGTTAATAGCTTAACCTTTACCTTATAGAATAAATAAAATATTTCTATGGAAAAAAAGAAAAGTGATTTTCTTTTACAGACTCAGTAGTAATTTTTCCCTGTTTGTAATTATATATAGTCAGTGCAGTAACTCTCTCTGACTGCTCTTTGGCAATGGCCCCAACTCTTTATTTATTTATTTATAAAGTACTTGTTTCGAAAAGGGTATTAAGGGGTTATTAGGGAAGTTTATTTCTCACTAGGCTCGAGATCCCAAGAAGATTAAGAAAAAGAAAAGAAAATTTGGAATCTTCTTGTGTAATGTGTATGAGGTAATAGATCGAGCTTGTAAGTTATACCTAGTTATATTTTTTTGGATAGATCATACCTAGTTATATGATTTCGAGGCATCTCAAACTATAAATGAAACCATATATATTGCCCCAACATGCCAGAGTTTGGAGAATTTGCAAAGAACCATGACATTTTTGCTACTTTGAGTAGTCACCACCATTCACCAATGATGTTGTCCGCGTAGTGATTAGATTTATCAAAGAGAGATCATGACACTTCCAATTATTTTAGTGATAATGAGCCTTTTTAAACAGTTGATGTCATGATTAAATTCATTAGTTTTTGAGAAAATTGATCATTTGTTATAATATTAGAACAATTTGAACATTATATTCACTTTAATTCACTCATTGAAGTTAAAATTTTATATTTTGGATCATTATTGTTGAGGGAAATTTGAGTCCATATATGAGAGGGACTAATTGAGGAAGTTTAGAATGAATAAATTAACATTTTCCTGTTATTTTTAACTTTTGAAATAAATGATAATTTATTAGTCAAAATTATCACTCTTTAATCAGCTACATTTGGAAGGACCAAGTATTAAAGTAATAACCACCCAATGTCTAATTTTAGGGGGTTATGAAGTGATGCTAAATTAACTTACTATTGCTTAAAAAAAAAAAAAAAAAAAAAAAAAAAAAAAAAAAAAAAAAAAAAAAAAAAAAAAAAAAACCTTGCTATTGTCTTCTACCACTTGAAACCAGTGGTGGTGTAAGTGGGCTTAAGTCAAGCTATGGCTCAACCAATATTTTTTTTTTGGAGAAACTATGGGTCAACCAATCTAAATGAACGTATGTGGCCTTTTTATCATTTAGGTTTGGTCCGAAACTCACACTAATTATTCATCTCTTCCTTTATTGTTTAGGAAAAAAAAAAAAAAAAAACAAACAAACAAACAGTAGCACTTGTCATGTGTGGAAACCAAAAATTATGAGGAAATATCTCGTGAAGTGGTTTCATGAGAGATGAGGCTCTCCTCTTACAACATGCGGAATTCACATACATGTAAGATTCACGTGATGTGAGAGAGTGATTTTATAAAACCATTTTATGAATCTACGTGTTACGAGAGAATGGGTTTCATGTGATCTATTCATAAGATAATTTTTCTATAATTAAGTATTCTAAGAATAAATTGAAATTTTAGAACTTGTATTATTTTCTTTTCTTAATTTGGACTTATGTCATCTCACTTTTTGTATTTGAAAACCATGCCTTTTCCTGATTTTCAAAAAAAAAAAAAAAAGGCAAGTAGATTTTTTTTTTTTTTAATGACAAAAAAGGCAATTAGATGATGTTGAATTTTTTTTTGCTAACCTTAGATGATGTTGAATTAGTAATAGATATTAGTTTAACTTTTAGATACTACTAGATAAGAGGTACTAGGAGAAGAAATAAACTCCGATCACAGTAGATTAACAACCATCAGAATTTTCTCCCTTGATGTAAACAAAGCTACTTTCTGGTTTTAGAAACGTCTTTATGCTCAACCACTCTTGAATATAACTGAATTCTTGTGTTATCTTCTCTCTTCTTACCTTGTTCTAAATATGCACAAGACTTTAGATAAAGAACAATGATAACAATCATATAGACATCGAAAAGTGTTGCTTGCTAAATATGCTAATCTAGCTAGCAACGTCAATTCTTTTTCTTTTCTTATTTTATTTTATTTATTTATATTTTTAAATAGCAACACCAATTCTCTACCTTGGATAACCCATGATCTGTCATAATTATTCAAGTAAATTTATGAACATAACATTTTTTACAATTATTGACATGACATGTGTTATAATTAGATTAAAATAATATTGATCGCTTTCATCTTAGTTCACTATATTGACACGATTTATTATACATCAATTAAAGTGGGTCATGTGTGAAAAATTTTAGGTCGTTTATTGTAGTTTTAACTTTTAACCCTCCATTGGACGTAAAGTGCAGGTGACTTTCACCACCCAATGTTGGCAGAACAGTAGAGATCACTGAACACTCAAGTTGTTCGCTCAATTGGCATTAAGACCTATCCTTTCATAGGATTGAAAGTTGAAACGTCCCAAATTCCATTTCGTGTTTTCTATCATATATTCAATTATATGAGAATATAATAAGTGGCAATGACATGTCTATTAGGACCCTTGTTCAAAGTTTCATCAATCATGGAGTTGAAAAGAGAAAAGTTGGATTTAATTGGATGGTTAGCAAATAAATCTTGATTCTAGCATCCTTGCCCAACAGGCTCGACCAAACCTCCCATGAAAGCTGGATTTTTATATTTTAGGGTAAATTCCACTAAAATCCCTGAGGTTTGAGCTAATACCAATTAAGTTCAAAACTTATAAAAAACAACTAATTTGGTCTTTAAAAGACAATTTTATCCCTAACTCCATTTAGCACTATTCACTCTTCTCTTTCTCATCTCAGATCCTCTCTTCTATTCACTGTGATTACACTAACATGAGCATGGATTTGAGCACAAATTACACTACATCTCATAGAACACAAACATACACACTTAGCCATAAAAATTCCAAAACCTAAAACTCTCAAAAATCATCCAAGATTACCAATCATACATTGATTCATATGCACACACTAACAAAATCACCATATTAGAACCATTTTGAGACAAACCTTAAATCAAAAAATACCCACAAATCTGCAAATGACCATATCCAAACCCCATTTCAAACCCAAATCAAAAATCACCAAATCCTTATATCACATAAGAAAACACAATCCGTAAATTAACCAAGACCTAAAAGAACAAAGAACCAAACCAAAAAAAAAAAAAAAGGATAGAGATCAACGGCCACTAGTGTTGGCGTCGCTGATGGTGGTAGCGGAGCTCGTGGGTCTTGTCAAACGTTCCCTTGACATTTGACACACAAACCCAAACACAAACAAAGACCCAAACCCAGAAATAGAGACCCAAATCTAGAAATAGAGATACAAACCCAAAAACGAAGACCCAAGCATGTTTGGCACCAGATCAGAGTTGTTGTCATGGAACAATAGCAGTGGTGGTGATGTGAAGCTCGAAAATCCCTAGTCAAATGTCTCCATAACATTGATTTGAGAAGAAAGTGGAAGATGGTAGTGGAAAAAATGGGTTTCGCCCATGAAAGAGGGAGTCTTTAGCCGCCATGGGTATGGGTGAGAGAGAGAGGGAGCCAGAGGTCTAAGAGAGAGAGAAGGGTTTGAGACTGAGATGAAAAGGGTTTGGCTAGTCAGGGTTAAAATTGTCTTTTAAGGATCAAGTTGGTCGTTTTTTAAAAGTTTTGGACCTAATTGGCATTAGCCCAAACCTCAGGGGGGTTTAGTGGAATTTACCATTTATTTTATTATGTTTAAATAATTATAATTATAATTAATAACTATATGTGCACACACACAATAAGTTTATAGGAAGATTTTGTTAGGTTCTAAGACTTTAAGAATTAAATGTATTAGAACTTCAATTTGTAATGTGTTGGCAAACCATGATCAAAACTTAGAGCCTAGATTTATACTGCTCAAAGTGTGTTTATTTGTAAAGTTGGAATCGAGTGAATTGCAGAATTTATTGGCTAAATCTACAAGGCTCGATTGATTGAAAATTAGACTTAATAGATCGAACCTTGTGCAGATTATTTTTTCTACAAAATTTCCAACTCAGTCCAAACCCAGTTTGACGTGTAGGGTTTTATATTTTACTCCAAGTATAAAAGGAAAAAATCTAGCTACGCTTTGGTGTCTTTGATGTGTTGTGTGTTGAATCTCTTGTGAGATCTAAAGGTATTTACCTTTATACACACTTAGGGTTATCAAGATCAAGATTATGTCAAGAACTTGGTGATCGCTTTAGTTGCTGCATAAAGAATCTCAAGAAGATCTGAAACTTTTGAGTAGAGTCTCAAAGTCACAAGTGGGAGTACTTGTGGTTGCAGTGGATCAAGAAAAGAAGTAGCCTGTGAACTCGAAGTTGTCACGTGGTCGTGGTAATAAGTTTTCTACTTGAGTTAGTAATAGGATGTTAATGGTTTAAGTTCTATTATAAAAACTTCAATTATTTCATAGTGCATCTATTTTATCTTGAAGATAGCTAAGTTAAATCATCTCCAGGTTTTTTACCGGTTTGGTTTTCCTAGGTTATCATATCGTGTGTTCTTTATATTTCTGCATTACTTGCATGATATGATTTGAATGTGTTAACCTAGATTTGAATAATTTATCTAAGTAATCACTTGGCTAAATAACTAGGTTAATCAACTTGTGATTTAAGGGGTCTAAAAACATACAGATTCAAATCCATATTTTCCTAACAAGAAAAACTAAGAAATTCCATGATTCATATGGCTCTTAACAAATAATTAAATATGAATTAATTTGATAATAATACAATTATTATGAAACCAACGTCACTTGTTCAAACTTTTAAAATTTATGAAACAAATTATTTTTCTAATAAAAAAAAAAAATCTATCCACCATAAATGCTCAACCTTGCTTGCGAGGAAATCTTTGATTAAATAAAGATAATGCTAGCACCAATATGAATCAAAAAGATCAAGTTGCTCATCCTAGCTAGTGATACTCTTTTAGTTATTTAATTATTTCGAAAATATTTTAATACTACAGGCACTTTTAAGGTGACCAATATTGTATTAGAACCCCATTTGCATTATGGCATTACATTCCAAATTGGGACTGTTGGTGCATGGGCAGATTAGAGAGTATAGGTCAATCACTCAATCTCATGCTCAAATATACCTATATTTTTTTGCTCTTAGACGACCCCTCCCCCACATGTTCTCGTGGGGGATGTAGAATTTGAATCAATATTCCAAATCAAATTGTCTCAGAAAAAAAAGTATTAGAATATATGTGTTTTATTGTTCTAGGGCAGGGGCTTATCATCTTGCACTTCTCTTCTCTTGTTGTTTGGCTAATACTTTTTTCTTAGAATATTTTTCTATCCATTCCATGAAACAGTCATGCATGTTCATTGCAAATAAATTAAAGTAATTCCCACTTTCAAGGGCTAAAAACGAAATGTATCTTAAAAATATAAGAAAAGAGACTGTAAGAAATTTCTATATTTTGTATTTTTTTTTTGTGGTATGATATGATTTGAGAAGTGGGCTAAGTTTTTATCTAACCCATTATTTTATGATAACTTGTAAAATTATTATTTGGGAAATCGTCGTATTATGAATCTATTTTATAATGATTACTTTTTATAATCAAACTGAAAGATACAAATAATTTTTTTTTTTTAGTGTAGATAGACTCGAATCCAAAACTATTATTTAATAATAAATTTTTTTTTTTAGTTGAGCTACCTGTAACCCACGTATTAAAATGCTTTTCAACGAAGCGGTTTGGAAAAAAAAATTGCGTCCAAGACTCTTCTAGTAAAGTAGGAAGATGCCATAACAGTTGAGCTACCTATAACTCACGTATTAAAATGCTTTTCAACGAAGCGGTTTGGAAAAAAAAATTGTGTCCAAGACTCTTCTAGTAAAGTAGGAAGACGCCATAACAGTATGAAGCCGAAAACACATACCCAATTGAACACGTCTGCTTGATATTATAGTATAAGATTTTATATACAAAAACATAATCAAGAATTAGAAGGTGGTCAATGGCTGATTGTGACTTTGGAAATGTTGACCTCTTAATCCTATAAACGTTACGTTAGCAAACTTATACTGATTATATATATATATATATATATAAATCTTTTCTACCTTTCTGAATTGCCCAAAATGCCCATGTATGTGACATATATATTGGGTTTTTGAGGGGTTTCTATGTCTTTTCTCAACCTTTATACCCAACTTGGTTCTTGTATTTTTCCTTGTGTCTTTGTCACACAACATTTAGATTTTGCCTTCCACCGTTTTCCTCTTTATTTTTCTCTAACATAGATAGCTACACATACCTTTCGATTGCCTCACCATTTGAGTCCCAAATAAAGAAAATTCTTTGAGATGATCGTTCAATCATAACACCATAAAAAAATTCAAATAAAAAAAGTGACATGTATCTTTCACAAAGTGTTCATGATTGTCTATGTCTAGCATTATAGATTGGGCACACAAAGTAGAAGTATATTTCTATGCATATAGGTCAAGGCATTCAACACATTTCTTTACTTTCTTACCTAATAATATATGCAGCTACTGTGATATGAAATAAGCTACAATGATTTGTGAATCATCTAAATTGTTGCTATGCAGTTTCTACCTTACCATTTGGTATAACCGAAAATTGATATACCCAACATTATTTTATAGATGAGTGTAAAAAAAAAAAAAAAAAAAAAACATTATTTTAAAGATTTGTTGAGAGAACACTAAGTTCCATTCTACTACATGTCGAGTGTATCTAGAAGCAAATAGTAATTACTATTTCAATTAACATGGCTCCTTTTTCTTTTTAATATAAAGAAAATCATTTTGAGAACTACTCCATTAAAAAAGAAAAAAATATAGAGAAAGAAAAAGAAACTAAGGCAATATAGAGATATTTCTTATCAAGAGTGTTTTTGGATAGGTCTAAAAATTAAAATCCAATTCATTTTGACCCAAAAATGGGAGCAAATTTTGTTTTATAGAGCACCCTAAAAAAGATTTTTGGATCTCAATCTCAAAAACAGTTTTTGAGCAATTATTAAAATTGCAACAATAGCAAAAAAATCAGATTCTCTTTAAGTTAGTTTTGCTTACCATCAATAGCAAGGACTCACTGCATGACTAAAGTGGAGAGAATTAGTTCGTTCATGCATTTTTTCCTTCATGTAAGTTAGGGGTACTCCAAATTTTACTACATAACATTACAAATTAATGTGTTCATTTTTAAACATAAGACTATTTTTTTTATTTATCATGTTGATATAGCCAAAATCATTTTGCAAATATTTTGTAATCAAATGAGTAGTATGTTTAGTATTTTCCTTTATAGAGTCTCGATTTTGTGAAATTACACATGATTATTATTCACTAAAATTTTCCCATTTTATTTTTAAGGGTTTGTCATTAAGCAATAAGCAAATTGCATTATGCAACAATGCAGCTTATTCTTATTGGTAGCCCAGGCATTAAAGTTATATTCTTAATGCCATGACAAATTGGTACTAGTATAATGAATCCAAGGCCCATCAATGAAGTGGAATTCTTTTTTTGGCTCAAACAATGTACTGGAATTCTTGTTATATGGTCCCTGACTTCTTTTTACCTTTATCTACCTTTTATTACCTTAGGTGTTTGCAGTCTGTCAGATGCTAATTCTTTATTTATCTTTCTTTGCCTTTTGCTTCTTTTTATATAGGATTTGATTTCAAGTTGGAAGTTCATAAAATAATATGTGTAATATTCTCCAACCGATTTGATATTTTAATGCATTCCTGGAAAAAAAAAAAAAAGTGGCTCCAAAATTGCCAAAAAAGAAAGAGGAGAAATTGACAGAGGATTAGGCAATTCATACTCATTTGAACTAATGTATATCATATACAATAAAAAATAACATTTGTTTAAACATTTTTATTTTTTAAATGACATAAATTTAACTAAAAATTTGAAGAAAATAAATTGACAACATTTCGTTTAGAGGAATAAATAAAAGGGAAATACTAACAGATGTCCTTAAAGCACTGATTAATAATCTATTTAAAAAAAATTTTAATGGGAAAAGAAAAAAAAAGTAATTAATATTTTGATTGTTTTTTTCATTTCTCATAAAAATTATGTAAAAAATTTCTTAAAATAAATTATTAACCATTGTCCTAAGGGCACTTATTAATTTCACCTAACTTCCCCTTTCATTGGTTGGTATTTTTGAGAAACCAATGAAATCAATACGTCCATAAAACTCCAACAAAATGGACCGATGACAATGGAAGAATCTAAAATCTCCCCTGGATAGCTTCACACGTTAATATTATTGCATTGACTGGTAGTGGTTTGTTCAACAAAAACATTGTATTTTTTTGTACCTCATTCAAACTTAAACAAAAGCAAAATTTGAACACTGTTTGACCACGAGCATAGGGCAGGAAGTTGTATAGTTTATTATATGGGAAATAAATTGACATAATTAATATGATAATAAAGCCACCATTACCAAAAAAAATTCGTGTAATTGAAAGCTGAAACCATTTATTGGTATTAATGGAAAAATATTTTCCTCGTAAGAAATTCCTACTTGGATATTACCTAGTAGTCTATGGTTGTCAAAATTGGGATACTACGTAAGATCGTTGGAGGTAGGTTGGATCGTGGATCGTAGAATCGGATCGTAAATCGTAAGATCCTACATTATTTGAGAAAAAAAAAAAAAAAAAACAAATTGGTATGTTAAATAATCATATAAATTGTACATTCACAAAAAATAAAAAATTTGCATCCATTTGATGTAATTACCATGTATCATTACATCCATTTGTAAGCATCATTTAAGATGTCAAAAATCTCGAAACGTAACACTCTATTGGGATGTTATTTTTTGTTTTTTTTCAACTAACACTCTATCTCGTTACATTAGAATAGCAAAACTTGATCTATTGGAATATTATTTTTTATTTAGGTCCAACCGAACCTTCTGTTAAGTTAAAAAAGATTACAAGAAACCAAAATTGTTTGGAATCGTCAGAATCATACGATCTTGAACGATCTCTAAGATTCTTGAAAGATTTAGATCGTTTTGGACAGGTGAAATCGTAAAATCGTAAGATCCAGATCGAGATTTTGACAGCCATACCTAGTACACGTTGATTAGTGGGATGTCATATGGTGTGTTAGGTTAGCTCTTGTGACCAATGGATCCATAATAACATGACTATTTTTAAATGATAAATTTCTTTTTATACCAGTCACCAATTTAGGAGTTTGCTTTAATTGACCTGTCTCCATTTCTCCTTTTCTTTTCTTTTTTTGCTTATGTGGTCCATCAATTCTGATAAAAAATTGTGTAACGCACTCTTAGACTTTTAATTTGCCTACTGGGCACTAACAACAAAATGTACCAGTTCCATCCAATCCAAATCCACCAAAACCATATCCATTTCCAAATTGAATTGGAAGAGCCACAATTTTTAATCATGCCATGGAAGTTTCAAATTTCATACCAGGAAAAACCCAAGAAGGTTTTTTTGACCCATCACATTATTTCCAAGAAAAACAGTATGAAAAGAAAAGAAAAGAAAAGAAAAGAATAGGTGTAAATGCAAGAAATTCTCATACACGGATACACCAAAAAAAAGACCCATAAAGTTGGTCAGTTACAAAATTTCCTGGTAACGAACAATAATAATGAATTAATGATATTCCAAAATAAGAATAAAAAAAAAAAACGAAAAAACCCCAGAAAATCAATAAGGGCAAATCTGTAATGCCACAAAAACTGATTTTGACTGAGAAAATGAAAACCAAATGAAGGACCACAGCTCCAGCCTCCAGGCGGCAACAACGTCAAACTTTCCGTCAAACCAAACACCCCCGTGTTTCTTTTTCCCTTACTTTCTTGCCCTAGTCCAAGTCCAACCCCCATCTCTCTCTCGCCTAGTCTATCTCTTCAAATTATAATACTATTCTCTCACGTATTCTAATGTTGATTGACCAAACCCTCACCATGAAGTTCCTTCATCCAGTTAAAATACTAATAATAAAGTCTTTTAATACAAAAAATATCTTCTCATAACAGAAGTTCATTTTTTATAAATATTGAGTTGATATGTTGTAATCGAGGTCAACAATAAAAATGACATGAATGGTAAATTTACACAAAAATTATATTCTACAAATTACAACGGACCACATCTATAAGTTAGAAATTATTTTAAGCAAAAACACTAGTCTTAAAAAAATACATTAATATTAGGTTTAGTGCTATCATACCACAGACTATTTAAGATACAAGATACATATATGCGGTGGATTTTAGGGTCAGTTAACTTAAATGGTAAAAATCTCTGATTCAATATCTGTTTACACAAAAAACCCATTAATACCTTAATCTGATAATAAAAAATTATCATAAAACATAGTTTCAAAGGCCTGTAACCCAAACCTTGCCCTAGCATGAACCACAAGTTACCCCTCAATAATTATTTTTAGAATATCAATAAAATAAAATAAAAAATTGGAAACTTTAGTTTAAAAAGTAGACCCCAAAACTCTAGAAAATTAGAAGAATTGCACCGACGCCAAACACACAAAAAACACACACACTGTTCACTCACTCTCTCGTACACACTCTCTCTCTCTCACAGCTACAAACCGACGCCAAACTCCGCGCTGTCTAAGATTCCTTCTCTGTCCTTCCCTTTCCCTTTCCCTTCTCCTTCTCTCTACTCTCTTTCCTTTCCTTTCTCTCCCTTATCATCATCTTCTTCCTCTTCTTCTTCACTTTACCCTACTGATCTCTTTCACCATAGCCATGGTTTTCTCTCTCTAAAAAAAAAAACCTTTCTTTCTCAGACACCGAACTCGAAAAAAATAAATTCTGGGTTTTTGTTTTTACTTCGAAATAATATATGGGTTGCTCGAATTCAAAGGTGGATGATCTCCCAGCGGTGAGTCTGTGTCGTGAAAGGCTCACCTTTCTCGACCAAGCAATTCACTATCGCTACACTTTGGCTCAGTCCCACATCGCTTATATTCACTCGCTCAAATCCGTCGGCCACTCTCTTCACAACTTCATTCACCAGCAAGATCCATCTCATCTCTCTTCCTCGTCTCCAATACCCGGTTCTCCCATAAAACCCGACCCGGACCCGAAGCATGCTCACTATCAGGCTCATGCTCATGCTCTGAACCACGATTCTCATTCGGGTCATCTCGATTTCCACTCGGATTCTGATGACGACGACGATTCCGGCGGGTCGGGTCATGTTGATCTTCCCTCCGGTGACTCAACCCCGAATTTACACCATATAGATTATCCGGATCCGGGTCAGGACCCGGACCCGGGTTATGGGCTTGGCGGTGGTGGCGGTGGTGGTGGGTTTTTCAATATGAATTATATGAAGAATAAAGTTACGCCGCCTTCGGTGGTGTACGAGCAGAGACCGCCGAATCCAGAGACTGTTTATATGGGCGAATCGTCAAATTCTGGGTATTCTTATCCGTATTATGGAAATAGTTATGGCAATCCTAGTGCTAGTCCTTATTCAAATTACGGATATGGGTATCCCAACTCGAATCCGAATCCTAATTTCAATAATTCAAATGGGTATTACGCGAATTCGCCGAACTACGGCGGTGCGGCGGTGGGTTCTACGTCGAATTCGAAGCCGACGCCGCCTCCTCCCTCGCCGCCTCGGGCGTCGGCGTGGGATTTCTTGAACCCGTTTGAGAGTTACGACAAGTACTACTCGGCTTCGTCGCCGGCGGTGGCGTACACGCCGAGCCGGGAGTCGAAGGTGAGGGAGGAGGAGGGGATACCGGCGCTTGAAGACGTGGATAACTATTACCACCGTGAGGTGGTGAAGGAAGTTCATGGGGATCAGAAGTTTGTAGGGGGTGGTAAGGCTGTGGTGGTGGAGGATGATGATGATGAGGTTGGTGGGGTTCATGATCACGAGGCTTCGACTTCGTTGTACGAAGCGAGGCCGAGGGCGAGCACTGGTGGTGTGGAGAATGATGGAGCGGAGTATGTAGTGCATGAGGTGGAGAAGAAAGTGGTGGGGAGTGAGGACGAGGAGGGTAGGTCTAGTAGGTACAAGGGTTTGAATGTGTTTCAGGTGGCTAGAGAAATTGAGGTCTTGTTTGAGAGAGCTTCGGAGTTTGGGAATGAGGTTGCCAAATTGCTTGAGGTGGGAAAGCTCCCTTATAACCGTAGACACCCAGGTACCAACTTTTTTTTTGTTTTGTTTTGTTTTGTGTTTGAGTTTTTGTTTTAGTCATTTTGTTTATCAAGGTAGTGACTTTTGTGTTATTTTAGGCTGCTTGATCTGTGAAAGATTTTGTAGATCATGAACAAAAACGCTATCTTTGTGTATGAATTTGAGTTTTGGTGGATCTTTGTGGAACAGTTTCTTCAAAGATGTTGCATGTGGTTACTCCTTCGGCCTCGGTAGTATCTTCACACCCTTCTACTTCTAAGGGGGGCGCCGCGGAGCCGTCGGCCTCTGCTGGTCTGGCTCAGGTGGATGCGGATGAAGATGTGGTGACGTTTGGATCTAGAAATCTTTCATCTACCTTACAAAAGCTGTATCTTTGGGAGAAGAAGCTATATAATGAAGTTAAGGTATGAAGTTGAGGTTGCTCACTAAATGCGTGTATAACATACGATTTATAAAAAAAAGGGAGAAGAATGTGACACCCTTTTGGCGGTTTTGATCAACACTCTGGGACATTGGTTATGTTCTTTGACTTGTCCTAATTCTGGTCTTTTATGTTCTTCACTGAATTGTTATAACATGGTGTTGTTTGTAGGCTGAGGAAAAGATGCGGGTAGTGCATGACAGGAAGGTAAGTAAGCTGAAGCGCTTAGATCAAAGGGGTGCTGAGGTTACAAAAGTTGATACTACTCGTACTTTAATAAGGAGTCTTTCCACAAAAATAGGAATGGCTATTAAGGTTGTTGATGGGATATCTGTGAAGATAAGTACAATTAGAGATGAAGAGCTGTGGCCCCAACTGAATGAATTAATTAAAGGGTATGTGAATCTACAAATCTTTTAATTTCCTTTTGCAGCCTTTTATTAGTCTTATATGTGTTATTCCCTTCTGTCACTCTTGATGGTGTCTCCAAGAAATTTAGGATCAAATTAAAACTGCGGCCATATTATTTTGACATGATTAAGTGCTTTTCTGGACGCCTGTCTTTTCATATATGATTATTATTGTGATGGGTGGCATATTTACTATCACTTAAAGAGGGATGACTTGGGGAATTTGGGATTTTTTAAAACCCAGTTATTTCATATACCTGTGTTTCTTAAAGCAAGGGTAAAAACTGGTTTTGTGCTTAAGCATAGAAAGGGTAAAGAGAAATAGATGAATTGTAGACTGTGAGGTGCAGCATTTACTAGTGCCTAGTTGTTGCAATATAGTATTAGTGCGTGGTTAAGTGTACACATGTGCCAACTTGCTCTCACCATTGCTCTGTATTTGCACGGTGTGGGTATGACTAGATATGTATCTCATAATACATTTGATTGATAACCACGTTTGTCATGTTATTAGACTTTAGGTTTAGGGGATTTCCTTTAGTTGATTTCAGAGTTGAAAATTTCAGTGGTGGGTTGGGCATGCATATTGGTATAAGGCTAAAGTTTGCTGGTTATGAATTTGATGTTACTCTGGATCCTTGGGTCAATTGTTCTGCGAAGCTTGTTCAGTGTGAAGTAATTTGAAGAGATTGTTGTGGTAGCATCCTGCAAATAGTCGTGACACTATACCTGTTGTTGTCCCAGGGGTTTTTTAAGACATATCAAGTCTTTTCGATTTTATACCCATCTTCATGGCTTGCTTGGACATTATCATTTTTTTATTATCATTATTTTTTTAAATGTAAGTTACACAATCTCTACCACATCATGTCCCACAGTTCAAGATAAAACATGATAAATACCAAATGCTGTTGCCAAGATAATCAAAGAACAATAAGGGAAGAATGATGCATAAGTTCTGAACACAGCAGAGGAGAAGATGCAGTGAGTGTTGTGGGGTACAAATTGTAGGCATCTCAGATAAGGTTGAATTTGGGCTAGGATTTCTAAAATTTGAAAGAGTATGGTTAAAATTGGGAGAGTTAATTGGATGGTGATGATGCTGTTGCAATGTTTGAATGGGATTTGGGGTGTGGCTAATTGTTTGCTAGGGTTTTGGTTAGTTGTAAATGATAATAGTATTGTCGTTGTTCTTCTGGTGAGAGCTTGACACAGTTGCTGAAGGCAGTGGCAAAATGTGTGGTAGTTCACTCTTCGCTTTGCAGGGTGATTAGAAATGCTACTTCTATGGCAATGAGGTGTGTTTGCCATATGGTAGTAGGGTATTGTGTTAGGTTAAGCGGTTTGAGGCCTTAATATTGTTTTATACATTGCACTGTGTATGGGAGTGTCTCACGTTTTCTGTGTGTGCACGTGTGTAGTTAAGGGTAATGTCCTTTTCAGTATCCTCTTACATTTCATATATTATTAGTACATATGTTATTTTTTCTTGTGGCATCATATTTGTTCACTGGAATAGATATTTGTTCACAGAAGTGGATCTAAAGTAGAAGAGTGGCCCCCCTTGGGTTCGATGGATTATTTACTTGCAGAAAAATAAAGTGGGAAGATGGGACCAAATGGTTAATTTGTCCTACTCCAAGCTGAAGGTCTTTTTTAGAACATATAGAAGTGTGTGATTTAAGTTCCAAAATTGATGCTAAGATAAAAAGGGTGCCTTTCTTTCTTTTTTGAATGTTATTTTTTAGTTACGGTAACACTACCTTTAGGTGCTAATTATAATGTTATACTCCAATGTTTTGTATTCTATAATGCATTTGAGGAGAGAGATATTCGCAAAGGTAACCAAAATTTAATTCAAATGAATAGATACTGAACGTGTGCAAGAATTTGTTAACTATTTATTCTTTGTTCATAATTGTTGAATGTAAGTTTTATATTGTTGAATCTTCATTTTATTAATTTCCTAAGGCCAAGATAGGTGGCCAGTAGTTAAGCTTGTTATGATTGAACATACACCTATAGAATGATCTTGATTACAAATAATTTCTGATCTCTTAGGATGAGCTTCCTAGGATATTATAATTCAAAATATGAATGGAGAGTATGAACACCTTGTATTTGCTTTCTTCAGTTTACAGTTTGTTTAATAATACTCTTATTACCTATCAAAAAAAAAAAAAAAATGAATGGAGAGTTTGGATAATGTTATTTGGTGAGATTTTAATTGCTCCAAATGGCATTGAAGAGGCCAAATGCCAAACGAAGTGTTTAACATACACTAGTAAATGTGAGAAGAAAATATATGTTGCCTACAGTGTGTTCAATTATGTATTGGTTAAGGACGTCTAAAAATGAGAGCTCTCTCCCACCTCCCCCCTGCCCCCCTGAAATTGACACTAATCCTTTTATTGTCTTTTATTATATTTATGTATTTATATAAACTTAATGCATTTTATTTTCTTGATGGTTGCTAGTTTGGAATTTATATTTCTTTGTGACTGATGGCCTTGTGCATATGCTGTTTTGTATGTAATTTGCTGTTACCGGTTAGGCTTTCTGTTTTGTATTGTCTTGATGGTGTTTAATGTGAGTTAATTATCCTTCAGGTTGACAGGAATGTGGAAATCTATGCTAGAATGCCATCGTAGTCAATGCCAAGCAATCAGAGAAGCCAAAGGTTTGGGTTCAATTGGACCTGGCAAGAAGCTTAGTGATTCTCACATTAAAGCTACTTTGGAGCTTGAGCATGAGCTTATTAGATGGACAGACACATTCTCTAGTTGGATAAATGCCCAGAAGGGCTATGTGAAAGCCTTGAATAATTGGCTTCTGAAATGCCTTTATGATGAACCTGAAGAAACAGAGGATGGGCCAGCTCCCTTCTCACCTAGTAGGATTGGTGCACCACCTGTGTTTGTAATCTGTAATCGGTGGTCACAAGCTATGGATAGAATATCTGAGAAGGAAGTGGTTCACTGTATGCGTGTTTTTACCTACAGTGTATTTCAGATCTGGGAACACGATAAAAATGAAATTCGCCAGAGAATGATGGTGAACAAGGATCTGGAGAGGAAGGTTAAGAATTTGGATAGAGAGGACCAGAAAATACAGAAAGAGATCCAGGCATTAGACAAGAAAATGGTTCTGTTCACTCAGGATGGTAACATTCACTCAGATGAACAGATTGTATATCCTAGTGACACTAGCCATCGGAGTATACAGGCAAGTCTGCAGCGCATTTTTGAGGCCTTGGAGAAATTCATGGATGAATCCATGAAAGCTTACCAGGAACTTCTGCCCCTTGGTGAATAAGAAAGTCTCCAAAAGCATGAAAGAGTTTCATAGAGCTGAGTAGTTAATAAAAGTGTCGAAGCTTTTGCATTGGTAATTGGTTTATTATCTGCAGCTATCAGCCCTTTCAAAATATTTTATGAAGCTCAGGTTTGTTGAGGGTTTTACCATGTGGAGTCTTAAGGAATCCATTCTATTCAATATGGATATCATTTACTCCAAATGTTGCGGCCCATGATGGACTGCTTTGGTTGGTTGTTCATGTTATCAAGAGCAGACCTGGTTATGAGTCATATGATGGTGGACCTGAACTGTATGGCAATCCATACTTTTGGCCTGGATTTGGGAGGATCACGTTGCCATTGATGAGAGAGGTCATCCAGGTCCATCTGTTTCATCGTAGTCCCAATACAAGTGGGTGATACTTGACATGGAAAGAACATGGGCTAGATACAAGGTGTCTTTGTGCCTGATTAAAGACTGTCTTAAGTCACTGCTGTTGACAACAAAAGTATCCTAAGGCCGTAGTTGGGCCAAGTGATTGCGATGCTTAATGATGTCTTTGCTCATTGGATTTCATGATGAGCTATATGCACTGCATTATGTACAGTAAGCAACAAGCAGTGTGAGTGGGACTCTCATTTTTAAACATCCTATGAGACAATTTCCCGAACTGTACCCAGCTTTTGTCATGGAAAAGATAGTTGGGGCACGAGTTTTCTCAATGAAGGGCTACATGGCACGCACCATCAGGCCAAATTGTCTCAGTAAGGGGACCTCCCTGCAGTTTTGCATGAGTTTTGAGTTAAGAATAGGCTACTGGGTTGTTCAGAGTGACGCAAGTCATAGATAAGCCCATGCAATAGTTTGATAAATTATTTCTTTCTTTATTTCTTTTAGTTTAAAACTCTCTTTTACATCAATTTATTGTATAGATGAATCCTGAAACTGAGTAAACTGCAAGCACCTTCAATAAAGAGCGGTATTGCTATTAGCCAAATGAATTTCCTTTCGGGATGGGAATAATGCAACTGATTGACGATTATGATTAGATTGAGGGAGAAAGTGATCAGAATGTACTGAATTTTAGTATATTTACAGAATTTTTTTCATTTTACTCTCCTCTTCTCTCCATCCGTACCAATGATATCCCGAAGAAGCCACGTAGGAATTAGGAACTCGCTTTGGCGATATCCCCCAAACTAATCATGGGGGAAGATACTAGCTCGCTTTATATTAGGTGAAAAGTTAATAGGTGTCTTGAGAGCATTAGTTTAGAAGAAAATATTTTATAGGGAAAAAAAAAAATTTAATTTTTTTTTGGCTTTTTATATTTTCTATAAAAATGACGTTAAAATTTTCTTAAAATGGTTTATCAGTAATTTGTTCTAAGAGCATCCGTTAATATAACTCTTATACTAGTTTGCTATTAGGGTTAGAGTGATGATCCTTATTTAGCTGATGTAATCATTACTTGATGTGATCTCAGGGAGTTGGCTAAAATCTATATATAGAAAAGCAAAAATCTCATGCAGAAGGACAATATGTTCGGCCACATAGTGCATTCTTTGTGATTTTTTTTTAAAAAATTTTTATTTAGACTTCTATCTCAATAAAGTTTTAAAAAAAAATTTATTTAGGCTTTTATCTCAATAAAATTTACATTTATATCAAATTATTAATTCATTCATTCTCTGCCGTTTATTCTCAAAAAAAGTATTAATTCATTAAATTAGCCAATGGAGTAAATATATGTGTGTGTGTATATATATATATATATTAATTATTTATAGTTGTGAGTTAATTATTTATATTATAGGAATTTACATCATGGTTTTAAAATCTGGACGGCCGGTTCAACCGAAAACCGGATCATAATTCAATTAGTAACAACTAAGAACTACAACATTTTTCGGTTTTTTGAACATTTTGGCTTTTAAAACCATGATTTATATGATTTTTTTTTAATAAACTTTATATAAGAAATTATTTTTTTTGGAATAATAATAATAAATTTAAAATATGACATTCTTCCTCATGTTTAGTTATTTTGACAAAAATTGTTTAAAAGTTATCAAAAATTAAATATTTGTAAATTCACTAAAATTAGTCTTAACCATTTAGATTTCCTACCTTCTTTTAGTGACATATATTGGAACCAACATTGAAACTAATATTGTAGTATTTATACTATGTAATTAAAAAGATTATTGATAGGATAAATATATTTATTCTGTTAGATTAATTATTTTAAGTTGTACATTAATTATTTAAATTTAATGAAATTTTGTTTTGTTAAAGATTTATATAAGAATAAATTGATTTAAAATATGATATTCTTGCTCAAATTTAGTGCAAAAGTTGAAACAAAGTCCAACAAAAGAAAAAAAAGAAAAAAAAACACACACACACAATCAAGAATGTAAAAAAAAAAAAAAAAAAAAATGAAGGACCTTTGCAATATTATTTTGTCAAAACTATATTTGTTTTTTTTTTTTTTTTTTTTTCCAATGTGAGATATTTGTATTCTAGTTGATATGTAACATGCTTACATGCCTATTTGTATTAGTTATTTTATTACGCAACTTTCAAATCACTTCATATTCTTATTGTCTATAAAATATAACACTAACAATTTACAATTTTTTATAAGAAAAAATTATTGAAATGCATTGCATATCGTGTGAGAGTGTTTGATAAAATACCGTATTATATTGTGTGTGTATATATATATATATATTATAAATTCAATGTTCCTTAGCAGCTAAAATATTTCCTTTTGGCAAAGAACTATTATAGATATGACTAACGTATCAAGAATTCTAAAAAGAGAAAAAGGTAACATCAAACCCCACCGAAATATACACGTTCGTTCGTTCATGCTAATCTCTAGAAGCAAAGTCGGCATATATTCGTTCTCTACACGTCTCTTGTACCTCAAATACCGTACAAATGGTCGATAGCCAACTCATATGCCGTGTGTCCTATTTAAACGACGAATACTACTACTACAATAGTCAATAGTCAAGTAAAAGCTCAAATATAACATTAATTAAAATTAAAAGAAATCATAAGTTCTTTCTACTATTAACATTTTAATTGTTAAATTTAATTTGCTTTTGCATAGTTTTGTGTTACAATGGGATTGAAGCTTGCATAGTTGCATTTTTGGAGTTGCTATTGGAATTCAGGGTGAGTTTGGCATTAAATTTTAGCATTAGTTTTTAATTTTTAATTTTTATGTATAATTTTTTAAAATTTTATTTTTTAAAAGTTTTTACACTTTTAATGTATAACTGTATAAGTATATTTTAGTATATTTTTAAAAAAAAAGTTCAAACAAAAAAGTTAAATAAACGGAGCTCTCTAGGATGCAATATTCTGCATTTATTTATATTCTCAAGAAAGTGTGGAATGTGTCAATGTGCCAAAACAAGAGTTGCTTAGCCGCCAATACATAAACGCACACTAAACATGCAGTGGTGCTCAGCATGGATATTGCTTTTTGTTGAGAAGTGGCACATCATGAAATGTGACTAAAAGCTCCAGTTGGTTGAGAATATATGCCTTAAGTCAGTCTTCATTTATAATAGCCTCAAGATACTCATTAAAAAAAAAAACAAATCCTACCATCTAATGACACGTTTGGGTATCCAATGCTAAAGAAAAGTACTAATTGATAAGAGAAACAAAACTAGTGGAGGACGCCATGTTATATATTCAAAATTATTTGCCTTTTTGTACGTAGAAATATTCAAATTATAGGTCACTTTGTTTCTATTGGTTTTTTATTTATTCATTTTTAATGTAAGATTGTAAGGCCATTTTTAGGTCAAGCATACCAATAAAGACATGAATAGTAATCATTAATTGTACAAACATGCACTAGTTTTCTCATGTGATGCCAAATACGAGAACATAGCCAAATTTTGGCAAGGATAAGAAGCTCAAAGGGGCTATAAAAACTACTATATTAATTTTCTTGACAAAGAAATGACCTCCAAATTAGAATCTTTTTCTTCTGCCAATCTTTGAATATATTTTTTTAAAATTTGCAGTATCACAATGAAAGTGAGAGGCATTAATCAAATTAAATCCACAAAGGTCAAACTTGTGGTACGTTTATTTAATGCACCATACGCAGATAGCAGATAGCATAATCCATTTTTTACATTCTTAAAATACTCTTTCATGTCCTTAATTATGTTGACATGGCAGAACTTAATTGGGTACTAATAAAACTAAAACCTTTTATTGTAAGAGCACTGCTACATATTTCAAACAAGGCCAAGGCTATGGTAAGTAAGTTTGAACTTTAAACTATACCACACGCAGATTGCAGATAAGCATCATCCATTTTTTCCATTTATAAAATACTCTTTTATGTGCTTAATTATGGTGTCATGGCGGAACTTGATTGACTAAAGAGCTAAACACACATACTATATTTAGCCACCAAAAACATATCAAACTTGGTAACATTAACATATTTATAAAGACTCCATTGTCTAAATAGTGTATATATAGTGAATTCTAGATAGTTTAATTGTTACCGTTTATAGTTGTTAAACCAAAGATGTCGGTTTTAGACAGTTTAACTATTACCGTTTTTAGTTATTGAATAAAAGATTTGAGTTTGGTCAGTCTCGTTGTGAAGAAAAAAAAAAAAAAAAACTGCGTATACCATTCTCAGTGGAAAAACAACAGAGAAAAGAGTGAAAAATAAACAGGAAAAAAACAGAGAGAACCCATCACCAAATTTTACAGCGCGTGACTTGATTTGAGAAAAGAAAACCAAACAGACCCGAACTAAAACTAGAGTAAAACAGTACAAAAACCAACCCATTTGTCTTTTTTCAAAGTCTAAACCCACGCCACGCCACCCCATGGTTCTTCCTCTTCCTTCACTTCTCTAACGCCAAGCCATTGCTTTTGCTTTTGCTGCACAAAAACCAAAAACCCAAAACCAAAAAAAAGCAAAACCAAAGTGATGGGTTGCTGTGAGTCCTCGTTTCTATCAGAGACTCACCCAGAAAAAGAACAGAACCACCAAACCAATCAGCTCAATATCCAGACTCAACCACCTTCTATTATATCTACTGACTCTGTACCAATCGGAGAAGTTCCTTCTTTCTCTGAGTTCTCTTTCTCTGACCTCAAAGCTGCCACCAACAACTTCAGTTCAGACTTCATAGTCTCTGAGAGTGGTGAGAAAGCTCCCAATTTGGTCTACAAAGGTCGCCTCCACAGTAGGAGATGGATCGCTGTGAAAAAGTTCACCAAATTGGCTTGGCCTGACCCAAAACAGTTTGCGGTAAAAAGCTTGCTTCTTTTTCATTTGTTCATTGGTTTTTGATAGTTTTAGATAGTAAGGAAAGCTGGGTTTGTGTAAAAATTTGATCTTTTTTTGGTTTTTTTTGTTGGTGGGTGTTGTAGGAGGAGGCATGGGGAGTTGGGAAGTTGAGACATCAAAGGCTAGCCAATTTGATTGGGTACTGCTGTGATGGAGATGAGAGGTTGCTGGTTGCTGAGTACATGCCTAATGATACTCTTGCCAAGCATTTGTTTCACTGTATGTGTGTGTGTGTGTGTGTGTGTGTGTTTTTTTTTTTTTTTGGTTAAGTTCTGTTTTCAAGCTTGGTTTTATTATTATTATTGATTTATAGTTTTGGCTGGAAGTAGTAAAGTAGTCTATTAGAAAGATGACACATGAGTCTGATACCATTTTAGAAAAGATAGAACAGAGCTTTGATACCTTCTAAAAAGTGAGCAACATTGGATTGATGTATATGAGAAAATGGGAAAAAGAAAATAAAGAAGAAAGGGAAAGAGGCCTACATAGTCTAATTCCCATATTGAATTATTATTAGCTAGTGGTTTGGTTGATGTTTAATTCATATGATTTTTGCCCTGCCTGCTATAATGGTTTTTTTAAGAATGTTTGCATGAATCACACTGAGTTTGATAGTTAGCATTGATATTTGATATTTGATATTGTTTACATAACTATCAAATTAATAGATTAATCTAGTTACACAAAAATTTAAACATATAATTTGAGTCCTTGAAAGAAATTGAGAATAAACCAGTGTAAGTGTGTAAAGAATATTGTAATATACCTATAAAGTTTTATTCACGCCCCATTGCCTTGAATGCTTTAATGAAAATTATATAAAACTCGACCTAACTTTAATTATTTTTTTAACTAGTTAAAATTTGAGTTCATAGTAAGAGTTTGAAACTGTGAAAAAAATAGAGAAGAATATAAGTGGAGGCGCTAATGCAAAGAAGTATATATATATTTTTTGGGCCCTTTGCAGAAAAAATTAGATTTTAATAATAATAATTATATGTGGGACCTGCAACTTCAATTTTTGAACCCTTGAGTTTGCTGTGTGATTTGTGAACTGTGAAAACTGAGTAATGTGAGAAGCAAGGAAATTTTAAAATAGTGATCAGTTTAAGTGAGACCCACTAGGAAAAGACCAAAACTTAGCAATGGCCGAATGTTGTTATTATTTTTCTTCAGGTTTCTGATTGTGGGGCAAAAGGCTTTCTAGCAGTATCATAGTAGTATCATATATGAGTTTTGGGGGAGGTCAGGGGGGGCAATTGCCCCCACTCATTCCCTCCCCCTTGGCTCCACCATTGGTCTCTTATGATTTTTGATTAGAATTCCAATTTTACTGGTAATTAATTTCCATTTTTTAGTATATGAGTGCACATATATACAGTAGATTTATTTTATTGAATGGAAAGAATCAGACTGCATTTGGCTTGATGATGTCAATAGTTGTCTAGAGCACTTTCTTAACCTGTACAAACATTTTCATGACGAGTACGTGTAAGTCTAGCTTATTATTTTTGTTTGATGTTAACTTTTCTTGAAGTTTGTCTATGGGATTCATTTGAATTGCTATTTATACCATGTACACTGTCAAATCAAGAATGAGTGGGTGCATTTTGGTTTGTCTAAAATTTGTGTCTCTTGTTTGTTCTTGGTAGGGGAAAATCAAACCATTGAGTGGGCCATGCGTTTAAGAGTAGCTCGTCATATTGCTGAAGCCTTGGATTACTGCAGTTCTGAGTGTCGTCCGTTATACCATGATTTGAACCCTTACAGGGTTCTCTTTGATGAGGTAATCTTTTGTCAAATTCGTTTTTATTTAGCTTTTAATACATATACTAGTTACTCATTTAACTTCCCAATCATCTAGGTTGACTCTTATATTTGAATGGACTTGTAGGATGGCGATCCTCGTCTTTCATGTTTTGGCTTGATGAAGAATAGTAGGGATGGGAAAAGTTATAGCACGAACCTAGCCTACACACCTCCTGAGTATTTACGAAATGGTAATTGCTTCTACATTCCGTGTATAAGTTTGGCTATTAGTATTCTTCTATTCACATGTTAAAGGATTTACCTACAATCATATTTTTTGCAACTGCTGCTAAACTGGTCCACAGCTTCCCCAATTACTTTGTTAGTTCATCTTTATTGCACATGTGCAGAAATAACTGTTTTTGAAACTGGAAACCAATATGTGACAGCCCCCCTACACATATCAGAAAGCATGTTACTATAAGAGAAAAAAACAATCACCATACTAGTTTTCGTCTTTTCCTAGTGGGCCATTTAAATAGTTAAATTCACTATTATAGAATTTCTTTGCTTTTCACAGGGTCACAGTATATAGTACAAACTACAAATTACAGACTGGTATTTTTTAGACATAAAAAAGGTCAATGATGACAAAATTGAAATCACCTTCTTTTTGCGTGTAGAGCATTAAAAAAATCGACTTTGTGTTCTTTCCATTCAGGATGTAAACCACAATATGTGATTTAAATTTTTTTTAATGACCCACATGTATGAGATGATGTGCTAATTTGAGGAATGTTGTGAAATTGCTGTAAATTTTTATTGTTTTCTTGACATGACTTATATTTTCTTCTAATTTTCACCGTATCATACTCTCTCTATAAATCTTAATTTTAACTACTTAAACAAATAAAAAAACATATGCTTAATTCTACAAATTTTTTTAAAAGAATGCAAGGCACTGAAACATTAATAAAACTTTATAGGTATATTATTATATTCCTAACACTCCTACATTAATTTATTTTATTTTCAACATTATGTATTTGGATTTTTTTATTATTATTATTGACTATAATTTGATTTTTTTTTTCTTTATTTGAATGATATGAAATATACCCACACACACATGTAGTTAATTGAGCTTATGAAGAAACATGATCATAATTATGAGTATCGAGGTGTCATTTAATCTTACCCCCTAAGTTGAAATCCTGGCTCCGCCACTGGTGACACCATGCACACAGAGATATTAGATACTATGCCATTTTATCAATGATAGTAGTTTTTGGTATTCTTGAAATTCACAGAGCTAGACAGGAATATTCATGTGAAGCTCTCCACTTTTCTTATTAATTGGTAAATGATGGAATTAATTGCCATCTCAATTCTTGGGCTGCTATTAAGTTGGCACTTAGAGAAGTAGAGATCCTAATCTTGATGCTGCTCTTACAAGATTCATTTTCTTATTTTGAATTGCATGTTCTTCTTGTATAAGCTTGACTTATTGTCATTGCCATAATTTGTATGTTTTAGGAAGGGTCACCCCTGAAAGTGTTATTTACAGCTTTGGCACTGTTCTTCTGGATCTGCTAAGTGGAAAACACATCCCCCCAAGTCATGTAAGTCGCTTATTTCTGTAAAAGGTGGTATGCATATTTAATATCATATGCATGTTCTTTATTGCCTGGGTAGTTGTATAAGATAGAGCCTATGATATGGTGAAGTGTGTCAGTCAGAACTTGAAATGCAAGGTTTTCTATAAAGGACTACAGCATGCAGGAAATGAAATATTCTTCACATACTCTTATAGTATGGATTTGAGCAGCACTTTGTCTTATGTAACCTACTTAACTTATGACCAATCTTGCTCCCTTTGCCATCCTATATAATCATGAGTGACCCATTTATTGTCGAATTGTTCCACATGAAAACACTTTAAAGATGCATTTGTTGTAATGCAACAACATGCTTTATGTTTTAAGACTTATCTCAGTTCTTAATAGAGTTCAGTTCATATAGCATCAGGTTGGAAGACCAAGGAAATATATTTCCGTTTTTCTAATTGATTTAGACATATTCATTAGTTTATGTGATTTCTGGATAGATAGGTGAAGTACGGGATGAGATGGGGTTATGATTACTATCACACCAGTCACGTTTCACCCATGTTGCATTGTCTTTCTTGTAAGAAATTCATAAGTTGATATTACTTCGCAAAAAAAAAAAAAAGATACAGTATAGCTTGTTTGAAATTAGTCTTGAGAGTTTGAATTTTTACCTTACATTTTGAGATGCTTGAATGTTAAAACAATGGTGACATTTTTTAGATGTTGATTGATTAATACAAGATACAAGGTCGAGAACTAATTTGATCTCTGATATGTATGTAGGCTCTTGACATGATTAGGGGGAAAAACATCATTCTCTTAATGGATTCACATTTGGAGGGAAAGTTTTCTACAGAAGAAGCAACGTTAGTCGTTAATCTGGCCTCTCAGTGTTTGCAGTATGAACCAAGGGAGCGACCTAATACAAATGACCTTGTTGCCACACTTGCTCAACTGCAAACCAAACCTGATGTAAGGAATATTAATTTATGATCTTAAAGAATTATCCAATATCAAACCTATCGGATTAAACTATTATTCTTTGCCAATTTATTTTATTATTTCTTTTTGACTTCATGAATATTATCCTTTTTGGCATTGATTTTTGGAGCTGTAATGTAAAATGCTCCCTTTAGAAAGTTCACTACCTTGTTATATAATTCTACAAATTCCCGAAATTTCTAAATGTGACCGGATATGAATCGAAGGTACTTTTGTACTATGTATGACAATGATGGAGATATATGCAGACACAAACAGTAGTGGCTGACTTGCTTGATTGTATTGAAGTTCTTTCAGATGATTAAATCTCATGATAAACATCAATTTAAGGAAATGTCTTGGTATATTTAGACTCCAAAGGGTTAACATGAATGCACACTTCTGCATCAGATACATTGCTCTTTCAAAAGTTGAGTTTGTGAAATTAGTTTATTAAGATTATAGTATTCTTGGAAAGATTAGTATAAATTGTAAGGCTAACACAATGCACATAACCCACAAAAACATTTTTCTTTCAATTTTTTTGAGAGTTCTTGACTTTAGCCTTCCTTTTCCTTGCTGCTCTCCACCAACTTAAGGGGATTCTCCTGAAGTGCATCATTTTATTTTATTTTATTTCTTTTTTGGGTGCTGCACTGTGTTATAAAATGGCAAAGGACTATGCTCGGAAAATAACTAGAGGTTGTGGTTTAAGAAATTCAATGGAGCATGGCTTTTTGTTAAAAATGTATAAACCATTATTCTTGATTTGCAGGTTCCATCTTATGTCATGCTTGGAATTTCGAAACATGAGGAAGCTCCATCAACACCGCAACGCCCTCTTTCACCAATGGGTGAGGCTTGTTCAAGGATGGATCTCACAGCTATCCATCAGCTGCTGGTTATGGCGCACTATAGAGATGATGAAGGAACTAATGAGGTTATTGGCTTGTAAAACTGGGCCTTGGATATTCCTTTTCTTAAATTGGATGCTAATAAGTTTCTTTGAATTTCGATTGATTCAGTTATCTTTCCAAGAGTGGACCCAACAAATGAGAGAGATGCTGGACTCAAGGAAGCGTGGGGACCTAGCATTCCGGGACAAAGATTTTAAAGCCGCCATTGAATGTTATTCCCAGGTATAATTTTGTAGTCCCTAAAAAAAAAAAGAAAAAAAAACACGGAAAAACAAAAAAAAAAGGTGATGGAGAAAGCTCTTTTGCTTTGACTATACAATGAGATTGTTGTGTGCTAAAAAATTTGCTCAATTTTGACATGCACCTTTTGGCTAGTAGCTGCTAACTGAACTTGGTTTTCATGTTTATGCTTTGTTTCTTTTGCAGTTCATAAACGTTGGAATAATGGTCTCTCCAACTGTTTTTGCAAGGCGCAGTCTATGCTATCTGTTATGTGATCAACCAGATCCTGCCCTTCGAGATGCAATGCAAGCACAATGTGTCAATCCAGATTGGCCCACAGCTTTCTACATGCAGTCAGTTGCTCTGTCCAAGCTGAACATGCACAAGGATGCTGCTGATATGCTAAATGAAGCGACTACACTAGAAGAAAAGAAGCAACGAGGCGGGAGAGCATCATGAGAATCAACCCTGTAATCAGAAATAACTCCATTCATCGCTACCCATTATTGTTGAGGCTACCCAAATTTGTATAAAATCTGAGCTTGGATTCCATATTTTCTTCTCAAACAAAAATGTAATATGTAGAGACACACTTTGTATTTATGCATGTGTGCTTCATATAATATATATCGAATTTATGCTCAACTTGAACAGTGTAATCTAGACAGCATTTGATTGTTTGGAAGTGAACAAATATTGGTTAGAAGAAATGCCAATTCATTTACAGTATTTGAATGAGCTGACTAGGATTGACTGAGCTAATTAACACAAATCGTTTTTGTTTATTGGATTGGAGGACTGACTGACTCAGTGTTTATTGGCAATTAAAAAGTGATTTTTGTTACTACATCAAAGTGTCATCATGAATAATTTCTGGCCTTTGTTTCTTTCTGGTTAAAAGTCCAGAATTTGACTTCTTTAGCAAATAGTTGTAGACGATTAGGTTACTAAAGATTTGTTTGGATGAATCTTATTATTGAAAATACTGTAACAAAATAAATTTTAAATGTGTAAATAGTGCCGTGGTATTTATTTTCAATGAAAATTTTGCTGAAAAAAGTGGTTTGTGAGTCCCGTGAATTGTGCACGGGACCTACTAACAAACACAAACGCCCAACACAAGTGTTGAAAACACTATTCAAACTCCACCTAATTGTGGATATAGCAGGGCCACTTTTAGAAAGTTTAGTAACATCCAAGTGACTTGGCTACACCAGTCTTCGGTCTTTACTAGCATGATATTTACACGTGATGGTCATATCCAATAACAATTATCGGTAAGGCCTTTGAACATTAACTTTGACATAACGCCACTGTATATCATTGTTAAACAGAAGCCTCAAATTCTAACATGATGATTGCACACAAAGCTCGAGTTCGAAGTAATTAATATATGGATTTCAAAATTCAAAGACCACCCCTCATAACAGTTGAACAACTACTCACCAAAACTAATTTAGCTATAGCTGTATTGTAGTAAAAACCCACCATGGAAAGCTTCACTTTGAAGTGAAGACTGAAGAGAGCCCCAACTCAAATAAACAGCCACAATTATTACCACTGGGTGATGTTTCCACACCATAACAGCAGATCACACTAACAATCTTGATATTTAAGCAGCACTTTATGACCAATCTTATTTCCCTCGTCTTCCTAAATAACCATTACTAACCCATTTATTGTGGACTTGTTCAACACAAAAACGCGTTAAAGATGCGTTTGTTCAAGTGCAAATTCATGCTTTATTTGCTAAGATTTGTCTTAATTGTTAATTGAGCTGGGTTCGTATAGCATCAGGTTGGAAGACTAAGAATAAATATTACTGTTTGCCTATTGAATTAGACATATGGACAAAATTTGGTTACAAACTTGATAGTAGTTTAAGACTACAACTTAGTATCTCTTTGGGACAAAGTTTAGCTACAAAATTGGTTATAGTCTAAGGTTACAATTTTACTCAATAAAATAAACATTATTATATATTTTGAAAATTTAAATGTTGAATTGCATGTTCTTTACACTCTTAATACACATGTTAAATTTTGTGTTAATCGGATATTATTTACTATATAATCTACAAGTTTATATTTTATGCATAATTTTAAACTATAAAAACTTGCAATTTAAATAATTTATTGATGACATAGTTATTGATCTTTAATTTTCTATAAATTTTGCATGGAGGATATATGAAGATGATGTAATCTAATGATGGATTTGTCAAAATTTATCTCAAATAAAAAAATATTGAGTAAGGTTGTAGCTTAAGGTTACAATTAATTTTGTAACTAAATTTTGTCCATCTTTTTATTAGGTGTGAATTTTGACAAATCCATCATTGGATTATATTTTATTCTTATAAGTTATATCCTACATTCTTATAAGTAATAGTTATGCCATCAATCAAATATTTAAATTTTAAGTTTTTTGTTGTCTAAAATAATGCATAAAAAATAAGTTCATGGATCGAATAGTAAATTATATTGGATTGACAAGAAATTTGACTTGTGTTTTAAAAATATAAAGCGCATGCAATTCAATAGTTAGATTTTCAAAATATGTAGTTAAGTTAATTTGTTTTAGTAGAAGTAGTAGTATTATACCACAACTAAGTTTGTAGGCAAACTTTATTACAAACTTTGTTCTAAACATATTCATTATAAGTTATACGTGACTTCTAGATATTTGAAACACTGGATGAGATACGATTATGATTACTATCACCCAGTCATATTTCACTTGAATCGCATTATTTTTGTTGTAAGAAATCATAAGTTGATATTACTAAGCGTAACAAAAAGTATACAGTATTAATTGTTAGAAACTAATCTTGTACGGAGTGTGAGTAGAGATATTGTTTATTTTTTGATATTAACTTATTAAGAATGCAATTGAGTATGTTAGGGTATTGACAATCATGTTATTCCATACTGTGGCAAGAGGTTGCTTATTAATATAGGGCAGGGATGAGTCCAATCCTGAATATGAATTGGAAAATAAAAGACCTATTGAACCAATCACAGTTACAGTACCTATCAGCCAAAGAGGAATCCTTCCAGACATAAAAAGAAAAAAAAATTGGGGCACGAAAAAGCAGGCTATGTAAATTGATGGAAACACTCTACACCTAGTAAGTGGTAATTTGATATGATAGTAAGAGTCCCTGCTATGGTACCATCTGATGTTAAGATGAAAATGAAGGTTTTTTTTTGCTTCTTCCCTATCTATTTGACCCCATTTGTGAATGGTAGAATACTTCTTTGATGATGCAGATTCAACTCGAGTTTGATTTTTCCTCCTTCACTGTGAGTGGCCGTAAGGCACCTTCCAACTTCTAAAGTGAAAGGTAGGATTGCTTTCTTGTAAGGACTTGTGCCCTTTTAGAAGAAGAGATTTAACCTCTTTAAAAAGGGTGACTCTTGTTTTTAAGGCACTGAGTTATTGAGGCTCTCATTTAAGAGAATTAGTGCCAAAAGGGGCTATATTTTCTCAAATAAGAGCAAGTCTGCTTATAAATAAAAATAAAAAATAAAACAGAGAAAAAAGTGTAGAGCCGAGTGCAAATTAATGTTCAAACTTCAAGAATTAAGTCAGAGCTTCTAATCCATTTCAATGGATGCTTGCATCACTTGATCTTTTTAAGAGATTTTAAGATAGGCAGAATACAACTGACATTCAACATAAACCAAAAACTCGTGACATTGGGTGTCAACCATCATCATAAATTTCAATTGAATCTAGAATATATATATATATATATATATGTACATAATGATTCTAAATAAACTATAAAGCTCATGTCATTCATCAAGGTATATATTATTGACACAAAATCCGAAAATCTAAGATTTCTTGATCATCAACAATAGTCTCACGTGTATATACCCCTGCCTATGCAAGAACTCCGGCCTCATCCTTGTTGACAAAAACATCATTAAACAAATCTGCAAAAAATAAATGCAAGAAAATCAATTAAAAGGAACATTCAAACAAAATAATTCCATGATAATGAAAGAACTAATGACATAAAAAATAATGCTCTAGTTAATCCAACGTGATCAATACTGATAATTAGTTCATAATTATGAGAATAATTTTTTGATAATTAATAATTATGAAAATAATTTCAAACTAGGATCATTTTATGGTGCAAATAGCTAACTGTGTTAATGCTACTAAATAATTAATATTAATCTAGTATGAGAAACATGCTTATTGAAATTATATTGATCAATTAGAAAGCAACTTCAACATATTAATAATATCAAGTAAACAACCAAATTAAAACGTAGAAAAAAAAATTGATGTAGGAGCATCTCAGCCAAAGCAAAGGAGGCCTATTAGTCATTTATTTGTCTAGGTTATAGCTTGTTTATCATTATATCTTTAGCATTTTATAAAGTCAAGTGACTCATAATTTTTAATAAAATTGAATGGATAGGATTAAGATATTTTATGGAAGATGATAAAAGGCTAAGATTCTACAATTACTAGCTAATATAAATTGAATCTTCTGAGTCATTGTAGGCCGCACGCCTAAGCCAAGAAATCGATATTACTTTATGGCCGGAATTTCTTTAATTAGACTCTTTGGAGGGGTCAATTTACTTGAAAGATGGCATCTTTTGGCTAGTTCAATATAAGTTCTTGAAAATACATCTCTATTGCTTGTTTTGTTCCTTGTCCACAAATCTTCATCTTCATGTATTGATCTGGGCTACTTGTAGTACCCTATCGCTATGTAAAATTATATAGACAACTATAAACCCTAGTCACCCATTTATGAGGGGTAGACCAATTGGGCTCAATTTATCCATCTTATTAAATCTTAATCATCCACTTTCAGCCCCCCACCTCAACCAAATAAAATTGAAAAAGTTCCACATTACATTCACGGTCTAATAGTTCTACTAAGTTGAGTATTGGAATCTTTTTGACTATATCATGAATGTGTTGCAAAAAGAAGGAGGGAGAGAGAATACATTGCAGGTGATTGGTTAGCGGGTAATAAATTGATCAACCCTACTAGGGCCATTTGGGTGAAAATCAAGTACAATACAAATAAAAATGTGCATGCATAATGCTCAAGCTGTTTAGTTTTTGTGAATTGTGATAGGAAAAAACTTTTAAGTATGGTTTCTTAGATGCAGTATATTAGGTTTTTTAATTAATTTCAAATACATGATTGCATTGACTAATGAAATATAAATAATGTTTTCCTTTTCAATGACAACTTATAAATTCAATACAACTTTGTGTTTAAATTTAATCAGAGAACCTAATGCATTGCATATAAGTATATAAATTTCACTTTTTGTAATAACGCATTTACAAACTATTCACAAGTTGAAATCCTTTTTATCAATATTAAAATTAAAAAAAAAAAGTTCAATTGAGAACACAGAACAAAGAATACCTTATCCTGATTGTAAAGTCTTATGGAAGCAACCCGCTATCATAATTTTCTCTGCTTGTTTCACTCGCTTTGTTTGACAACTTTGGGTTCATCTCCTTTGACATATGAACTCTGCCATCCCTGCAATTTGGTTCTTGCATATAAATAACTAACGATGATGTAATTCTAAGGTGCACATAAAAAAAGAATCCTCCTAGTGCATGGGTAGGGCAGAATTAAAGGGCAAAATTGATGATAGGTCTTATTAAAGGTGCCACACAACAAAGGATTACAAATATATATATATATATATATATATTGCTGTAAAACTTACAAATTAGGTTGCTAGAAACTATCATCTTAGTGTCTGATTATAGGCATGAATTGTGCAAAGACCAAAAAAGCACATAATGTCTAAAGAGAAGGCATGCAAGAAACTTACATCAATAGGCTATCCAACATAATGAAGTAGCGACTGGTGTCATATTTTTGAACAGATACAATAGAAATACTCAACTGCCACTCCTCATCCTCATATATTGTAGACACATCAAGTATGAGACAATAAAGGTAATAATTTTTCAATTCTTCTTCCCCTTTACCCTTATTTTGGGTAGAGCGAACGAGAAGGCAGAATTTCCGATCATATATATGGTGAAGACGGTGATTATGATCACAGATACGCTCACGCTTCCCATAAATTGAATGAGTGTCCACAGTGCCCTTGAACCACACATCCCTATCTAAATCGTAAGCTTGGATACAAACAACACATTCACAACTCTCCCTATATAACCTAACCCAGTAGACAGTACTACCAACACCTACGACTCTACTATGATCCAACTCTGGAATTTGCTGCATAGAAGGTATAAGTTTTCTCCAAGAACGATTTGTCACATTATAAATATAGAATATAATGTTGTGAAAATTTGGATATTTAGTAGTCACAAAAATCTCCTTTCTAGTCTCAAGAAGTGCAAAACTTATCATAGAATGCTGATCAATATGATTATGATTATCAGATGGAGGATTGGGTAAGGCTTCCCATGTTCCTAAGTTCGGGTCAAAAACTTCCATCCAGCCGACTTCACTTGGTGGAAAAAATTGATTGAAACCACCCAAAACATATATCTTACCATCTAGGACAGTAGCTGGAGGGTATAATCTAGGACGAGTCATTGGAGGACAAGGCTTCCAATGATCACTAGGATGAGTAGTGTCTAGTGCCCACACTTCGTTACTATAGTTATCAAACTCTTTATAACCATAGTTAGAGTCTGGGGGCTTTGAGATTTGGCCGCCAAATGAATATAGATGGGAGTCCGAGATTTGGCCGCCAAATGAATATAGATGGGAGTCTAGGACAGCATGGTAGTCGGCCCTGTTAATTTCATTGTAAAGAACTTTGGGTATAGAAAGTGGAACGAGTTTCTTTGAATTGAGAGAAGAGGGAGAGGCCTCTGGGTCTGGGACCGTAATTGCATACCACTCTTCATCATATGACTCGCGCGTGTAGTCGTGAAACCCACAGAACCACATCTCAAATCCATCATTTGGGTTCTCCATAGGAGCTTTTGATTGAGGAAAAAAAAAACAGTACTAAGAGTTAAGGATTAGGGTTAGCTGGGAATTGAGACGCCAGAGAATGATAAATAGAGGAAGATTAGGGATATCCAACTTTTTGGGCCCAATATGTATCTAAATTTATTTAGGGTACATGAGGCTGTTGTAGTCGGTCATTTTAAGGCCCCTAATTAAAAGGTGCATGTGATTATTTTTCACATTCATGAATTGGCTTCTTTCCTACGTTGGACTCTATTCAAGAAAAATGAAAATACGAAGTTGTATAGGAGATGGTAATCGGTGGGACGGTTGCTAACCATACCCCCTCTGTCATAGGGTGGAGCTCAGGCTTGTATATGAGCCAAGGTGGCACTGGATTGCTGTGAAAAAAATAAAGTTAGGGAAGTTGGGTTTGTGGAAAAATTTAATCTTATTTTGTTGGTGGATTGTTGTAGAAGGAGGAGGCATGGGAAGTAGGGAATTTTGGGAACTGCTATGATGGAGATGAGATACTGCTGGTTGCTGATAACATGTACCATATTATGAAATATTAAAAAAAAAGAAAAAAAAGAAGCTATAATAGCATGTAGAAAGAGAGCATTTTTTTTTTTTAATGTATATCAAAAATATATAAAAGAAATTGAAGAAGAACAAGAGGGAAAGAGAGAGAGAATGCAAGGATTCAACATATATGGTTCAACCTTAAAGGCTTAGTTAATCTAATCCTCGTATTATTGAATTATTATTAGCTGGTAATTTTTTTTTGGATGAAATATTAGCTAGTTGTTTGGTTGATGTTTAATTCATATGATTTTCAGGTTTAAAGATTTTTTGAAAGGTGTGCATGGGTTGAGGGATTTTTTTTTACCCAACTTACTATTGTGGGTTAAAAAAAAAAAAAAAAACCAACCAACTCAACCCATCACAGGGGTTCAACTCAACTCACATGGAATGGTTGGGTCGGATTGAACCCATGGGTTGGACAGTTTTTTTTTTTTTTTTAAATTATTTTTTTATTAACTGTTGTTACTAAGTTAAATAGGGGAAAAAAAAAAAAATCTTATTTTCCACCTGAGTTAGTAAAATATGCATAAATTAATATTCAAACTCAATTATAAACAAAATATATCCAACTGAGTTGATTAAAAAAAAAAAAAAAACATGAATTAGTATCCCAATTCAATTGTAAACCAATATGAGTGAAGTGGGAGAGTGGGAGTGGGAGTGGGAGTGGGAGACAGCAGAGAGAGAAATAAGACTATTAGGGTTTGTGAGGTAGTTGAGTTTTATATAGGAAGAGTCAAATAGGGGAAAAAAATTAAATAAAAAATTATTAATTATATAATATATTTTTAAATATATATAAATTAAAATTTAAATATATAAGTGGGTTAGGTCAAGTTAGGCGGGTTTGTGATTGTTATGACTTGAACCCAACCTGACTCACTACTTAAAAAATTTGCATAACCCAACCCCCCAACCCACCAACCCAACCTGATTGTTATGACTTGAGCTGGGTCGGTTTTAGTAGGTTTGTGGGTTGATTGCACATCCTTAGTGTTACATTTGATTTGAACGGGGGATAATGGTGTTGCAAACGCTTTGCTTATTCAAGTTGAGACTTTGAGTTCTAGTGTCACCGGATGATGTTTGATTTGAATTCCAATTTCTCTAATTGCTAAATAATGTGATTGGATGTTAATAGGAATAGTAGGTGTTTTTTATATGACAACTAGTCGCAGACCCACTAGCTACGTGTGAATAAATATATATTTTATATTGTAATATAACGCATAATTTTTTATCTAAAAGTTTTTGAAGATAATTTGTTCTTCCTAATAATTAAATAATTTCTATTCGTTCCAATTAGGTCTACTTCGGTCCAATTTGGTCCACTCGGTCCAATTCCGTTGACTCAGTCAATTTCGATCCCCCTTCAGTCTATTTTAGGCTAATTAGGCCTTAAATTGATTCTTTTTATAGTTTTTCTTTTTCAAGTTTAGCTTAAATATACATTTTTTTTTCGTAGTTTTTGGGTTGAAAAGTATGAAATTTTATTATATTTAAGCTAAACTCTTTAGTTTAAAGTTAAAAAATACAAAGAAAATAGACATTAGAAATTAGAAATATGAGCTCTAAAAATGCAATAAAAAAGATAAATATTCAAAATTCTTATTTTGTCTAAATTGGTTCAATTCGGTCTATTTTATCTTCTTTGGTCCAATTTGGTCATATGCAGTCCATTCGGTTATATTTAGTCCATTCTGTCCACTAAAGTTCTATTTAGTCCAATTTGGTCCATTAGTCTTATTTAGTCCACTACGGTCCATTCAGTCCACATTGGCCCCACTTGGTTCACATTGGTCCTATTCTATCCACTTTGGCCCTATTCAGTCCATTCTATCTACTTTGGTCCTATTCAGTTCATTCTCTCAACTTTGGTGCTGTTTGGTCCTATTTGGTTCTATCCATTTTGATCCATTTCAGTCCTATTCGAGCCATTCGATCCACTTTGGTCATATTCAGTCCATTTTGTCTACTTTGGTTCTATTCGGTCTGTTATATCCACTTTGGTCCTATTCAGTCTATATTGGTCCTATTCGGTCTGACTTGGTCTGATTCAGTCCTATTTGGTCCACTTTGTTCCATTTGGTCTAATTCAGATCACTTCGGTTCAAGTTGGTTTACTTTGATCTATTTTTGTGCACTTACATAATGGGAAAAGACATATTTGAGTTGAAAGCACCTAATATAAATCCAAATTGATTATATATATATATATATATAAATCTCAAAATCGTAATATCAAAAATTTTAAGCATGACATTTATTATTGATACACTTTTGTTGAGTTACATTAATGTAGCATTTCAGTTCACTTTGATACGACTAAATTTAAGTGAAAATTTTTCTAAACACAAGAGCTATGAATATACAAATGTAATTTTTAGGGCAATTATTCATTTATTTTAACGTTGTTACTTTTAAATGAATTGCATGAAATTGATTATACATTTAAGAAAAATAAATAAATAAATACATATATGTATGTATAATTTTTATTTAAATAAATTATTCAAATTATCCATTCTCTTAAAAGAGATTATCAAGATAATCAAAAATCATATCAAACTTATATTGAATATGTATAATTTATTCCCTAGATTTTATTGGAGAGAGAGAGAGAGAGAGAGAGAGAGAGAGAATGCTTGTGATTGGGAACTAAAAAAATACAACACCAAAACTTATGAACCCAAAATAGAGTTTTAAAAATCACAATGATTCATTAATATAAAGTAGGGTCTGTTTGGAATTGGATATCGCTTATTGTTGAAAACTGAAAACACTATAGCAAAATAATTTTTAAATGTGTGAATAGCACCGTGGGACCCAGTTTTGAAGAAAAATTTGCTGAATTAGACAAGTTGTAGGTCCCGTGAACCGTGTACGGGACCCACTGATAGTGACGCAAATGCGCTGAAATTTCATTTCAGCACAATCCAAACAGGGGCGTAGAGTTGCAAGAAAAAATAAAAAAATCAAGAGAAGTAAAATCAAGAGAGAATGTGAGAGAGAATAATAAGAAATTTATAGAAAATAATATAAGAAAAAAAAAGTAAAAATAAAAAATATAGTAATAAACACCAAATTATCCAAGTCATGTTATGTAATAAAATATTATTATATTCTTATATACTACCTTTATAATTCAATATGATAACATCTATGAAATCAAAGAGAATAAAAAAGATAACAACTTAAAAACACAAACCTTAATCACATCAACCAAAAGTAGAGTTCCAAATAATACAAAAATTCATCAATGTATAGTGAAGATGCAAGAAAAAAAAAATCCACCAAAAATGAAAAAAAAAAAAAAAAAAAAAGAGATAGAAAGAGAGAGAAATAATCTTTTGTATGTGGAAAATGTGAGAGAGAGAGAAAGAGAGAGAGAAATAACCTTTGTGTGTGAAAAAACTATGAATAGAATGGAAAAAAGAATTGTAATTTTATAAGGACAAGGATTTCCTGCACATAAGTGTGCAGGAGTTGCTGCAAATAGAGTTAGGTGGCAACAATCTACAATGACACTTGTCCTAGTATCGTGTGAAACGCACATTGTGAAATTTTAGTTAACTTTCTTCGTTAAAATTAGAGTAGCACTCTCTCTCTCTCTCTCTCTCTCAAAATCCAAATTCACTTTCTTTTTCACCCATCAAGCCATCAGATCCCTTCTCTCTCTTTTCTTCACCTCCTTCGTCCATCCCTTCTCTCTCTTTGCCATCTCAAGCATGATAAATCTACCTTCATCTCAAAAAGCTTTGAATTAGTTTCACTCATCAAAAAGTACATTAATTTCAGTATTTGAATATTTTCTTGGCATCCAAATAGCAAGAATCCAAATTCCCAAAAAAAAAAAAAAAAAAAAAAAATCCCCATAAAACCCAATTGATTTAGCACCAGATCCAAACCCCGATTTCCAAAATTTTTGCACATGCCAGAGCCAAAATCCTCACTGTGCACAGATCAGATCTAAATTTTGGGAGGATTCCTTGTTGCATGTTGGATCTTCGGTTTTAGGTGGGATTGGCAGCAAGAGTTTTTTTTATGGGTTGAGGTGGCTGGGGTTTCTGATGAGAGGAATGAAGGAGGAAGAGAGAGGAAGAAATTTGCGTGTTTGATGTTTGAGAGAGAGAGAGAAAACGTTGGTTAACGGACAATACAAACTAAAACTAACCATGTGCGTTTCACATGATACTAGGACAAGTGTCACTATGGATTGTTGCCACCTAATCCTGTTTGCAGCAACTCCTCCACACAAGTGCGCAGGAAATCCTTGTCCATTTTATAATAAGAGGAGAGGAATAAGAAAAAAAAAATAAAAGAAAAGGAAAATAAAGGAATATATAAGAGGAGGGAATCAAGACCTGGAAACAAATAAACTAACCTCCAAATAAGAGTACTTCTAATTCATTTCAGTGAAAGCTTGCATCACTTGATATTTCTAAGATATTTTAAAATATATAGTCAACATAAACCAACAAAATTTGTGTCACTCATCAACATGCATTCCAATTGAATCTATAATATAAATGTACATAATGATTCTATAAACTAGAAAGCTAAAGTTATTCAACATGTCTATATATTAATGACACAAAATCCTAAAAGCTAAGATTCCCTAATCCTTAACAGCCCCTTTGTCTCACGTGCGTACACCCTTGCATATACAAGAACTCCAGTCTCATCCTTATTGACAAAAACATTGTTAAACAATACTGCAAAAATAGATGTAAGAAAATTCAATTAAAGGAACATTCAAATACATCATTCCATGACAATGAAAGAACTAATGGCATAGAAATAATGTTTTAGTTAATCCATTGTATCAATAAGGGAAATTAGTTCATAATTACAAAGAGAATTTTAAACTAGGATCATTACAAGGTGTCCATATCTAATAGCGTTAAAAAACTACTGCATGAGTAATATTAATCTAGCATGAAAAAAGTTCAGTAGATTAACCATAGTTTATTGAATTTAAGATTTCCAATTAGAAAGCAACTTCAATTGATTGATCATATCAAGTAAACACACAGGTCAGAGCACGGATAAAAAAAACGATGTAGGGGCATCTACGCGACTACGCCAAAGCAAAGATGGCCTACTAGCCCATTGTCCATATGTTTTGCTTGTCAGCTATAAGACTAGTAATTTATTTGTCTATGTTACGTCTTATTAGTGATTGTGTTTTTATCATTTCCCTATGTAAAATTATATGAACAACTATAAACCCAGGTCATCCACTTATATAAGAAAGGTAGACTAGTGAGGCTCAATTAATCCATGTTTGACATGAGTAGGACACCCTAAATGAAGTGAGGCTCAATTAACCCAGTTCATCCACAGATACAGGTATGATATAATGACATGAGTAATTTATGAAAATTTATAATACAAAACGGCTGTTACGATATCAGTATGACACAATTATGACATGAGTAGAACACCCTAAATGAAGTGTCTATGTTTCGTAGGATGGGATTGTGGTGGTTTGATTGTTGTTATTCAGTGCACATTTCTATTTGAACTGGAGGTAATCGTGCTGCGAATGTTTGCTTATTCAAGTTGTGACTTTGAGTTGCACTGGATGATGTTTGATTTGAATTCCTCTTTTACCGGCAATGGCAAGGTAGTGTATAAGCGGGCATATATACAGTTGGTTTATTTCATGACTGAAAAGATTCCGATTAAATTTGGCTTGATGGTGTTAATTGTTTTGGATCCCCATGCGCATAGGCCATTGTTGTCTACATCACTTTTTTAAGCCCTATAAACTGTTTCATGATGAGTATATTCCAGTCTAGCTTATGATTTTTGTTTCTAATTATTTTGTGTATGGGATTCATTTGAATTGCTAGTTATACCATGTATGCTCTCAAATCAAGACTGAGTTGGTGCATTTTTGTTTACATGAAATGTGGATCTCTTGTTTGCTCTTTGTATGGAAAAATCAAACAATTGAGTAGGCCATGCATTTCAGAGCAGCTTTTCATATTACAGGGTTCTCTTTGATAATGTATTCTTTTGTCAAATTCAACCAACAACTCTTATATATGTATGCTATTTAGAACTCTCTCTCTCTAGTGCTTCGGAAAATTGAAAGTGGAGTGCCATAAAATTGTTTGTGAGGTAGCTCTCTACTGTTGTAATCTATGAAGCATGGACGCGACTGGGAGGGTGCCGCACCGGAGTCTGACGAGGTCCAACATGGGGTGCGGCGTCCAATGTGGCTGCCCGCGCGTCGGTGCTGCGTCTAAGCTTTTTTTTTTTTTTTTTTTTTTCACGGATTTGCGCTGAACCGGGACTATTCGGCTAGAATCAAGCCGTATCGGCCAAATCAGGTCATATCGGCCGACGATCGAAACGGACTGAAACAGGCCAAAATAGGCCTTGAATCATGCTAGAACAGCCGAAATCGGCTTTGAATGAGGCCCAAACATCCTAAATCTGTCTTTCCTCAGTTTTATTCTAAATATTTGTTGCTTCTTTTGTGTTTTCTTTTTTGTTTTGTGTTTCTTGCCTTCTTCTTTCTTTGTTTTGTGAATCAAGGCATAGTAATGTGTTTTTTAAGAATATTTTAATAGTAAAAATATATAGAAAATATAAATAAAAATATTTTTAATAATTTTTTAATCGCCGCACCCGCACCCTACTTTTTAAAAAATTTCCGAGTCCCGCACCTGAATCCGGAAACGCACCTGTGCTTCATAGGTTGTAATGTTGCCATTTTGTTTTGTTAGCAAGTTTGTGCCACTTTGTTTTTCTCAGTTTGTGTTTGTGCTACAACCTTGGATTTGTGTGTATCGCAATTAGTTTGTGAGAGAGCTCTTGAGTGGTCTGCAACAGTTTGCATTTGGCTTTGTTTGTTGGAATGAATTAGAGAGAGATTTTTTTGAGGGTGCTGTGTAGCAATTTTAGTGTAGAAAAAAAATTTATCTTTGTGAGAGAGAACTATTGGGGTAATTTAGTGTTCCTCTACACCATATTTGTATATTGTCGACCAAAAATTACTTGGCAAACACCAAGCTACAAACATACCACAAGCTTCTGAAAAATATACAAAAACAGAGATTACACACAGAGAGAATCTCTCCTTATTCTGCAAAATATTGTATTTTGATTGGAGTTTGCAGCTATTTTGCTGGTTAAAATTTGACTCTCTAATCCATTGCAAGAAATTAGAAATATACATTTTTGGCTACTGGCAATTGGCATTTAACAAAAACAAGCAAGTTTTCTTATAATAGGAACACAGAAGCAGCTGCAATTTTATAAGGTAGTGACTAAGGTACCCCATCAAATTCCACATGAAGTATCAGCTACCAATAACAGGGGTGGCGCTACGTTGTAGTCAGGGGGTTCAAATGAACCCCCTGACCTGAAATTTTATTTATATATATATAATTAATAAAAAAAAAAAATTGAACCCCTACAATACAAATTTGCACACCCTCACTTGAGCCTGGCCTTTTTTTTTTTTTAAGCTCAGCAAAAACTTCGAAAAAAAAAAAAATCCAATAGCAAATTTTTGGTCTTTAATCTTAGAAATAAAAAGCCCATAAATCAAAATTTGAAAAATCATAAAAAAAAGGTACTGCTGTTGCATTAGTTGTGTAGATGCTGCCCCCAAAATCTCCCACGATTCTTCTTCACTATCCAAACCCAAAGGAAAAAGGCTGCTTCACACAAAAAAAAATCTGCCGCTCTGTAGCCCCAAGAATCTGCCGCAGTGCCGCCGCCGGGGATGTCCTTGATCTGCCGCCATCGCCGCTTGATCTGCCGCCGCTTGATTTGGTTTTTTAGCTCTCTCTTTCTCTTTTTCTTTCACTGTTTATTGTGTTTTGATATATTCTTTCATTGAATCACCATGGGTGTGGGGTTATAGTCTTTTGATTTTTTTTTTTTGAGTTTTGAGTATTTGACTGTGTGTTTTTTGGGGGGGGGGGGGGGTTTGGGGGGCTTGTGGGGTTATACGGTTTATAGTGTTTTGATTTTTTGTTGTTGAGTTTTTGAGTCTTTGAGTTGTGTGGGCCTGTGGGGCTGGTGTTTGTATTGCAAACTTATAAATTAAAGAATTGCAATAGTGTGGGGCTGTCTCTATGTGTCTTTACTGTTACTGTGAATTGTGTCTATGGGGCTTTGTATTATAAACTTATAAATTGAATTTTTGAGTCTCTATGTGTCTTTACTGTTACTGTATTTAAAGAATTGTAAACAAATTAAAGAATTGCGAAAAAATCACTAAACAACAATAATTAATATGTTTATTGTATTAGAAAAAAATATGTTAATGAACTTATAGTTTATTTTTTATTCTTTTGCTAGTATTATGAACTTAAGAAGATATTATTTACAAAAAATACATTTTCAACCTCATGAACACAATTTTCTTCAAACGAAAATTGGTGGACTTATGCGTCAATTTAATCCTAAATGGTTTAAAGAGTATGGAAGTTGGTTGGAATATAGTATTGAAAATGATGCTGCATATTGTTTATATTGTTACCTATAGTATTGAAATTTATGTTTCTTTTTGACCCCCCTGAACAAAAATCCTGGAGCCACCCTGACCAATAAAGAGCAACACACTCATCCATTGACCATTGTGAGAGATTCTCCATGTGAAAGGCAATAAAAATTCAACTAATCTAGATACAATAGCATTTTTCTGTCACCATAAATGAATCAATCTCATCAAGATGTGGAACTCTGTACATACAAATAACGAATTATGCCTTGTGAAGCCTTTAAAATAAGCAACTCAATTTGATGATTTTGCTCCTGTTGCATTCAACAACACAAATCTTCAGATGTCTTAATGGATAGGAATGGAAAAAAGGCACCAGATATTTGATAATGACAATATGAAAGCTATGTAATAAAAGCAATACTAGTTTTATTGGCAACATGCTTATGTTATGTACAATCAATTTTTAATACTACAAAATTCAATTGTTGACAATGTTGTTAAAAGCGCGCTTAAGCTCAAAGCTCGAAACCCCAAGGTTCCAGCGCTTTTTGCATCAAAAGCTAAGCTCATTCAAAGAAGCACGCTTTAGGCGCACTTTTTTGCACTTTTTCAAAAAGCTCAAAGAGCGCTTTTTGGAGCCTTTTTATATTTTTCAAAAAAGAAAAACCAAAATTGAATTTAAGCTATAGGATCTTGACATTATTGATATAAACCATTGATTTTGTATATTTTTAGTGTAAATTACTTATCAAAAAAAATATTTTGAGTATAACTTGTCCTAAAACCCAACCCACAACCTCCCAGATCTTCTCTATTTTTATTTTTTCCCTTTGAAACAGTAACCCACCTTGCTCCTTGGTACCAATTACCATGTTGCAATGTCCTCATATTCTTAGCTCGTTCATGGAAAAAAAAAAAGTATGATATAATATATGTGGTAATTGTTTAGTTACTTTAGTAGTTGATTTTGAACATAGCAAACTAATTCTTCCAGAGTTATAGTCATTAAGTGATTAAATTATTAACTAATATTACTAATTAGTCATAGGACATTATAGATATAGGAGATTTAGGAAAGGATATTACATGGAATTACTGATATCTAGCTTATCCTAAAAAATAAAATGACTTGACTAGCAATTTTTGCGTTAAAATTGCAAAAGTAGGGAATATCTAAATGTTATATGATAATTTGATAATTTGATTGTTGCATTTCTCATTAATAATAATTTTTAAAATTATTTTTTAAAAATGTGCGCTTAACTTCAATTAGGCGGGCGCTTGCGGTTTGCGCCTAGGCTCCAAGAGCCGTTTGCGCTTAAGTGCGCCTCTCGCTTTTAACAACATTGATTGTGGATCAACCTATCCATGGGATATGGCTAAACAAGAAGATTAGAAATGGCTATTTACAACAATATTAACAATCTATAATAACTTCTAGAATTAAAAAATTAAGGAGCCAAGAAATTTCCACTCAAAAAATTATACTTTCAACTTTTGTTTAAATGGCCATGGGAATCTATGCTTGAAGATCAGATATTCCAATTTGTATTTTTTGTCAAACAGGTTTAATCAGACTTTATTTCTTAGTCCATAATACGAACTTTAAGCAACTTTAGATGCCAGCATAAAATAAATAAATAAACGAAAAACTAAAAGGATGACAAACAACCCGAGCAATATGGAATGAATGCAAAACAAAACTTAAAGCAAGCTTTGGTAATGCAAAGAGCACAACACTTACTTTCAAATTTGATATCTTGTGAAAGTAGATGGATCAGGAAGTGGCTGGAACAGATTGGAATAGCCTCGACACTTTTTAAAGGTTGAACTTTACGAGCCTGCACGTCAGCTACATATATATCATAACCCTTTTGTCTGCGAGTATATTGACCCCTAACAAAAATTGCTTTCCACCTTGGCTCACTGAAGACTATGGAATTTCCCTTGCAGCCAGGTAAATCAGATACTACATTCCAAAACGTACAACTAGTACCCAAAAATAGAATTACTTCCTTCAAGTTCTTCACACTTACCCACTTCAAGCGCTCTTCATCCTGTACAAAAATTTTAAAACCAACCAGCACCCCATTTGGCTTAGAGCAAACAATGTGGTTTTCTGATCTCAAGTCTGCATCTGACAGGTTATAATGTATTGCAACCAAAACCAAAGTGTCATAGAAGTTAATTAAGCACACTTTATCAGCAGCTATAACCATACCATAAATCCCAACTGAACTTACTTTTGAAGTTGTTGGATTAACTGTGACAATTGTTCTGTATCTATCAACTGCATGAAGTTTTCCACTAAATTGAGTCACATCATAACCCCAACAATTCGTAGAAAATCTAGTCCATTGCAATTCTGCTGACTTGAATTAGAAAACAGACCAGCCAGGATATTCTACTAAAAGCAATACAAAATCCTCACAGCCTGGACTCAAAACTCATGAAAGCCACCTTTCTGATAGCCAACTTACCGTCACCATTGTCACCTGATACCACCAGCAGCTTGGTCCTTTGGTGCATACTGAATAACATATTCTTTACTCCATTCACAAAAATCAAAATTGAAAGAGTTCAATACCTTGTCAAAGGTAACATTTGTTAATCTGGAATTTGTAAGAGGATGGAGTAGGTGGTTTATGCCATTTTCATCTTCATCTATCTTTAAAATCCAACGTTCAGGAGAATACGTTTGGCCACGAGTTTCAATTGATTGAATAACATATATGGAGCGTTCGGAAAGGTAGAACTGATCGGCTATCTGGTGGTCATACGTGGGAATTGTTAAGCGAAGAGGTTTGATTGGAAGAACCGAGGACCGCCATGAAGAGCATACTGCTCTAAAGCAGCTGAGAGTGATGCGACTATTGATGCGTTTGGCGATTAACAGCAGGACATCATTTGGGAGTTGGGACCAATCAGCCATGGATGAGAGTTGAGAGAAGTTTAAGAAGTGTGTGACGTTAACAATGCATAAAAAGGTATGCGCAAATAATTCTATAAAAAACAATGCATGTCAATTTGGTTTGTGCAATGTATATTTGGGTTTAAGAGAAGAAGCACAAGTGTAGTGATCATGTATTTGGGACGGCTTTGGAAGAAATAAGATAAGGACTACTTGTAACATAAGCACATAGTTTTGTACAATTGTACATATATTTGTGACAAAAGCACATAGCTATCGATGAGGTATATGCAAAAGCTAGGCAAAAATAAGATTATGGATGCCCAATATAGCTGTTCTTCGGGGAAAAAAAAAGAACTGAAAACTAAGTAAATAAAAAATATGTATATAGATTTGTCAAGATTTCCACCCAACTTGGATGTTAGTGTTTGTTGGATATATCAAGGAAATTACATGTTGTTAAGTATAAGGAGAAGACAAAAGGGGCCAAAAAAATTAGCAAATGCAGTTTTACATTAGGAGGCAAATGGACTTGATTGGTCTAGATTACTTGTCTCCATGTATGAGAAAAGAAGATCGTTGTTCTCGCTCATTGATAATTAGTACTTACCATAAATAACATTATAAACCATGCTTTCAGACCCTCAGTTCTAATGAAACAAAATGGCATTTTTGTCTGATTGTCTCCATATTATATAGGAATACTAAATGAGCTCTTCCCTTTTTCTTTATTATATTTTAAGAGAAGAAAATTTAGCTCTTCTACCTCACAATAAAGCCCAAATAAAAGACAGGTACTTTCAAATATTATAGCTAAAAAATACCTTGGTATGTAGTTGTTTATAGTAAAATTTGATTTTCATTAACCAACATGACACATGGCTAGAAAGATTGAAGAACTCTGCAAGGAAGACCCATGTACAGCATGTAAATAGTAGAAAGCATTTGAAACGCGTGCTTATTACATGACAGCCTCTAGCAGAAGAAGCAATTATAATGATTTGGATTAAAAGAATAGAAGAATTTGAGTCCAATCTTGGCAGTTGTCATAAAAATCGAGGTCAAGAAGATAAAAAAAAAATATTTTGTATCAAATGATACTACGTCATTTATATCAAAATTTAATAAATGAGAGACATGTGTATAAAAATAACTACTCACTAACATGTTTTTCATTTGTTAGTGGAGTAATTATTTTTTATTAACATGTCTCACATTTATTGGATTTAATATTGCTGACGTGGTATCATTTGATACCAAATACCTTCTTCCAGAAGACACAAATCGTACAAATATATATAGTAATAATAAAAATATAAGTATAAATAGAGGCATTAAATGAGAGGAAGAGAAAGTTCAACTCCATATCAAAACTCTTCTCCTTGATTGTAGTTTAATTCTATTCTGTTAATACAAGTAAATTTAGCAATAAAAACTATATACATGGAAGCTGCTATTTGAACTTCTCTCTTACCAACACATGTTAAAGACTCAAGATTTTTTTTTCTTTGATAATAAGACTCTCAAAAATATATGTGCGCATAAAAGCACATGCACAAGTATGCTGATTTCATCCTTGGACAGGTATCCCTATTCTAAACTCTTCTAAAAGATACTCAATGATCAGGAAGTAAGGTGTCTTTACCGGCTTTCACTATCAAAATAATCCCTGTCATAATCCTTGTCATATTTTGCAAATGTCTTTTATATATGAGATGTATTTGGCATCAATTTGATTTGACCATGCAAAATAACTTCAAGCAAACCAGATTTTGCATATTTAAGCTTATTTATCCGTTCAAGAGAAACATACATGAACATAGGTTAAATTACTAATTTGGTTCTCAAAGTATGGGTAAAGTTCAATTTGGTTATTTAACTATTAATTGTGTCAATTTAATACCTCAATTTTCAAAATCAAGCCAATTTCATCCTTAGACATATATGACTAATAGTAGTTATTCTTACATGCACATAACAAAAGCTCCTCGAATTGCGTGGTTAGCAAGATTAAAGCTTTGATAATGGATCCCATTAAGGGTGCCACAGATTACATTTGGCAAGCCACGGCTGATTTTCTTTACAAGATGTGACCTCTTAATATCTCCAAAGCTATTGGGATCAGATCATGTAGAGAGCTAAGATTATATGTGCACATACATTTATACAAAACTTACAAATCAAATCGTTTTTTAGTCCAAGGTAGTTGGAATTAACACCATAATGAGGCAATTGGAAGAAGGATGATATGTCGAAGAGTTTATGGATGACAAGGATTTTGCAGAAGCTAGCATATTTAAGAAGAATACTACACCCTTTATAGCATTATACAAGCCACTAGAAATCATCCTCACAATGTCTACTTATAGGCTTTGTACAATCAAAAGTTAGGAAAATTTTTAGTTTACATTATACTAACAATGTAAGATTTACATTTTAGACTGAACAAATGTATAAAATAGAGAAATAATTGGAAAAAAAAAATCTGAATTTTTATTAATCTGAAAACTGAATTGACTTGGAGCTACAATTTGCACTAATCATAAGATTAAGTGACAAAAATATTGTTAAATGAAAAATTATAAACCATAAACCTTAATGGTCATCCCAAATCAAGTGGGATCTCATTCTGAAAAGTTATTAAAGAAAAAAAAAATTACTAAAAAGGCAAATCACAACTCTTAATTTAAAGAGTGTTTCCTTTCGGTTGTCAAATTTCATAAAATTCCAATTTTGACACCATCTTCCAGCTATGATTTTTGCCTTCTGCTGTGATTTTAGGCTCCAAAGTCCAAACCGAAGGCAACTGTCTGTAGTCGGAAACTTACATCAACAGGCTCTCCAAGATTATAAAATTGTGATCCATGGGAGATTTTTTGACAGACACAACGGAAATATTCAACTCCCAAAAACCATACTCGTCTTGGTTCTTGAATATAGGAGTAACCTCAAATATGAAGCAATTAAGGTAATGAGTTTCCCGTTCAAGTAGCTTCCACTTCCTATTCCTTTTAGAGAAGTCAGACCGCATGAGAATACAAAATTTCTGATCATATAAGTGGAGAAAAGGAACTCGACCAAGTTTACTACTATAACTAGGGTATTCATGCTTCCCAAAAAATTCTTCTAAGAAAACCTGCACAACCAAATAATCTTATTCTAAGAAAACCCAATAAAGAGTATTACCAACCGCTACAGCTCTATTAGAGCTCGTATGAATACTCCCACCACGTAGCTTGCGCACAGGAGACTCAAGTGTTGTCCAACAACGAGTAGTGACATTGTATTTGTAGAATATAGCTTCAGAATAAGCAGACCTTTCATTATTAGGAAGCAATGAAGTAACAAGAATCTGTTTTCTGGACACAATAACTGCAGTAATCATCTGACGAGGGTGAATTTTAGATGGAGGATTGGGCAAAGCTTCCCATGTGTTTGAGCTAGGATCAAAAACCTCCATCCAGTGATATTGATGTTGTTGGGGTTGTGGTGGAAAAGGAGGTAAGCCACCTAACACATATAACTTACCATCCAGAACCATGGTGTGACTGAAAGACATGTCTCTAGCAGTAGTCATTGGAGGACCAAACTTCCAACCATCACTAGGGCTTTTAACGTTAAGGGTCCGTATATATGTTGAACAGAACCGACATTATCAACGCAATAAAGATGGGAACCTATAGCTTCAAAAAAGTTGTTCTCGTAGAGCTTTCCTGCAAAAAAAGGAATGAGCTTGTTTGTGCTGAGCTCTTCTGAAGAAGGATGGGTCTCTGCTTTTTCTGGGTCTGGGATCTTAATGTTAATGGCATACCACTTTATGATTGGTGGTCTGCGTTCATCTGGTGCGTACATGAAGTCATACCCACCAAAAACAATCTGAAACCCATTGTTTAGCCACCGTAGGCCTGACATCGCCAAAGCTTCCTCCTCCATAGAAAGCTTTTGATTGAGAAAAAGAAAAAATAGTGAGCAGAGCAGTGAGCACAACGTTTAGAAAGGTGGCGGAAACTCAAATATATAAGAAGGGAAGGACGTCGGTTGGGGACTCCAATCCTTTTCCTAATCCAAGTCAGTGTTGGGATAAATCTCCGTTTATGTGTGAATTAAATTAAATATAATTTAAGTAACAAAGAAAATAGAAATCTATGGAAACGAAAAAAAAAAAAACAAATCCTACCTCACCACAAAATCTAGTAGCAAGATCTTCCACTCTGAATACTTCAACTCTTTGTAGTTGTAGCATCCAAATAACCGTCCTAGAGAAAACCCTCAATTTATCTTCCTTATATGTCTTGAGCAAAAGAAAAATCACATTTTTTTTTTTCTCAATGCCGCACAAATAACTAGTCTTTTTCCTTCAATCAGCTTTAAAACTGTGTTTCACTCTTCAGTCCCTCTACCTCCCCGCATGTCAAATATAATTAAAGTTGTGAGTCATTCAGAGATGGTTTATTACCAACTAGGATGCACAAACATAGACATACATAGGTACAAATATGGGTACAATATGGTGACTTGAACAATTTTTGAAAAATTATAACATAATACGACAAATAGAACACTGTTACCATACATATACGACATGGGTATAGCACCTCAAATGAAGCGTTTGTGCATCCTAGGCCCACACACCACAGGAAGAAAGACACCCACTAAAGCTTTGTATTAACTTTTCATTTGGAATCCTTAACTATCAGAAGGAAACCCAATTATCCAAATCACTTTATCTAACTCCCCCCATGCCAAATCTTTGAGCACATAACTCGTTTAGAAGCTGTGTCACTGATTCTAGTTCCCAATAAACAATAACCAAAGCTTTACTATTGTCATAACACTGATACAGTCACACAAAGACACACCAAAAAAAAAAAAAAAAAAACTATATCATGCAAAATTTCAGCTGTCTTATAATTTGCTAAACCTCAATACTACAATTCTTTCTACTCAGACATGTAAAGGCACCAATGTTAATTTAGAAACGGTTTTGTAATCTTACGTTGGATGTAACGGTTAGTGAATCTATATAAATCAGTAGAGAATTGCAATAAGTATTTAACGAAAGGATTACCTAAATCTTGTAGAGAAGCGTGAAAGTTCAATTTGAGAACAGAGTGAATTACAAAACTAAGCAAAGAAAAATTAATTAATTAATTAATTAAACAAAAGAAAAATCTTGCAATTTGAAAAATCTTTTTTTCGTCTCTTCGCCTCCCATTCGTTCGTTCGTTCTCGTTGGACAGAATTTTGAAAAGTTCCTCATCACTAATAAAAAGTCAGGTGATCCATGTGTTTTCTCTTCTATATTCAATTAAACCACACGCAGACTACTTTTATACAAAGATGTAGCCATCTGACAGAAACTATATTTCAATTAGGAATAGGAATATTAATCTTTGATAAACGATTGAGAAGAGTTTTTGTTGATGTGCAACTGACAAAAATTCTATTTCAATTAGGAATAATAGGAATAGATGTGGGGAAGAAGAGTTTTTTTTTTTTTTTTTTACCAACTAAGAAGTTCTATTCAAAAAATGTGGGGAAGGTAAATACGTGGGGAGTATACGTGGGGAGTTTTTAAAGTTATTGAGTAGAAGTAGGAATTTATATCAACGTAAAAGTAGGAATGAAGAGTTTTTTTAGCTATTGAGTAGAAGTAGAAATTTATATCAATGTAAAAGTAAGAATTTATTAGAAGTAGGAAGACATTTTAGCGTAGAAGTATGAATTTATTATTTTTGTCAGTTTATTATTTTAACCTCATTTTTAAGTTTTAGGTAGGGGTATTTTTGACAATAAAAAAAGCAATAACTAACTTTTTTTTTTTGCCAATTTACTATTTTAATCCTATTTTTAAGTTGTTAGTTAATTAATTTAAGGGTATTTTTGACAGGAAAAAAAAGTAATGACTAACTTTCTGAATCTTCTTAATATATACAGACTAGTCTCATCACACGCGCTTAGTGCGTGCACTGAGGCTTTTTTTTTTTTGGATTAGTGTTATAATTTTTCGCTTATTATTTAAGATTTACACTTATTTTTCCACAAAAATTGCACATTTAGAACCTCTAGTATGATTAAAAGTATCATAAGGCTAGCTTTAAAAAATAACACCAAAATAACATTAAAATATGTTTATTTATTTATTTATTTTTATGTGATATGGGGCAGTTTATTTTATTTTATTTTTTTTAAGAAGTTGGGGTAGTTTCTTTTTATTTATTTTTACAGAATTTGGGATAGTTTTTTTTTTTTTTTTTTTTTCTAAAAAAAAAACTTTTTTGTTATTAATTTTTGTCGATTTATAGTTTTAACTCTATTTTTTAATTTTTAGGAATAAGGATAAGTTAATTAAATTGGGGATATTTTTGTAAGTCAAAAAGACAATAACTAACTTTCTGAATCTTTTTAATATATATAGATATAATATCATATACTGTATAATAAAAGTTAGGCTTAGACGCCGTGGTCGTGCCAAGTTGCTTCATCAAATTTCAGAAGTTTTTTAAGATTTTTAGATTTTTCAATAAATTCATTCACTTAAGTTTTTAGATAAAAAAAAAATTTTTAATTTTTTATTTATTTATCTTTATCAATTTCTTTGGATAAAGTAACAATAAATATTCTAATGAACTTTTTAAATTTTTTTTTTTTATAAAGTAACAATTTTACTAGCTTACGTTAGTAATTTTTTTTTTTGGATAAACATTTATCCTACATCATCTATTTCCTAATACACCGTGGTTACGTCAAGTGGGTTTACCAAATTGCATAAAGTTTTTTAGATTTTTAGATTTTTCAATAAATTCATTCACTTAAGTTTTTAGATAAAAACAAAAAGTTTTTTTTTATTATTATTTTTTATTATTTTTTTTATTCTTATCAACTTCTTTGGATAAAGTAACAATAAGTGTTCTAATGAACTTCATTTTTTTAAAAAAAATTAATAAATTAATAATTTTACTAGCTTACGTTAGTATTTTTTTGTTTTGGATAAATATTCATCCTACATCATCTATTTCCTAATGAGAAAGTAACAAATTTAAAAGTATTATTTTTTCTTATGGAATAAATAACAAAAAAATAGCTAATATTTATTAACTTTAACGTAAACTAAAAAAATCTAATAAAAATCTAATAACATTAACTATTTTTTGGGATAAAGTTAAAAAAAAATATATATAATTAACATAAATTTATTAATTACGTAAACTGTTTTTTTCTTTTTGTTCATATCAAGTTATCAACTTCTTTACAACTTAAAATTATCTAATATAAAAGTGGGAATATATATATATATATATATTGTAGGGACCCGTTTCGGGTGACCTCTGTACAATAAATTTGTAGAGAGTGGATAGAAGGACTAGGCACTAGTAAGAAAGACAACAGTTGACGTGAGTTCACAAGAAGAATAACAAGAATTTGACTAAGTGTTCTTGAGGAAAGTTCGTCTTCGGCCCAGTCCGAGGAGCTCTTTCCTTAGAACCAATGAACACCAGGGTTATCCTTGAACACCCTAAAAGAAAAACCCCTTCCCTTCCCAATTGAAGGGCCCCCTAAACTTTGGAGATTCTATCTATTATATAGTCTTGTTCAGTTGATCTTTGCCGTTTACTTGTCGGCTATCTGAACTTGTGTTTGAGAGCTCGTTCCATCAGCCGCCTTTGCAGGCTTTCTGGTTAGTTGAAGTAACCAAGACATCACTATTTGCTGGTCAATTCACCATTGATGCGGCCAGAGTGTTGGTGGCGTGCATTTAATGGGTGAGTGACAGCTCCCTTCCTTCAATGTCGATTTGCCGAGGACGTGGTCATCCTCGACGAGGTCCCTTGATAACTTGGGCCTCTCCCACTTATCCTCGGATTCTGTGCTCTCTTCGGCATGAACCTTGGGCTCGATATGGAGTGGGCCGGGGTTACTAAATATTTGGGCCCCACACACACACACACACACACACACATATATATATATATATGGTTTGGTATATTTTTTCCCTTTTTCTACAGTACGGTTTCTTGATATATTCTTTCCTTCTCATACTTACTTTACCTATGAAACTTGTATGTATATATTTGCCTTCTTCTTTTTGTTTTTCCATAAATTCCCTTCTTTATTTTTTTTAATCAAATTGAATATGTTTTGTGTGCGGGTTGCCTTTTGTTTAAGTTATTTTTGTTAACTTTGATCTAATTTATATGCTTATTATGGTCTTCAGAATTAATTAATATCTTCCACGAAAACTAACAGATTAATTTTAACAAAAATCTTATTCACTTTTTGAAAGATCTCTTTTCCAATATGTGTAGATCCAATAGGTAGCTATGAGACCAAGATTTGAGCATCCAAAACCATGATAATGAACATCACTCTATAAAGAATGGAGACAGAAAATTGATTAAATATAAAAAGGGTGATAAAAAAAACAATAGATATTTAAAGTAATGTGAAATCTCAATGACTTTGCTGCCTCTCCCTTGCTGTCAAAGTTAATTCAATTTTCATGTGAGTATCTATTCTTTAACTCTAATTCTAGATTTTTTTTTTTAATGTTTAGAAATTAATGATAGTTCCTTGAATATCAGTGGACTAAAAGCTCCGGGCGCTGGTAATCTGGTGAGTAAACTCTGAAAAGACAAACAAGAATCAAAGGAGACCGGTGGTGGGCCGGTCAAGAACCCTCCGATGACAAAGTCAGTAAATCTGGAATTTTAGAGTAGAGAGAGTATTATTATTTTTCTTGAAGTCTCCCAATACTTACCTTCACGTAGCATGACCCTTATATAGTATCCATCTGAAGCGTTTATTTCTCCAACCATCGTGAGGTTTTAGAGAAATCAGAGATAACCTCCATAACCACCGCGGAAGTTATCTTATTTGCACCGGTGTATCGTAATGGTTGATCTAGGAGACATCGTTCCATTGTTCTAATGAATACGATATGATAGGGTCGTCCTATGGACGAACTAGCTTCATCCATCCTTAACGAGAGTGGACGGAGCTACCTACAAGTTTAAGGACGAGTAGACTTTACTACTCGTCCATCCTTAATAAGGAATGGACGAGTGAGCTTCGTCCATTCCTTTATTCCTCACGAACGGCTCAACTTCGTCTTTCCCTTTATTACTCACGGACGGCCCATACGGACGAGCTAAGACTTAGTATTTCAATTGCACTATCAATTAATATTGTTTGTAATTATTGATTTCAGAGTTTCTTTGTGTCTATATATTTATGTGTGTGTTATTGTGAATTTTGCTTTCAATTTTTTTTTTTTTTAATTTTATAAATTTGGGTAGTTTTAATTTGTAAATTCGGGATGATTGACTGGGGTTAAAGTAAAATATTAGGTCAATTTTAATCATAATTCATGCAATAGTAGGGTGTTAGATGTTGATATTAATTTTTTCTTATTTACATTAATTAACATAAACATCTTAGGGTGTTTAGTGTTGATATGAATTTGATAGTTTGAGATGCAAACACTTTATTATAATTAAATATAAATGTTGTTATACTGGTATGTTATAATTATTATTTATTGTTCCTCACCCTACTTCACCTTAATTGTTATTTGAATAAGTAAATGTTATGTCTTAGTCCAACCGGGTGTTGCATTTTTCTTCAATCATTAATTAGTGTTTTTCAATAAAATTATTCATGTTATAAGTTTATGACCAAAACCATGCAAAGATACACACACACACAGATATCTATATTATTATTTAAGGGTCTTCTCCTGTTTGGATTTTTCATTTTTTAGTTAAAAAATACTCCTACACCCCTATGTTTAAGTAAAGACAAAACTAAAGGACAATCAGGTAAAAATACAACTCTAACTCCCACTAAAACATTACCTAAAAAATAGGACTAATAATGGGCTAAGTTTTCTTTAAGCAAGTTATTTTGTTTGAAATAAAGGGAACGTGACTCAGTTAATAGGCCCAAATGTTGGCTTGTTTTGAATTACATGCTTTTGTCAATTCATAAGTCTACATAAGCCTTTGTAAGTAACCATGATCAAGATTCAGCTATTTAAAAAAAAAAAAAAAAACCAGGATCAAGCCTAAATCATTGAGTAAACGGTTTTTAATAACTTTTTAAAATAAATTTGAGTCAAATTAACCTCCTAGACATGCTTCACAAATCACAAAATAGTTTATTTTCTTTATCTATGTATTTGCACTTGTTAATTTTATTAGTGCATTATTTTCATTATCTCGTCTTGTCACATGATTTGGCTTTAGACCACTGTTCCATAAAATTTACTACTTGCTTGAGTTGATGAAATAAATTCAAATAATATTGTGTCCATTAATTACTTAATTAAAACATCAAGTAGACCTTACTTATTAGAGATCGGTAAATGCACTAGCATGCATGGGTGCCTTAAAATTTCGAACAACGTAATTTGACTCTTGAATTTGTCCTTGGTAGAACATTGGCCATTTTCTCTCTATGGAATTATTTCTTCCTTTTTTTTTCTTTTTTCTTTTTTCCTTTTAAAAATATTAAAATAGGTGACAATTAAGACATGGTATATGGCCTTCTTGTCTACTCAAAAGCAGAAATGGTTTCTCTCTAAACTAGTTTGGAATAAAATCCTTCAAACTGATCTTATATCTTTTATTAGATGTGAATTTTGAAAATTTAACCATTATATTGTATGTTCTTATTATATTCTCCACACTTGTAAAATTTTAAGAAAATTAAAAATCACTATTTTATCAATCAAATGTTTTTAAATTTTTGTAGTCTAAAATTATAAATTAAAAATAAGTTTATTGATCAAATAGTAAATAGGATTCGATTTGAATGAAATTTGACGTGTATGTTAAGAACATAAAGAATATGTAATTCAACATTAGATTTTAAAAATTCACATCAAATAAAAAGATATAAGAATAAATTGAAAGATTTTTTCTAAACTAATTTGGAAAGAAATTTTATTCCACAAAAGCTTACAATGTAAAATTATGCATGATTTTCCCAATCGCAAATTAGTTGTAAGATCCGTATATAAGACTCCTATTGTATGCTTTTACCATTTCTCATTCTTTAAAAGAGATAAATAAACTCTTAAGTCTTAAGTTGTATTACCTGACGAATTGTTCAGAAACTTAAAGACGCGTATTACCTGGCGAATTGTTCAGAAACTGCTGTTAAACCCTCTGTCCGGGGTGCTTGGGTGTGGAAAAATCCTACTATTCCCAAAGTTAAATGTTTTCTATGGCAATGCTGTCATTTTAGCATTTCGGTCCGTGCTTTACTTGCTGAGAGAGGCATGGATATTTCCTCGATTTGCCCCATGTGTAACTCTGCTAATGAGACCATTATTCACGCGTTAAGGGATTGCCCTAAAGCCCAAGAGTTTTGGAAATCCTTCTCTCCGCCAATGCATTCCTCCTTGTTCTTTTCCACCCAAATTATTGATTGGTTAAGACTTAACTATAAAACTTCTAAACCCAGCGGTGTGTCTACCTTAGATTGGAGCATGGTTTTCCCTCTCGCTATTTGGAACCTTTGGTTACAACGCAATAGAGTGGCATTTGGAAAAGAAGCTCAGCGAAGAAACTTGAGGGATATAGCGCTAACAAGTGCAGCGTAATTTGCTTACTTGGGGTCCTATGGAACCTCTAACATGGTGCGTGCTAAGATCCAGATGAAATGGCTTCCTCCCCCCCCTTACCTGGTTTAAACTTAATTCAGATGGTTCGTCGCTAGGCAATCCTGGGCTGGCAGGAGGCGGTGGGCTTATTCGGAATGATAGGGGAGAGTGGGTGAGGGGGCTACGCCCGAGCTATTGGAACCACTAGTAGTTTGGTTGCTGAATTATGGGCGCTGAGGGATGGGATTAGACTTTGTATTTCGCTTAAGCTTGCTGCGGTGGAGATCGAATTGGATGCTAAAGTAGCAATTGAGCTCCTGACCAAAGATGGTGACAATCCTAATAGCAATAATATTATTGTTGCTGATTGCAAAGAAGGCCTTAGGAAATTTCCTCAGTTTGGATTATGCACTGTTATAGAGAGACCAACAAATGCGCTGATGCTTTAGCTAGAAGGGAAGGGGAGCTCTTCTCGCACAGGGCTTCTCTTTTTTTATTCAACCCCTTGATGATGTAGCTTTACTGCTTAGTTTGGATTCTGTGGGAATCCTGTATGACCGTTTTGTACCCTCCTCTCTGGAGGCTCTTTAGTTTTAATCTACTTTCAACAAATTTTTCAACTTTGATCTAGCAGTCTAGAACTTTCTTTAGCCGCACAATGGAAAGTTCATTAAATAACCAGGGACGGACTCACGTTGGGGCAGAGGGGGGCCATTGCCCCCCCCCCCCCCCCCCCCCCCCCGCGTTCACCACAACAATTAAAAAAAAAAAAAAAAACTAGTATAAAAAATTAAGATTTGCCCTTTTATATATATATATATATATTTGTCTCTCTTCTAAAATATTTAAATATTAACCTACAAGAAAATAAATAAAATCCATGTCCCTTTAACTACAAAAACAAAATAAAAAAATAAATATGGACTAAATAAAAATCGCGCACAAAATAAGAAACAATTATTTTGTATGATATACTTTGTTGATATGTTTTATAATATGAAATGTTTAAGAAATACTTATTTTGTATGTAGTATTTTGTTGAATATAAAATAGATATTAGTTTTTATTTTCATAAATTTTTTTTTTTTTTTTTTTTTTTGGTTTTAAGCTTTGGCCCCCCTCAAGTATAAATCCTGGTTCCGTCCCTGTAAATAACAATACCACGTGAATGTTTAAGGAATAACATTGAACCAATTCATTCATCTATTTTAGCGTGATCCAAAAATAAAAGCATGTGTCATTTAAATTTTTAAGCTCTTTTTTTTCTAAATCTTCTTCATCTAGAAGGTATTCAAAACTATTTCATGTTCCAGTATTTCAACCCGATGTATATTGAATATACATAGGGCTGAAATACTGGAACATGAAATAGTTTTGAGTCATTCCGAATGAATAGGTCTGAAAAGAAGAGCTTAAAAAACATGGATAACACAGAATTATATTTTCATATCACGCTTGCAACCTAAACAGTTAGGAGATTGTCATTTTGTCAACTCTAAGTTATGCTATTGACTTTGGCCTTGCTACATCTTGGGCTTTCAAGGTCGAGAGAATTATGGGTGGAGTTGGGTTTGGTTCCACTGCGAGAAGTGAGCTGCTATTTTGTAATAGGCTTCCTCTAAAGTTTACCCACTTAATTCATGGAATGTTTCCCAGTGGTGTATAACACGGTGCTATTTTGTAACATGACTTTCAAAGAGCTAAGAGCTCCAACAGCTTAGCTATATTTTCACGTAATTAATTGGGAAAGTGAACAGCTATTTTTGCTTTTCTGTTTTTTTAAATGCATTTTACAATAGACTTTCTATTATTTTTCTATTTCATTAAAATATTATTTCTCTGTAATTCTTTATTCTGTTTTTTATTCTACTTTTATTTTATTTTTAAAATTTCCACTATTCATTCTTAACTATTATCTTTTTCAAATTTCTAACAATTATATTTTTTTAAATATATCGATGATCATATTTTCTGACAATCTCTCTTTTTTCTTTTTTTAAATTTTAGCGGTCATACTTTTCAAACCATCATAGGACCATTTTAGCCGCATCATATCCACTCCACTGTCCTCCATGCCATAGCCAAGAACATGCATGCAGCCTAGATGATCAGATCACAGATCTGTTTGTGTCTTCTTCTTTTGTTTTGATTCTTTTTCCCCTGATTTGATTAGGTTTATGAGAACAAGATTTTGTTTTTTGATTTGTGTTGACCCCGTCTTCAAGTTTAGAGACATTTGAGAGAAAGGAGGTGCATTGAGATTTGTAGCCGTTGAAATAAACTTGAATATTTTAACTGGGTTGTGTTAATTTTTTATTCAGTTAAAGTTTTTTTTTTTTCTTGGGGTTTATAAACAATATCACTCTAGACCAAAAGAGTAACTGTTCTTGTACTATAAAGTGATTGAGATTGTTGGAGCAATATTTTTTGGTTTTACTCTCTAAATTAGAGAGGATTTTGCATTTACCTCGTCTGTTGGAGATGCTCTAATCCACTTTAATTACTTTTAACAATTGTGTAAATTTATATTTTCTTTTTCCGGAGAGGATAGATGCGTAAACATTTAACATTACTTCATTTAATAATAAAGAAAAACATTACTTTTAATATTAATAGCAACATTCATCTTTGTCTTTGCATCAAACCCTCGATTAACCTCTCCAATTAATCAAAGTAATACCGAATAATTCAGAAAGCTAGAACTAGGACATGGTGTCCACAGACTATATCTAGTAATCTAGATTCAGAATTTTGGGCTATTAAATTACATAGTGTCCACCAATAGTCCATTTCCAAAAGGCCTTTGGTTGTAGCAATCAAGGTTGTCACCATAGTCAACTCCAAGAAAGTCACAATAGCTCTTATAGAATCCAATGCAACCCTCCACGTTAGCATTCCAACCTTGACCACACTTGAGGCCACCATTGATGATGCTTATGATGGTACCATAGCCGAGAAACCGATTAGCTGCATTGTCAGCACTAGATGGGTTCCATTTTTTGGTGATTACATCATGGCATGATGGCTTTGGTGACTCTGGAGTCATCCAAAACCAGATTGATGTCTTAAATGAAATAATTGAATTAGTAGCCACAAGGTCTAGGTCGTTCAATAGATCCAACCCTAGGGCTTCTCCGCACTACCCATAGTTATAGTTCCTGAATTGTCATAATTAGTGATTTAGTGTACATGATAATAGTGTTAGTACAAAAAGTAATGTGACGTGGACAATATTTTTAAATTAGTAAATAATTATTAATTCTCATATAGATTTATCATTGACACTACTATGTGAAATATGCTATAAAAATTATTGTGACTCTAAAGTACAAAATTTAGATCATTAAACTGTGGATTATAAGGCCATGTACTAACTATGAAAGTTGGATAGGACCACGACCATAATATTCCCTACCAGGAACACAAGGATATTTGGGGTCCGGTGCACACTATAATCCTGGGAATTGTTCCTTTACAAAACAATACCCTCAAGAGTATGGGCCATCTGGTGCAGTTGGCCATCCCCCTACTTGTACAACATAAATGAATTTATTAAAGAAATAAATTGTATAACTCATATAGCAAAGTCATTGTTGTTGTTGTTGTTTTTTTTTAAAAAAAATAATACACTTTATCTTTAAATTGTAATCCATGAGTGATCTTAGCCATTGAATACATTAATGATTAAAAGCAATCACTAATGATTAAAAGCAATCACTTTAAATTAGAATTGAAATTCAATCACTTTACGTAAGTATTTTTTGTATTTTTTTTTTTTTTTTCATTTTCTTTCATATAGATGTAAAATAAAGAAAGAATGTTATCATTATGAACTATGGCATGTGACAAAATCATGTTTTCCTTTACTCCATCGGGATCCTATACAGTCAAGTCAGGCTACAGATCTCTGTATAAGGCACAAAGCTTGGACAACAATGACTACCAACCCGAAGATAATGGCTTATGGAAGAGGGTGTGGGGACTGAAGACTCAACCAAAAATCCGAAACTTTCTATGGCGAGCAATCAAAAACGCAATCCCAACGAAAGTTAACCTTAAAAGGCGCTTGGCCATAACAGAGGACTGCTGTGAACAGTGCAAGGCTGAACCTAAAGAAACGGTGCATGCTTTGTGGTCGTGTCCTCTGCTTGGCACGGCATGGGAGCAGCAGACAGAATGGGATTTCCGTGGTTCAGTGGCTTTTGGCACTTTCAAGGAGTTGGTAGAATATATAGTGGAGGAAGGGAAGGATTTAGAACTCTTCGCAACGACCGTGTGGACCGTGTGGCACAGGAGGAATGTCATGCGAACCAGCTCTAACCCGTTTCCCGTTCAGCAAATCTAGCAAGTGGTGAGGTCCCTCAGGGCAGATTGTGTGCGCTCCTTCCTCCCAAAATCCCCAGACCAACCCACTCCAACCTCCCTAACACCAACCGGCAAACCCCCACATTGGCCAAACATAAAGGTGAATTTTGATGGAGCGTGTTTTCAAGACGGAAACCTTGCAGGTGCAGCAGCTGTAATCCAAGACGTGAATGGTCAGATTTTAGCTACAATGGCAGATAGGTCTACTCTACCTCACTCTATAGTGGCAGTTGAAGTGATAGCAGCTATCAAAGCTCTCAGACTTGCACTTGAGCTCGGCCACACCTCAATCATCCTTGAGGATGACTCCAAAATAGCAATTGAGGCAATGCAGAGTGGAATGCCTACCTTAGCTGAATATGGACATCTGATCGAGGAGGCTAAGATGGTAGCAGAAAGTTTTGTAGCAGTTGAATACAGCTTTGTTCTAAGACAGTATAATAGTTTAGCCCATAAAATTGCTAGACATGCGAGACATGTTAACGAGTATACAGTGTGAATGGAGGATGTTCCTCCACACTTGTCCACTGTAATTCATGCTGCTTAATTTGGCTTCTTAAATAAAATCACTGAGATCTTCTCCCAAAAAAAAAAGTCTTAAGTTGTATTTCATGAATGGAACAAATTTTTTGACTTTGATCTAGCCATTTGGAACTTTCTTTAGCCACACATAATGGAAAGTTCATTAAAATAACAATACCACGGCAATGTTTAAGGAATAACATTGAACCATTCATCTATTTAGCGCGATCCAAAAATAAAAGCAAGTTTTATTTAAAATTTTGAGCTCTTTTTTCTCAAGCTTCTTTATCCAAAAGGTATTCAAAACTATTTTATGTTCCCATATTTCAATGCTCTATTCTATGAATACAAGGTTCAAGGCATAGGCGGAGCTAGGGGGGCGCCAAGGGGGCCATGGCCCCTTCTAGCTTTTCAAATTTTCCATTAATTTCTTTTACATTTGGTAATATATCTAAAAATAACACAAAAATGTATTCACCGGCCCCCCTTAAGAAAATTTCCTAACTTTGCCATTGGTTGAAACTTGAAAGTATTGACACACGAAATAGTTTTGAGTCATTCTAGATGAACAGATCTAAAAAGAAGAGCTTAAAAAACATAGACAACACAGAGTTATATTTTTATATTATACTAGAACACAAAATAGATTTACTAAACTGTCAGGAGATTGTCATTTAATAAACTCTCATCATGTGTGGCTAAACAAAGTTCTATATGGCAAGATCAAAAATTAAGAAATTTGTATATGTGTGTGAAAAGTAGAACTTTAATAGATGACAATTTATTTATTTCTGCAAAAATAAGGGTTCATAGTCCATAGCATTCAATAGAGGTCTGATGAAGGGCCTTTTTTACATTTTGTCAAGCCCAATTTATGCTATTGCCATTGGGCCTTATTAGATCTTGGGCTTTCAAGGTCGAGAGAATTTTGGGTGGAGTTGGGTTTGGTTCCACCGCGGGAAATGTTATGTTTTCTAACGGGCTTCCTCTAGAGCTGCTATTTTGTATAACATGCTACTATTTTAGTAACAGGACTTTCAAAGTGCTAAGAGCTACAGAAACTTAGCTATATTTTTACTCAATTTGGAAAGTGAATAGTTACTTTTGCTTGTCTGTTTTTTCAAATGCACTTTCCAACCGACATTCTATTATTTCTCTATCTCATTAAAATATTATTTCTCCGTCATTCTTTATTCATTTTTTGTTCTTTTTTAATATATATTTTTTTAAAAATTTCTTTTATTCATTCTCAATTATTATATTTTTCAAATTTCCAACCGTTATACTTTTTTAAATATCTCAACTATCATATTTTCCGACAATCTTTTTTTTTTATTTTTTATTTTTTTATAATAATTTTAGCAGTCATGCTTCTCAAACCGTCATATGAGCATCTAAATTTAACTTTCATGCTTGCAGTATTTATATTTGTTAGTCTTTAATGCAAATTTGAATCTATCAAACCTATGTTAGTCTTATATAGGGATGGCAATGGGGCGGGTCTAAAGGATGGGATCTTCGCCCCTACCCCGCAAGATTTTGTCTTGCCCTATCCCCGCCCCGCATGACGGGAAAAATTTTCTTTCCCCATCCCTGCCCCTTGGGGCCCTGCGAAGCCCTACCCCACCTCGTAAAACTCTACTTTTTGTTAATTTGCCCTACAACTAGTAGGAATGGCAACGGGTTGGGTTCGGGCCGGGTTTTTCCATACCCAGACCCGACCCGCAGGCCAAGACCCGCGGCCTGAATCCGGCCCGTTTACTAAACAGATTTTTTTCCGGGACCCGGACCTGCCCCCGCTGAGCTCCGCAGGGCCCGTCCCTCATGAACAACCCAGCCCAAAATCAGAAACGAAAATTTTAATTTATGATTTTTCAGTCCTAAATCACAAACACAATCACAAACATAAACACAAAAATCACAAACACAGAATTCAGATTTACGATTTTCCCTTTCAAAATCAAAAACCAAACACAAATTTCAGATCTATGATTTTCATTTTTCCCTTTCAGAAATCATAAACACAAACACAAACTCACATGATTGAGGCGAACTAAACCCAGAAAAAAAAAATTGTCCACAAATTATTGAAATCCACAACTCCCTTCTCTCCTCTCTCTGCAAAGTGAAACTCTTCCATGGCGCCTACACCTTAATCCACCGCATGGTTCGGAAAAACCTCACTCCGAACAAGCGAACCTATGCCGTCCTCAGCAATGCCTAGTGTTCGGCTGGGAAATTGAGAGAGGCGCAAGACTTTCTCAAGGAAATGAGCCGAAAAGGCCTCAATCTGCCGGTCCGCGACCGCAATCTCCTCATGGAAGGCCTGTTAAACACTGGCCATCTCGAGGCAGCCAAGGATATGGCCAGAAAGATGGCGAAATAGGGCTTCGTGCGACGGCGGCGTGGGGTAAAGGTAAAGCCTGTGCGGTGGCGGCATGAGGAAGATGAGAGGGGCTGGTTGTGGGCTTGTGGCCGTGTGTGTGAGAGAGCTGAGAGATGAAGAGGGAGAGGCAGAGGTCTGAGCTGAAATGAGGAGAGGAATAGGAAAGTTTATGGTCTTTAGCTATATATATATGTGTGTGTGTGTGTGTGTGTGTGTGTGTGTGTGAGGGTAATTTAGTAATTATCTATATATATAACTGGGTCTTATTCGGGTCGGGTTTTAGGGATTTTTAATAAAACTCAGACTCGACCCGGACCCGCTTCGGGTTTTTTTTTTTTAAAAACCCATACCCGACCCTATTCTTTATCGGGCCGGGTAAAATCCGGCCCATTAGGGTCAAGCCGGGCCGAATATCCGCGAGTCGGATCTAAATTGCCATCCCTAACAACTAGTACAATTTTTTTAATGAAACCTATTTCATCAATAAAAATATACTTGAAATTATAACTAAATTTATCTCATCATATCAAATAATTTTTAGAAAAAATTGAATAATATATCCAAGTGTTTAACAAGAAAATCATAAAAAATTAAAAAAATTAAAAAAAAATCTCATACTATAACATATGACAAAATAAAGGCAGAAAACCACATTGGATAGAATAAATTAAGCTAATATTGATATGTTTGTTTAAATAGTAGGGTTTTACGGTATGCAAAATTTACAATTATAACTCTTAGCAACACGGGGCGGGGCAGGGACGAGAAGGGGCGGGGCGGGGTGAGTCTAAAAAAGTCTAAAACCATCCCCATCTCATCCCGTGGTGCAGGGCTAAAATCTTGCCCCATTCCCGCCCCACCACCTTTGTCGGGCGGGGAAAACCCATGCGGGGCAAAGCGGAGAGGGGTAGAGAAAAATTGTCATCCCTACTCTTGTACAAGTCCTTTAAAAATTCTATGTAATTTGATGTTAATCAAACCTATGTTAGTTTTGAAATTTATCAGCGTATACAATTTGAAATGGATTTATTCATTAAATTTTATGGGGTGTATTTTCGGATTATTATTATTATTTTCTTTCATTAGTGATTTTGGATTATTATTAGCATTGAACTATTAATGAACTTATCTTTACCACTTCACTCTAAAAAAAAAAAAGACCCTTTTAAAAAAAAAAAAAAAATCTTTACCACTTTCTAATTTTTCTTACCAAAAAAAAAAAAAAAAAGCATAGGGTCATTATCTTTAGTCTTTACCACACGTTTTTTTTTTTTTTTTTTTTTTTTACCAAATAACCGAGAACCACACATTTGCTGTCAAATGCAGAGACACAGAAAGGTTGAGCACTTGATATCTTTTCAAGACTTCAACAGCCTTCACGAGTTTTGTAGAACTTGTTTCTAACACTTGGCCTCCACTGTGCAAAGCCACATTGTCCACTCCACTATCCTCCATGCCACTGATGTAGGACAGAATTTATAATTTTATTTTTATAATTATTTAATTTTGGTATTTTTAGGTAAAAAATATTATTTTAGATTTAGGTGATTTATTTTCTTATTTTTAGATGCATTTAATGTTTTTTAGGTTAAATTTAGTTACTGTTACGGTTAGGTATTAACTAGGAGTTATTTTAGAATATATATTCTTATCTGTCAAGTTTTACGGAGCTCTTAATTAGACCCTTAAATATATAAATGTTTTTTTTTTTTTAACAATTATTGATATTAATAAAGTTTATTGTTTCTCTGGTGGATTCCAGAACCCTTTTGCCTTGTGGATTTAAGGAACCCTCGTGGATTCGAGGTTGTTTTTAGAAAGAAACGTGTTTTGTTTATTGTTTTCTAGAGGTAGACATGTTTTGCTTCTAGACGCTTTCACATTCCCGCATCAGTTGATATCAGAGCCTTGACTTATCCTAGTCTGGTGGCTAACGTATGAGACGGTAGCAATTTCAATGATAGAAAACTTAGAAAGTATTACGTGACGTACACTTAGCACTTACAAATATTTTTGCTAGGATGCCATCGTTGGAGCATGGAAACAATAGGGATAACTGTCATGGAGACATAACTCAGGCAACCTATTGGTAAGCAAATTTCATATAGGCCTTATAAAAGCATTACAAGTTTTAATGGTTATTTTTATAAAGAAGATTTTCTTGATTGCTTACTTGATCTAGATGATTTATTTGACTTTGAGAGTATTTATTATGAGAGAAAAGTTAAACTTGTTTCGTATAAACTTGGTGAGTATGCCTTACGTTGGTGGGAACGACTGATAGAATTAAACAAGGTAAAGACAAAATTTAGTTCATGGCCAAAGATGAAATAGATGCTTGCTATCAACTTTTATCCTTTGGATTGTAATGAACTTTTGTCGTATGCAAAACAAGATTATTGTTGGCTAAGAAGTTTATACTTGAATTATTTTAAAGAGCCAAATATTCCACCATTAAAGGAAGAATTGCATGTTGAAGATTATGTAGAAGTCAAAGAGCAAAATATATAGATTTATGAAGAAATTAATGAATGCCTTGTTATGGAAGAAGATCCTAAAATCAAGATTATTGAGGAGGAGAATAATGAAGATCCTATTGTAGAGAAAGGTCTTGAAGTTGAGATGGTAGAGACCATTGAGGATGAAATTGAAGAGGAAATTTTCAAGATCTCAATGAAATCAAATCATATAATTGTCAATCTCAAGAACCTTTTATTTTGGTGGTAAGCGATATATCAAAGTTTATTGATTTTATTGGGGTTGATAGATTTGATTCAATTGTTAGCTCTTACTTGGTAAATCTCTACAATTACATGAAGACCAAGGAAAAAGAAATCCAAGTTAACATTTTTATTCCATTGATGAGTTGCAAGTATGGAAAGAAAATAAAGGCACTCAAGTATTCAAAATATTTGTTTATTTGGAGCAGAAGATTTAAGATTTCAAAGATGAACTCGAGGACGAGTTTGTTTCAAGTGGAGGGGTCTTATGTAGGACAAAACCTACAATTTAATTTTTATAATTATTTAATTTTGGTATTTTTATGTAAAAATTGGTAATTTATTTCCTTGTTTTCAGGTGCTTTTAATGTTTTTTAGGTCAAATTTGGTTCATGTTATGGTTAGGTATTAACTAGAAATTATTTTAGAATATATTTTCTTGTATGTCAAGTTTTACAGAGCCTTTATATTGGCCCCTAAGTTTGTAAACATTTTTTTTTTCTTTTTTTAACAATTATTGATATTAATAAAAATTTAGACTTTTGTCTATCGTTTCTCTAGTGGATTCCAAAACCCTTTCTTCTTGTGAATTCAAGGACTCTTGTAGATTCAAGAAATCCTCGTGGATTTGAGGTTATTTTTAGAAGCAAACATGTTTTCTTTCTTTTTTTCTAGAGTTAGACGTGTTCTACTTCTTTACACTTCTGTATCCTACATTAGCCATAGCAAAGAACATGCATGCAACCTAGATGATTAGATCACAGATCGGTTTGGTTGGTTTTGACTTCTACGGAAGATACAATTTTGGTATACAATTTTTAGAGTCAAGATTATGTGTGATAAGTTTTATTCTTTAGTTTGCAATTAGCTAACGTGGCGCAATGTGATTGATGTGTGTAAAATTGGGGTTTTATGCCCCATTCGGATAGAATTGACACTGTTGAGAGAAAGGAGGTGGATTGAGATTTGTAGCTATTGAAATAAACTTGAATATTTTAATTGGGTTGAGTTAATTTTTTATTCAATTAAAGTTTTTTTTTTAATAAACAGTAGCACTTCAGACAAAAAGAGTGACTGTTCTTGTTTATAGAGTGACTGAGATTGTTGGAACAATATTTTTTTTGTTTTACTTTCTAAAATAGAGAGGATTTTACGTTTACCTCGTTTGTTGGAGCAACTCTAATTCACTTTAATTACTTTTAACATTTATGTAATTTTTTTTTCCTTTTTTTTCGGAGAGGGTAGCTACACAAACATATAACATTACTTCACTAAATAATAAAGAAAAACATTACTTTTAATAGTAACAACAACAGCCATATTTCTCTTCCATCAAACCCTCGATTAAGCTCTCCGATTAATCAAAGGATCTTTATTCTTCATTTTAACCACAAAACCACAAGGTAATACCAAGTAATTTAGAAAGCTAGGACTAGAACATGGTGTCCACAGACTAAATCTAGTAATCTAGATTCATAATTTAGGACTATTGAATTACATAGTGTCCACCAACTGCCCATTTCCAAAAGGGGTTTGGTTGTAGCAATCAAGGTTGTCACCATAGCCAACTCCAAAAAAGTCACAATACCTCTTATAGAATCCAATGCGATCCTCCCCCTGATCATTCGGACCTTGACCACACTCAAGGCCACCATTGATGATGTTTGTGGTGGTACCATAACCAGGAAGCCGACCAGCTACAATGTCAGCACTAGACGGGTTCCAATTTCCGGTGATTACATCATGGCATGATGGCTTTGGTGACTGTGGAGTCATCCAGAACCAGATTGCTGTCTTAAATGAAATAACTGGATCAGTGGCCACAAGGTCAGGGTTGTTCAATAGATCCAACGCTAAGGCATCTCCACATTGCCCATAGTTATAGTTCCTAAATTGTCATAATTAGTGATTTAGTGTACATGAAAATAGTGTTAGTACAAAGAGTAATGTTACATGGACAATATTTTCTAGTGAGTAAATTATTATTGATTCTTATATAGATTTATCATTGGCACTATCATGTGAAATATGCAATAAAAATTATTGTGACTCTAAAGTACAAAATTTAGATCATTAAACTTTGGATTATAAGGTCATGTAATAACCATGTAAGTTGGATAGGACCACGGCCATAATATTCTTGACCAGGAGCACAAGGATAATTGGGATTTGGTTCACAGTATAATCCACCGCTTATTTCCCTAACAAAGCAATAGCCCCAAGAGTATGGGCCACCAGGTGCATCTGCCCATCCACCTACATGTACAACATAAATTAATTCATTAACGAAAAAATTCTATAACTCATGTAGCAAAGTCATTGTCAGTTTTATTATTATTATTATTATTATTATTATTATTAAATAATACACTTTATCTTTAAATTGTAATCCATGAGTGACCTTAGCCATTGAATACATTAACGTTTAAAAGCAATAACTTTAAATTAGAATTGAAAATCAATTCACTTTACCAAAGTATTTTTTGTCCCTTTTTTTTTTCTTTCATATAGATGTAAAATAAAGAAAGAATGTTATCATTATAGACTATGGCATGTGACAAAATCATGTTTTCCTTTAGCAATCAATATTCAATAGTATGGTATTCATGTCATCTATGATCCGTAACAATTTGTTTAATTATACTAATAAGTAAGGTAAAGTGAATTACCGGTAGTTTCGTGTGAGGTTTGGCCTAAGAAAGCAGCTATCTCTCTTTTACGAATGTCAGTGTCCCCAGTTGTACCAAAGCTAGGAAATGAATTTGCAGCTTCTATGAAAGCATCATAAGTGTAGAAATTCTTAGCAGGGCAAGCAGCATCATTACGATACGGTAGTAGCTGTTCAAAATCATCGCTTGAAATTATACTACCAATATCTCCTCCTTCACCCCCACCACCACCACCGCCACCACCACCACTACATTGGCTTTGACAACCATCGTCGCAATAAGCAGCTGTGGTGCCGCACCAGCCATACTGGCTGCAGCACAACCCATCTGGGCAAAGAGCATCCCCTGCTTGCGTACCACATTGCTCAGCCAAGCCTCCTTGGAATGAAGACAATAACAAAGAGAAAATAACCAAAGCACAAAACCTCATTTCCATAGTTGTTTTGTGTTTCAAGTTGATGTTTGAGGATGGTGAATTGGTGATCAAGTGGAATGGTATATATAGCGTAGTAGAGAGGGATCAAGTTTTGTCTATTTATCTTTTAATGTTTTTGGAATATGGCAGATTTCAGCTTCCCATCTTATCTAGTAATAATTTATCTTTAAAAAGGAAAAAAACGTGGGCAGATTTTTTTTTTGTGACCTTGACTTGTTGCTCTAGTTGAATGCTATTAATTTATGGCCACAATTATTCCAGGCTTTATCCTTCCTGCTGTTTCAGTTCTGTTCTTTAGTTGAATGAGTTTCTCCTTTTTTATCAAAAAAAGAAAGAATACTATTGATAATCTGTAGACATCATTCATAATGAATAACTTAGGTTTAGTATCTTAGATTCAGTCAATAGGTTCATAAGTTAAATTTAAACATTTGGTTTTATTGATCAATTTGACATAAATAATGTTAATATTTCTAATGATGAATTAAATTCAAAGTTGCATATAAAAATTAAGAAACTTAATATATTACATCTAAATTATTGTACTTGAGTTTGAAATTAATACATACATTTTTATGATGGTGTTTTCCTATTTCTAAACATGTGACCAATATGACATATCTAGACTATAAATAGAGGTCTTTGTTTGCTTTAAGTTATAATCAACGGGTTATAATAAAAGAGCGGTGTTTGTTCTACACAGTGTATTCATAACTTGAAAATGTGATTTTAATAATGTTTTTAAGTTATTAACAAGTATTTGCCATAATCAAATTTTAGCATTCATTTTAGTCCTCTAATTTTGCATTCGTTCATTTCGGTACTCTAAATTTTATATTTATTCAATTAAAGCATTTTCATCAACTTTTATTAGAATTTTTTTAATTTAAAAAAATTGGAAGAAAGACTTAAAATTTTAGAAAATTTACCACGACATATAAGAAAAGTGGATGGAAAAACCTTAATTAAATAAACATAAAAGTTAAAAGACTTAAATGAATGAAAGCTAAGTTAGAAAACTATAATAAATTTTGGTGAAACATAAAGAATAAATTTTACATTTTAACCTAAAATTTTTAAAAATAAGAAAGAAAGGATATGCTCAAGAAAAGTGAGAATATCCCATAAATTTGGCCTTGGCCTTTTCAACTTGTTGTTCAGAGTGCATCATATTTCATTTTCTTGTATTGACTATCGGTCTATCACATATTATGACTTCAATCATTCACTACCACGTGTTCTTCTCAAACACCTAACAATTTAGGAAATGAAAATGTACCACCTATAGACTGAACACCATAGGCATCAAGTTATAAATTGTGTTATGGTCCCCTGCTAGATACTTTATAGGTGTACAAAATTAAATATCATTACCTATACAGAGGATCAATGACTTCTTTTTTAATTTCTTGACAAAATGTCTAATACATTTTGAGCACTTTATTATTTTTGGGTAATATATTATATATCTCCTATCTCATATTCACTATATAATTACATAAATGAATTGTTTAATGATAGCTTTAAGATGTTGGCTAGAGTTTTGAAACATAAGAACTCATTAATCTCACGAACTCTTAATAACTGTTAGTATATATGTCTTCTTTTTAGTTATATTTTACCAATACAAATTAATATCAAAGTTTGGATCATAAGCTATGTTTGTATATATAGGAAAATGTTAGAATAAGACGACCATCCTTAATTTTGATTGAGGTCTACATTGTCAACCATATAATTATTTGTTTCCTCAAAAAAAAAAAAAAAAAAAAAAAGGTGGATGGAAAAACCTTTATTAAATAAACTAAAAAGTTTGAAGACTTAAATGAATTAAAACAAATTTAGAAGATTGTAATAAATTTTGGTGAAACATAAAAAATAAATTTCACAGTTTAGCCTAAACTTTTTAAAAATAAGAAAGGAAGGATATGCCCAAAAAAAGTGAGAACATCCCATAAATTTGGCCTTAGCCTTTTCAACTTCTTGTTCAGAGGTCATCATATTTCATTTTCTTGAATTGACTGTCAGTCTATCATATGATTCACATGGTATTATCACTTCACTCATTCACTACCACGTGTTCTTCCCAACACCTTACAATGAAATGAAAATGTACCACCTTAGACTGGACACCATAGGCATTAAGTTAGAAATTGTGTTATGGTCCCCTGCTAGATACTTTATTGGTGTACAAAATTAAATATCATTACCTATACAAAGGATCCATGACTTCTTTTTTAATTTCCCGACAAAATGTCTAATACTTTTCGAGGACTCGATTATTTTTAGGTAATGTACTATATATTTCCTATCTTATATGCACTATATAATTACATGAATGAATCGTTTAATGATAGCTCTAAAATGTTGGCTAAAGTTTTGAAACATAAGAACTCGTTAATCTCACAAACTCCTAATAACTGTTAGTGTTAGGTTTTAGACCCCTGTAAACTAGATTGTTTAGCCTAATTAATTAACCAAGTGAATGCTTAGGTTTATTATTCAGAATTAGGTTAAAACAATAAAGTCATATCATGTAAAACAGCGAAAAATAAATAACACAATGATATAATGACCCAGAAAAACCAAACCGGTAAAAAACTTGGGAAAAATTTAACCTATCTATTCTCAAAGTAAAAAGCAAATCCACTATAGAGAATCGAAGTTTACAATAAGACTTAGACCACTAACATCATATTAGTACCATATGTAAAACTTATGGACACGACCATGTCCAAGTTTTGAATCCATAGACTTTTTCTGTATTTGGCCTTTACAACATAAGCACCCACACTTGTGATTAAAAAAAAAAAACACACTCACACACACACACAAAAACTCTCCTGCTTGTGACTTCAAGACCACCTTTGAAAGTTTAGATCATCAGCACTTTTGATGACTAGAGAAGGCAACAACTTCTATGACACCGAATCTTGAGATTCTTCAAAGAATAACATCGATAGAAGACATGAGAGAGTTTTTTTGATACAAAACCCTAGATACAAAATTAGCACACTCTTCTCTCTCTGAAAAGCCTTATAAAAAACGTGTTTAGGGTTTCCTTTATATACTAGAAGAAGTAAATCTAAAACCCTAATCCTTTTTGAACTTGAACTGCTGTTTGGGCTTAATTAAAATTATGCAGATACGGCTCTTGATCGATCGAGCCTGTCTCTTGATTAGTCGAACCAGAAAATTTCTAAACTCTTCTTTCTGCAGCTTGTATATTTTTAAATTTTGACTTGCATCACCTTGAGTATTGTCTAATAATAACAATAGACTCTAAAATTTATATCAAGACAAATTTATGTTCACGATTTACTAATTGTTCTAAACTTTTAGAACTTATCAATTAGTAAGTATATATGTCTACCCTTTAGTTATATTTTACCTATACAAATTAATATCAAAGTTTGGATCATAAGCTGTGTTTGAATATATAGGAAAAGGTTAGAATAAGACGACTATCCTTCTTTCACCAATTTTGATTGAGATCTAGCATTGTCAACCATATACTTATTTGCTTCCTCAAAAAAAAAAAAAAAAAAAAAGCATATAATTATTTGTTTTGTTTAATTTGTTATCCATTAAGGCAATTGTTAATTTGTTAATAAGGGAATAGTAGAATCTGACAGCTATTTGATTTTCAATTTATTCGACTTCATTGAATGTGAATTTTATTCCCCAACTGTTCATTTTTCTTAGAAGACATAATTAAGACACGGTGATATGGCTTTCTTGGCTACTCAATTTCAGACCGCTTCTCACAGTTCCCTAATCCCTTCGAATCTGAACCTTAAAAAATAAAAATAAAAACCGATCCTCACCGACCAAACCGTACCGAGCTTTGGGCCGACTGAACGAGTCCATGCCGGCGAACGGAACTTGATTACCTTTCCGACGCCGGTGCAGTGACACAGTCGAAGCTGATTTTCAAAACCGACCCATATATAGAAATAAAATTAATGGAAAAAAGAGAAAAACATTCTTAATAAATTACTAGAAAGAAATCCTACTTATGCCCCCAACACAGAAGATAATATATTCTTTGGTAGATTACATCTTAGCGTCGCCATTGATGCTTTAGTCTTCCATATCTGCAGAAGAGAGAGTAGATTTAAACTTAAAAACTGATGAAGAGAAAGGAAAAGAGAAGACTGAAAAATGGAGAAGAATGAGGTAAACAGATAAGATGAAAAGAAAGTGGAGATAGGTGGGGTATTAAATGACAATGCCACGTGTTAGAACTAAGCAGAGTCTGATGCTGTAGAACCAAGCAGACAACGACACGTCTTAGGTGGAGGTAGGAGTATATAACTAAGCTGAGTCTGATGTTGTAAAGCCACCCACCCTCCCACCTGCTTTTTTTTTTTTTTTTTTTTGATAGGAACCCACCTGCTATGATTGGACAATACTACTTTAATTCAAAATTTTGTACTACAACCAAGACTTGTCAACATGGAATGGAACAAAGAGCTTTTTATATTATTATTATCATTATTATACGTCAATTTTTGTTCAATATATCAAAGTGCATCACTGCATTTATTGTTTTGTTTTTGTGAATAAAATGGCATGTTAAATAAATTATGAAATTTTTATGAAAAATATATTTTATTTTATTTTTTTTATTTATATTAATTTAATTAATTTATTTATATTTTAAATAATTATTAAATTAATTATGATGTCATCACAATTCGACTCTAGTTTAACCTCAATTCAACTTAAAAAACTTTAAATTTTTTAATTTTACTAATTCAATGAACTGTCCGAATTTGATAACTTTGTACTCAAGAGCTTATAATGTAAAAGTAATTATTTAAAAGAGAGATAAAAATGAACTCTTAAAGTCCTAAGATGTATTTAACAAATAGAATAAATTTATTAATTTTGCTATAGCCATCTAGATCAAAATGGTATATGAAAGTTCGTTAAAAACATTGACCCAATTCATTTATCTATTTTCACCCAAAAAAAAAAAAAAGATTCATCTATTTTGTGTTGCAAGCATGATTCAAAAAAAAAAAAAAAAAATATGTTATTAAATTTGTAAGCTCCTTTTTAGGAGAGCTTTATCTTCGTCAAGAAAGATTCCAAAGTCCAAACTTTTACATGTTCCAATATTTCAATCATGTCATGTGTACTGAAATATTGGAACAGGAAATGGTTTCGACGCCCTCTGAGTGGAGATATGGCTCTAAAAAGAAGAGTTAAACATTCTAGTTTGTTTGGCATCAATTTTTGACTTTTAACTTCAAATTTTTAATTTTTATGTAAAATTTTTTAAAATCTCATTTTTTATTGTATGTTTTCACTTTTTCAATTTTTTTTAAGATACGAGTATACTTTAGCATATTTCAACAAAAAGCTAGATAAACTGCTTCCAAAAAGATACCTAGTTATATTTTCAAATCACACTTGCAAGTTGCAACACAAAATAGATTTCCTAAACACTAACTACAAAGGGAATAATAAATAGTCTCGGGAGATTGTCATTTAATAACTCTCATTATGTGTGGCTAAAAAAAGCTCTATATATATAGCAAGATCATGATTAAGAGATTTGTCCATGTGTGTGACATAGAACTTAATCGATGACCAATCATTCATTGCTGCAAAAGTAAGGGTTCATTCATCTCTATAAAGAATGAGAATGATAAAAACATAGTCCATACTCCATAGCATACAATATAATTGTCTCATTGGGCCATTTTTTACAAATTTTCAAGCCCAAGTTATGCTATTGGCCTTGGGCCTTCTAGAACTTGGGCTTTCAAGGTTAAGAGAGTTATGGGTGGAGTTGGGTTTGGTTCCGGTGCAAAAAGTGGACGGCTATTTCGGCTTCCTCTAGAGTTTGCCCACTTAAATCATTAGACGTTGGATAGTGGTGCATAACATTGGGCTGCTATTTTGTAACAGGACTTTCAAAGAGCTAATCCACTTTAATTACTTTTAACATTTGTATAAATTTTTTTTAATAATAACAGCAACATCCATAGCAAACAAGAAGGTAGAACAAAGAAAAGAGAAACAGAAAAAGTCCTTATCTATCTTCACATCAAACCCTTGATTAACCTCTGATTAATCAAAGGATCTTTACTCTTCATCTAAACCACAAGACTACAAGGTAGTTCAGAATTTCGGGTTATTTAATCACATAGTGTCCATCAACAGTCCATTTCTAAAAGGTCTTTGGTTGTAGCAATCAAGGTTCTTACTATAGCCGTTGAAATAAACTTGAATATTTTAATTGGGTCGAGTTAATTTTTTATTCAGTTAAAGTTTTTTTATTTTTTAATAAACAGTAGTACTTCAGACCAAAAAAGTGACTGTTCTTGTTTATAGAGTGACTGAGATTGTTGGAACAATATTTTTTTTTTGTTTTACTTTCTAAAATAGAGAGGATTTTACGTTTACCTCGTTTGTTGGAGAAACTCTGATTCACTTTAATTACTTTTAACATTTGCGTAAATTTATTTGTTTTCTTTTTTTGGAGAGGATAGCTACGCAAACGTTTAACATTACTTCATTAAATAATAAAGAAAAACATTACTTTTAATATTAACAGCAACATCCATAATTTGTCTTCACATCAAACTCTTAATTAACCTCTCCAATTAATAAAAGGATCTTTATTCTTCATCTTAACCACAAGACTACAAGGTAATACCAAGTAATTTGAAAAGCTAGGACTAGAACATGGTGTCCACAGGCTAAATCTAGTAATCTGGATTCTGAATTTTGGACTATTGAATTACATAGTGTCCACCAACAACCCATTTCCAAAAGGGCTTTGTTGTAGCAATCAAGGTTGTCACTATAGCCAACTCCAAAAAAGTCACAATACCTCTTATAGAATCCAATGTGATCCTCCACCAGAGCATTCGAACCTCAACCACACTCAAGGCCACCATTGATGATGTTTGTGGTGGTACCATAGCTAGGAAGCCGACTAGCTACAACGTCAGCACTAGACAGGTTCCAATTTCCGATGATTACATCATGGCACGATGGCTTTGGTGATTGTGGAGTCATCCAAAACCAAATTGCTATTTTAAATGAAATAACTGGATCAGTGGCCACAAGGTCTGGATTGTTCAATAGATCCAACTCTAAGGCTTCTCCACACTGCCCATAGTTATAGTTCCTAAATGATCATAATTAGTGATTTAGTGTACATTACAATAGTGTTAGTACAAAGGGTAATGCTACATGGACAATATTTTCGAGTGAGTAAATTATTATTTATTCCATATAGATTTATCATTGACACTATCATGTGAAATATGCAATAAAAATTATTGTGACTCTAAAGTACAAAATTTAGATCATTAAACTTTGGATTATAAGGTCATGTACTATAACCATGAAAGTTGGATAGTACCACGACCATAATATTCTTGACCAAAAGCACAAGGATAATGCACAGTATGATCCCCCGTTTATTTCCCTAACAAAGCAATACCCCCAAGAGTATGGGCCACCAGGTGCAGTTGCCCATCCCCCTACATGTACAACATAAATTATTAATTCATTAAAGAAAAAAATTGTATAACTCATGTAGCAAAGTCATTTTTTTTATTTTATTTAAATAATACACATTATCTTTAAATTGTAATCCATGAGTGACCTTAGCCATCGAATACGTTAACAATTAAGAGCAATAACTTTAAATTAGAATTGAGAATCAATTCACTTTACCAAAATATTTCTTGTCCCTTTTTTTTTTCTTTCATATAGATGTAAAATAAAGAAAGAATATTATCATTATAGACTATGGCATGTGACAAAATCATGTTTTCCTTTAGCAATCAATATTCGATAGTATGGTATTCATGTCATCTATGATCCGTAACAATTTGTTTAATTATACTAATAAGTATGGTAAAGTGAACTACCGGTAGTTTCGTGTGAAGTTTGGCCTAAGAAAGCAACTATCTCTCTTTTACGAATGTCAGTGTCCCTAGTTGTGCCAAAGCCAAGAAAGGAATTTGCAGCTTCTATGAAAGCATCATAAGTGTAGAAATTCTTAGCAGGGCAGGCAGCATCATTACGATACGGTATTAGCTGATCAAAATCATCACTTGAAATTATACTACCAATATCTCCTCCTCCTCCACCACCACCACCACCGCTACATTGGCTTTGACAACCATTGTCACAATAATCAGCTGTGGTGCCACACCAGCCATACTGGCTGCAGCACAACCCATCTGGGCAAAGAGCACCCCCTGCTTGCTTGCCACATTGCTCAGCTAAGCCTCCTTGAAATGATTACAACAACAAAGAGAAAATTACCAAAGCACAAAACCTCATTTTCATAGTTGTTTGTGTTTCTAGTTGACGTTTGAGGGTGGTGAGTGGAATGGTATATATAGCGTAGTAGGGAGGGATCAAGTCTTGTCTGTTTATCTCTTAATGTTTTTGGACTTGTTAAATAATTTAGCTTTAAAAAAGAAAAACATGCGATTATCAAAAAGAAAAAAAAAAAAAAGAAAAAAAAAAAAGAAAAAGAAAAAACGAAGAACATGTGGGCGGCTTTTTCTTTGTGACCTTATCTTGTTGTACATGAATTCTATTAATAATTTGTAGACATCATTCATTATATATATTCATATGTGACTTCAGAGCGTGCCAAACAGATAGCTATAGATCTAGGAAGCAAGGTACGTAGATAATGCATAATGAGTAACTTCGATTTAGTTTATTTATTTATTTATTTATTTTTTTGAGAAAATTCCATTGTTTAGTTTCTTAGATACAGTCAATAGGTTCATTAATTAAATTTAAACGACAGGTTATATTGATCAATAAAACATAAAATAAAGTTAACATTTCTAATGATTATTAAATTCAAAGTTATATATTAAAAAATTGAGGAACTTAATATACTACATCTAAATTATTGTACTTGAGTTTGAAATTAATACACATATTTCTATGATGGTGTTTTCCTATCTCTTAACATATGACCAATATGACATATCTAGACTACAAATAGAGGTCTTTGTTTGCTTTAAGTTATAATAAACAGATCATAATTAAAAGGCGGTTTTTGTTTTACACAATGTATTTACAACTTGAAAATGCAATTTTAATCATGTTTTTAAGTTATAAACAAGTTTTTGCCATAATCAAATTTCATTTTTAATAATACTAGATATATATGATATATGCAATCCAAAACATTGATTTTTTTTTTCTTTCTCGTGCATGCATCTTAATTTGGTGTCAAAATAGCATTATAGTTGTAACATCATATATTGAAAATTGATGAGAAAAATAATAGTTTGTTTGTTTTTATTCAACAGAAAAGCAATGGTTTCTGTCATCTAAATCTAGCAGGCTGAAAAATGATTCCAACCAATGTGGGATTTACTTTCAACACATACCACTGCTAAGTTGAAATTTTTAATAAACATGTAATGTAAGCCTAGCATTGCTCAAGAATAAAAAAAGGCAAAACAGGTTTGGAAACTAGTTATCTTTCATTATACATATGTTCTGCAAACTAACATGATAGATGCTATATATATCAAAACCAATAAGTCATGTGATCCTTAAAGATAATTACATATTCAACTGCTTCTCAGCACCATGTCCACATCAAGACACTAACTAGAGCATCAGCATTGGTGGAGCTAAAATTTTTAACTTCTAGCAACTCAAAAACTTACTTTATCTATTTTATTGAAGATATTTCTAAATCAAAGACCCATGCATCCAGCACACGTGAATTAAGGCTCCTTGAATCAAGCAATCACACCAAAGCTAGCAGCCAAAGTCAAATACGTGCCATATAACAGAAATCCCTCAATGGGATGTTTTCATTAAATGTAAAAATTACAATCCCTCAATGGGATATTTTCATTTAATGTAAATATTATAATAGCAGATTTGTTGCCTTTCATTGTGTACAAATTCTATATATATATATATATATATATATGAAAGTCCCCACCACACATATGTAGTGAGTGGGAATTCAGAATCACTTTGCTTTTATATGGTATCAGAGCCATAAAGGCTTTAACGCCGTCTTCTTCTTTTTTTTCAAATATTTCTCCCTAGCCAACCTCCTATCTACTTTTATCAATGGCCTCGTCTAATGTGTCGACAAGTCATACCTAGCCCTCACAACCAGAGTCTACTACTCCTATAACTATTCTTAACCATCGGATCACCATCAGACTTTCTGACGACAACTTTCTACTTTGGAAAGCCCAACTCACTCCCTTTCTCAGAGGACAGAATTTGTTCGGCTATGTGGATGGCTCTATCCCTCCACCACCTCGCTTTTATCATACTACCTCCACTGATTTGTTTGAACAGCAGATGCAACCCAATCCAGCCTTTGATTTGTGGCTTCAAGAAGACCAAATGATCTTGTCTACTCTTCTATCGTCCCTTTCAGAAAAAGTTATGGCTCATGTGGTGGGCCTTGCCACTTCCCATGAAGTATGGACCACTTTAGATCGTCTCTTTTCATCTCAATCTCAAGCTCATATTCTCAGGATTCGATATCAACTCTCTACCTTGCAGAGAGGCAACCTCTCCATTTCTGACTATTACCAAAGGGCCAAAACACTTGCTGATACCTTAGCCGCCATTAGCCAACCTCTACAAGACTCTGAGGTGGTTTCTTGCATCTTGGGCGGCCTAGATTCCACCTATGACTCCTTGGTTACATCAATTACTACCCGAGTCGACCCCATTTCTTTGGAAGCCTTTTCAGTCATCTTTTAAGCCATGAACAACGCATTGAGCGAAACCATGCTGCCCCAGATATCCCATTTCCCCATTTCCCTCAGCAAATGCTACCACTTACTCCTCTAATTCTCATGGACGCAGTACTCGATCTCCACCACACTCTCAGTCCTCTCATAAAGGACCATCTTATCACAAACATAACCAAAATCGTGGTCGGGGGCGTGAACGTAATGCAGCTAATGGCAACTTACATCCGATCTGTCAGGTGTGCAAGAAACCTGGCCATATTGCTCTCACTTGTTACCATCGTTTTGATCATTCCTTTCAAGGTGTATCTCCCAATATGGCTGCCTTTGTTGCTGGTCCTCCATCTCAATTTGATGCAAATTGGTATCCAGATTTGGGGTCCACCAATCATTTGACACCTTATCTGAATAATCTCAATTTACATGCCAAAGAATATCAAGGACCAGACCAAATTCGCGTTGGGGATGGAACAAGTTTAGATATCAAACATATTGGTTCTTCAAAATTGCTTTCTTCCTCTAGCTCTTTCCCTTTAAAACATGTTCTCCATGTTCCTAACATTCAAAAAAATTTAGTTTCTGTTGGTCAATTTACTTATGACCATGATGTTTTCATTAAATTTCATGCTAACTATTTTTGTGTCAAGGACAAAACCACAGGGAGACTTCTTCTTCGCAGTCAATGTGAACATGGACTCTACCCATTCCCTGCCTCAATTCCATCTCATCGATCCCCTCAAGCCTTTCTTGGAGTACGTGTTCCTCTTGATGTGTGGCACTGTCACTTTGGACATCCTGCTCATCGCATTGTTCAACGCATTATCTCTCGTTTCTCATTACCAGTTGTCAAGAATAAAACTGATGCTGTTTGTGGTGCTTGTCAACAAGCTAAAAGCCAACAGCTTCCCTTTCATGATTCTACTTTTCATTCCAATGCTTCTTTAGATTTAATATTCTCTGATGTTTGGGGACCTTCCCCCATTTGCTCTATTAATGGACATCGATATTATGTTGGCTTTGTGGATCATTTTTCTAAATTTACTTGGTTGTTTCCTATTAAGCTTAAATCTAATGTTATGAATGTTTTTAAAGTTTTTCAGTTGCATGTTGAGCTTTTATTTGATAGAAAAAAAAAAGCCATTGAAACTAATTGGGGTGGTGAATATCGCTCCCTCCATAAGTATTTCTCCTCTTTCAGTATTTTACATCGCTTATCTTGTCCTCATACCCATGAACAAAATGGTACTGTTGAACGAAAACATCATCATTTAGTTGAGACTGGTTTATCTTTACTGGCCAAAGCTTCCATACCTCAATGTTATTGGGATGAAGCATTTACTACTGCATGTTTCCTGGTAAATCGTTTACCTTCTACGGTCTTAAACAATGTTTCCCCATTTGAAAAATTGTTTCAGGTTCAACCTGATTACTCCTTTCTAAGAACTTTTGGATGTGCCTGTTGGCCATATCTTCGACCTAATAATGCCCACAAAATGGACTTTTACTCAAAATTATGTGTCTTTTTAGGTTATAGTTCTTCTCATCGAGGCTACAAATGCCTCCATGTTCCTTCCGGCCGTCTCTACATATCTCGGCATGTTATATTTGATGAGAATCTTTTTCCCTTTGCATCTAATATTTTTTTCTCCCGTTGTTGGACAAGATGCCCTTTATACACATGTGCCCACATTTATTTCTCCATCTTCATCACCAGTGGTGTCTTATCATCCTTCACATGTTTCTCTCCCTTATGTCCCACCACCTCCATTAGTGTCTTCTCATGTGTCTCATTCTCCTTCTTCATATGCTCACTCCCCTACCTCACCATCTACTACCTCCTCTCCTCCATTGCCCGAGGCTGAACAAACCACTAGCACCATTGGAATGGTACCATCTTCCCATTCATCTCCTCCTCCTCTTCCTATGCGCACACAACCTATGGTCACTCAACTACAACACAATATCACTAAACCAAAAGTGTTCTTTGATGGTACTGTCAAATATCCTATTTCTAAAGCTCTTACTGCGGTGTGTTCAAGCAAGAATGTTGAACCAACTTGTTTTTTTGAAGCTGTTAAACATGCCCCTTGGCGTACAGCCATGAATGTCGAATTTGATGCTATTTTACGTAATGGCACTTGGTCCCTGGTTCCTACCCATCCTTCCATGAATATTGTGGGTTGTAAATGGGTTTTTAAACTTAAACACAAGCTTGATGGCTCTATTGATCGCCACAAAGCCCGCCTTGTTGCTAAAGGCTTCAATCAACTGTCTGTTATCAACTTTGCTAATACCTTCAGCCCTGTGGTTAAGCCCATCACAATTCGCACCATTCTTGCTCTTACCGTGTCTTGTAGATGATCCATTAAACAAATTGATATCCAAAATGCATTCTTTCATGTGTTTTTAGATAAATAAGTCTACATGAAACAACCACCCGGCTTTGTTCATCCTCAATATCCTCATCATGTTTGCAAGCTACACAAGGCACTATATGGGTTGAAGCAAGCCCCTCGCACTTGGTTTTCTAGGCTTAGTTTGAAATTGCTTGAGTTGGGTTTTCACGGCTCTCTTTCAGACACTTCCTTGTTCATTTCTCACCAGGCAAAGTTTCATTTATATGTTCTCATTTATGTTGATGACATCATCATCACTGGGTCCTCCTCTCAAGCCGTTGACTCTCTCATATTAGCTCTTGGATCCGACTTTGCTGTCAAAAATTTGGGTGATCTACATTATTTTTTAGGTATTGAGGCCCACTGTTCACAAGATGGGCTATTTTTATGTCAAAAGAGGTATATTCTTTCTCTACTCAAGAGGACCAACATGCTCCATGCCAAACCAATCAGTTTACCTATGTCTACAACCCATTAGCTCTCATTATTTGAAGGCAAGCCAATCTCTGATGTCACTCAATACCGCAGCACCGTTAAGGCTCTCCAATATTTATCTCTCACAAGACCTGACATCTCTTTTGCTGTCAATAAAGTTTATCAATTCATGCATAGGCCAACAGATCTTCATTGGACTGCTGTCAAACACATCTTGCGCTACCTTAAACATTCCTTGGATTATGGTCTTCTTCTTCGTTGCAACCTTTCTCCTCAACTTAACACCTTCTCTGATGCTGATTGGGCTAGTTGCCCCAATGACAGACGCTCTACTAGCGGATTTTGTATCTTTCTAGGGCCTAATCTCATCTCCTGGAATTCAAGGAAACAACTCGACAATGGCTCGCTCTAACACTGAAGCAGAGTACAAAGCCTTGCCCAATACTATTGCAGAATTGATTTGGCTTTAGTCTCTACTCCGGGAACTTGGTCTTTTCCTTCCTAACTCACCCATTCTCTGGTGCGACAACATTGGTGCCACTTACCTCTCCGCTAATCCCATGTTTCATGCCCGCACCAAACATGTAGAAATTGATTATCATTTTGTCAGTGAAAAAGTTGCTCGTCGTGATCTTGATGTTCGCTTCTTATCTAGTAAAGATTAACTTGCAGATGCTCTCACAAAGCCCCTATCTTCCATCCGATTCTCCTTCCTTCGCTCCAAGCTCAATGTCCAACCCCTCCCATTGAGCTTGCGAGGGAGTATTGAACATATTTATGAATCAAAGACCCATGCATCCAGCACACGTGAATTAAGGCTCCTTGAATCAAGCAATCACACCAAAGCTGGCAGCCAAAGTCAAATACATGCCATATAAAGGAAATCCCTTGATGGAATGTTTTTATTTAATGTAAATATTATAATGGTAGATTTGTTGCCTTTCATTGTGTACAAATTCAATATATATATATATATATATGAAAGTCCCCACCACACATATGCAGTGAGTGGGAATTCAGAATCACTTTGCTTTTATATATTTTAACACCTCACTTTACAATTCACCCAACATCAATTGTTCTATTTTTTTACTACTTTATTTAAATATTATTTCTTTATATTTTTTATTCTTTCATTCTCTCTCTTCCTCTCTCTCTCTCTCTTTATTACTTTATCAATGTGGCCTACCTTTTTTACTTTCTTGTCGATGCAATATCTTGGTCCCATTTGTTTGAGTTGAGAAAGCAATAAAAATATATATATATATATATATATATTTTTAACTTGTAGCTACAGTGAGCTGATCTTTGGCAGCTCACAATAGCCCATTGGTATGACAAGTGGATGGATAAAGGTTCCCTACGGAGTCTGATTGCTAGCCCGCTAAACCGGGGGGAGGAAGGCATGCTGTTGAGGGAGGTAGTCAATCTTGTAGGTTGGAATTGGTAGAAAATCTCCTTCTCCCTCCCTAGGTAGTTAACTTTGGAAATGAAAGTCACCCCAGTCTCTATGTCCATTTTCAACTCTGATTGTATTTCCTGGGCCTCTTCCCCAACTGGTCTTTTTGATCTTAAGGAAGCCTATAAGTTAGCTTCTCTGGAGATAGGTGATGCAACTATTGGAGTTATTGATGGTGAGTGGTTATGGAAAGTTGCTACTATTCCAAAAATTAAATGTTTTCTTTGGCAATACTTCCACCATAGCATTCTTGTCCGTGCTACTCTTGTTGCTAGGGGAACGGATGTCCCACAAATCTGCCCTCTTTGTAATGAAGTCCCTGAGACCATCCTTCATTCCCTTGGAGATTGTTGAGAAGCTTAGGTATTTTGGAAGGCTTTTCCTCCCCCTATGAATGAGAATTTATTCTTCAGGAGTAACCTTGTGGATTGGCTTAGGTTGAATAGTTGCAGTTCCAAGGTGTGTTCTTCATCGAGTGTTTCCTGAGGTAGTGTTTTCCCTTTTGGTATTTGGTCCCTATGGCTCCATAGGAATGATACAATCTTTCAAAATACCAGGAACCAAAGGTGTTTGAAAACCAAAGTCCTCTCAAGGGCCATAGAGTACGCATATATTGGTATCAACAGCAAGCAAGCGCGTTCTCAAGCCAAGATTCAGGTGAGATGGAACACCCCCCCCCCCCTCTTAATTGGTATAAGCTCAACTCTGATGGTTCTTCTCTTGGAAACCCGGGGCTGGCTGGAGGAGGAGGTCTTATTCGAGATGACAAAGGAGATTGGATTAAAGGGTACACTAGAGCTATTGGAACTACCACCAGTGTGTTAGCGGAATTGTGGGCCTTAAGGGACGGTATCAGGCTATGTCAGGCTATGTATTGCTTTAAAAATTCCTACGGTGATTATTGAGTTAGATGCTCAGGTAGTGGTAGACCTCTTAAAGAAGAATGCTAGCCATTCAAGTGGCATTAGGGCTTTGGTAAGTGACGGTAAGAATGGCCCGAGGGAGATTCCAATGGTCCAAATTCAACATTGCTATCGGGAAGCAAACAAATATGCCGATTCCCTTGCTAGGAGGGGTGCTCTTTTGCCCCAAGATTTTGTTATTTTTTTAGAACCCCTAGCTGAGGTGCTGTTTTTGCTTAGTTTGGATGTTTCTGGGTTGATCGTGTTGTTTTTGGTTAGTTTTTAATAAAGCTTCCTTTCTACCCAAAAAAAAAAAAAGGAGACTATCAGTCTATCACATTATTCACACGGTATTATCACTTCACTCATTGCCACGCGTTCTTCCCAAACACCTTACATGGAAATGAAAATATACCAACTTACTTGACACCATAGGCATCAAGTTAGAAATTGAGGCATAAGTTAAAAATTGTGTTATGGTCCCCCACTAGATACTTTATAGGTGTACAAAATTAAATATTATGGTGGGTCCATGACTTTTTCTAAATTTCTGAATAAAATGTCCAATGCACTTGATTATTTTTGGGTTTGTATTATATATTTCCTATCTCATACGCACTATATAATTGCATGAATTAATCATTTAATGATAACTCTAAAATGTTAGATAGAGCTTTGAAACATAAGAACTCATTAATCTCACAACTCTTAATAACTGTTAGTATATATATGGTTTTCCTTTTGGTTATATTTTACGTATAAACTTATAGTACAATTTTTTTTTTTTTTTTTTGGATGAGAACTTATAGTACAAATTAATATCAAAGTTTGGGTCATACCCTGAGTTTAAATATATAGGAAAAGGTAGAATAAGACGACCATCCTTCTTTCACCAATATTTAAATGAGATCTAGCATTGTCAACCATATAATTATTTGTTTTGTTTTGTTATCCATTAAGGCAATTGCTAATTTGTTAATAAGGGAATAATAGAAATCTGACAGCTATTTGATTTTCAATTTATGCTAGTTCATTGAACGTGAATTTTGTTCCCCCTACTGTTCATTGAATAAAGATATTCTTTTGGGGATTTGTTAAGACTTGGAGGGTTTGTTTTTGTTAGAGGTTATGTTTACTCATTTTTCTTAAAAGACACAATTAAGACACGTTGATATGGCCTTCTTGGCTACTCAAAAGCTTATAATGTAAAAGTATTATTTAAAAGAGAGATAAATGAACTCTCAAAGTCTTAAGATGTATTTCACAAATGGATTAAATTTTTTAATTTTGATATAGCCATCTAGATCAAAATTGTATTTCACATAATGAAAGTTCAGTAAAAACATTGACCCAATTCATTCATCTATTTTGTGTTGCAAGCGGGATTCAAAAATAAAACCATGTGTTATAAAATTTGTAAGCTCCTTTTTTAGCAGGGCTTTATCTTCATCCAGAAGGATTTCAAAGAATCCAAACTATTACATGTTCCAATATTTCAATCATGTGTACTTAAATATTAGAGCAGGAAATGGTTTCGAACCCCTCTAAGTGGAGATATAGCTCTAAAAAGAAGAGTTTAACATGGATAACACAAAGTTATATTTTCAAATCACACTTGCAACACAAAATAGATTTCCTAAACACTAACTACAAAGGCAGTAATAAATAGTCTTGAGAGATTGTCATTTAACAACTCTCATCATGTATGGCAAAAAAAAAATTCTATATAGCAAGATCAAGGTTAAGAAATTTGTCCATGTGTGTGACATAGAACTTAATAGATGACCAATCATTCATTGCTGCAAAAGTAAGGGTTCATTCATCTCTATAAAGAATGAGAATGATAAAAACACAGTCCTTAGCATACAAAATAGAGATCAGATTGGGCCTTTTTTTACAATTCATCAAACCCAGATTGTGCTATTTGCCTTGGGCCTTGATAGAACTTAGGCTTTCAAGGTTGAGAGAGATATGGGTGGAGTTGTGTTTGGTTCCAACGCAAAAAGCGGATTGCTATTTTGTAACAGGCTTCCTCTGGAGTGCCTACTTAATTCATTGGATGTTTGCTAGTGGTGCATAACACTGGGCTGCTATTTTGTAACAGGTCTTTCAAAGATCTAATCTACTTTAATTACCTTTAACATTTGTGTAAATTTTTTTATAATAATAACAGCAACGGAGAATGGGATATCGATATTTGGCTCTTCATCATGATTTCCTTTTGGCAAAGCAAGCATGGTGACTACTACACGTCTACACAATTGGTCATCTTTGTTTTACGAGGTGTTTAAAGCTTGCTTTTTCCCAAACTGCTCTATTATGGAAGCAACGGATTCAAGATCAAGTTCATATGCATGGAGGAGCATTCTCGAAGGTAGAGATGTCTTACAAAGGAGTGCTAGATGGTGAGTTGGGAATGGGAAATCAATAAAAATTTGGCAGGACTATTGGCTGCCAAGAAAGCACCCCCCTCAGGTTGTATCCTATCCATTGGAATCTATGGAAAATGCAACTGTCTCTACCTTGATAAATGTAGGTACACGGCAATGGAATGAGGGGGCTAATTGATGGGATTTTCGCTCATGAGGAAGTGGCTCTTATTAAAAAAAAATTCCCCTAGGCCGAATTGAATCTGATGATGTTTTAATTTGGCCTCACTCGCATGATGGAAGGTACTCTTGCAAGTCAGGTTACAGGTTTCTTAAGGAGGAAGCTGATTTGGGTTATTCACCTACGCATACAAATTCTGATACGAAGCTGTGGAAAGGCATCTGGTCTCTCCGGGTACCAAACAAAGTGAAGAATTTATTGTGGCGTGCTTGTCGTAATGCTATGCCGACAAAAGCAAGCCTAGTCTGTCGTACAATAATTGATGATCCATCCTGTGACAGATGCCATGATGCTCATGAAACACCACTACACGCTCTATGGTTGTGCAGGGAACTTGATTCGGTCTGGGATAGCTCAGGTTCATGGAGTTATCGACACGGTGTTCAATTCCTGGACTTTAAGAAGTTGCTGTCCTGGATAATTTTGCAGCAGCACGACCCAGAGTTTTTTGCGTGGATGGCCTGGACGATTTGGACACAGAGAAACCAAGTTCGTCTCCATCAGCCGGCCTGCTCACTACACCAGATTGCTCAACTGTCCAAGGAAAGGCTCTCTGAATTTCTGGCAGCCTAGTCACCGACACAAGATCGTCCAAACCGTCCCAAACTTCAATTGCGACTTCCACCGGAAAATTATGCAAAGATCAACTTCGACCGAGCTGTTTTTTCCGGTGAGAATAAGTCAGGTATTGGGGTGGTAATAAGAAACAATCGGGGCCTCGTTATTGCTTCTTGTTCTCAGGTTCTGCAACAAGAATTCAGCAGCAACGAAATTGAGGCTTTGGCTGCGCTACCAAAGCACTGTCCTTCGCTGCAGAGATTGGAGTTTCAAGAGCTGTGCTGGAGGGTGATTCGATGGTGATTATAAAAGCTTTGGATGATGAACATAACCCGCTGTCCCCACTATTTGATTGCGAATGCTAGGTTTAATTCTCGTTGTTTTAATCATTTACTTTTCTCTCATACAAATGGGGAATGTAATTCTGTTGCTCATGGATTAGCAAGATTTGCTGTTAACATTCCAGATTTCTTAATGTGGAAGGAGAATGTTCCACCACAATTTTATTATGTACTCCAGGCTGATTTGGCCGGTTAATTTATTTCAAAGTTGCGAGTTCAAAAATAAAAAATAAAAAAATAGCGGCAACATCGATCCATAGCAAACAAGGTAGAAGAAAGAAAAGAGAGATAGAAAAAGTCCTTATCTGTCTTTGCATCAAACCCTTGATTAACCTCTAATTAATCAAAAGATCTTTATTCTTCATCTAAACCACAAGACTACAAGGTAATACCAAGTAATTGAAAAAGCTAGGACATGTTTAGATTCAGAATTTTGGGTTATTTAATTACAGTGTCCATCGACAGTCCATTTCCAAAAGGCCTTTGGTTGTAGCAATCAAGGTTGTTACCATAGCCTTTGTTGAGCCCTCCTGCCAAAAACGGAATGAGCTTGTTTGTGCTGAGCTTTTCCGAAGAAGGATAGGTCTCTGCTTCTTCCGGGTCTGGGGCCTTAATGTTAATGGCATACCACTCTATGGTTGGTCAGTGCAGACTGTGCTTGAAGTCAAACCCACCAAAAACAATCTGAAACCCATTGTTTGGCCTCCGTAGGCCTGACATCGCCGAAGCTTCCTCCTCCATAGAAAGCTTTTGATTGAGAGAATACGAAAGAGTGAGCACAAAGCTTAGAGACAAGGTGACGGACACTTAAAATATATAAGAGGGGGAAGATTGGTTAGGGTCTCCAATCCATTTTCTAAGCCAAGTCGGTTATAGGTGTGGGCTTTATGCCCCTATCACTATTATAATCCAAAAAAAAAAAAAAACAACAACAACAACAACATGACCTGAATGTTCTCTCTCCTTTAGGGCCTTAGGGTTTTTTTTTTTTTGGTCCATAGAATTGGGTTGAATTTATAGTATTTTTCAGCCCAACCAGCAATAAGTATCGGATTGGGCCTTTAGTTTTGTGCTAGTTTGGTCTCAACTGATTATAGTTATAAAAAGTTTTCCCTCGGTGCTATAATTGACTATGGATACACTTGCAATTTTTTTTTTTTTTTTGGGTGGGGTGTTACATAACTTACATTCATCCTATCAACTCTACTCTACTCCACTCTTCTTTACTCCCCTTCCCTCCCCTTAAATCCAAACAGACCATAAAAGGATCTCATCCCGAAATTATACCCATAGAAAGATGTCTTAAATCATGACCGAGCAATTATTGATATTTCTGCATAAACCCTTAAACTCAAATGATCATGGAATACTTCATTTAATTATAACACAAAGAAAGTTTGTTCGTCATAGAGACGTGTCTTTAGCTATGCCTATAAGTTTCAAACACAAATATGGAGTTCAAAACGAAAGGGCTTATAATATTCAAAATGGGGTTTAAGTGTAACCATACTTGAAACCAAGAGTATAGGTGTGGTACATTTTTTATCCTTGAATTGAAAAGATAATTTTGATGATAAAAGAGCAATTATTAGAAGCGGACACTACAAAAAATAATTTGTATTATGCTTTTTTTGGATTGAATTTAAATAGTCAAATTTTATGGTAGAAAAGGTTGTGGCCATATGACATTATCAATCCCTAAGTCTCAGTAACCACACAAATAAACATAGTCTACACTTAATAGGAGCACCGTTTGAGTATAGTGTCCAGTAACATTAGACCCATCACAATGGTGACACATGTCCAATTCTGTCCATATTTCATCATCTTAACGAGTCCAATTCACTAGATACATTGAACATAAGCCAAATTGATTAGTCATAACAAAATTTGGGGAATACAGTTGAGATTTAAGTAACAACTATTGAATCTAAAAAAAGGTGGATTTGTAGATATTCAAAATTTTGCTCCATTTATAGAGTACTCCCCTTCCTTTTTATGGCTTTCAATCTTCCAAATCTTTGTCATTGCCTAAGATAAATCAACACAAATAACATCTTTCAATCAAAGAAGACCCACACACACATAAATAAATATATATATATATATATATGAGTCTCAAAGTGGTTCTTTCAAATCTTCTTTTTTTAAGCACAAGGAACCATGGGATCGTAAGGCTGTTAAGAGCATTCACATCAGCTCTTCTAAATTTTCTATCTATTTTACACGAAAAAACCTCATCTTTCTATTTTACACTGTCACTTTTACAAAACACCAACATTAGTTCATCTATTTTATAAGATATTTCAATAAAATATTCATTCTACTTAATTTTTTTATTATTTCTCTCAACTACTTCTACCTATATACGCGCGCCCTCTCTCTCTCTCTCTCTATCTCTCTCTTTTCTTCCTTCTCTCACCGGCCGAGCCAGAACCTTTCTTCACCGGCCGATCCACGCTCCATAAGCACCGATCCATGCTCCACGCTTCACCGGCCTACCCACGAGCTCCGATCAAGCGAGACCCACGAGCTCCGGCGACCCAGATCGTTCCGATAAGCACTGATCTCTCTTTGTTGTTTGTCCGTTTGGGTTTGTTTGTGTGTGGGTTTGTTTGGGTTAATTTTCAGTTGATTCTGGCGTGCTGGTTGTTGTAATGGTTGGGGAAGAGAGGTAGGAGGTGAGAGTCAGTTAGAGAGGAGAGAGAAAAAATTATTAAAAAATTAAATACACGAGCTACAGTGCTGTGTATATTTACACGGGCACTATAGCTCATGGAAAAATATGACCGGTTTTACACATTTTTACACCCACTGATGTGGGTATTTTTTTGCTCAAAATGTGTAAAATTTGCACTGTAGATGTATTTTAGAAGATTTTAGATGGTCTGATGTGAATGCTCTAACATCTTTCATACTTGCCCCTCTGCTCCGCAATATGTTCAAAATAGCGAACTATTTTTAACCTTCATCAAATTTCTCAATTTAAAAAAGATCCAAAAAATTCTTATTTCATTTATGGTCCAACCCTCCCATTTTAATTTAATTTAAACCAATTGTTTTTTTGCTAGAAATTTACTGAAGTCCAGATTTTGTGAACTTTTTTACTCTTTTGTCCAATTTTGGTTTTACGTAATTGAAAAAGAGAAAAAAAAAATTAGAAAAAAAGGGAAAGGCGTACAGTAGTGTGTACTAAGACAAATCAAACAAAAATAAGCAGGGCATGGTCAGTGTTTGCTGGGTGCGGTTGGACCAGAAAGATGAAATACAAACAAAATAACGGCTAACACAGGCGTGCAATGTTTGCTGTTGCATTTGCAGTGTACTGTTTGCGATAGAGCCTCAACTCTCAAGGCTCTTACAGGCTCAAAGAAAATTCAAAAGAGAGAGTCGAGGGAGGGAAAATTTTGTGCAGAAAATTCAAACAACTTTTACTCTACACGGGGGAGAGCAGCCAAGATCAAAAGAACCAAAAAATTTACATGACAGAAACCATTTTGGTATAGAACGAGCAGCCATATTGGCTAACCTAGGGACCCAAGAGACAGAAACATTAAAAAGGGCAGCTAGCTGGTTCTGCATCTCAATAACTTTTTAAAATAAATTTGAGTCCAATTACCCACCTAGACATGCTTCACAAATCACAAAATAGTTTATTTAGTTTAGACAAATCACATGATTTGGCTTTAAACCACCATGCCATAAAATTTACTACTTGCTTGAGTTGATGAAATAAATTCAAATAATATTGTGTCCATTAAATAGTTAATTAAAACATCAAGTAGAACTTACTTATTAGAGACCGTTAAATGTACTGAGCATGCATGGGTGCATAAAAATTTTCAACAACGTAATTTGACACCCGAATTCATCCTTGAACATAGACCATTTTATCTTTATGGAATTATTTTTTCCTTTTATTTTATATTTCCTTTTTTCCTCTTAAAAAATATTAAAATAAGTGACAATTAAGACGTGGTATATAGCGTTCTTGTCTACTCAAAATCATAATAGGTTTCTCTTCAGACTAATTTGGAGTAATTTCTCTCTAAACAAGATTTTAAAAATTCATATTCAGTAAAAAGATATAAGAGGAATTTGAAAGATTTCTCTCTAAACTAGTTTGAAGAGAAGAATAATACTAAGGACACATAAAATCTCACAATTTTGCCACAACTCGTCTCGTCGTGAGTTGTGAGTGGTGTGTGGACCCACCATTTGACCTCCATTATTTACAACTTGCCACGTGGAAATTTATGTGTTCCTAACATTACTTGAGAGAGAAAACCTTATTCCTCAAAAGCTTACAATGTATGCATGATTTTTCCAATTACAAATTAGTTGTAAGATCCTTGTACAAGATCCAATTGTATGCTTTTACCATTTCTCATTTTTTAAAAGAGATAAATAAACTTTTTAAGTCTTAAGTTGTATTTCATGAATGGAACAAATTTTTCGACTTTGATCTAGCCATTTAGAACTTTCTTTAGCCACACATAATGGAAAGTTCATTAAAATAACAATACCACGGCAGTGTTTAAGGAATAACATTGAACCATTCATCTATTTAGCGTGATCCAAAAATAAAAGCATGTGTTATTTAAAATTTTGAGCTCTTTTTTCCCGAGCTTCTTTATCAAGAAGGTATTCAAAACTATTTTATGTTCCCATATTTCAACGTTGTATTCTATGAAGACAAGGTTGAAAACATAGGCGGAGCTAAGGGGCGCCAAGGGGGCCATGGCACCCCCTAGCTTTTCAAATTTTCCATTAATTTCTTTTACATTTGGTAATAAATCTAAAAATTACACAAAAATATACTTACCGGCCCCCTCTAAGAAAATTTCCTAACTTCGCCACTGGTTGAAACTTGAAAGTATTGACACACGAAATAGTTTTGAGTCATTCCACATGAAGAGATCTGAAAAGAAAGGCTTAAAAAACATAGACGACACAGAGTTATATTTTCATATTACACTAGAACACAAAATAGATTTCCTAAACAGTCAAGAGATTGTCATTTAATAAACTCTCATCATGTGTGGCTAAACAAATTTCTATATGGCAAGATCAAAAATTAAGAAATTTGTCCACGCGTGTGAAAAGTAGAACTTTAATAGATGACAATTTATTCATTTCTGCAAAAATAAGGGCTCATGGTCCATAGCATAAAATAGAGGTCTGATGAAGGGCCTTGTTAGATCTTGGGATTTCAAGTCGAGAGAATTATGGGCGGAGTTGGGTTTGGTTCCACCGCGGGAAATGTTATATTTTGTAACGGGCTTCCTCTAGAGTTGCTATTTTGTATAACATGCTGCTATTTTAGTAACAGGACTTTCAAAGAGCTAAGAGCTGCAACAACTTAGCGATATTTTTACCTGTTTTTCAAATGCGCTTTTCAATAGACATTCTATTATTTTTCTATATCATTAAAATATTATTCCTCCATCATTCTTTATTTATTTTTTATTTTTTTTATATATTTTTTAAAAAAATTCCTTTATTCATTCTCAATTATTATATTTCTCAAATTTCCAGCAATTAAATATTTTTAAATATCTCGACTATCATATTTTCCGACAATCCTTTTTTTTTTTTTTTTTTAAATAATTTTAGCTGTCATGCTTTTCAAACCGTCATAGGACCATTTAATTAGATCTCGTGGGGCACTTGCAACAACGATATAGCAAGTCATATGAGCATCTCTAAATTAGTAAATTTAACTTTCATGCTTGCAGTATTTATATTTGTTAGTCTTTAATGCAATTTTGAATCTGTCAAATCTATGTTAGTCTTGTACAAGTCCTTCGAAAATTCTATGTAATTTGACATTAATCAAATCTATGTTAGTTTTGAAATTTATCCGTGTATACAAATTGAAATGAATTTATTCATTAATTTTTAGGGGGTGTATTTTCGGATTATTATTATTATTTTCTTTCTTTAGTGATTTTGGATTATTATTAGCATTGAACTATTAATGAACTTATCTTTACCACTTCATTCTAAAAAAAAAAACTTTTTTATTTTAATCTTTACCACTTTCGAATTTTTCTTACCAAAAAAAAAAAAAGAAAAAAGAAGAAAAAAAGCATAGGGTCATTTTCTTTAATGTCTTTACCACACGATTTTTTTTTTTTTTTTTTACTAATAACCGAGAACCACACATTTGCTGTCAAACGCAGAGACACAGAAAGATAGAGCACTTTGATATCTCTTCAAGACTTCAAGAGCCTTCACTAGTTCTGTAGAACTTGTTTCCAGCACTTGGCCTCCACTGTGCAAAGCCACATCGTCCACTCAACTGTCCTCCATGCCACTGACGTAGGATAGAATCAATAATTTAATTTTATAATTATTTAATTTTGGTATTTAATTTTATAATTATTTAATTTCGGTATTTTTTAGGTAAAAAACGTTATTTGAAGTTTAGGTGATTTATTTCTTTATTTTTAGGTGTATTTAATGTTTTTTAGGTCAAATTTGGTTCCTGTTATAGTTAGGTATTAACTAGGAGTTATTTTAGAATATATATTCTAGTCTGTCAAGTTTTATAGAGCTCTTAAATAGGCCTCTAAGTCTATAAACGTTTTTTTTAACAATTATTTATATTAATAAAGTCTATTGTTTCTATGGTAGATTTTAGAACCCTTTTACCTTGTGGATTTAAGGAACCCTCGTGGATTCGAGTTTATTTTCAGAAGCAAATGTGTTTTGTTTATTGTTTTCTAAAGGTAAACGCCTCCGCATTCCCACATCAGTTGGTATCATAGCCTATTCTGGTCTAGTGGCTGACGTATGAGACGATAGCAATTCCAGTGACAGAAAACTTAGAAAGTATTATGTGACGTACACCTAGTACTCACAAATATTTTTGCTAGGATGCCGTCGTTGGAGCATGGAAACAATAGGGATAACAGTCGTGAAGACATAACTTATAGGCAACCTATTGGTAAGCAAATTTCATATATGCCTTATAAAAGAATTACAAGTTTTAATGGTTATTTTTATAAAGAAGATTTTTTTGATTGCTTACTTTGAGAGTATTTATTATGAGAGAAAATATAAACTTGCTTTGTATAAACTTAGTGGGGATGCTTTACATTGGTAGGAACAAATACAGTCTGATAGAATTAGACAAGGTAAAAACAAAATTTGTTTCATGGCCAAAGATGAAAAAGATGCTTGCTATCAACTTTTATCCTTTGGATTGTGATGAACTTTTGTCGTACACAAAACAAGATTATTGTTGGCTAAAAAGTTTATACTTAAATTATTTTGAAGAGCCAAATATTCCACCATTAAAGGAAGAATTGTATGTTGAAGAAAATATTGTTGTTGAAGATTATGGAGAAGTCAAAGAACAAAATATATAGATTTTTGAAGAAATTAATGAATGCCTTGTTATGGAAGAAGATCCTAAAATCAAGATTATTGTGGAGGAGAATAATGAAGATCCTATTATAGAGAAAGGTCTTGAAGTCGAGATGGTAGAGACTATTGAGGATGAAATTGAAGAGGAAAGTTACAAGGATCTCAACGAAATCAAATCATATAATTGTCAATCTCAAGATCCTTTTATTTTGGTGGTAATTTATTGATTTTATTGGGATTGATAAATTTGATTCAGTTGTCAGTTCTTTCTTAGTAAATCTCTACAATTACATGAAGACCAAGGAAAAAGAAATCCAGGTTAATTTTTTTATTCCATTGATGAGTTGCAAGTATGGAAAGAAGATCAAGGCACTCAAGTATTCAAAGTATTTGTTTATTTGGAGCAGAAGATTTAAGATTTCAAAGATGAACCCAAGGACGAGTTTGTTTCAAGTGGAGGGGTCTGATGTAGGATAAAACCTAAAATTTAATTTTTATAATTATTTAATTTTGGTATTTTTATATTAAAAAACGTTATTTTAGGTTTAGGTGATTTATTTCCTTGTTTTTAGGTGCTTTTAATGTTTTTTAGGTCAAATTTGATTCATGTTATGGTTAGGTATTAAATAAGAGTTATTTTAGAATATATTTTCTTGTATATCAAGCTTTACAGAGCCCTTATATTGGCCCCTAAGTCTGTAAACGCTTTTTTTTTTTAACAATTATTGATATTAATAAAAATTCAGAATTTTGCCTATTGTTTCCCTAGTGGATTCTAGAACCCTTTCTTGTTGTGGATTCAAAGACCCTTGTAGATTCAAGAAACCCTCATGGATTTGAGGTTATTTTCAGAAGCAAACGTGTTCTGTTTCTTGTTTTCTAAAGGTAGACGTTTTTTGCTTCTTGACGAATCTGTATCCTGCATCAGCTGTAGCCAAGAACATGCATGCAACCCAGATGATCAGATCACAGATTGGTTTCTGTCTTCTTCTTTTGTTTTTTTTCCCCCCTGATTTGATTAGGATTATGAGAACAAGATTTTGTTTTCTGATTTATGTTGAACTTTTCTCTAAGTTTAGAGACATTTGAGAGGAGAGTTTAAATTCTGTCTGGATGTTTTGCAACCAACAATATAACATCACGTTAACACCCAATTAAAATCTCATTAAAACCAAAAAAAACCAACAAATTAATGTACTTCTGTGTTAATGTTAGCAATTATGATGTTATCAGAAGCGCAAAGAAGCTGAAGAAGTCATTAGTGACTTCACCCACCAACGGTCCACTATTGTCAATGATTTGGTGATCTCTCTTCCTCCCTCTAAATTTTATTTTACAAAATCTAGAAAACAAAAATGATTTGGGTAGCATTTTCAACGACTGGGGCTGTTTCTTAGCCGGCTTGAAAGTTTGGTTGATTTTGACTTCTAAGGAAGATACAATTTTGGTATATAATTTTTAGAGGCAAGATTATACATGATAAGTTTTATTCTTTAGTTTGCAATTAGCTAACGTGGCGCAATGTTATTGATGTGCGTAAAACTGGGGTTTTACACCCCATCCAAATAGAATTGGCACTCTTGAGAGAAAGAAGATGGATTGAGATTTGTAGCTATTGAAATAAACTTGAATATTTTAACTGGGTTGAGTTAATTTTTTATTCAATTAAAGTTTTTATTTTTAAAATAAACAGTAGCACTTTAGACCAAAAGAGTGACTATTCTTGTTTATAGAGTGACTAAGACTGTTGGATCATTTTTTTTTTTTACTCTCTAAAATAGAAAGGATTTTGCGTTTACCTCATTTGTTGGAGATACTCTAATTCACTTTAATTACTTTTAATATTTGTGTAAATTTATTTATTTATTTTTTTTTTTCATTTTTTGGAGAGGATAGCTACACAAACATTTAACATTACTTCACTAAATAATGAAGAAAAACATTACTTTTAATAGTAACAACAACATCCATATTTCTCTTCCATCAAACCCTTGATTAACCTCTATGATTAATCAAAGGATCTTTATTCTTCATTTTAACCACAAGACCATAAGGTAATACAAAGTAATTTAGAAAGCTAGGACTAGAACATGGTGTCCACAGACTAAATCTAGTAATCTAGATTCAGAATTTTGGACTATTGATTACATAGTGTCCACCAACAGCCCATTTCCAAAAGGCCTTTGGTTGTAGCAATCAAGGTTGTCACCATAGCCAACTCCAAAAAAGTCACAATACCTCTTATAGAATCCAATGCGACTCTCCACCCGAGCATCCGTACCTCGACCACACTCAAGGCCACCATTGATGATGTTTGTGGTGGTACCATAGCCAGGAAGCCGACCAGCTGCAACGTCAGCACTAGATGGGTTCCAATTTCCGGTGATTACATCATGGCATGATGGCTTTGGTGACTGTGGAGTCATCCAGAACCAGAGTGCTGCCTTAAATGAAATAACTGGTTCAGTGGCCACAAGGTCTGGGTTGTTCAATAGATCCAACTCTAAGGCTTCTCCACACTGCCCATAGTTATAGTTCCTAAATTATCATAATTAGTGATTTAGTGTACATGACAATAGTGTTAGTAAAAAGAGCAATGTTACATGGACAATATTTTTGTGTCAGTAAATTATTATTGATTCTTATATAGATTTATCATTGACACTATCATGTGAAATATGTAATAAAAATTATTGTGACTCTAAAGTACAAAATTTAAATCATTAAACTTTGGATTACAAGGTCATGTACTAACCATGAAAGTTGAATAGGACCACGGCCATAATATTCTTGACCAGGAGCGCAAGGATAATTGGGATTCGGTGCACAGTATAATCCACCATTTATTTCCCTAACAAAGCAATACCCCCAAGAGTATGGGCCTCCAGGTGCAGTCGCCCATCCCCCTACATGGACAACATAAATTATTAATTCATTAAAGAAACAAATTGTATAACTCATGCATGTAGCAAAGTCATTGTTGGTTTTTTTTTTTTTTTTAATAATACACTTTATCTTTAAATTGTAATCCATAAGTGACCTTAGCCATCGAATACATTAACGATTAAAAGCAGTAACTTTAAATTAGAAAGAATGTTATCATTATAGAAAGAATAAAGAAAGAATGTTATCATTATAGACTATGGCATGTGACGAAATCATGTTTTCCTTTAGCAATCAATATTCAATAGTATGGTATTCATGTCATCTATGATCCATAACAATTTGTCTAATTATACTAATAAGTAAGGTAAAGTGAACTACCGGTAGTTTCGTGTGAAGTTTGGGCTAAGAAAGCAGCTATCTCTCTTTTACGAATGTCAGTGTCCCCAGTTGTGCCAAAGCCAGGAAAGGAATTTGCAGCTTCTATGAAAGCATCGTAAGTGTAGAAATTCCTAGCAGGGCAAGCAGCATCATTACGATACGGTAGTAGCTGATCAAAATCATCCCTTGAAATTATACTACCAATATCTCCTCCTTCACCACCACCACCGCCGCCGCCGCCGCCGCCGCCACCTCCACCGCCGCCGCCACCACTACATTGGCTTTGACAACCATCGTCGCAATAAGCAGCTGTGGTGCCGCACCAGCCCCACTGGCTGCAGCACAACCCATTTGGGCAAAGAGCACCCCCTGCTTGCGTACCACATTGCTCAGCCAAGCTACCTTGGAATGAAGACAACAACAAAGAGAAAATAACCAAAGCACAAAACCTCATTTCCATGGTCGTTTGTGTTTCAAGTTGATATTTGAGGATGGTGAATTGGTGATCAAGTGGAATGGTATATATAGCGTAGTAGAGAGGGATCAAGTTTTGTCTTTTTATCTTTTAATGTTTTTGGAATATTTGCTCAATAACCCGACGGCAGATTTCTGCTTCCCATCTTATCTTGTAATAATTTAGCTTCAAAAAGGACGAAAACGTGGGCAGATTTTTTTTTTTGTGACCTTGTCTTGTTGTACATGAATGCTATTAATTTATGGCCACAATTATTCCAGGCTTTGTCCTCTCTGTTGTTTCTAGTTCTGTTCTTTAGTTGAATGAATTTCTCCTTTTTTATCCAAAAAAGAAAGAATACTATTGATAATCTAAAGACATAGTTCATAATAAATAACTTAGGTTTAGTATCTTAGATACAGTCAATAGGTTCATAAGTTAAATTTAAACATTTGGTTTTATTGATCAATTTGACATAAATAATATTAACATTTCTAATGATGAATTAAATTCAAAGTTACATATAAAAATTGAGAAATTTAATATACTACATCTAAATTATTGCACTTGAGTTTGAAATTAATACATATATTTTTATGATAGTGTTTTCCTATTTCTAAACATGTGACCAATATGACATATCTAGACTACAAATAAAGGTCTTTGTTTGCTTTAAGTTATAATCAAAGGATTATAATAAAAGGGCGGTGTTTGTTTTATACAGTGTATTCATAACTTTTAATTGTGATTTTAATCATGTTTTTAAGTTATTAACAAGTATTTGCCATAATCAAATTTAGTTTTTAATAATACTGCATATGTATGTATATGCAATCCAAAACATTGATTTTTTTTTTTTTTCTCATGCATGCATCTTAATTTGGGGTCAAAATAGCATTATGGATTGGATGTAACATCATATATTGAAAATTGATGAGACAAATAATGGTTATTTTTTTTATTCAATAGAAAAGCAATGGTTTTTGACACTAAGGCTAGGTTTGTATTGCGATGAAAAGGAAAAAAATGCGCGTCTGCGTTTTTTCTATGGGTCTCGTGCACTGTTCACGGGACCCGCAAGTACAGATTTCAACAAATTTTTCTTTAAAATTGGGTCCTACGGCACTATTCACACATTTAAAAATTATTTTGCTACAATGTTTTCAGTTTTCAGTAATAAGCAATATCCAAACAGACCTTAAATCTACCAGGCTGAAAAATGATTCCAACCGATGTGGGATTTATTTTATTAGACATGTAAGCCTAGCATTGCTCAAGAATATTAAATAAATAAATAAAAAAGGCAAAACAGGTTTGGAAACTAGTTAAATTCTTTCATAATACATATATTCTGCAAACTAACATGATAGATGCTATATCAGAACCAATAAGTTGTATGATCCTTATTAAAAAAAAAAAAAAAAATTGCATTATCCTTAAAGATAATCACATATTATATTGCTTCTAAGCACCATGTCCATGTCAATCTTTAAACAATATTACCTTTTGAAAAGATAATTTCCATTATAAATTTTAGCATTCATTTCAGTCTTCTAATTTTACATTCGTTCATTTCAATCCTCTAAGTTTTATATTTATTCAATTAAAGTATTTTCGTCAACTTTTATTAGAATTTTTTTATTTTAAAAAAAATTGGAAGAAAAATTTAAAAATTTAGAAAATTTACCATAATATATAACAAAAGTTAAAACAAAAGTTGATAGAAAAACCTTAATTAAATAAACTTAAAAGTTAGAGGACTTAAATGAATGAAAACAAAGTTAAAAGACTATAATAAATTTTGGTGAAACATCAAGAATAAATTTTACATTTTAACCTAAAATTTTTAAAAATAAGAAAGAAAGGATATGCTCAAGAAAAGTGAGAATATCCCATAAATTTGGCCTTACCCTTTTCGACTTCTTGTTTAGAGGGCATCATATTTCATTTTCTTATATTGACTATCGGTCTATCACATGATTCACATGGTATTATCACTTCAATCATTCACTGCCACGTATTCTTCCCAAACACCTTACAATTCAGGAAATGAAATGTACCACCTATAGACTGAACACCGTAGGCATCAAGTTAGAAATTGTGTTATGGTCCCCTGCCAGATACTTTATAGGTGTACAAAATTAAATATCATTACCCATACAGAGGATCCATGACTTCTTTTTTAATTTCTCGACAAAATGTCTAATACTTTTTGAGCACTTGATTATTTTTGGGGTAATATATTATATATCTCCTATCTCATATTTACTATATAATTACATAAATGAATCGTTTAATGATATATAGTTCTAAGATGTTGGCTAGAGTTTTGAAACATAAGAACTTATTAATCTCACGAACTCTTAATAACTGTTAGTATATATGTCTTCTTTTTAGTTATTTTTTACCAATACAAATTAATATCAAAGTTTGGATCATAAGCCGTGTTCAAATATATAGGAAAAGGTTAAAATAAGACGACCATCCTTAATTTTGATTGAGGTCTAACATTGTCAACCATATAATTATTTGTTTCTTAAAAAAAAGAAAAAAAAAAAAGCATATAACTAATTGTTTTGTTTTGTTATCCATTAAGGAAATTGTTAATTTGTTAATAAGGGAATAGTAGAATCTGACAGCTATTTGATTTTCAATTTATTTGACTTCATTGAATGTGAATTTTATTCCCCTACTGTTCATTTTTCTTAGAAGACACAGTTAAGACATGGCGATATGGCTTTCTTGGCTACTCAAAAGCTTATAATGTAAAAGTGTTATTTAAAAGAGAGATAAAAATGGAATAAGTTTATTAATTTTGATATAGCCTCCTTGGAATAAAGACAACAACAAAGAGAAAATAACCAAAGCACAAAACCTCATTTTCATAGTTATCTGTGTTTCAAGTTGACGTTTGAGGATGGTGAATTGCTGATCAAGTTTTTTCTGTTTATCTTTAATGTTTTTGGAATATTTGTTCAATTCGCGATGGCAGATTTCAGCTCCCATCTTATCTAGTAATAATTTAGCTTTAAAAAGGAAAAAAACGTGGGCAGAATTTTTTTTTTTTTTTGGGTGACCTTGTCTTGTTGTACATGAATGCTATTAATTTATGGCCACAATTATTCCAAGCTTTGTCCTCCCTGTTGTTTTTAACTCTGTTCTTTAGTTGAATGAATTTCTCCTTTTTTATCAAAAAGAAAAGAAAAGAAAGAATACTATTGATAATCTGTAGACATCATTCATAATGAATAACTAAGATTTAGTATCTTAGATACAGTCAATAGGTTCATAAATGAAATTTAAACATTTGGTTTTATTGATCAATTTGACATAAATAATATTAATATTTCTAATGCTAAATTAAATTCAAAGTTACATCTAAAAATTGAGAAACTTAATATACTACATCTACATTATTCTACTTGTGTTTGAAATTAATACATATATTTTTATGATGGTGTTTTCTTATTTTTTAACATGTGACCAATATGACATATCTAGACTACAAATAGAAATCTTTATTTGCTTTAAGTTATAATCAACGGGTTATAATAAAAGGGCGGTGTTCGTTTTACACATTGTATTCATAACTTGAAAATGTGATTTTAATCATGTTTTCAAGTTACTAACAAGTTTTTGCCATAATCAAATTTTGTTTTTAATAATACTGCATATATATGATATATGCAATCCAAAACATTGATTTTTTTTTTTTTCTCTTGCATGCATCTTAATTTGGTGTCAAAATAGCATTATGGATTGGATGTAACATCAAATATTGAAAATTGATGAGAAAAATAATGGTTATGTTTTTTTTATTCAACAGAAAAGCAATGGTTTCTGACACTAAGGATCCATTTGGATACAGCTTATTTTGCTGAAAACTGAAAATTAAAAATTAAAAACTGAAAACACCATAGCAAAATAATTTTTAAATGTATGAATAGTATCGTGGGTAAACAGTGCATAAATAGTGCACCTTGTTTCTTGCATAGTAAATCCATGTGTATGAACTGTGCGATTACTGTTCATACACGCTGAAGAAAAAAAAAAACGCAAAAAATGCAAACGTGAGGGAAAAACGTAAATCCAATCACTCACTAAATCTACCAGGTTGAAAAACGATTCCAACCCATGGGGGGGATTTATTTTATTAGACATGAAAACCTGGCATTTTATTTGTCTGTATATCTTTAATGGTTTTGGACTGTTAAATAATTTAGCTTTAAAAAAGAAAAACATGTGAGTATCAAAAAAAAAAAAAAAAACGAAGAACATGTGGGCGGCTTTTTCTTGGTGACCATATCTTGTTGTACATGAATTCTTGTAATAATTTGTAGACATCATTCATTAAATATATTCATATGTGACTTCACAGCGTGCCAAACAGATAGATATAAATCTAGGAAGCAAGGTACGTAGATAATCATAATGAGTAACTTTGATTTTTTTTTTTTTTTTTTTTGAGAAAATTCCATTATTTAGTATCTTAGATACAGTCAATAGGTTCAATAATTAAATTTAAACATGGGTTATATTGGTCAATAAAACATAAATAAAGTTAACATTTCTAATGATAATTAAAAAATTGAGGAACTTAATATACTACATCTAAATTATTGTACTTGAGTTTGAAATTAATACATATATTTTTATGATGGTGTTTTCCTATTTCTAAACATGTGACCAATATGACATATTTAGATTACAAATAGAGGTCTTTGTTTGCTTCACGTTATAATCAATGGATTATAATAAAAGGGCGGTGTTTGTTTTACACAGTGTATTCATAACTTGAAATTGTGATTTTAATCATGTTTTTAAGTTATTAACAAGTATTTGCCATAATCAAATTTAGTTTTTAATAATACAGCATATGTATGATATATGCAATCCAAAACATTGATTTTTTTTTTCTCATGCATGCATCTTAATTTGGTGTTGGATTGGATGTAACATCATATATTGAAAATTGATGAGACAAATAATGATTATTTTTTTATTCAACAGAAAAACAATGGTTTCTGACACTAAGGCTGGGTTTGTATTGCGATGAAAAGGAAAAAAATTTCGCATTTGCATTTTTTCTGTGGGTCTCGTGCACTATTTACGAGACCCACAAGTACGAATTTCAACAAATTTTTCTTTAAAACTAGGTCCAATGGCACTATTCACATATTTAAAAATTATTTTGCTACAATATTTTCAATTTTCAACAATAAGCATAATCCAAACAAACCCTAATCTACTAGGCTGAAAAATTATTCCAGCCTATGTAAAATTTATTTTATTAGACATGTAAGCCTAGCATTGCTCAAGAATTTAAAAAAAAAAAAAAAAAAAAGGTTTGGAAACTTGTTAAATTCTTTCATAATACATATATTCTGCAAACTAACATGATAGATGCTATATCAGAACCAATAAGTCGTATGATCCTTATTCAGCCAAAAAAAAAATTTGTATTATCTTTAAAGATAATCACATATTATATTGCTTCTAAGCACTATGTCCACATCAATCTTTACACAATATTACCTTTGAAAAATGAATTTCCTTTATAAATTTTAGCATTCATTTTAGCCCTCTAATTTTACATTCATTCATTTCGGTTCTCTAAGTTTTATATTTATTCAATTAAATCATTTTCGTCAACTTTTATTGGAATTTTTTTAATTTAAAAAAATTGGAAGAAAAATTTAAAAATTTAGAAAATTACCACAACATATAACAAAAGTGGATGAAAAAACCTTAATTAAATAAACTTAAAAGTTAGAAGACTTAAATAAATCAAAGCAAAGTTGGAAGATTGCAATAAATTTAGGTGAAACATAAAGAATTTCACAGTTTAGCCTAAACTTTTTAAAAATAAGAAAGGAAGGATATGCTCAAAAAAAGTGAGAACATCCCATAAATTTGGCCTTTGCCTTTTCGACTTGTTGTTCAGAGGTCATCATATTCATTTTCTTGAATTGACTGTCGGACTATCACATGATTCACATGGTATTATCACTTTCATAAAAAATAAAAATAAATAAAAATAAATAAAAAAAACATGGTATTATCACTTCACTTATTCACTGCCACGTGTTCTTCACAAGCACCTTACAAGGAAATGAAAATGTACCACCTTAGACTGGACACCATAGGCATCAAGTTAGAAATTGTGTTATGGTCCCCTGCAAGATACTTTATCGGTGTACAAAATTAAATATCATTACCCATACAGAGGATTCCTGAATTCTTTTTTAATTTCTCGACAAAATGTCTAATACTTTTCAAGTACTTGATTATTTTTTAGTAATGTATTATATATCTCCTATCTTATATACACTATATAATTACATGAATGAATTATTTAATGATAGCTCTAAGACGTTGGCTAAAGTTTTGAAACATAAGAACTCGTTAATCTCACGAACTCTTAATAACTGTTAGTATATATGTCTTCCCTTTAGTTATATTTTACCTATACAAATTAATATCAAAGTTTGGATCATAAGCCGTGTTTGAATATATAGGAAAAGGTTCAAATAAGACGACCTTCCTTCTTTCACCAATTTTGATTGAGATGTAGCATTGTCAACCATATAATTATTTGTTTCCTCAAAAAAAAAAAAAAGCATATAATTATTTGTTTTGTTTAATTTGTTATCCATTAAGGCAATTGTTAATTTGTTAATAAGGGAATAGTAGAATCTGACAGCTATTTGATTTTCAAGTTATTCGACTTCATTGAATGTGAATTTTATTCTCCTACTGTTCATTTTTCTTAGAAGACACAATTAAGACACGGTGATATGATATTTCCACAAAAAAAAAAAAAAAAAAAAAAGACACGGTGATATGGCTTTCTTGGCTACTCAAAAGCTTATAATGTAGAAGTATTATTTAAAAGAGAGATAAAAATGAACTCTTAAAGTCTTAAGATGTATTTCACAAATGGAATAAATTTATTAATTTTGATATAGCCATCTAGATCAAAATGGTATATGAAAGTTCATTAAAAACATTGAACCAATTCATTCATTTATTTAAAAAAAAAATCATTCATCTATTTTGTGTAAAAAATATGTGTTATTAAATTTGTAAGCTCCTTTTTAGGAGAGCTTTATCTTCATCCAGAAAGATTCCAAAGTCCAAACTATTACATGTTTCAATATTTCAATAATGTCATGTGACTCATGTGTACTGAAATATTGGAACAGGAAATGGCTTCGAAGCCCTTGAGTGGAGATATAGCTCTAAAAAGAAGAGTTAAAAATGCTAGTCTTTTTGGCATCAATTTTGACTTTTGACTTTTAACTTTTAGTTTTTATGTACAATTTTTTAAAATCTCATTTTTTATCGCATGTTTTCACTTTTTTAATTTTTTTTAAGATACGAGTATACTTTAGCACATTTCAACAAAAAACTAGATAAACTGCTTCTAAAAAGATACCAAGTTATATTTTCAAATCACACTTGCAAGTTGCAACACAAAATAGATTTCCTAAACACTAACTACAAAGGGAATAATAAATAGTCTTGGGAGATTGTCATTTAATAACTCTCATCATGTGTGGCTAAAAAAAGTTCTATATATATATATATATATAGCAAGATCATGATTAAGAGATTTGTCCATGTGTGTGACATAGAACTTAATCGATGACCAGTCATTCATTGCTGCAAAAGTAAGGGTTCATTCATCTCTATAAAGAATGAGAACGATAAAAACATAGTCCATAGCATACAATATAATGGTCTCATTGAGCCTTTTTTACAATTTGTCAAGCCCAAGTTATGCTATTGGCCTTGGGCCTTGCTAGAGCTTGGGCTTTCAATGTTAAGAGAGTTATGGGTACAGTTGGGTTCGGTTCCGGTGCAAAAAGTGGACTGTTATTTCGGCTTCCTCAAGAGTTTGCCCACTTAAATCATGAGATGTTGGATAGTGGTGCATAACATTGGGCTGCTATTTTGTAACAAGACTTTCAAAGAGCTAATCCACTTTAATTACTTTTAACATTTGTATAAATTTTTTTTTAATAATAACAGCAACATCCAAAGCAAACAAGAAGGTAGAAGAAAGAAAAGAGAAACAGAAAAAGTCCTTATCTATCTCACATCAAACCCCTGATTAACCTCTGATTAATCAAAGGATCTTTATTCTTCATCTAAACTACAAGACTACAAGGTAGTTCAGAATTTTGGGTTATTTAATCACATAGTGTCCATCAACAGTCCATTTCTAAAAGGTCTTTGGTTGTAGCAATCAAGGTTGTTATTATAGCCATTGAAATAAACTTGAATATTTTAATTGGGTCAAGTTAAATTTTTATTCCGTTTAAGTTTTTTATTTTTTAATAAACAGTAGTATTTTAGACCAAAAGAGTGGTTGTTCTTGTTTATGGAGTGACCGAGACTATTGGAGCAATATTTTTTTGGTTTTACTCTCTAAATTAGAGAGGATTTTGCAGTTACCTCGTTTGTTGAAGATACTCTAATTCACTTTAATTACTTTTAACATTTGCATAAATTTATTTGTTTTCTTTTTTTGGAGAGGATAGCTACGCAAACATTTAACATTACTTCATTAAATAATAAAGAAAGAGAAATGTTAACAAGCACTGTTCAGTGCTTGTTAACGTTTCCTTTTTTGTGTTTCATTTAAAAAAAAAATTGTCAGAAAAATTGCCAAAAGAAATAAAGAAAAAATGCCAAAAATTGAAAAATTACCAAAAGCTGAAAAAGTTACCCAAAAAGTTATCCAAAAATGTGTTGTTAACGGGCGCCTTACGATGCCCGTTAACACAACCCATAAAGAAAAACATTACATTTAATAGTAACAGCAACATCCATAATTTGTCTTCACATCAAACTCTTAATTAACCTCTCCGATTAATTAAAGGATCTTTATTCTTCATCTTAACCACAAGACGACAAGGTAATACCAAGTAATTTAAAAAGCTAGGATTAGAACATGGTGTCCACATACTAAATCTAGTAATCTAGATTCAGAATTTTAGACTATTGAATTACATAGTGTCCACCAACAACCCATTTCCAAAAGGGCTTTGGTTGTAGCAATCAAGGTTGTCACCATAGCCAACTCCAAAAAAGTCACAATACCTCTTATAGAATCCAATGCGATCCTCCACCTGAGCATTCGAACCTTGACCACACTCAAGGCCCCCATTAATGATGTTTGTGGTGGTACCATAGCCAGGAAGCCGACTAGCTGCAATGTCAGCACTAGACGAGTTCCAATTTCCAGTGATTACATCATGGCATGATGGCTTTGGTGACTGTGGAGTCATCCAGAACCAAATTGCTGTCTTAAATGAAATAACTGGATCAGTGGCCACAAGGTCTGGGTTGTTCAATAGATCCAACTCTAAGGCTTCTCCACACTGCCCGTAGTTATAGTTCCTAAATTTTCATAATTAGTGATTTAGTGTACATGACAATAGTGTTAGTACAAAGAGTAATGTTACACGGACAATATTTTCGAGTGAAGAAATTATTATTGATTCCATATAGATTTGTCATTGACACTATCATGTGAAATATGCAATAAAAATTATTGTGATGCTAAAGTGCAAAATTTAGATCATTAAACTTTGGATTATAAGGTCATGTACTAACCATGAAAGTTGGATAGGACCACGGCCATAATATTCTTGACCAGAAGCACAAGGATAATTGGGATTCGATGCACAATATGATCCACCGTTTATTTCCCTAACAAAGCAATACCCCCAAGAGTATGGGCCACCAGGTGCAGTTGCCCATCCCCCTACATGTACAACATAAGTTATTAATTCATTAAAGAAACAAATTGTATAACTCATGTAGCAAAGTCATTGTTGGTATTTTTTTTTTTTTTTTTTCAATAATAAAAATTATCTTTAAATTGTAATCCATGAGTGACCTTAGCCATCGAATACATTAACAATTAAGTTTAAGAGCAATAACTTTAAATTAGAATTGAAAATCAATTTTTTTGTCCCCTTTTTTTCTTTCATATAGATGTAAAATAAAGAAAGAATGTTATCATCATAGACTATGGCATGTGGCAAAATCATATTTTCCTTTAGCAATCAATATTCAACGGTATGGTATTCATGTCATCTATGATTCGTAACAATTTGTTTAATTATACTAATAAGTATGGTAAAGTGAACTACCAGTAGTTTCGTGTGAAGTTTGGCCTAAGAAAGCAGCTATCTCTCTTTTACAAATGTCAGTGTCCCCAGTTGTGCCAAAGCCAGGAAAGGAATTTGCAGCTTCTATGAAAGCATCATAAGTGTAGAAATCCTTAGCAGGGCAGGCAGCATCATTACGATATGGTAGTAGCTGATCAAAATCATTGCTTGAAATTATACTACCAATATCTCCTCCTCCTTCACCACCACTGCCACTGCCACTGTCTCCGCCACCATCATCACCACCACCACCTCCGCTACATTGGCTTTGACAACCATTGTCACAATAATCAGCTGTGATGCCACACCAGCCATACTGGCTGCAGCACAACCCATCTGAGCAAAGAGCACCCCCTGCTTGCGTGCCACATTGCTCAGCTAAGCCTTCTTGAAATGAAGACAACAACAAAGAGAAAATTACCAAAGCACAAAACCTCATTTTCATAGTTGTTTGTGTTTCTAGTTGATATTTGAGGATGGTGAGTGGAATGGTATATATAGCGTAGTAGAGAGGGATCTAGTTTTGTCTGTTTATCTTTAATGGTTTTGGACTTGTTAAATAATTTAGCTTTAAAAAGGAAAAACATGTGATTATCAAAACAAAAAACAAAAAAAACGAAGAACATGTGGGCGGCTTTTTCTTGGTGACCTTATCTTGTTGTAATGAATTCTATTAATAATGGACATCATTCATTATATATAATTAGATATTCATATGTGACTTCACAGCGTGCCAAACAGATAGCTATAAATCTAGGAAGCAAGGTAACGTAGATAATGCATAATGAGTAACTCTGATTTAGTTTTTTTTTTTTTTTTTTTTTTTTTCGAGAAAACCATTATTTAGTATGTTAGATACAGTCAATAGGTTCATTAATTAAATTTAAACATTGGGTTATATTGGTTAATAAAACATGAATAAAGTTAACATTTCTAATGATAATTAAATTCAAAGTTATACATTAAAAAATTGAGGAACTTAACATACTACATCTAAATTATTGTACTGGAGTTTGAAATTAATGCACATATTTCTATGATGGTGTTTTCCTATCTCTTAACATGTGACCAATATGACATATCTAGACTACAATTAGAGGCCTTAATTTGTTTGCTTTAAGTTATAATCAACAGATTATAATGAAAAGGCAGTGTTTGTTTTTACACAGTGTATATACAACTTGAAAATGCAATTTTAATCATGTTTTTAAGTTATAAACAAGTTTTTGCCATAATCAAATTTTATTTTTAATAATACTGCATATATATGATATATACAACCCAAGACATTGATTTTTTTTTTTTTTTCTTTTCTCGTGCATGCATCTTAATTTGGTGTCAAAATAGCATTATAGATGTAACATCATATATTGAAAATTCATGAGAAAAATAATGGTTAGTTTGTTTTTATTCATCAGAAGAGCAATGGTTTCTATCATCTAAATCTAGTAGGCAGAAAAATGATTCCAACCCATGTGGGATTTACTTTCAACACATATGACATACCACTGACAAGTTGTAATTTTTATTAGACATGTAATTTAAGCCTAGCATTGCTCAAGAATAAAAAAAGGCAAAACAGGTTTGGAAACTAGTTATCTTTCATTATATATATGTTCTGCAAACTAATATGATAGATGTTATGTCAAAACCAATAAGTCGTACGATCCTTAAAGATAATCACATGTTATTTTAGTAACTCAAAAAAACTATTTTATCTATTTTAACACCTTACTTTACAATTCGCCCAATATCAATAGTTCTATTTTTTTTACCACTTCATTTAAATATTTTTTTTAATATTTTTTATTCTTTCTTTCTCTCTCTTCCCCTCTCTCTCTTTATTACTTTGTCAATGTGGCCAACCTTTTTTTACTTTCTTGTCTGTGCTGTATCTTGGTCCCACTTGTCTAAGTTGAGAAAGAAATAAAATAAAATATTATTTTTTTATAACTTGTAGCTACAGTGAGTTGCCAAAGATGGCAGCTCTCTTTGGCATTCACTGTAGCTCATTGGCAATATTTTTTACCTATACTGTACCACAATCAATGTGACCTACCTTTTAGTTTTTTTTGGTGGTATAATAGTAATTTAGCTATTATACCACTATCAATACTAACTCGCTTAGCCTTTCAAAAAAAAAAAATACTAACTCGCTTAGTAAAAATGAAATGTCACATTAGTCTTTAAACAATATTACCTTTGAAAAATGAATTTATTTTATAAACTATAGGTTAAAATGCAAAACTTACCTTTTAAGTTTCTTCAAAATTAATTTTAGTCTTCTAATTTTGCATTTGTTCATTTCAGTCCTCTAAGGCATTTCCGTCAACTTTTGTTAAAATTTATTGAAAAAAAAAATCTAGAAAATACTTATCAATTATTAATAGATTTTTTTTTTTTTAATTTCAAAAATTGGAAGAAAAATTTTAAATTTTGGATTAACCAAAACATATAACAAAAGTTGATAAAAAAGTCTTAATTGAATAAACTTGAAAGTTAAATGACTAAAATGAACGAAAGCAAAGTTTGAGTACTAAAATGAATTTTGATGAAACATAGATGATAGATATTGCATTTTGGCCTAAACTTTAATAATAGGTAAAGGAGGATATGTTCACAGAAATGAAAATGTACCAACTTACTGGACACCAAAGCCATCAAGTTAGAAATTGAGGCATCAAGTTAAAAATGATGTTATGGTCCCCTGCTATATACTTTATAGGTGTACAAAACTAAATATTACAAAGGGTCCATGACTTTTTTTTTAATTTCTCGATAAAATTTCCAATACTTTTCAAGCACTTGATTATTTTTGGATATGTATTATATATCTCCTATCTCATATGCACTATATAATTACATGAATTAATCATTTAATGATAGCTCTAAGATGTTGGCTAGAGTTTTGAAACATAAGAACTTGTTAATCTCACGAACTCTTAATATCAGTTAGTATATATATGGTCTTCTTTTTAGTTATATATATTACCTATAAACTTATAGCACAAATTAATATCAAAGTTTGGGTCATAACCCATGTTTAGATATATAGGAAAAGGTTAGAATAAGACAACCATCCTTCTTTCACCAATTTTGATTGAGATCTAGTATTGTCACCCATATAATTATTTGTTTTGTTTTGTTGTCCATTGAGGCAATTGCTAATTTGTTAATAAGGAATAGTAGAAATCTGACAGCTATTGCCTATTTGATTTTCAATTTATGCTAGTTCATTGAACGTGAATTTTGTTCCCCCCACTGATCATTGACTAAAGATATTCTTTTGGGGATTTGTTAAGACTTGGAGGGTATTTTTTCCTTAGAGGCTATGTTTACTCATTTTTCTTAAAAGACACAATTAAGACATGTTGATATGGCCTTCTTGACTACTCAAAAGCTTATAATGTAAAAGTATTGTTTAAAAGAGAGAGAAATGAACTCTTAAAGTCTTAAGATGTATTTCACAAATGGAATAATATTTTTAATTTTGATGTAGCCATCTAGATCAAAATTGTATTTCACATATAATGAAAGTTCATTAAAAACATTGACCCAATTCATTCATCTATTTGCTGTTGCAAGCGTGATTCAAAAATAAAAACCATATGTTATAAAATTTGTAAGCTCCTTTTTTAGCAGAGCTTTATTTTCATCCAGAAGGATTCCTAACTATTACATGGTCCAATATTTCAATCATGTGTACTGAAATATTGGAACAAGAAATGGTTTTGAATCCCTCTGAGTGGAGATATAGCTCTAAAAAGAAGAGTTTAACATGGATAACACAGAGTTATATTTTCAAATCACACTTGCAACACATATTAGATTTCCTAAACACTAACTACAAAGGCAATAATAAATAGCCTCGGGAGATTGTCATTTAATAACTCTCATCATATGTGGCTAAAAAAAAATATCTATATAGCAAGATCAAGATTAAGAAATTTGTCCATGTGTGTGACATAGAACTTAATAGATGACCAATCATTCATTGCTGCAAAAGTAAGGGTTCATTCATCTCTACAAAGAATGAGAATGATAAAAACATAGTCCATAGCAGACAATATAGAGGTCTGATTGTAATAAAAAAAAAAAAATTTATAGAGTTCTGATTGGGCCTTTTTTACAATTCGTCAAGCTCAAGTTATGCTGTCGGCCTTGGGCCTTGCTAGAACTTGGGCTTTCAAGGTTGAGAGAGTTATGGGGGGATTTGGGTTTGGTTCCAGCGCAAAAAGTGGACTACTATTTTGTAACAGGCTTCCTCCAGGGTTTGCCCACTTAATTCGTTGGACGTTTGCTAGTGGTGCATAACGCTGGGCTGCTATTTTGTAACAGGGCTTTCAAAGCGCTGATCCAATTTAATTACTTTTAATATCTGTGTAAATATTTTTGACAAAAACATGATTTTACTCCTTACATTTTAGTGTCAATGTCATAATCAATTTAGTCCTTAAATTTTTGTAATAATTAATTTGATTTCTAGTATTTTCAAATTGCAATCAATTTAGTCTTCCTTGTTAACTCACTAACAAAAATTATTTATATGACAAACGGTATGTACAGTTGACAAACTTAAAATTAACATGGCTTAAAAAATAATATTAAAATTTTTTAACTAACTTTAAGAAAATACCAACTCACCATTTTAATAACTTCAACATTCTACGTCAGAAAAAACAAAAAAAATGCCACTACTCTAAGAATAAAATGAATCTTTTTTTTTTTTTTTGAGAAACCAAAATAAAATGAATCTAAAAAACTAAAACTAGGATTTTCTTTCATTTTGCAATCCAATCACACGCAAAGATCCAAATATTTGCAAAACTCTTTCAAGTTCACTCCTCACCAACACTGCCACTCCAGGCAGTGGCTCTCTTTGTTGTCTCTTTGCTTTGCTCATTCTCCCTCTTCGATCTACCCAGACAACTATGACCAGAGACACCAAGCTCCATCTCTCACGGACACCAAGCTCCACCTCTCATGGCCATAAGCCACCACTGAAGTAACCTCCTCACTCTTTCTCTCGACCTTGCTCTCTCTCTTCTTCGCTTTCACCGCGAGTAACTCAAGGCAAGAACACCCATCTTCACCCCTTCACCGTTGACCCCTACCGCCACGATTGGAGGTGAATCTTATTTATTCCACTTCAAGTGCCGTGATTTCTTGGGTTCTCCACTGCTGTGATTGGGGTTTTTTATTGGGTTTAATTTATGGGTTTAAGATGGTGCGTGTAAACAACTAAATTTCTTGAGTTTGTTGTGGACTTTCTTTGTATTTTTGAGTTTCCGCTTTGCAGGTGGGTTTGTATCCTGTAATTATTGAGTTGTTGTAGATGAGTGAATATGGGAATGTCTGCACTATGAGTTTGTGAAGTCTAAGCTTGTGTGTATTGATGAACTGTTGGGGTGTTCGCAGATTTTGGATGTGTGTTTGAATTGCAAGAAAATGAAAGAAAATCATCGGTTTTAGATTCATTTTGTTTTCAGAGTTGTGGGGTTTTTTTTTTTTTGTTTTTTCTTACATAGCATTCTGTAATTATTGAAATGATGAGTAGGCATTTTTTAATGTTAATAAAAAAAATTTAATATTATTTTATAATCCATGTCAGCGTTAAGCTTGTCAATTGTGCATACTATTTGCCATGTAAACAATTTCTGTAACTGAGTTAACATTAAGTACCAAATAGACTGTAATTTAAAAATATTAGAGATTAAATTGATTGTTACAAAAATATAGAGACCAAATTAATTGTAACGCCAAAATATAAGACCAAAATGATGTTTTTCACCAATATTTTTTAATAATAACAACAACATCCATAGCAAACAAGAAGGTGGAAGAAAGAAAAGAGAGAGTCGATGAGTACCACTTTTTTCATTCATTCATTCAAAAAAAAAAAGAAGGTAGAAGAAAGAAAAAAAAGGACATAAGAAGTCCTTATCTGTCTTCGCATCAAACCCCTTGATTAACCTCTGATTAATCAAAGGATCTTTATTCTTCATCTAAACCACAAGACTACAAGGTAATACCAAGTAACTGAAAAGGCTAGGACATGTTTAGATTCATAATTTTGGGTTATTTAATCACATAGTGTCCACCAACAGTCCATTTCCAAAAGGCCTTTGGTTGTAGCAATCTAGGTTGTTACCATAGCCAACTCCAAGAATATCACAATACCTCTTATAGAATCCAATGCGATCCGCCACCTTAGCATTCCAACCTTTACCACACTCAAGGCCACCATTGATGATGTTTGTGATGGTACCGTAGCCACGAGACCGACCAGCTGCACTATCAGCACCAGACGGGTTCCATCTTTCGGTGATTACATCATGACATGATGGCTTTGGTGACTGTGGAGTCATCCAGAACCAGATTGCTGTCTTAAATGAAATTACTGGATCAGTGGCCACAAGGTCTGGGTTGTTCAATAGATCCACTCCTATGGCCTTTCCACACCGCCCATAGTTGTAGTTCCTGAATTGTCATAATTTGTGATTTAGTATACATGACAATAGTGTTAGACTGTTAGTACACTGAGTAATGTTATATGGACAACATTTTCACAACTACAGAGTTAGTAAATTATTATTAATTCTCATATAGTCTTGTCATTAACACTACCATGTGAAATATGTTATATAAAATATTGTGTGCAAAATTTAGATCATTAAACTGTGGATTATAAGCTCATGTACTAACCATGAAAGTTGGATCGGACCACGGCCATAATATTGCCTACCAGAAGCACAAGGATAATTTGGATCCGATTTACAATATGATGATGCTGGATTTTGTTCCCTAAGATAGCAATACCCCCAAGAGTATGGGCCATCAGGTGCACTTGGCCATCCCCCTACATGCACAACATAAATTAATTCGTTAAACAAACAAATTGTAAAACTCATGTAGCAAAGTCACTGTTTTTAAAAAAAAAAAATACACTTCATCATTAAATTGTAGTCCATATATGAGTGACTTTAGCCATTGAAATAAAGTGATTATCTTATCACCCCCATCAAATACATTAACGATTCGTTAAAAGCAATTATTTTAAATTAGAATAGAAAATCAGTCACTTTACCAATTATATTTGCCATTTTTTTCATATAGATATTAAATAAAGAAAGAATCTTATCATTACAAACTACGGCATTTGACAAAATCATGTTTTCCTTTAGCAATCAATAGTATGGTTTTCGTGTCATCTATGATCTATGTAACAATTTGTTTAATTATACTGATAAGTATGGTAAAAGTGAACTAACCGGTAGTTTCATGTGAAGTTTGGCCTAAGAAAGCAGCTACCTCTCTTTTACGAGTGGCAGTGTCCCCGGTTGTGGCAAAGCCAGGAAAGGACTTTGCAGCTGCTATGAAAGCATCATAAGTGTAGAAATTCTTAGCAGGGCAGCCACCATCATTACGATGCTTCAGCAGCTGATTAAAACTATCCCTTGAAATTATACCACCAATATCTCCTCCACCGCTACCACCACATTGGCTTTGACAACCAGTGTTGCAGTAATCAGGCGTGGTGCCACACCAGCCAAACTGGCTGCAGCACTGCCCACCTGGGCAAAGAGCACCCCCTGCTTGCCTTCCACATTGCTCAGCCGAGCCTCCTTGGAATGAAGACAACAACAAAGAGAAAATTACCAAAGCACAAAACCTCATTTTCATATAGTTGTTTGTGTTTCTAGTTGATGTTTGAGGATGGTGAGTGGGATGGTATTTATAGGGGTGGTAGAGACTAAACTCACTAAAGAGGGATCAAGTTTTGTTTGTTTATCTTTAATGTTTTTGGACTTGTTCAATAACGGTGGCTGATTTCAGCTTCCCATCTTATCTAGTAATAATTTAGTCAACAAAAGCTTTGAAAAAGAAGAGCATGTGGGCGGCTTTAGTGACCTTATCTTGTTGTACATGAATTCTATTAATAATTTGTAGACATCAACTATTATTTGATCCATTCGCGACTTCAGAGCGTGCCTAACAGATAGCTATCAATCTAGGAAGCAAGATATATAATGCATGATGAGTAACTTAGATTGATCAATAGGTTCACTAATTAAATTTATACATTGATCAGTAAAACATAAATAATTTTAACATTTCTAATCTATATATATATATAAAACCGAAGCTTTTGAAGTTCTCACAATTTTCCACATCATCGCTATTTTCTTTTTCTTTTTATTTTTTATTCTTTTTATTTTAGGTTTTATATCTTATAACAATATTATTGAAAAACGTATACAAACTTGGAGGCCTATTTAAGAGCTCCATAAAACTTGATGGATAAGAAAATATATTCTAAAATAAGCCCTAATTAATACCTAACCATAATAGGAACCAAATTTGACCTAAAAAAACATTAAAAGAGCCTAAAAACAAGGAAATAAATCACCTAGACCTAAAATAACGTTTTTTGCATAAAAATACCAAAATCTCTTCTCTCCTTAAAACCCTAACAATTACCATCTCAAATTTTTTATTTGCTTTCATATGTGCCTGAAATTTTCATTCTATCTTATTGTTTTATTATGTTTAGAATTGATTTTCTTATAAGTATTTGGGTTAATCTCTATATTTTGATAGTGTTTTTATGGGTTTAGTTTTTGGGTTGAAATTCTAATAATTATTTTATATTGTATATGGCAGATGAAGCATCTCTATTTTTTGGAGAAAAATCAAAGCTGCAACCTATGTCTTCCAGCCCAAGGTGTGGTAAATTTTTATATGTTCTTGCTTTATTGAGAATTTTTATTTGGGTTCATGTGATTTTTTGTTTTTTTATTAAAGCTTTGATTTTTGTTGATTAATTATTTGTTTGGATTAATTTCAATTAATTATTTGTTTGGATTCAACGTAGAAGATAATAGAATTAGGTGTTATAAATTTGATAATGTTCCATGTTTTGAATTATTTATATTATTTAGACTCCTGGTAGGACTCTCTCTTCTCTCCTTAAAACCCTAGCAATTACCATCTCAAAATCCTAAACTTAACTTCACTTTAAAATTAAAAAAATAAGAAGGAGAGAGACTCAACTAAAAAAAAAAAAAAAAAAAAAACGTAGGTTTTGTCTTTTTTATTTGCTTTCATATGTGCCTGAAATTTTCATTCTATCTTATTGTTTTGTTATGTTTAGAATTTATTTTCTTCTAAGTATTTGGGTTAATCTCTATATTTTGATAGTGTTTTTGGGTTGAAATTTCTAATAATTATTTTATATTGTATACAGCAGATGAAGCATCTCTATTTTTTGGAGAAAAATCAAAACTGCAACCTATGTCTTCCAACCCAAGGTGTGGTAAATTTTTATTTGGTATATTATATATAAATTTTTTGAATTTGAAGGGTTTTGTTTGGTTTTGAAGTAGAATTTGGGGATTCTATAATATGCATATTATTAACCCAATTTTCTATTTCTAAATTTCTTAGATTTTATTATATCAATCTTTTTTTCTTTTAAATTCTTGGTGGGCAAATCAGTCTCTCACTAATTCTTTTATCTTAACGTAATGTTGGTTAATTGTCATTTTATTTAACTATCCCGTGCATCGCACGGGTTAGCGACTAGTAATAATTAAATTCGAAGTTATATGTTTGAAAATTGAAGAATCTAATCATTTAAATTATTGTACTTGAGTTTTAACTTAATACATATATTTCTATGACAGTAATTTCCTTATGACTTAACATGTGACCAATATGACATATCCAGACTATAAATAGAGGCATTTATTTGCTTTAAATTATAATCAATAGGTTATAATCAAAAGACGATGTTTGTGTTTACATTGTATTTATATCTTGAATATATGTCATGTTTTTAAGTTATAAACAAGTTTTTTCCAAAATCAAATTTCATTTTTTATAATACTGCATATAAGACATTGATTATTTTTTCTCATGCATGCATCTTAATTTGGTGTCAAATAGCATTATGAATGTAACATCATATATTGAAAATTGATGAGAAAAATAATAGTTATGTTGTTTTAATTCAACAGAAAAGCAATGGTTTCTGTCATCTAAATCTAATCAAGCTAAAAAATGGTCCCAGTCCATGTGGGATTTACTTTCAACACATGTCACTTACAAGTTGAAATTTTGATTAGACTAAGCCTAGCATTGCTCAAGAATAAAAAAAGGAAAAACAGGTTTGGAAACTAGTTAAATTCTTTTATAATAAATATGATTTGCAAACTAACATGATAGATGCAATATCAAAACCAATAAATCGTACTATCCTAAAAGATAATCACATATTATATTTGCTTCTAAGCACCATGTCCACATCAAGACACTAAAACATGCTTAGTAAAAAGGAAATGTCACTTCAGTCTTTTAACGACATCACCTTTGTAAAATGAACTTCCTCTATAAACTTTAATAATAGGAAAGGGCGGATATGCTCAAGGAAAGTGAGAATATCCCATAAATTAGGCCTTAGCCTTATCGACTCGTTGTGCAAAGGTCATTATATTTCATTCTTTATCAATTGACTATGACATGATACTATCACCTCACTCACTGCAGCGCGTTCTTCCCAAACACCTTAAAAGGAAATGAAAATGTACCAATTTAGACTGGACACCATAGGCATCAAGTTCGAAATTGTGTTATATCGTGCCCTGTTAGATACTTAATAGATGTACAAAATAAAATATCATTACCCATACAAAGGCTCCATAGCTTCCTTTTTAAATTTTCAACGAAATGCCCAACACTTTTCAAACACTTGATTATATCTACGTATATATTATATATCTCTTTTTTTATATGCATTACATAATTACATGAATGAATCGTTTAATAGTAGCTCTAAATTAGGGTTGGCAAAGTAAGCTCAAACTCATTTGTCCGCTCAAATCCACCCACTCTAATTAAACTCAAACCCACCCAATTATTAGTTGGGTTAAATGGGCATCAACCTAATTAGACCCAGTGATTATTAGATTTTAACTAAAAACTCATTGAAACCCATTTAACCCAAAAACAGTATATCCAAATTCAACCCAGCCATTCCCATGTAAAAAAAAAAAATTTTGGAATAAACAATAAAAAATCTAGAATAAAAACATAGTTTTTAATAATAAAAAATTTGGAATAAACAAATGAAAATTAACCATCCTATGATTTTCTCGGTAACCAAACAGAGTCCAAATATTTAAGAAATTTAAGAGAACATTTGAAACTCAAATATACAATTTCTCTTTCTCTTTTCCAGAATTTTCTCCCCAACCAAACAGAATATTACTCAAAAATAAAAAAATAATAAAAAAATAAATAAAAAGAATAAAACGTAGTTTATAATAATAAAAAATCTAGACTAAACAAATGAAAATTAACCATCCTATGATTTTCTCAGTAACCAAATAGAGTCGAAATATTAAAGAAATACGTTAAGAGAACATTTGAAGCTCAAAATCCAATTCTCTTCATCTTTTCCAGCCTTTTCTCCACACAGCCAAACAAAATATTACTCCATCGCCGGAATATGACGCGGTGTTCACTGCAATACACCGCCAGAGGCTGAATTGGATCCTGGTGCTCCAAATGCAGAAGTACCACTCCATCGCCGACATTGTGGTCTAGCTCTGGCGAGTCGTTGCCTAGAAGAAAAAGTACGATACGATCAATGAACAAGATCACACGAACTTGACTGCTAAGGCTGAGACGAAGAAGAGCAAGGAGATGAAGGTGGCGAAATTGGATGAGCAAGATCAGAAAGTCGAAGAGGAGGAGTAGAGTGAGAAAATAGATGAGAAAGTGACAGAAAGTGATGGAAATTAAAATGTTGATGTGTCATTAAAAAAATGCAAACTAAAATATTTTGGTACTTTGGTCCTTTTCACTTTAGGAGGCATTTTGGTAATTTTGATAATTGGGTAATTGGGTGGATTGGGGTTTACCCATTATAATTGGGTTGGGTTGGGTTTAGGTTAGAAGCAATTAGTTAAATGGGTTTTATATACCCAACCCAATTATATCCACTCCAAACCCACCCATTTGACACCCCCACTCCAAATTGTTGGGTAGGGTAGAGTTTACAGAGACTCTTAAACTTAATAACTATTAGACCAATTACTTGAGATCAAAGGGTCCATAGCTTTTTTTTTTTTCTTTTCTTTTCTTTTTATTAAACAAAGGGTCCATAACTTGCTTGTATGGTCTTTCTTTCCATTAAATTTTGCGTATAAACTTATACAAATATCAAAGTTTGGGTCATGTTTGACTATGAAAAGGTTAAGATAAGACGGCCATCCTTCTTTCACCAATTTTAATTGAGATCTATCATTGTCATCCTTCTCAGATTGGTTACAGAAATTTCCTACGGCCAGTTTGCATCACCTATTAGGTTTTTCCTCTGATCATAAACCTATTTGGTTATGTACTGATGATGTTAATTGTCGATTTTATAGACCTTAGAGGCCATTCAAATTTGAGGCAATGTGGGTAAAGGGTGAAAGATGTGAGGAAGTGGTTCATTCTACGTGGGACATGGGCTCGCATATAGACCCTATGAGTAGTGTTTTGGTGAAGGTCAGTCACTGCCAAGAGCAGTTGAATATGTGGAATAAAAAGGTCTTTGGGAATGTCCATTGGAAATTAGCCAAAGTAAGAAAACAATTGGAGAAAGCAGAGGCTCGCTCCATGGCAAGGGGTGGGAATGATAGGTTGGCATCGTTGAATGAGGAGCTTCAGAATCTCATGGCCTTAGAGGAACGTATGTGGAGTCAACGATCAAAATCAGATTGGCTGCGATATGGAGATCAATATACTAAATACTTTCATTGTAGTGCTTCAAAGAGGAATAAAAGAAATTATATTTCTGGCATAGAGAATGTTGCTGGTGTCTAGACTGAGGAAGAGTTTGAGTTGGGGACATATTGCTCAGCTTCTATTCAAATCTGTTCTCATCGGCAAATCCCATTCAATTCGATCCCATCCTATCTGGTGTGGAATCAAGGGTTACTGAAGCCATGAATTCTGACTTGGTGAAGCTTTTCGAAGTTAGTGAAATATATGCAACTCTTCAACAGATGGACTTGAATACATCTCCTGGACCTGATGGTCTTCCCCCTCTGTTCTACAAACAAATTTGGAATAAAGTGGGTGGTGAGGTTTTAGAAGCTGTTTTATCAGTCTTAAATCCAAGTATCATTCCTGATAAGCTTAATCATACTTTCTTAACTATAATTCCAAAAATCCATAGTCTAAGAAAGGTTTTTGATTTCGGACCAATTAGTTTGAGCAATGTTTTGTATAAGATTATTGCTAAAGTGCTAGCTAATCATTTAAAACCTTTGCTTCCCCATTTGATTTCAAAGACTTAGGGTGCTTTCTTGTCTGAAAGAATTATTATTGATAACATTTTGATTGCTCATGAGAACCTGCATTATTTGAAAGAAAAAAGAATAGGAAAGCTAGGATTTATGGCGTTGAAGCTCGATATGAGTAAGGCGTATGATCCGGTGGAGTGGGTGTTCTTGGAGAAAATCATGTTAAAAATGGGTTCTGTCAAAAATGGGTGGCTCTGGTTTCTACTTGCGTCAAATCAATCACGTACTCAATCTTGCTCAATGGGCAGCCCCACGGTCTCATCACACCATCTCGAGGGTTTCGCCAAGGTGATCCCCTCTCGCCTTATCCGTTTTTAATTGTCACCGAAGGATTACATGCGTTATTTTAGAAGACTAAAGAGAATGGAAATATTAAGGGGGTCTCTTTATGTGCTGCTGGCCCTCGGGTGTCTCACCTTCTATTCACGGATGATAGTTTGGTGTTTTGTAGAGCAACTATAGCTGAATGTGTCCAAATTCAATCTTTGCTGTTTATATATGAACAAGCCTCAGGTCAGAGCATAAATAGAGGTAAAACTAGTATTTTCTTCAGCTCAAACACCCTTCACACTCTTCGGAATGCCATCTCTATCTTTTTAGGTGTTCTGGCGTCACATCGATATGAGCATTACTTGGGCTTCCCATCACTGGTAGGCAAGAAGAAGAAAAGTTCATTTAGCCTCATAAAAGAGAGAATCTAGAAAAAACTAAAAGGTTGGAAGGAAAAGCTCCTCTCCCAAGCTAGCCGGGAGATTCTTATTAAGGTAGTGATTCAAGCAATTCCCTCCTACGCCATGTCTTGCTTCAAGCTCCCAAAAGGTTTGATTAAAGAAATTGAGTCTCTAGTTAGAAAATTCTAGTGGGGTTACAGAGGGGAGCAACGGAAAATCCATTGGGTGAGTTAGGAGAAGACGTGTCATCCCAAGAATGAAAGAGGTTTGGGTTTTCGTGATTTAACCATTTTCACTGATTCCCTCTTAGCAAAGCAGGTCTGGCAGCTTTAGACTTGTGAGAATTCTCTATTTTATAAAGTGTTCAAAGCTAAGTTTTTCCCGAATTGTTCCATCATGGAGTGTGCCTCCTTAAATAAGGGCTCATATGCTTGGAAAAGCATTCTTCAATCTCGTCATGTTATTGATGTGGGAGCAGTTTGGAGAATAGGTGATGGTCATTCTGTCCAAATTAGAGAAGCTAAATGGATTTCCTCTCTGCTTGCTGCGAGAATTATCTCCCCACCTGTTGTGCTCCTTCCGACATCAATGGTGAGCTCTCTCATTGATACTGATTCCCACTCATGGAAAGTAGATTTAATAAGACATGAATTTCTACCTCATGAGGCTAATCTGATTTTGGGGATTCCTATAAGTGACCGTATTATCCCAGACAAGTTGGTATGGTTCCCATCCACGAATGGTAGTTATACAACTCGTAATACCTACAGACTAGTAATAAGGGTGGCTAGGAATCTGCAACCTAGCTGTTCATCGCAAGACAAGAACCATGTTTTGTGGACTGGTATTTGGAAGCTTCTAGTCCCACATTGAGTTAAACATTTTCTTTGGCGAGCATCTCATAATGCTTTACCTACCTTGTGTAATCTGTGGAGGCATACGGTGATTTCTTTTTCTACCTGCTCTGGCTGTCAATGTGAAAATAAGGACACAATACACACACTATGGTACTGTAGCTCTCTATTGGTTATATGGAAGGATGATGCCATGTTGATAAAGTTGTTTCGGTATGAATTTCGTGGTTTTGATGCTTTGCTGGGTCTGTTGTTCACCATGAGGGATCGGCTTAATACAGACTTGTTAGCATTCGTCTTCTGGTTGATTTGGCGAAATAGGAACTCTGTCAGACTAATAGAGCAGAGGGTTGAGCTTCATCGGATCAGGGACAAAGCGAAGGACCTGCTCTCGGACTTCCTAGATGCCCAAGTCCCTCAAGCCCGAGTTGCTATGCCCAGTAATAGATCATTGTGTTGGACTCCCCCTATTCTGCCTCATGCCAAAATTAATTTTGATGCAGCACTTTCAAGAAGTTGGATTCTGCAGGTTTCGGCATTGTGGCCCGAAACACTTCGGGTTCAGTCAGAGTTGCATTGTCCCAACGAGTCTCTCTCCCTTTCTGTGCGGCTACGGTTGAAGCCTTAGCTTGTCGAAGGGCGATGGAGTCTGCAAAAGAAATTTCTGCACTGGACTGCATCTTTGAAGGTGATGCAAAGGTTCTTATTAAAGCTATTTGTAAGGAAGATGTTACCAACCCCGAGTATGGTCATGTCATTGAGGATATTCTTGCGTTAGTTAGGGACTTTCACTTTAGTTCTTTCAATCATGTTAAAAGATCAAGCAATCAAGTTGCCCATCATCTAGCTAGACACTCTAAGTCCGACTGTGAGCTACAGGTCTAGCTTGATACCGTTCCTGAAGATATAGCTCCTCTAGTTGTTTATGATGCTTTGTAATTTCTTCAGTTTCTTTGAATAAAGTTTTGCCTTCAGGGCGGTTATCTCAACAAAAAAAAAATTAATTGTTTTGTTTTGTTTTGTTATCCATTAAGGCAAGTGTTAATTTTTTAATAAGGGAATAGTAGAATCTGACAGCTATTTGATTCTCAATTTATGCTAGTTCATTGAACGTGAATTTTGTTCCCCTACTGCTCATTGACTAAAGATATTTGATTTTTTAGCTGTATGTGTTGATGTCCATGCATGTCGTTTGGATTCAACGACATGTTTTATGACTTTATCTCCATTTTACTGTTCCAGTAATATTGTTGTCTTTTCACTCTTTTGATTTAAAATTTTGGTTGAAGCTTGAAATCCAAACAGTGTTGAGTTAAGAAGGGGTAATTTTTTATGATTTATTCACCCAAAAAAAAAAAAAAATCATTCATTTGGATTAAACAATTTAGTTGTTGAGTCTATCTATTTCAAACTTTATTCCTGAAAATTGGAAAACTGAAAATTCACATAAAATAAAATATTGTTTTTTTTTGGTTGAATGAATATTGGTTTCAGTTTCAAGTGAAAGGGAATAATATGTGTATATGATGCTATATTTACCTTTAACTTGCATTTAATTGTACCAATAAGATATAATTTAGATAATTCGACATGGATTTTTCTTTCTTTTGATTGATCTTTTCTGCTAATGATTTATACTCCTGGACTTCATTGCTCATATTGTCACATACATTAAAAATTTTAGTTTAAATGTTATATTTTACCTTAAACATGCTATTAATAATTGCACCATTCAGATAATGGATGTTTCTTTCTTTTGATTGTCGTTTTCCGCTAATGATTTCGTTCATAGACTACAACAATGAATTGGAAAACTGAAAAATCATAAAATAAAATAAAAACATAATATATATATATATATATATAATATTCTTTTTTCTTTTTGGTTGAATAATATTGGTTTCATTTTCAAGTGGAAAGGAGTACTGTGATCATATGAGGATATTAATAACTCCCTTATATCATACCACCGCACACTCTTGGTGCGATAATCACTTTACAAGTATAAATGTTTGTGTGATGTGGGAGATAAGGGTCATAGTTCAAATCATCAGAAGAAAGCTTCACACATGGACTTCACACATATCTTGAGTCTCCAATCTCAAACTCACACGGACTTCACATGCCCTTTCGCAGTAACAGCTCAACCATTAAGTCAACTAGCACATAATGCTTTAACAATATTATAAAAAGAGATAATTTCATTTATTTTATAGATGTCAATTTTTATCGGAGAGTTGGAAAATACTTCTCAATCTTTATTAGAAAACCAGTTACATACTTGCGTCTTATATACTGTACAAAGCAAAGAAAAACCAACTAACCTTTACCCGTGTGAACAATAACATAACTAACTAGCTCACATGTTATAACTAACTCACTAACTATTAAATACAAAACTACATACAGTTTATCTCCTTAAGCTACTTGTCGTTCTCTTCTGTTTTCAATTCTGCAGATTCACTTGTTCTTGCTTCTGTCAAGCTGTGATTGTTCCTTGCTCTTCATGCTTCTCACACTTCTTCTCTGTATTTTGATAATTTTCAAGAACTAAATTTTCCTAAAGGTTGTGAAATTTTAATTACTGCATATCCTATAAAGATTAGAGGGTAATTTCTTATAGCTTGTATATACAAAAAGTTGAATCTATTGTGGTCCAAATGTTAAGTCCTTATAAATATTTTTAAGACATTTTCTAGAATCCACAATATAACTAAATAAAGAATAATAAAAAAAAAAATTCTCCATCCATGTATTGGAAAATCATTGATTAATTCTACTCTCACCATATATATAGTGTAGTCCAACATGAAACCACAAAGAAATAATTAAGTTCTACTTGAATCAAAGAAATGGATCAAAGTGGACCAAATGGACCGAACTTGACCAAACTTGACTGAATGGGCCAAATGGACCTAATTAGACCGATTAAACTTAAATGGACCTAAGTGAACCGAACTAGACTGAACTCGACCGAATAGACCGAACTAGAGGAAAATAGACCGAACTGGACGGAAGTGGACTGAAATGGACTGAAGTTGACCGAATGGACCGAATTAAATTAGACTGGACCGAAATGGATTGAATTGGACCCACCAAACTGGATCGAGGTGGACCGAATGGACCAAACTGGACCAAATAGACCGAAAAAGACCAAATTGAACTGAAATGTTGTTGTGATATGACTTAATAGGAACGTAGCAACGATAAATATTATGCTTTAGCTTTTAAATATTAGTACATAGATATATAGATTAGGCAACAGCTTATGTCCCTCAAATGGGAAAAAAAATGCTATTAACCAATAAAATATATTATATCTATCTTATTGGCATCGTAGCAAAAAAAAATAATAACAATTTTATCTATTTTCAAAGTATTTAGAAATATCACCGAAAATATCTTACTGGATAGTGCATCTATAATTCAAAACCATCTTCTAGTATTGTGCTATTAATGTACATGTTAACTTTGTCTTTTTGGTAAGTTTTGTTGGTGGAGTGGGTTTCTGGCTTAGGAGTCTTGGTAGCTATTCATCTTCTTTCTTGTTCCAATACCAATAAAATATCGGATTCATTATAAAAAATAAAAAATAAAAAGAAAAAAAAAATCAATTTATTGCTTAAATTGGACATTGAGAAGTATGCAATGTTAGTAGAACTTTCATCATCTGCAACAAACTTGGACCCAGCTGCTAGGAGGGATCATGGTTAGCTGCCAGTATTATTGACTCTTAAGCAATTTGTAGCCTTTTAGGTACTTGGATATTTACATGCTGTATGAAATTGGCTGGACTTAATGGTATTCTCTATTTTTCATCTTAGTTGCATTTGTCTACACTCTTGATTTCTTGTAGCAAGGTAGATATTTTACAATACCGTAGCTCTTATCTACACATTTCGACTTTCTAAGAGGTTCATCAGTTTTGTGTTATCAAGTTAACATATACTAACAGAGAGAGAGAGACCACTATTCCAAGTTCTTGGATGCTTGAATATGTAAGAGCAATGATTCTCCAAGATATGTGTGCCATTGTTTTGTGTAAATTCAAAGGGGTGAAAAAAAAAAACTTTTAAAGATACTACTCCATCAACTACTTTCTATGCCATGCAATCTAATTTATGCAATACACTACATAAAGATTGATCTATAAAGCTTGCAAAACGAAGGTAATCTATTTTCTCTATTAAATCAAGAGTCATTTTTTGTGCATTCGGGACATCGTGTGTATATATATATATATATATATATAAATCAATTGTTTGGTTAGCCCATGATTATGGCAACATAATAGGGATGTTAAAAACTTGGGAAAAGTAGAATACTTATTTCTCTCCAATATTCCCATGGTTGTGTACTAATCTGCATTAGTCACTCCCATGTTCCTCGTGAATAATAATGGCCAGCCCAAATTAACAACTTCACTTGAGTACCTCCAAACTCGTTGAAACACGCCACCTTCATGTTCTGCAGGCTCTTTCTAATACTTATCTTCGGCACGCGAGTGATTCTGTCTCACTTGCATTTGCAAGGTCGAGATTTCTCTGCATTCATAGTTTGATATGCGGTACAGATAAAAGAGACTTGTTTTTCAGAGGCAATAAGCGCGTGAAAGCATATTTTCATTATTTTGGGTATGTTTTCATTTCATTGAACAAAGCATCTCCTCAAAACCTTTCACATTTTTGGCAAAGCATCTCTGCTTTTCTTCTCTATTGTACCATTAAACTAGGCCAGCCTCTCCCACAACCACTCGTTTTCATCCTCATCCACATTCCCACTCTATATAAAATTATAACATCCTCTCAACCCCAAATACACCATCATTTCTTAGAGCCTCTTGGGTGAGAAAGAAAATTATTTTTAGGTGAAGTCTCACAGAGGAGGGGATTTCTATAAGGGAAAATTTTTATTTTATTTTTTTTAATTTTTTTTCCTTTATAAAAATCCTCTACTCTGTGAGACTTTCCGTTCTTTGATTTTGATATTGTTGAGGCTCTAAAGTTCGTTTGTGTTTCTTTTATTTGATTTTGTTAAGTGAAAAAATCAAACATCTTTCAAAATCCTCTACACACGGACCTTCAACTCAAACATTCTTACCTTCACTCACATTTTCATCCCTTTAAGTCTCAAACAAAACAACCCACTCTGACCCAACATCAAAACCCCACCATAAATCTGCCTCTACCAAAAAAGTTGCAGCCAGACATGTGATCTCTTTCCAACATCGTTATTATTGCTACAATGAATCAGTGAGTACTTGAACAATAAAAAAGAAACCTACTTTTTAATCTTTCTATTTATGAGTACGGGAATGGAACATTCACAGTTCACTTGTTTTCATGTTATGTTTTGGACCAGGTAAAACCATTTTGGAGAGTTCCAACTGCTCTTAGAGATGGGTCAATTTTCCTAAACTCGTTTAATATGGGTTGGGTATGTTTCTAAACTCATTCTTAACTCTGTTTTTTTAGTCTTTGTTTATGTGATACCTGATTTATTGCTTGATTCTAGAATGGCCCGAGTTAACTAAGTAACTACATAGTTTGATTAAAACTTGAAAGTGTGTTGGATCTGATTGGTGATATTGGTTAATGGGTTTGGACTTGAAATCTGTTAAACAAAGCTTTGGGCCCGGTATGAAATACAAATAACGGTTTGGGTACCCGTAGTTTTTAGCTTATATTTATGTCAAATATTTAAATGTTTATGCACTTTCTAGCTTAATTTCAAAAATTCTTATTTTGTTAATTTTTTTTAAGTTAAGAGAGAAAAAAAAAAAAAAAAAAAAAAAAAAAGCGCTACCGAAAACTACGTGATATTTACAAAATCTGCTGGTTCACATTAATAACCAAAGAAAGTCAAGTCTAATGAAGCTTATAGAAGTTATAGAACTAAAGTTCTTGTTTTTATAAAGGAAATACTGCCCTTTTCTCAAATAAGGGCAGTATTTTTGTGAATATTAGTGTTTAGTATGCTGAACATTTTTTAAAATATATACTTTTTCATTCATAACATTTACTTCTTTTTTCTTTTTCTTTTTGGGTAGAACTAACTCTATTACCATAACTGGTGGAAGTATTGGGGTTTAATCGTTCAAGTAATAAACCAGTGGTAATGGGTTCCTTTATGGTGCTTTGAAACTTACTTCTATAAGTCCAGAAGTGGCGTGCCAACACTCTCTGAGGAGGGTTGGGTATATTCCTAAACTTTCGTATAACTTTGTTTTTGAACTTTGTTAATATTGACTCTAAATCGTCTATCTTATTTGTCCTGTACCCCTCTATGTTCCACAAATAAAATCTTGCCATATGTTAACTTATTTAATTAAATTAGTAATTTTTTTTACAGTTCTTTATTTCAGTTGCTCAAAATAAATATTTAAAAAAAAAAAAAACATCCAAAACCCAACAACAGATCCCCATTGCTACTGCCATCGGTTCACCACCAGCGGAACTAACAAGAGGTCTTTGGCGTCATCAACGCAGTTATCCTCCTCTGCCAGCAAACCACACAACCAGCTCATTGTCTTCTTCGAATCTGTAACCCATATCCACTGCCTCCTTGTCTTCTTCAAATTCCATACAAGTTTTAGCAAGTCAGAAGACCAAAAACCCATTAATGTTTACATAAGATCTCCACCAGAAAAATGACCAACCAACATTTTAGCCCACCCAACAAACCATAAAGAGCCAAAATTCCAGAGAGACCCATTTCACTTTGTGGCCTGAATTTGCAGATCTAGATCAAAAAATAGGAGCTGAAAGCTTAAGAGCCTTGGATATCAGACAAAAGAATAGGAATCCAAATGCATGTTGGTGGTGATGGTGGATGGCTGGCGTTGATGTCGCCGGCGATCTTTTGTTAGTGCCACTGGCGAACATTGGCAGTGGAGGATTGGTAGTGAGATGTTTTGCGTTTTTTTTTTTTTTTTTAATATTTATTTTGAGCAACTGAAATAAGTAATGCAAAAGAGTAAAATTTAATTAAAAAAGTGGCCATGTGTCAAGTTTTAATTTGTGGAGCATAGAGTGGTATAGGAAAAATGAGAAAGAAGATTTGAACTCATTAATATGACACTTGATTTATTTCTTGAGGCCAAGTTGCCACATAGAATTGAAGATGCTAAAATCGCCCGCTGAAGCTAAAATATGCAATGGGTTATTAATTACTATATAGTTTGCTTAAAGCTTGGATTCTTGATATGTGATATTGGGTAGCTAGGTTAATTTGGAGTAAAATTTTGTTAAACAATGTTTTTGCTACGGTATAAATTAAAAGAGTTTGAAACATTCCTATGGATTAAGAGAATTTGAAACATTTTTTGTGTCGATTTATTTGTTTTTCTAGAATAAAAGTCAAAATAAAGTGGGGCTTTAGATTACTAAAGTAAAATCTATAGGGTTGAAGAAGTATTATGAATTTTTTTTTTTTCTCAGTTTTAGCTTTATATATATATATATATATATATTATTAATTATGTAAAATTGAATGGTAGAACAATTAATTATCTCAATATTCTTGATTGCTAATGATCAAATAGAGTAAAATGATCGTAAATGGTTATTTGTTTTAAAGAAAAGTCAGTCACATATACATTTTCCCAAAACTCAATATCTTCCAAACTAAGCCCAAATATTATCTTCCGAAAAAGAAACTCTTTGTTGGTGATAGTTTAACTTTGTATGGATCAAGATTCAATCTTTAAAATCTATCACATTAACTTATTATTAGTGTTAAAGATGGTCGGATGGTAAATGTTGAAAAACTGAGTAGAGTAATGCTATGACTACAATTTATTGCACAACTTGCCATATACCAAGCTGTGAGTGATGGAGAGGTGGACCCACATGGGCCCATTACGTTTTCTCCACCTCTCACAACTTGTCATGTGGCTAATTGTTGCAAACATTATGGTCTTAACGTTACTCAACCGGATATAATCTCTTTTTTTCTTTTTTTTGGGTGGAGAAGGCATTTGTAGGAATTGAGTGAGTCTTTTCTTTTCTTCTCTCTTTTTTGGTTTTTAAACTTTGTTCTTCTTCAACTTTAATCCTTAGATGGAAATAAATATGGATTTTGGTCTTTAAAATCGGTCAATTTTTCTTTTTATTAGAGTTTAAGATGGACGGATGTGGAATATGATTTTTCATGTTATTTGTTGATTTGTAAGGTTGTATTAAGGATTAAGAATTTAATTTTTAAAATCTATCACTTCATTCAATTCTTACAAATACATGAAATATTCGTGGGAATTGTACGAGTATTAATTTGTTTTTCAACTTTTACATCCTATCTTCCTTAACGCTACTGATAATGATAAGGTGGAAATATGGATTTTAGTCTTTAAAATCTATAAAGTAAGCCTATCATTAGGGTTTTAAGATGGACGCAAACAATTGGAATACTTATTGGGGTTTAAGATGGTAAGATGCAGAAACTCTAGCGTAAATATAATCATTTGCAAATTTTTTTTTTAAAGATTTGAATGAATAATATTACGCTCTGAATGATTTCATCTTATCTTCTTTGTCGCTAATATTAAAAAAATTCCAATTTTTAGAGAATCTAACTACCCAAAAATTTTAATAATAAATTGTACAACTCCACTGTTAATGGTGTGGCACTGTTTGTCACCAATATTAAAAAAAATATGTTCTTTTTAACGTGTATGTGTGTGTGTGTATGTATGTATGTATGTATGTATATATATATATATATATATATGAGAAATGATATATCCACAATATTTTCACAATATTTTTACAACAAATCTTAAGTAATAGATTGTTTTTGGTTGTTTTTGTTGGGGCAAAAAAATAATCTTAATAGTAGGTTCAAATTTTAACTAATAACAACTAACCATCTATGATTTGTTGTAAAAATATTGTGAACGTAGCTTATATATATATATATATATAAGAGGATTATCCTTTTTCAATTAGACTTTTATGTAGTTCAAAAATGCCCTTATTAATAAAAAGTAATTTCATTTAAAAATAGAGTCATAAATGTCAAATAAAAAATTTTATTTTAAATTCAAAAAGAGAATTTTTAAAATTTAGGATTTTTTTTCCCTTCATGCAAATTATTAACTTTTATAAAAAAAAATAAAAAAAATAAGGTTTCTGAGTATATATATATATATATATTTCTTGTTTTCTCACCATCACAGCTATCATCGTCATCACCATTCATAAGAGCTTCATTTAAACAAATATTAAAGGTTTCTTGCATCGGTAATAGAGTGTTCGTGGGCATGTCTTACGTATACAGGAATTTGGACTTGTTCTTGGAGAACAAGTCCAACAATCTTCCTTTTTGTCTAAGACAGTATTATGACCACTATACTACCTGGTCAAAGAAACCTTGACATCCACGAGAATATGATCACATATAAACGTAAGAACTTGTGGTGCTGGGTGGAAATGGGTGTTGAAAATTTAATGTCTTCAAAGTTCAAATATCCTATTCTTCTCCATGGTCTTTGATATGGGTGTCAAACATTTAGGTCTTGTTCAAATATTCTATTCTCCATGAGGTCCACCGCAATAATGTAATTTTGATATGTGGTCTCAAACATAAAAAAGAAACATGCTATCATCTTTCTTTTTATGAGTGATGGATCGATCAGTTCAAAGGAGAGGCTTTGGGTATATTCGAAAACTTTAGTAACCCTGTTTTTTGCACTTTTTTGTTAATGGGGTACTTTATTTTTATTGCTTGACATAATGAAACAATGATTTGAATTGAAGATCATAAAATTATTCTTGAGCTAGAGTTTGGTTTGTTGAGAGCTAATGTTGGTGGTTCTTGATAGGGACATTGGGCAAATGAGTTAATCTGATTTCTTACGAGGGAACAGTGTAGAGCCAACTAAGTAATTTTTCACTTAATAACAAAGGTATTTTACAAAGTATTTTAGGATCTAAGATTAATTTTTCATAGTTTAATTGTAATAATTCGAATAAGAAACTTTTTATTGGGCATACTCATCCTATTTTTAAGATTGGCAATTGTGTGTTTAATGGAGGAATTTTCATTCTGATACTAATAAAGAGTTTAGTAATATATTTCTGGATAGCGAAATATATAATTGAGGACAATTGTCTAGTAACATCGAGAATTGTAGCTATTTATTATCATTACAACGAATTCTCTTAATCAAAACGAACTAGAAGTCATTGTTAACAAATTATAATTATAATAATGGTTTAATATAAAAGTGGTGATGAAGGTGTCTAATAAGGGGTTTAATATGTAGTAATATAATTGGGTTTAATGTAATATGATTATAGAAATTATTCTTTTTATTTTTTTGGTTTTAATTCAACACACTTGGTAAAGTACTTCCTTTAAGAATAATCTTAGTCCAACACTAAATTAATGACTGTGTTGACCGTGAGTTGTGTCATCCCACCTCAAAACTAATTGGTGATGAGGAAGACACACTCAAATATTTTATGGCATTCGATATCACGCTACGCAGGCTTGTTTTTAGAGTGATTGTAAAGGATCAAATTGTGGTCCCCCAACAGACCGCGAAGTCACCTATCCTTTTTCCATCCCTTAACCCCTAATCTTTTCTCTCACTAACGTTTCACTTTGTTTACCTTAAGCTTTTTTCAAGTAAAAGGTGCGGTCCACATTATAATTACCCCCAAAATTCTACCCCTCATTTTTCATAGAACTTTTTCCCTTTCATTAGTCCTTTCATCCGGTGTGAACTTCGGTTTCACTTTGCTTACCTAAATTATTCACCATTATCAGTCAAGATTTGCCCTCCAATCAATCTTACTGTGAACTAGATTATTATTTCTTTTGGTTCTTTTGACATTTTTTTTCTTTATATGTATCAAACTCTGCTAATTTAACATTATTCTTTCCATTAGGGGTAGAGCCAGAAATTTTGATTTGAGGGGGCCAAGTTATGATATTAATATATTAGTTAAGACAAATCTCTACACACACATGTAAAAATTAATTTACTAAGAGAATTTATCATCTTCTAAATTTTAATGAGTATACAAGAGTCATGTATTTCTTCTATTAAACATGTACAAAAATTTATCATTTTTTACATAGTTTAATTTGTTAAACCTCTTAAATTAGATGATTTTAATATAATTTCTCTTTCTTTTAAGAGCACCATTGAAATGACTCAAAATTTGGGGGGGCCAATTTCAATTTTTACATGCTCCATTGTTTAAAATGTAAATAATATAAATACTGTAAAACTAGTCGCTAACTCATGCGATGCACGGGATAGTTAAATAAAATGACAATTAACCAACATCACGTTAAGGTAAAAAAATTAATGAGAGACTGATTTACCCACTAAGAATTTAAAAGAAAAAAAGATTGATATAATGAAACCTAAGAAATTTAGAAATAGAAAATTGGGTTAATAATATGCATATTATAGACATTTTGCTAGTTAGCATTTTAAAAAAAATGGATCTGTCATAATTAAATAAAATACAATGGGAATAAATATTTAACTTTTATGCTTTTCTATAGTTTAGAAGTGTTGTCTAACGTAGAATGTTATTGGGTTGTAAGAAAAATTTTTATAAAATGTTAGTACCATATATATATGCTTATATTGTCGATGTCTCATTGCAGGTACATAGTTACTGAAACCTACAAAGTAATTTACAATTCTTAAATTAATAAAGCAAAATTCCAAAAAGTTATATATATACACACACTCAAAACTGATATAAATTACAAAGATAAAAACAAATCTTATTTAGTCGTATTAATAACAATATAAACAATTCAAAACATGGAACATTATCAAATTTATAACACATAATTCTATTATCTTTTACGTTGAATCCAAACAAATAATTAATTGAAATTAATCCAAACAAATAATTAATCAACCAAAAATCAAAGTTTTAATTAAGAAAACAAAAAATCACATGAACTCAAAATAAAAATTCTCAATAAAGAAAAAACATATAAGGTAAAGAATTAAGATCAACCTACTAAGACGCAAATACCAAAAACCCCAAAACTTAAAGCTTCCAAATTTTATAGAATCCCCAAATTCTATTTCAAAACCAAACAAAACCCTTCAAATTCAAAAAGTTCATATATAATATACCAAATAAAAATTTACTACACCTTGGGTTAGAAGACATAGGTTGCAACTTTGATTTTTCTCCAAAAAATAGAGATGTTTCATTTGCCGTATACAATATAAAATAATTATTAGAATTTTAACCCAAAAACCAAACCCATAAAAATTTACCACACCTTGGGTTGGAAGACATATGTTGCAGTTTTGATTTTTCTCCAAAAAATAGAGATGTTTCATCTGCCATATACAATATAAAATAATTATTAGAATTTCAATCTAAAAACCAAACCCATAAAAACACTATCAAAATATAGAGATTAACCCAAATACTTAGAAGAAAATCAATTCTAAACATAATAAAACAATAAGATAAAATGAAAATTTCAGACACATATGAAAGCAAATAAAAAAGACAAAACCTACGTTGTTGTTGTTGTTGTTGTTGTTTTTTTTTTTTTTTTTTTTTTTTTTTTACGTGAGTCTCTCTCCTTCTTATTTTTTTAATCTTAAAGTGAAGTTGAGTTTAGGGCTTTGAGATGGTAATTGTTAGGGTTTTAAGGAGAGAAGAGAGAGTCCTACCAGGAGTCTCTCTCTTTTTTTCTTAATCCTAAAGTTTTTTTTTTTTTTTGGTGATAAGTTGATGTAGGATATTTTTATTTTGGTATTTTTATGCAAAAAACGTTATTTTAGGTTTAGGTGATTTATTTTCTTGTTTTTAGGTTCTTTTAATGTTTTTTTAGTCAAATTTGGTTCCTATTATGGTTAGGTATTAATTATGACTTATTTTAGAATATATTTTCTTGTCTATCAAGTTTTATGGAGCCCTTAAATAGGCCTCCAAGTTTGTATACGTTTTTCAATATTATTGATATTAATAAAAATTTAAACTTTTGTCTATTATTTTTCTAGTGGATTCTATATAAGATATAAAACCTAAAATAAAAAGAATCTAAAATTAAAAAAAAATAATAATAATGATGATGTGGAAAATTGTGAGAGTTTCAGAGACTTCGGTTATATATATATATATATATATAGATAATTTTTTAAAATTTGGGGGGGGGCCAAGGCCCCCCCACCCTTGTGTGTGGCTTCGCCATTGCTTTCCATGGTTCACATATTCCCGAATTATGCATATTAAATGAAAGAATGTTCCTCACAGGATGGAATATAAATTTCTAGATACAAAGGTAGAAAGATATCTAATGAATGCAAAGTCTTTATCCCTTTCAAACCCAAAACCAAATTAACACCCAACTTGCACCACAACTAAGATAATTCTTAGGCATTTTGACCAACACTTAGTCATTAGTATTCATGGAATAAGACTTATTATGAACTATAAGCTGCGTCATATTAAGCTTGTCATGAATGTCATAGAGTTGAAAGACAAAAGTAATGGATTGGATGTCTAGAAAAATTCTCAATTGCAGTCTTAATTGGGTGTTGGGCTGAAAAAGAATAATGCAGTCATGAGATCTTTCTTCCTATATGTTTGAATCTTTTCACTTCATTTTGTGGTTTACATTATAAACATTTCATATTTATTTTAAAAGTAGACGATTCCAAAATTATAGTGGTTTTTGGTGACCAAAATCTGACAATTTTTCATTGAACTAAAGAATAATTTTATTCCATTGTATTAGAATTTTAAAACTTGATCATTTGATGAATGATTATGTTAGTACATACGTTAGTTAGTATAGCTCACTAGGCTTAGGCTCAATGTACGGTGTCCGCTTCTAATAGTTGCTCTCTTTATTATCAGATCAAGATACCAATCAGTTTTTGGTATAAGCGAGAATTAAACCTAAAATCTCTTATTCAACTATTTGAAACTTTACTAGTTCAGTTAATTGAAACTTACATATCATTTAGCTATCTATTAGCATTACAATTATTCTCTTTTACAAAATAGACTAGGTCATTGTTCACGTACTAATAGTTGTTGATTATAATAATATTGATAGTGTGCATTGCGGATATGGAGTGAGAGACTATTGGATTTATTGTAATATAATTATTGAAAATTGATCTTTAGTTCAGCACACTAGCTAAAATTTTGTAAGAATAATCAATCCACCTTTAAATTACCCTATAACTCAAATCATAAAGAATAAATATGATTTGAAATGGCTTTAACCTCAATTGCCAAAATCTCTTATGAATAAACTCCTTGGTTAATAAGTCAAATCATCAATGTTATCTTTTGTACTAAGTTAGCAACATCTTTAAGACTCTAACACATGTACCAGGAATCCATTCTATAACCAAGCCTTCGATCTTAGATATTTTTTTTCTTATCAATGCAACTTTTTGTGTTTTAGACTGTAATTAGAAGAACAATGCAGTGCAATTTTCTTTTCCTTAAATTGTAACTAGGAAGCAAAACTATGTAAACATTCTTTGATTGGCCCCACTTATTTTTGAGATGTGGTTGCCACACACATACATAAAATCTACTGCTGAACTTAAGCCATCCCAAAAATAATTCAAACCCTCAATACAACAAACTATTTTGAACAAGATCCAACAGATTTGTTTGCCTGAATTAATCCTTTTGGGCTGAACCAACCCATCTCAATCATGCCCAGATTTGCAAGTTTGGTTTAATCCTTTTGAGCTGAGCCAACCCATCTCAATGATGCCCTAGCTTGTGGAGAAAGAGAGCCACTATTGATGCTATCAACGAGTGGTAGCGTGTGAGAAGAAGGCATATGATTGGCCATTGAAAGGGAAAGTGTTAGCTTAGAGCTGAGAGAAAGAAGGCATATGATTTGGGGCTAACAAATTACCAATATTAAGTTGTTAGGAAAAAGTGAAATTAATTATTTAATGTACATTTTAACACTTTCCTTTTATGTATAAGTTTAGCTTATGCGTTAATAAGTGGAGCTCAATATATGAGATTTTTTAACATTTTTAAATAAAAGGTAAAGTGGAAACATAATTCGAACTCAGGATCACTTACTTTGATGTCATTCATCGTAAATTATCATTTCATCTAAAATCTTAAACTATTAGAAAGAGATGAATTTAATTATTTAACTTTAATTCTAACAAGGACTTTGATTATGAGGAGGGGAAAAATGAATGGAAAAGAAATTTAGAGAGAAAATATGACTGGGAAGAGAAGAAATAAAGGAAAATAAAAATAAAAGGATTCAAAAGGGAAATGCCTAGAGCTGCAATCCCAGATGAGTGGGAGAGAAGAAAAATAGGAAGAAAAGAAAAAGAAGTCGAGGGTGAGGGTGAGGGTGAGGGTGAGGGGGGAAAAAGTAAAAAGATTTTTAAAAATAATATATTTATTAATATTCATTTTAAAAAAATATGCTTCAGCGATTGATTTTACTTTCTTTTTTTTTTTTTTTCATATTAAAGTACACAATTATATATGCTTAAAGGGTCTTATACAAATTTTTTTGTCATTCTTAAATATGCATCCTAGTTAGGAGACTTATGTATCCCTCCTTTAATGGAAACCCCACTAATGCTAGTGCTGCATATTACTACATGTGCCACAAGTTGTGACACCGGCATTGCTCATAGAAATCCACTTAGATTTCAGAGCTCCGGGGCACTGGATCCTTGAAATTTGGACATATATAATTGACGTACGTCCAAAATTTTCAACCGTTGCACCAACCCTTGGCCCCCCCTCTAAATTATCCTAGTATGAGATAATCCAAAGCATTGCCATTTGCCATGCACTAATCCCTATCTCCATGTGAGACTGTCACTCTGTCAGAGAGATGGCCGCAAGTTTTGTTTGGTAGGAAACAAAGACGTAGACCTAAAAATAGAACAAGTCAAGGCTCAACAACTAATATGAAAAGCTTTTCCTCACAAGCATACAAATGTCTCTTTTTTTTCTTTTTTCTTTTTTCTTATTAATACATTAAAGATTCTAATTTACATTAACAAGTTCACTAAAGACTTAAAAAAAAAAAAAGTTCACTAAAGCTTTCTCTGCAATAACAAACAGAAAAAGTAGTTCTTAAATGCAACAGTAAAGTAGATATCAAGGTAACTCTCCAACACAAGATTCTTCAAAGAGAAAGCCCTTTTTACCAAACTCTTTCTTTAGCAGAATCCATGATATTTTCCCCATCCTCAACACTTAAATATGTCAGTCGATAAAGCAAATAATTTTCATGTTCATGAGATTATTATGCCATAACCAAACTTCTTGACAAACGATCAAGGAAGCCAATCACTAAAAGTAGCAACTGTTCTTTCACGAGAGCAATAACGATTAAGTCATTATGGCCAACCACCCAAGTAAAACTGAAGCCGGTGTTTTCTTAACCAAGTAGCTAGAGGGTGACACATATAAAGTCATTATAGACTTTACACAAAATTTATCTACAACACCTAAAGTTTATTGTATCCTATGCATAACAAATTGAAAGCAATTAGAAATTCAGAATGTTGGCATAAGGGGTCAAATTTTGAAGCCAAGGACTGTTTAATTGAGTCCAAAACGGGTCTTGATTCCAGTCCATGGCCAGTTTTGGAACTTGAAGCTCTGGCAACTTGTCCTTCCCTAATGGGAATTGCAGTGATGTGGGAGATACTTTGTTTTCCAATGGTCTATCATCCTTTTTCTCTTCTTTTGCTTGCACATCTTCTACTTCTTGCTTGAATACAACATTCTGTACAGGTGTTATTGCCATTAATGGATCCTCCTGTGGAGCGCAAAATGAGATGGTCTCAAGTGATGATGATGGTGGTGGTGAAGGAGAAGCATGAAACTTCATCTCTTCTTCCATGGCTGCCCTTTGCTCTAGGACTTTCAACGAAGTTGCCTTCCTATATATCTTGCACAGTACTATGTCCTGCATATACAAACAACAGAGATTATTAAAACTTTATTCATTGTTCAATTATTTACCTCTATATTATTTTTAAGACTTTTTAATTCTCATGCGAGACCCACATTAAAAGCTAAAATTACAACCACTCAACTACACTTCTATTCTTGGTAATAAAAGATACCTTGTTCTCTCAAAAAAATAAAAATACTCTGTTCTACCTACCAGTAGTGCAAGGCAAGCTATTCAATAAGATTTTTAAATGCCTAAATAATATGGCCAAAAATCAATTGGGCCCCAATTCTTTATTCGAGTTGAGGTGCACGCGTGCACACGAGATTAAGAGTCTTTTAATTTAGTAGCATTATTCATATGCTCTTGAAATAGACCTTGGGTTCGAATCATCTCGTCTAATCGTTATAAAACAAACAAACAAACAAAAAAAAAGGGGGGCCATGTGAACTTTAAAGGACAAAAGTTGAGTTATCGCATCGCATGTGGAATGATCTCTGTGGACTTGACTACTTCCAACATAAACATTTTCATGGAAACTTCTCAATAAGGTTTTAATTCCAAGTCCAGAGAGATAATTACTTATGTATGAAAGAGACATCCGTGGACTTGGACAACGACTTGCAAATACTACATTTTCTAAAACACGTAAATTCCTCCGATTTTTCTTGGAAAATATTTTCTAGTGCAGATATTCACCGAAGACTAATTATCCAAGTAGCTAGCCAAAACAAAAACTTTTTTTTTTTGGTTTCAAATGAGAAAACAAATAAGAGTTTAACCTCCATTAATGAATAGTTTAATTAATAGTACAAAGAAAAGGTAGCAAACCTTAGGTAAAGGACATGAATCAGGCAGACGATACTCGTTCATTACCCAATCAGTCTTGCTTCCTCTTGGTGCTCTTCCCTTGTAGAAAACAAGGGTCTTTCTCAAACCTATAATCCTCTTTGGGTCAGATAAGCTAACAATTTTCCTATCAGAACCTGTGGCTTTCCAGAACCCATTTTCGGTGGTCCTGTTAGGCCTTCCACCACTACCATGCTTCCTGTCTCTTGGCACAAAAAAGTACCATTCTCTTTCACCAATCTTTGCCAATCCTATTATAACAAGAAACCATGATAGTATAGTAAGTATAAGCACAAGCATAAGCATATTTTTTACTACTCTTATAATTCAAAAACTATGCAAAAACTAAAGTATTTGAAGTTAGAGCAATATGGACGTACTCGGCAAGTCCCAAGGATCATGATGATATATGTTGAGAAAGCCAATTATATCATAATGCATTCTCTTTCCATATACCATGTTTTTGAGGTAGAAATCAAGAAGCTCTTCCTCAGTTGGGTGGAAACGAAATCCCGGAAGATCAAGTTCCGGTCTCATTTCATCCATGCCACTCATTGCTGCCATGTTTGGTTTTAGTGAGTTCTATTGCTGTAGTATTTTGCTTCTCTTATTGCTTATAAGGTTGTGTGAAAATGTTGGTACATGCATACACTACAACGCTATCAAAGTATTTATAAATAAGCTAAGGATTGTGGTGTTTGATTTTTTAAATGGCTGATAAAGAAGGTTGTGAACACTGACCAAGTCATCAAATTTGTGGGGGCAGAAAAGTCCAGGAAAAATAAAATTGGAAAGACTTGGGTCCATCACAATGGTGGAACCCACGCGGCTTTAACAAAAAGTCACCAGTGACTACTAACTGGGGACATTGAGTCGCGAACATTGACACTTATTCATTTTCTATCAATTTTGGACTTTTGCTTGGAAATTCCAGACTGATGGGATTTTTCTAAGTAATGTAGTTCTGCCTCTACAGTTCTACCACATATTTTGATTTTCGCTTCAAACTTATGAACTAAGTAAGTGTTCCAAGGTTTGAAGGCAATAAGTGGTCAGAGAGTCTTGGTACTCTTCAACAAGTTTGTAATAACAATTTGATTCAGTCATATTAATTGGGTCTCCCATAGCTTGTTTCTTTGAATCCAAAACTAGTAGATCTTGTGTTTCCTAATAAGTATGCCGACACAAAATTTTAAGAGATTTTTTCACGGTTGTTGAGGTAACACAATATGTTATGATTGGTGTATAATAAAAGTATTGTCAATGATAAAGTTCATGCTAATATTATATTACACCAATCACAGTTTATTATTTCACAAAATTGTTAATGTTTCTAATATTATTATTACTAGTTCGTATATCGATCCCAATTCCCACCTTAACTAATTGAGGATTTGAACACTGCGATTTGACTCACCAAGTTTCAATCCAACCTATAAGTATACCACAGTGAAATCTTTCTTGTATGCTATACTGCAAGCAAAAAATCAAAGACCCAATTTAATGGTAATCTATGTAATATCAATTTAGAGACCATTATCATTCATCAATTGTTTATTTATTGTTAAAGGTCGGTTATTGAGAACTTCAAATGTCAAGAGTTATCTTCTATACTAGAGGCTTCTCCGGTTTGAGATAGACATTTTGGTGGTTTAACATATATTCCTTAAATTTAAGCAAAGACAAAACAAAGACCTATAAGTATACCACAGTGAAATCTTTCTTGTATGCTATGCTGTAAGCTAAAAAAACAAAGACCCAAGTTAGTGGTAATCTATGTAATATCAATTAAGAGACCATTAGCTCATTATTATTCATCAATGGTTTATCTTAGGAGTTATCTTATATACTACTATTTAAGAGGATTCCTCGGTGTGAGATAGATATTTAAGTAGTTCAAAAATATTTATATACCCTAAATTTAATCAAAGACAAAACAAGATGACAATCTAGGAAAATTAGGATTTAGCTTACCTTCAGTACTTTTTTAACTGAACTCTCCTTTTGTTTTAATGAAAAACTACCACATCACCCACTAACTAAATAAAATGTGAAGATTAAAACTCACAACCATTTGTCATTCTATATTTAAAACTAAAGAAAACTTCTAGTTAAAAAATTACTGGAAGTAAGCCAAACCCGTAAAATTATATCTTTAAACATGGCCTACAAAATTGAATCACTTTCTTGTTAGTTTTCATAATGAGCTTGAGCTGTATTTAGAGATTTGAATTGCTACAGCTTCCCCTATTCCTTCAATCATTCATGCCACGTTTTCACCCAAAAAAAATTCTTCTTCTTCCTTTCCTTTATCAAGAGTTAAACCCCCGCCCCCCCCCCCCCCCCCTTTTTATTATTAAATTTGTTGTTTCCTTACCCCTAATCTCACTTTCTTTCTTAATTTGAAGGAAAAAGAAGCACTCCTTTTATAAAATAGTTTCTAAAACTTTTAATCCATGTCTCTTAAATTTGAGAAGTGCTACGTCCACAATATTTTCAACCTATAACGCCTGTCATTTAGGATTTATTGAAAAAATGTTGTGCAAATGTTATAGACATAGCATTTCTCCTTAAATTTAGGCACTACCATGTATTCTTATAATTTTTTTTTTTCTAAATGCTAGTTGCCAAAACAAAACATAATTAATTGACATCTCTCCCCCTCTCTCACTATCTCTTTGAGGCATAATTAGGGGTAATTTTCTTAATACTCAATCTTTTTTATGTTTTCTTGGTCACTTATTTGTTTGTGTGTCTTTATTTTACACAAGTTTATAGTTCTGAAAAGATTTTCCTTAACTCACTTAAGTTTCAAACACTCTTACAGTAGAATTGGTGTGTGTGTCTATATATATAAACTTTTTTATAGAAGAATTGTTGTATATTTTAAATGGTCACTTTGTATATAAAATACAAGAAAAAGAATAGTTGATTTAATACAGAAATATGAATAATTTTTAATTAAAAAGATAAAGAGCTCTGAACACGAGTTCAAAGACCAGTATCTTATGAAGAATTAAATTCATAAGAATTAGAATTTTTTATAACTAATATTTATGTTATTAAAATATACATACAATTTGAATTATAAGCTAAGATTCTTGTAGATAAATTGATAGGTTCAAGTGTTTCCAACGAACAAGTCTAGGATTCAAAACCATCGGACCTTGTAGCCCATGTGGTACCTGGTTCACCAAGTAACCATCACCACGGGGGTTCTATCCCCCGCAATAAACAATTACCCAGCAAAAATAAAAATTAAATAAATAAATAAATAAGTCAAGGATTCAAAACCCCCCACTTCCAATTATTGAATTATTAAAAAGAGAGAATTTGAATTGTAACATATTTCCAAACATTAAATTTTAAAATGTAAAATTTAATGTCTAAGATAATCTTATACAACCTTAATTAGTAAACCTAATAGTTAATAATTTGGCTATTATGGATCATTTTTGAATGGACAAAATTTAGCTACAAAATTGGTTGTAACCTTAGGTTACAATCTTACTCAATAAAATAAAAATTACTAAATATTTTAAAAATCTAACCATTGAATTGCATGTTTTTTACTCTCTTAATACACATGTCAAATTTTGTGTCAATCGGATATTATTTACTATATAATTTATAAGCTTATATTTTATGCATAATTTTAAATTACAAAAACTTGCAATTTAAACAATTTATTGATGACATATCTATTAATCTTCAATTTTCTAGAAATTTTGCAAGTATGGAGATTATAAGAAAAAGATTTAATCTAACTGTGGATTTATCAAAATTTACACCCAATATAAAGATATTGAGTAAGGTTGTAACTTTAGGCTACAACAAATTTTGTAGCTACACTTTATCCTTTTTGAATGGGAAAACTACCTTTAATATTTATAAATAATTTTGTAATAAAAAAAAGTTATTTTGCTAAAATTATTTCAAACGCATGGAATAACAATTTGAAGGACATGGAATAACTATATCATGAAGAGGGAAAGAAGTGAAAAGTTGAATCTTATTCATAGTAATTCCCCCAAGGATAAAATTTAGTTACAAAATTAGTTATAATATAATCTATAACTTTATTTAATATCTTTTTATTGGAGGTTATTGGGGGGACCACAATTTAACTCCCTACAAACACTCTAAAAACAGACCCGCGTGGTGTGCTGTTGAATGTCATAAAAGATTTGAGTGTGTCTTCCTCATCATCAATTGGTTTTGAAGTGGAATGGCACAGCTCACGATTTAACAAATTGTATCAGAACAAAGGACATGGGTTTGAGTCACGAGAGTATAATTGTAAGGGAGGGATTGTTAGGGGGACCACAATTTGACTCCCTACAATTTCTAGAAAAATTAAAAATTAATAGATATGTCATCAATAAATTGTTTAAATTACAAGTTTTTATAGTTTAGAATTATACATAAAATATAAACTTATAGATCATATAGTAAATAATATCCAATTGACACAAAATTTGACATGTGTATTAATAGCGTAAAGAATATGCAATTCAACAGTTAGATTTTCAAAATATGTAGTAATGTTTATTTTATTGAGTCAGGTCGTAACCTTAAGCTACAACTAATTTTGTAGACAAACTCATTGTCTCGAAGGCATGCATGATGCACAAGAATTAACATATCTCATCTAGAATGTGAGAATTAGAGTTCTTGACATTCATAAAATTTGTAATTCTTAAGAATTTTTTGTTCAAAAAACAACTAATTTTTTTTAGAACAAATTTTAGTTACAAAATTAATTGTAAACTAAGTTTACAACCTTACTCAATAAAATAAACACTATTACATATTTTGAAAATCTAACCATTAAATTACGTGTTCTTTACACGCTTAATATATATATCAAATTTTATGTCAATTAGATATTATTTATTATATGATCAATAAGCTTATTATTTGTTCATAATTTTAAATTACAAAAACTTGCAATTTAAACAATTTATTGATGGCATAACTATTGATCTTTAATTTTATTGAAACTTTGTAAGCATAGAAGATATAAGAAAAAGACATAATCCAACGGTGAATTTATCAAAATTCACTTCCAATAAAAAGACATTAAGTAAGTTATAGCCTAAATATATAACTAAACTTTATCCCCCTTTTTTTTGGTGCAATTCTCTAAAATTTTTAATTCTTATAACTTTAAACTCTTAATTAATAAGGTATGGCCAATTGAAACTGCATGTGTAGCAAAACTCATTGTACTAGTAACCCTGTTTCTTGTGCATGTAATTGTGAACTTTAAGCATCCAAACGCAACAACCTCATGTCCTTCCAAAAAAAGTGTAAAGTAAAAAGTAAAAGCTCGAGGCCTGTTCAGTGCTGTAGCACCACAAATGACCAGGAAATAGGTATACATTCAAACCAGGAACTGGGTATATTTTGAATTCTTTGCTTATTATAATTTCTAAGGCATATGAGTGGAAATGACTAGGACGGTCCATTTTAGAGAATGTATAATATTTTTAAAGATGTAGTTGTAGTACTGAAAATAAATAAATATATAAAGTGGGTTTCATGAATTCTTTCTGGGAATTATCAGTTTGTAAAACAATGCACTACCTCCTCAGATTGTTATAGTTTTATGAAAAAGTCTAATAATAAAGATTGGGCCCAAGGAAAAGGAATACAAAGATTTTCCAAGAGCCTGTCAATTCAAAAGCAACTCCGCGTTTTTTACAATCTTTTTCGTTAGATAGCCAAAAGGAAACAGACTGTTTTTCATGGCATTTGATGAGGCATTTGACTTGGAAGTCTTCGCCAAAGACCTGAAGAAGTCTTTCCAGCACAAGTAAATGATAAGATTCACTGTTTAAAAAGACTTTACAATTTTTTAACTCTTTAAAAGACTTTACAATTTTTTAACTATTTAAAAGACTTGCTATTTTGTAAGTTTGTTCTAGTAGTGCGTCTAGTGCCCTCTACATCTTCTTTAATCATTACGCACTAGAATTTTTTATTATTATTGTTTTTTTTTTTTACATAGTTGTCTGCCGAATCAATCAGGAGATGTCTATTTAAAATGATTACGTATCACATACAAAACAAGTCATATAACTTAAAATATATATTTATGATTTTTTTTTAATTATTACGTAATAAAATGGTACAAAACAAGTCATATTACTTAAAATATACATTTATGATTTTTTTTTAATTATTACATAATGAATTGAAGGAATTTTCCGCCGAACAAGTTAGAAAATAAACTTTTTCTTTTTTATTTTTGATATAAATAATATAAAATTTAAGCTTATAACATTTATTTTATGATGTACAAGAAAATATTTTATAAGTTATTAAAGTAATAAACCTTGATTAGTATAATATTACCTTCATTTAGGGTCGATATTGACACTATTTGTATTGTATATCAGTCGTCATATATTACTTCGATAACTATACAAAATTTGATTTGAAAATACTATTTTTTGGTCGAAGGAATTGGAAATGCAAATTTTCACTCTTAATTAAATTGGTTATTGATACAAAGAGACAAAACAATTAAGTTACAAGTAGCTTTCTCTGCTATTTCCTCGAATTTTCTTAGATCTTGGGCAGAACACTGGTGATAATCTAAACTTTAGTGTACGAAGCGGAGTTTCTTCCCAAAACGGCAACTCATTGTTTGTTTGGTTTCCCCCTATTTTCCTCTGACAACATAAAAAAAATAAAAAAGTTCACAGTACCACCCATCTTTTTTTGAAAGTTATATAAAGATTTTTTTTTTTTTTTAAAGATTAGTAAATAATGAAAAAAGGGTTGGTGAGTATTAACCAACATACGTAAAATTCCACAATTAATGTCATTAGACTATCATTTAAACATTGTCTGCAACAAAATTTTGTGTAGAATTGTTAGACATATACTCACAACAAATTACATTATCCTTTTTTTTTTTTTATTAGATTGACAACCGGAAAGGTTGAGTTCGAATCGCAACATTTTATATGTATGTATGTATATATATATATATATATAAATTATTCACGTACCTAATGTAATATACCTTTTGCTCACATAAAAAATGAATTACACATGTGAGTCCCATAAATTGAACTAGAATTTATGTATGGGAACGGTGCAGTACACCAAATGTATAGTATGATTTCTAGGCAAGTTTCTGCCAAGCAATTAATATAGCGTGCGTCTGGATTGGGCACTTTGCCCAATCTATGCGTTCTATGTTTTTTAAGTGGGTTTTATGGATACTGTTTACCGGTCTACAAAAATCAGCAAAACATAGATGTTTAGGTAAATTTGAGTCTTACAGCACTATTCATATCTTTAAAAATTATTTTGCTATAGTGTTTTTAGTAATAAGTTTCCAATTTTCAGTAAATAAGCAGTATTCAAATATACTTATAATGTTTAAATCTTTTTTGCTTGTTAGAAACTTGCCTAGAAATCATTCTATACATTTGGTGTACTACTACCACACCGTTCCCATACATAAATTCTAGTTCAATTTATGGGACACGTGTGATTCATTTTTTATGTGAGCAAAAGGTCTGTTACATTGAGTATGTGAATATATATATATATATATATAATATTCGGGGTTAGAATCCCGTCTACACCAAAATTTGATTGATGTTTTGGCCTAATAATATTAAAGAGTAATCATTATAAAGAGATTCCATCAAAAGAATAAAATTACTCTTTTTAAGATCTTTTCGCATTTTCTAGGATAATTTCACATTATAAAAACCTATCCATCCATATTAAAATGAGTCAATTATATTTATTTTAATATCATTTTGATATTTATTTAAAAATTTTGATGAAGACACTAAATCTAATAAACTCATTTCAAAATATGATACTTAATCTATTTTAGAAATTCCATTGTGAAGTCATCCTGAAAACTCGAAAGAATCTTGATCCGTTACTTGAGAAAAGCTAGGATTTGACTGGTTCAACACCCTCAAGTTGCAGAGTTTATAGCCAAGGCATCAAGTTATGAGTTGAAAGAATTAGAGCTGAAAAGGCACTCTAGATTGGGACTTGGTGACTTAGTGCTAATAGCGTGCTTTAATTTATGTGGTATTGTTTCAATTCTAAAAAGATCTCAATCCTTGAAATTGAGATAAGCTCGTATTTTGTAAGCCTCATACTTCAAAGATTAAGAGTTGAAATTGCACTTCTTTTTGGTTGGGACTAGGGACTAAGAATGTGCTTTAATCTATCATTCAATTGGATCAAGAGAAAAGCTAATAGAGCAACTCATATTTTAGTTAGGTGGTCTCTAAAATTTGCTTTTTTGAGAGTCGTTTCCTTGGTTGCTTTGCTTTGGCTGGTCTAAGAAAAGTTTTTTTTTTTTACTCATATTAAAATAAATAAATAAAAAGAAAAGAAAAGAAAGAAAGACAGAAAGAACCAGAATCCAAATAGAGATTTGGGACCATTATTTGCAATTTTGCATTGACTAGAGGCTAAACTTGAGGCGCAAATTGAGTAGGTCTTTGATCTTGATTTCTTGTTTGCTTTCCATCACAAACCCTGCCAGCTTGACTGTTGATGACCCAGCTACTCTGAGCACCCAAATGACTTCAACAGCAAAACCATATGATTCAAATGACTTAAACAGCAAAACGAAAAACATAAGATAAAATTTGGTTACTTATTTTAAACTTTTCTTTTATAGGTGTTCGGCGACAAATTTAGTTGTAGTTTAGGCCTGCAACTTTATTAAAAAAAAATTAATATGATTACATATTTTGAAAATCTAATCATAGATTTTCATGTTTTTAGCACGCATGTCAAATTTTGTGTCAATCGAATGTTATTTACTATTGGGTTTGACTTACCTCCAGTATTTTTATAAAATAAATCTCATTTTCTTTTAATGAGAGATTGTCACATCACCCACTAACTAAATAAAATATGGAAAATAAAACCCACTACCACATATCTAGTTAAAACAAAATGACATGTCTAGTTAAAAAAGTACTGGAGGTAAGCCAAATCCTTTACTATTTAATCTATAAACTTATTTTTTTATTCATAATTTTGTACTATAAAAATTTTAAATTTAAACATTTAATTTATTACATAGTTATTGGTCTTTGATTTTTTGGAAATTTTGGAAGCATAGAGCTTATAAAAAATATTTAAAAAAAAATGTAATCCAATTATAGATTTGTCAAGCATAGGCAATAACTTTTTTTTAGAAAAATGATAACTACTAAGTTTGTTGCCAAACTTTTGTTAAAGACAAATTATTTTCCTTATTTGTTTAATGGGGAACATTTCTTTTAAAAAATATATATATAATTGGTCAAAAATATTACAAAGTCTACTTTGGATAATACATTCCCATGACCCAGTGTCACAATTGTCAGAGGTTTATTCGAAATTAATTTTCACTAAACTAAATGCTATATATTTGCGTCACATTTATGTAATGCTACATTACTAATGATATTGTCAAGACTCAAGATATATTAAGCCCAACCCCCAAAAAAAATTTATGAAAAATTACTACAAAATTTTTTTAAAAAATTTAAATGAATAAAGTTTAGTTACAAAATTGATTATAACTTTAAAACTACAACCTTAATATCTTTTTATTTTAGGTGAATTTTGACTTATATTCTCTATGGTTGCAAAATTTCTAAAAAAAATAAAGATCAATAGCTATTTCATTGATAAATTATTTAAATTGCAAGTTTTTGTAGTTTAAAATTACATATAAAATAAAAGTTTATAAATCATATAATAAATAATAACCGATTAATACAAAATTTGACATGTGTGTTAAAAACGTAAAAAAAATGAAATTCAACCGTTAGATTTTTTAAATACGTAGTAATGTTATTTTTTTTTAAGGAAGTTTTAGCCTAAATTTTGTCCATTTAAGATACTGTTATTTTTTTTCCTTTTTAAAAAAATTATTAACATAATGTCGTAAGATATGACAAGGATTGACCCTTGACCCAATTTTTTGTGTGTTTTTTGATTTCTTTAATTGATCTTATTAATATTAAAATAATGACATAAAATATGACGACATTTTTCTCTTTTTGAGGATTAAAATATATGACCACAATTGACCCAATGTTGAATACCTTGAATTATTGACCAGTAGGGATGGTAATTATTTCTGTAGGCAAATGAAGGATACAATTTTTCAAACAATATGCTTCAAAAAAAAAATTAATAATAATTTTCAAACAATCGGAGAGAAGAAAAAAAAATATATATATATATATATATATATAAATTCAAGAGAGAAAAAAAAAAAAGGTTGGACAATTTGAAAACATAAATGATGATAAATTAATTTAACATGCAGTCATACGCTAAGTTACACAAAAACTCAAGAGCAAAGCTAAGATAAGCAAATGACGTTCTTAGATTGAAGTTTGAACCAAAAGTGTCTTAACTCTTGACTGTGCCTAAAATACAGAAGTGTGTAACTATACTCTCAAGAAAATCGAGAATTTTGAAGTACAGTATTACAAAATTTATTAAAATTTACTACCCTAGGGACTAGAAAATCTGTGGCCCAAGCCCACTTAGAATAATGGGTTATGCTTTTCAAACCTGGTCCAAATCAATAAAATTTGTAAGAATAGGGTAAGAACAACAACAGAGGGCTCTGCCCGATGACAACTGCAAGGAAAAACAAGGTTTGTATTTCTAAACAAACAAGTACCAAGCTCTACAGAAGTGCTCCCGAGAAGATTGAGTTTGAATAAAAATAACACTGTTCACTCTCTTCTCCTAATGTTTTTCCTTCTATTTTCTTTTCTCTTTTTCCGATCCCCTTCTTAGTGCTCCCTCCTTTTCCTTATATACTTCTCCTCTTTACATCTTAACCATCCATTCTTACCTAACCCCACCCTTTCATGACACTTGTTACTTTTTACATATGAAGAAGATGGTAAAAGGAACCTGCTTAACTGTGACTTACACTGTTCAGGTCACTTCCTCATCAATGCGATTGATAAAGCTGTTGCTCACCATTTAATGCAGATGCAACAGGCTACACCAGGCTAAAAAGCCTCCCTGATGTCCACTGACTTCCTTTCTCTTCAGGCTCCAACTCCTACACAAAATACTATGAAGTATTTTGACTTATCCGTTCCCTTCCTCAGGGGGCTTTCTTCCTTGAACCCTTGGCCCGAGGCATTCCTGCACCAATGGTACAACCTTTCAACTTCCTCCTCGGTCATCGGGCACCAACAACTACAAATTTTTTTTTTTTTTTAATTTTAAATGGACAAAATTTAGTTACAAAATTGATTGTAGCTTTAAGACTACAAATTACTCAATATCTTTTTATTAGAGGTGAATTTTGACTTATATGTTATATCCTCCATGTTTGCAAAATTTCTAAAAAAGGAAAGATCAATAGTTATGTCATCAATAAATTATTTAAATCGCAAGTTTTTATAGTTTAAAATTATGCACAAAATATAAACTTAGAAATCATATAATAAGTAATATTCGATTAGCACAAAATTTGATATGTTTATTAATAACATAAAGAAAATGCAAATCAACAGTTAGCTTTTTAAAAAGTAATGCTACAGACACAAACTATTTTACAATATTTTTAAAAACTACTGATGTGGTTTTAGCATTTTTCAAATAGTTTTTGTAAGTAAAAATGTGATGTTAGTAATGGATCCAGATTAGAACTAATAAGAATTTGCCACATTAAAATAATTTTTTTAGAAGGTGCTGTAAAAGGCTTTAAATTCTCTAAATTTCCTAGGATACTCTACCTAATAAATTTCCTTAAATCTTAACCACTCTTTAATGATTTAATGATCTAGATTTTACCATGTCAGCATTCCACTAACAATAATCTTAATTATTTTATTTGCAACATTATTTTATTATTTTAAAAATGTTGTTAGTGAAATGTTGACATGGCAAAATCTAAAACTTAAATCATAAAAGAGTGGTGAGAATTTAAGGAAATCTATTGGTAGAGTAACCTAAGAAATCTAAAATATCTGAATCTTAGTTTATGGCTATAGCATTTTTCTTTTTTAAAATATATAGTAATGTTAATTTTTTTTAAAGAAATTTGTAGCCTAAATTTTGTCCATTTGAAATATTTTTTTTCCCTTTTTAAAAAAAAAAATTTATTAACATAATGTCGTAAGATATGACAAGGATTGACCTAATTTCTCTGTGTGTTTTTTGTTTTCTTTAATTGATCTTATTAATATTAATGTAATGACATAAAATATGACCACAATTGACCCAATGTTGAATACCTTGAATTATTGACCTGTGGGGATGGTAATTATTTTTATAGGCAAATGGATAATACAATTTTTCAAACAATCGGAGAGAGATTTTTTTTTTTTTTTTTTTAAGAATATTAAGTATTTTTAATACACACACGAGGAAAGGGGATAAAGTTTTTTTTTTTTAAATAAACTTACAGTGGTATATATCCAAAAGAGTCTAACTCTTTGATGCACAGCACAGTCTTACAGTGATGTGTTAAAAATACTAAGTATTCTTAAAAGAAAAACTAGTGGGTTAATCCCACTTTGGAAAATGAGGGTGAGTAAAATAATAAAAAAAAGATGAAGTATATAAATTCAAGAGAAAAAAAAAAAAAAAAAAAAAAAGTTAGACAATTTGAAAACGTAAATGATGATAAATTGATTTAGACATTAGTTGAACATGCAGTCATGCTCTAACTTACACTCTATTTAGAATAGAAGTCTTCGTTTAAAAAAATCAAAGAGGAAATTAAGCTAAGATAAGCAAATGACATTCTTAGATTGAAGTTTGAACCAAAAGTGTCTTGACTCTTGACTGTGCCTAAAATACATAAGTGTGTAACTATGCTCTCAAGAAAATCGAGAATTTTCTAAATTAATTCTCAAAAAAAAAAAAAAATTCGAGAATTTTGAAGTACTGTATTATTCGTATTTGGGCCCGGTGTAAATGAAAACAAGGCAGGCCTGCGCAAAACTTGTTGGACTTCTGGTTGGGTTTGATAAATGAACCTAAACCCATTGGACGAGGGCTGCACCACAGCCCACTGACAAGATAGGTTATCCAACGATTTATGTTCATATTCGTGACGCATTGAGGTTGGGATTTTCAATTAGTCAACTCAAACATGATCTATTTAATGATTGTATCAAAATCTTTGAAACCCCTAATATGATTTGTTTATTAAGCAAGTTAACACAACGTGACACAAATAACATGCTTAATAAACAGATTTACAAATATGTAATCCATTTTAAACCGTTTAATAAATAAGTTGTATTTTGGTTGATATGGACACGACTCGTTTCAATCCATTTAAAAAGAATTAGAATACAAAATGATCTAGGTATTGTTATATCTTGTATCACATAAATTATAATAATTATATACAAATTTTAATTCACACTAATATTAATTTAAACATTAATAGCATATAATCTAAAAGTTATTATTTCAACCCAAAAAAAAAAAAAAAAAAAAATCCATCCAAATTTAAGAAATACACAATATAAGGAAAATGACTAAAGATGTTAAAGTTAATTTTAATAATATATATATATATATATATCAGAATAACCATTACAATTATTTTAGTTACTCAATGTTTTTTTAAAGTTCAAATTTATTTTGGATAAAATGACATTTACTTATGTGTTAAATGTATTAGGTCAACATGACTCAACTTGCCTAGACATGAATAATAATCAAACTATTTCATATTGATTGTAGGTTAACTAGATTAATACAAAATTGACCAATTTATTAATCATGTCAAAGCAAGTTAAACCAATTTAAAATGATCTTATTTACACTAAACACTAATCCAAAAGGTGTGTCACATTTGTGGTTCATGTCAAACAATGTCAGCATGTAATGGATTCTTGTAGGAGAAAATAAATTAGGAATTATTGGATAGTGCAGTACTTTTTGTTATGAACAAGTGAATTTCATTTCAAAGATAAAGTAGAAAATAGGCAGCAAACAAAATTCCAAATTGAATGCTAACCGAGTACTAGAATAAACATCTCATAAAACAGAGAATGAAGCACCCTAGTTACTAAACAACACTAAGGATGGCAAAACGTCTTCCTCATCTCGCAAGGATATTTCCCTATACATACCTAATTTTTATATGAAAATTATAGTGGAATTATTTATACTAAAATTAAATTTTTTTTATACATATCCAATTACTACCTCCAAAAACAAGTCTCTCCCTCTCCCTCCTACCCTACCCCTACAATATGGCCTCTCTTACTCTTATTAGCACCCATATTACCTCATTAGAAATGACAAAATGTATTCGCATCACCCTTTCTCAATCTATCCCATTCATACTTCATACATCTTTTTACTATCTTGAAAGATAGCGAAAGAAGAATGGACACCCATAATCTAACCCTACCTGATCCTATTGTTCCATCCCTACCTAACACTATTATGGATAGATTTTTGAACAATAATGAACTGCTTAATATTGGAAAAAAGAAATAGAGAAAAGAATTATGTTCAAAATTTTATATCTTTAATTTTAAAAATAAAAAGTGTCAACAAGAGTAGTCAAGAGTCAAAAGTAAGTCTCCCAAGACCATGAGCCAATCAAGAGTCAAGAGTAAGTGTCAACAAGAGTACTCAAGAGTCAAGAGTAAGTCTCCCAAGACCATGAGCCAATCAAGGTGATACTTCTAGGCCTTAATTACCATGACTGCAGGTTCAACACAATTTACAAGTCTGATGGCCAGAGGCCCTTCTTGCCCTGCAAAATAAATTTAGAAGTTATCAAAGCTGGCCAAAGAAAAATGCCTTTATATATATATATATATATATATTCATGAACAGATAAGAATCTGTGTTGTTGACAACTTAATACTTCATAAATAAATGTTAAAAATAAGAAGTTAAAACCATGTTCTGGTGAAGATCATAGAATGGTTTAAAACTCATGCTGTTTATCCCATTAGATCTATTTTTATCAAACTTCATTTGACACCAAATTGAACCTGCTATTGGTTTGATCAGAACCATCCGGTTACATTCACCCAAGTTAATACAGATTAGCACCAGTGTTTGAACCCTAGCCTATATGTGGACTGGCTTACGATTTAGCCAACAACTAAGGCTTTTGTTTGATTTATATTTGTTACTCTAATTGTATATAGCAGCCTTTTCTTTTATATCCTTGTAGTTTTTTGATGAAGCACGGGTCATCTATATCTATATATAAAATATCCGAAAGCTAAAGCAGTCTACTTCGGTCTGTTGGGTGCATTTGGTCCAATTCAGTCTATTCGGTCCTGTTCAATCCAATTTCGTCTGATTCAGCTTTAAATTGATTCTTTTGTAAATTGACTATCAATTTTGGGCCCAAAAATTCTTTTTTTTTTTCTTAATTTTTGGGTTGAAAAGTATGAAATTTTATTCTATTTGCATTGAATTCTTTAGTTTTGAGTTAAAAATTACAAACAAAATAAACTTTAGAAATTAGAAATATAGGCCCTAAAGAAACAATAAAAATGATAAATATTCAAAATATTACCTTAAAATTCAAGTTTAAATAATATAGGTATTATACTTATATTTGGAAAGGGAAAAATATGTTACAATTTTAAACATATAAAATAGAGCTGGGTTCAAGTTACACCCGGTGTAACTCTAAGCAATGTTACACCACCCAATAACTTGTTATTGAATTAATATTTTAAAAATCCAACCGTTGAATTACATGTGCTATATGTTCTTAACATACATGCCAATTTTCATATCAATCGGATGCTATTTACCATTTGATTTATAAACTCATCTTTTATGCATAATTTTAAACTACAAAAATTTGAATTTTAACAATTGATTGATGACATGGTTATTAATCTTTGATCACCTTGAAATTTTGTAAGCATGAAGAATATATGAAGATAATGTAATCTAACGGTGGATTTGTTAATATTCACAACCAATTAAAAAATATTGAGTGGTGTAACATTACTTAAAGTTACACTAGGTGTAACTTGAACCTAACTCTATAAAATAATTTAAACTTAATGTTATAACGAGGGTGTACTTTTTTTTTCTTCTCCATTTATATCCAACAATATTATAATCATGTAATCTTAATTTTTTTAAATTATATTTTTTTCATATATATATACACACATTGTTGTAAAATACATTATATGTTCCATTGCATAAAACTTATAAAAAATATGATTACATTACATTTTTCCATGCATCACTTGGGGTTTGCTAGTTATAATATAAATAAATAAATAAATAAATAATAATAATAATAATAATAAACTAAAACTAAAAGCTTCCACACTGTGACCCTTATTTTTACTACAATTTTGTGCCAATCTTGAAATTTAAGTCACAGTGATTCAAAATGTCAAGAATATATAAAATTAACATTTACTTTTTTTTTTAGTCCAAAATGTGGTTGGGCGGGCCTGATCCTTCGGCCCAAAGGACATGGGCTCATGCCAATCCTTCAGCGTCAACTTATTGTCGACGTTTCTCAAAAAAAAAAAAACTTATTGTCGACGGAAAAAACAAAGGATTTTCTTGTGGTGAAATCTCTTTCTCCTTCTTGTTCTTCTGCATTGCTGACATCTCCTTCTGATTGTCATACAGAACCAGCACTCTCTTTAGCTGTTATCTTTAGCTTCACATCTGCTAAATGTAAAATGTAAACGATAAATATCACTATTATATTCAATTTTTAGAGTAAAGATGCAGTGGTTCAATACTTCAATAAGTAATATTGATTGGGGTAATTGAAGTTGAAAAAAAAAAAAAGATAAAAAAGCAATAAAAAAAAAAAAACATTTTGTGATAATCTGAATAATGAACAAAGAAAAATAAAAGAATAAGTTGATTAAGTAGTTCATGAACAAGATCGAACTCATTCAACAAGAAAATGAATCAGGGTTCAACATGCAATCTAGTTTGGTAATAAACTCTTGTGTTTTTAAATGAGCAATCTTAAACTTTAAACATTCAGTTTGGCTTAACTCATTTATAACCCTAAAAATTCAAAAAAAAAAAAAAAAAAGTCTAACATAAAGGGGTTTTTTTTTTGTATTTAAATTTCGTTGATATTACTCACCAATCACCATAGGATAATCATACTATTATCTTTGTAAATAAATTAAAATACTAAATAGTAATTTACACCCTTAAAATTTGAAGTAATTTTGATTTTGCCCTTTAAAATTTCAAAATTTTAAGAAGTAAAAATAAAAATTTAATCAAATTTATAGGGCATAATTCGCAATTTAGTATTAAAAAGAAGAAATATATATTTTTTAATATAACCAATTATCAAAACAAGTGAGTGGGGGGGAATTGAACCTGATGCTTCTTATAAAGTTAAGAAGGTAAAAAAATATTATTGAGATACAGGGCTCTTGACAAAATAAAGTTGATAAATTATAATGAAATGGAATGAGAGTGAATGCAATATCTACTGTGTTTGTGAATTTATAAAAGAATTACATAATGGAAGAATTTTCATATGTATATATATATATATATATTACTTTAAATTCTATTTTCTAAGACGTGAATAAATTGATGTTGCACCTAATTCCATTAATTATAAGAACCACTACTTCTCTCATGTCCAAAAGGGGAAAAAACGTGGAATATAGACTTTATTTCCTTTCTTTCTATTCATTCTACTCTCTCCAATTATTTCTTCTTTTTTCTTTTTTTCTTTTTTGCAAAAGGACATTATAAATTTAAACAAGTGTACAAAAGAGTCTAGGTAAGTCACAATCTATATTTTCATTATAAATAATAAAAAAGCCACACTCTCTAAATTGATGTTGCACCTAATTCCATTAATTAAAAGAACCACTACTTCTCTCAAGTTCAAAGGGGAAAACGTGGAATATAGATTTTATTTCCTTTCTTTCTGTTCATTCTAATCTCTCCAATTCTTTCTTCTTCTTCATTTTTTTTTTTTTTTTTTTTTTTTTTTTTTTTTTTTTTTTTTTGCAAAAGGACATTATAAATTTAAACAAGTGTACAAAAGAGTCTAGGTAAGTCACAATCTATATTTTCATTATAAATAATAAAAAAGCCACACTCTCTAAATTGATGTTGCACCTAATTCCATTAATTAAAAGAACCACTACTCTCATGTCCAAAAGGGGAAAAAACGTGGAATATAGATTTTATTTCCTTTTTTTCTATTCATTCTACTCTCTCCAATTCTTTCTTCTTCAATTTTTTTTTTTTTTTTTTTTTTTTTTTTTTTTTTTTTTTTTTTGCAAAAGGACATTATAAATTTAAACAAGTGTACAAAAGAGTCTAGGTAAGTCACAATCTATACTTTCATTATAAATAATAAAAAAAGCCACACTCTCTGATCTATATATCAATCTCAAGTTAGGCTTAAAAAAAAATTAGGAAAACAAATACATAAAAAAAAGTATGGGTTCCAGTTAACTCAATTGGTAAACTCTTTAACGATTGAATAAGAAATTTCGGTGTCTTAGTCTGATAATAAAAAGGATAATCATCAGGACCTTATAGTTTGAAACTTTATACAAAAAAATTTAAAAAAAAAAAAAAAAAAAAAAAAAAAAAAAAAACAAACAAACAAACAAAAATTATATCAATCTTGCAACAATGCCCTTTGTTTTTGTTTTTAATCATTGCAGCGGTGTCTAATACAAAGGTATTTCGCTTTGCAGATATTAGAGCATTCACAGCAGTAGAGCTAAAAATTTAGCTTTTTAGCTCCACCAAAAGTTACTTTATCTATTTTACCTACACACATGATGCAACAATGGATCTATTTTAGCTTTTAACACAATAAAATAATATATCCCACTATCCAAAAAAACTTCCAGCACCAACCACAACCACCCTACCATCAGCCACAGCCACAACCACCACCACCACCACCACCACCAGTCCACAGCAGGAAAAAAAAATACAAACTCACAGCACCACAAAATACAGCACAACCACCGCCAACACAGCATCACAAAACAAACCCACAGCACATTACAAAACAAACCCACAACCACAAATCACAACCCTGATCTCAACCTCGATACCAACGCACACCAGAGCACAACCACGACCCAGCGGCGGAGTGGAGGTGAGGGAAGCCACTTCGATCCACGAGGCTGGAGGCAATCGGCAACGTGGGTCTGAGGCTGGTGGCATGGGTCCGAGGCGATCAGCGCTGGGCAGGGGCTTGGGTCGGCGGTGGTGAATGAGGGAGCTTGAGAGAGTGATGGTGAGACGATCGACGACTTGGAATGGCTGGGTCGGGCCGGCAGCGATGAATGAGGGAGCTTAAGAGAGCAAAGGTGAGAGAGGAGAGTGACGGTAAAGCAATCGGTGAGAGATTAAGAGAGTCTTGGGAGAGGATGAAAGCTAAGTGACTGAGAGAGAGAGAGAGGGGCACGGAGTGAGAGCTTGAGTTTTAGGTGAGATGGTGGGGAGGGCCAGCGGCGGTAACTGAGAGGTGAGAGCTTGAGAGATGAGAGCTTGAGAGAAATTTCAGATGATGAGATGAGAATAAAAGAAATGAAAAAAATAAACCAAGTAGTGTTATTTTAATCCGGGGTGAATAAAAAAAAAAAAATTTAGATGTCTGCTACAGTGCACATCTAGCTACAGTGCACATTTATAAATAGATGTGCACTGTAGCAATTCAACTAAAAATTATAAGAATGCCTCCACTGATGCATGACTGTTTTTGGTATTTTTGTGGAGCTAAAATAACATTATAACTATTTAGCTCTACTGCTGCAAATGCTCTTACATATTACATAATCCTTTTATTATTATTATTATTATTATTATTATTATTATTACTATCTCAACCCTTTTATTATTTTGAACAGAACTTTATTTGCGATCGAAATTGAACCACTGGTGCAAGTCTAATAATATATATAGTCCTTTCTAGATGTGAATGTGGTCCGATCACAAAGGGCCTTTCTCACTATCTGAACAAAAGTTTTAAAGGTCTGTGGACTACATAGTTCGAGACTATTCGGTTTTTGAATGAATGACCAGGTGTACGGAAAAAAAAAAAGAACGGTGGAGACAGTGGGGCTTAAAGATGTGTTGTCAGTTTGAGGAGAGAGTGGTAGGAAATGGATGGGGCTACAAAGTAGCCTTTTAAGCAGAAGACATGCGTCTTTTACGTCAGGAAATAATGATATTGATTACCAACATTCTTCAATCAGTCTGCCAAACTAAAGCTAGAGTTGTTGACGGGTCTCCAACGCTCTCACTGTTTATGCATTCTACCTCTTGACTAGTTAGTTATATATGAGGACACAGGTTGATTTGCAACCCTAGTGTGTGTTTCAAGTTTCAACTTCCATCACCACTGCTGCGAGGTAGTGCTTTCTCAAACTTTAAAGGTTTGAAGGGTTTATAGACTCAGATTTGAGTGGTCACGGAATGGAAAGAAGTGGGGTTATACTGTCTATTGTCCAAAAAAATAATAAATAAAATAAAAACTTTCATCACTTGGGTTTAGTGTTGGGTGCACGTGGACACCTATATGTCCAGCCCACACCGAAGTAGTGCTCATTTAATGAGCTTATGTTTATATGACTCTCAAGCCACGTGAAGTTGAACTCTCCTAGTTCCAGGGATGGACCCACTAAGGGGCAGAGGGGGGCAATTCCCCCCCCCCCCCCCCCCCCCCTCTTCTCTCTTCAAATTAGCTACTTCCTCTCTCTTCAAATTAGCTATTTTATTTGCATGCCCATTATTTGGAGTTTATAGTTGGCCCTCCTCAAATTTTTGGATTGGTTCAAATAACCCAAAAGAAACTAATCACTTAACCATTTTTTTGGACCCATGGCCTCTTTATAGTCCAAATACAACACAACAAAAAATCCACAAATCACCAATATCATAATTCAATAACTCAACCAAAAAAATCTCATAGAAAAAAAAAATTCCCTTATAGGGGTGACAATAATTTATATAACTTTTTAATTGATTTATAAATTATGAGAAAGTCAATTACAATATTTAATTTTTTTTTCAAAAGATAAAATACAAAATTCATTTAAAAGCCAATATTGATGATGTAGCATTGCCAACTCTTAATATTAATATCCCAATTTTTTACAATCCTCACAGAAAGTTTTGAAAACTTCATTAGTGTGATTTTTAGTTGCATCCAAAAGTATGGGTTTATCATATTGGTGAGTTGGTCAATGTAATAAAATCAACATATTTATTCCAATTATCCAAAATTTGGAGATCTGAAGTTCTCTTCTTTTTTTATTCTCCTTCAAAAAGGTTTGAATATCATATTGTAACTTTCAACTTTTTTGGTTCATATTATTTCCTTCTTGACTTAAATATTTATGGTAATAAAGTGCAATTGTTTTGTCTACCATGATTTTTTTTTTTTTTGTTAATAAACCATGTCACTTGAAATTTTTTTGGTTCATGCTTTCGCCCCCCCCTAAGTTCAAATCCTGGTTCCGTCCCTACCTAGTTCAATTAGGAATTCAAATATTCCAAGGAAAAGATGTGAGGCAGCAGACTTATTATATAAAGTAAGAAGTGGGTGCCGCATAGAGGTGTGCTAAAAAGAAGAACACAAACAAGAAGAAAATGGAGGTTCCGCACAGTGATAAGAAAAAGAAAGGGGTGCCACATAGTGAAAAAAGAAGAATAGAAAAAAATGATTGCCACATTTGAGAAAGATAATTTGTGTGTGTGAGAGAAAAAAAAAAAAATAAGAGAGACTTTTTTCCTTTAGCCATGAGGCATACACAATAATTATTGTAATTGATTTGATAATAGTGAAATTATTTGGAGTTTGTTCCCGTGATTTTTTTCCCTTCAAAGAGAAAGGGTTTTTCACGTAAATATTTGTGTTCTTGTGTATAATTGCTATTTTGGATTGCTAATATTTGTGATAATATTATTTGGGACCCAACAAGTGGTATCAGAGCTAGGTTAGAGTGGAAGCGATAGCCGGAGAAGAAGGCAAGGGTTCAAGAATTGAGAAATTTGATGGAACAGACTTCGCGTATTGGAATTTGGAGGATGCAGATTGAAGATTATCTCTATGGGAAGAAATTGCATCTGCCTTTTTTAGGGACGAAACCTAAAACTATGAAGGATGAAGACTGGAATCTTCTTGATAGACAGGTATTGGGAGTTATTCGATTAACTCTATCAAGATCAGTTTCATACAATGTTGTGAAAGAAAGACCACATTGGATTTGATGAAGGCTTTGTCTAGCATGCATGAAAAGCCGTTGGCTAACAACAAAGTGTATCTAATGAAAAAGTTATTTAATTTGAAGAAGGCAAAAGGCACTCCTATAGCGCAGCATCTAAATGAGTTCAATACAATCACAACTCAATTATCCATGGTGGGAATTGAATTTGATGATGAGGTTCATGCATTGATACTTTTGGCTTCTTTACCAAACAGTTGAGAAGCCATGAGAATGGCGATGAGTAATTCTACAGGGAAAAGCAAATTCAAATATGACGATATTCGAGATTTGATTTTAAGTGAAGAGGTTCACAGGAGAGATGCAAATATAGATAATGCACAAGATCAAGCTTTTGTCACGGAGAACAAGAGTAAAGGTAGAAGTAGAGGACCTAATGACTAAAAATTCAATGGTAGGTCACAATCAAGAGATAGATCTCAGTTCAAGGAAACTAGAGAATGCTTCCATTGTGGGAAAAATGGTCACTTAAGAAGAGATTGTTGGCATTGGAATAAGGAACAAAAAAAAAAAAAGGAAAATATGAAAAGAATGATAGTGAGAAAAATATTACAACTGCTGTGATGCTCTCTATTGAAGAGAAAAAGTGTAAGCATGTTGTTAATAATGATGTTGAGTGGGTTGTTGATTTTACAGCCCCCCACCATATTATTTCTATGAAGGGGTTGTTTACCACGTACAAAGCAGGAGACTTTGGTACAGTGAAGATGAGTAATTCTAGTTACTCAAAAATTGTGGGAATTGGTGATGTGTGCATTGAAACCAATGTTGGTAGCACTATGATGTTGATGGATGTATGATATGTTCCAGATTTAAGGATGAATGTGTTTTCTATATTGGCTATGGATTGAGAAGGTTATTATAACTACCTTGGTAATGGAAGATGGAAACTTACTAAGGGGTCATTGGTTGTTGCAAGAGGACATGCATGTTGCGGTTTGTACAAGACTCATGTGAAGACTTGTAAGAAGAAGTTCAATGAGATTAAAAATTTTGAGAAGACTCCAAAGATGAGTGTTGGGATTAATGGTGTTGAAACCAAGAGGGTGAAATTCTCATTGCCTGATAGTGCTTCAGAAGAGGAAGTGATAGGTGATGAAGAATATGAAGATGCTAAGGCTACATGGGATGAAGATGAAGTGAAAGATCCTAGAGGTCTTAAGTAGGGGGAGCAATATCCTCCACTAGAGATTGTTGAACCTCTTGTGAAGAGAACTACTGGAAAACATCATACTCTTAGCTTCAAGAATAATTGGGCTTCTAATGAAGGGGAGCCAAGGGATTGGATTAAAGAAATCCAATATGAGATTAATTATTTGAGAATGAAAGGGAATGATGCTGATGATCTGGTGTTCTCAGTATTGGTGAAGATAATGAAAAAGGTCAAGCCTTGTGTTGGCTTGACTAGCACGAAATTGAATTGAAGAGATAGAAAGAAGATTTCTCCCATTAGTGGGCTAGAGGGGGAGATTGTTGGGAGCACGTGGACACCAATGTCGAGCCCACACCAAAGTAGTGCTCATTTAATGAGCTTATGTTTATGTGACTTTCAAGCCACGTGAAATTGAACTCTCCTAGTTCAATTAGGAATCCAAATATTCCTAGGAAAAGATTTGAGGCAGTAGACTTATTATATAAAGTGAGGAGTGGGTGCCGCATAGAGGTGTGCTAAAAAGAAGAACACAAACAAGAAGAAAAGGAGGTGCCACACAGTGATAAGAAAAAGAAAGGGGTGCAGCATAGTGAAAAAAGAAGAATAGAAAAAAATGATGGCTACATTTGAGAAAGATAATTTGTGTGTGAGAGAGTAAAAAAAAATAAGAGAGATTTTTTTTTTCTTTAGCTGTGAGACATACACAATAATTATTGTAATTTATTTGATAATAGTGAAATTATTCGGAGTTTGTCCCGTAATTTTTTTTTCTTCAAAGAGAAAGGATTTTCCACGTAAATATTTGTGTTCTTGTATATGATTAATATTTTAGATTGCTAATATTTGTAATAATATTATTTGGGACCCAGCATTTAGAAATAAAAGAGTGCCTAAGAATTTGTGTTCAATTGGAGATGGTACTTTGTGTAACAATTATTTATGTATCTATTATATACGAGTAGATTTCATACCTGGGAGGTTCAGGTTTTTGTGAGAGGGAGGGTGCTTACGTGTGCCTGATACACCTGATTTTTTTTTTTTTTTTTTAGAGTAAACATCTGATATTTTTTTCTCTTATGAGAGACGTTGTATGTAATTGTTACATAAAATAATAAGTGTTTCGGTAGAGTGTGGTTTAAAATTTTTGTACATTTTACATCGCATTGACGAGGTCAGTGCCCCAAATTCCCTACCTTTTTTTTTTTTTTTTTTTTTTTTTTTGATGGTGCCCCAAATTCCCTACTAATCACTATAAAATAGGATGGACTCATCATGTAAATTGGTTTTGGGCGCATTGGTGTGATGTGGTCCGTCATATCAGTTTGCCGAGTTAGTTTTCCTCTTTCATATTCCGATCACTGTGATCAACCTCGTCAATGATGGCCGGTATTGAGCGGTTTGGTTAGTTTCTTTAGCCTAATGAACACCCCTACTTACCACTGTTGAAATTTAAAATAAATAATAATAAAAAAATGTTTCAAACTAGTGATAGTTGTTAAATTTGTAATTCATATGCTCACCTATATAAGGAATAAATATCCTTATTTGAACAATCTAAGATATGTCTCTTGTGTTGGTAAGATGACTAGTGCTTACTCAATTATTGGAAATTTTCCAAACAGGAAATGATACAAACATTAATAGGCAGAAAGAACTTTTGAAAAGGCCTTTTGGCATAAATGGAAGTGTTTTGAATATTCTTGAAACGTAACCAATTCCTTGTAATGCTTACATGATTTACTTGGTTAGAATTTGTGCTATATTTTCTACCTCCTTTGCGATGGTCATTCTACAAGTATAAGTGCTCGTGGGGTGAAAAAGGGGGGCAAAGAACGGAATTCAAGTTTCCAGGGGGAGCTTCACACACACATATACTTAGATTAGACTAAAATATAATTTTTATCTTGTATAAAAAAAAATTAAAATTTTCTTTGCTGAAAGACCTCACATTGTGTCACATTTTACAACCCCTTACTTATTGGATTGCATTTTTTTTTCTTTTTGCCAAGCTACAATTACTAATGAGTACCATATGGTCCCTACTCTTACAGTTAGAGCAACCACCCTACACTTGCAGTTGACCTACAATTATCTAGGTCTCTTGGAACAAAGTTTTCAAGGGAGGTACTCCATGTATCATGATTGCCCTTGCCAAAGGAAAGACCAACTGTGAGAGCAACAAGAACAAAAGGCATGCACCAAACTGCAAAGGCCAAACCGGTCCCCAACTGTGGTCACATTGTCCCAAAGCCTGGACCATGACATACTTCTTTTGGTAACCCATGCTAGATCATTATATAACCTTCTTGGACCAGACATAGAGGATGGCAATAAAACACCATGAATGGTTGGCTTATCTCAAGGGCTAGTGTGCCCCCACATGTTTAAGGGCAATAGAAAGCCAAGTTACCAATTCATGAAAGCTTCATTAATCTTGTAGTGGGGAACTTTGGTTCAATGGGAGGACAGCATAATTGTAAAATATTGAGTGTCAAAGTCCTATCACAAAATCACTTTCTAGTTGCTATTATGCTTAATTAGCTGCAGGACCACTAGCTTGATTGAATTCAGTTTACATGCCAGATTCTTTAAAACCTTCTATAAAACATCAAGTGTGATATAGAAATAGGGGAAAAAACTAAGCCAAATCAACCAAGCTCTCTTTATTGTTGTTGTATCAAGAGGTTCACAAGAAATACAAATAACTTGTTTCACTTTTTGTATTCTACTTTATACTTTGTCAATTACAACTCGGGACATATTACTTTTACTTTTCTTATAAAATAACTAAAGTTTAGAATTGATCAAAATCAAATACATAACATACTACCATTGATAAAATATAAAGTAAAACACAAATAATGATTAGAAGATTTGTATTCATTTAAATAGTGTAGAGTTCATCTTGATCTTAGCTTTTCTAAATGCGGTGTAAAATCTGTTGAGCATTAGCATCCAATGATACAAAAGTGTCTATTTATACAACCTCAAAACCTAATTGATCTATTTTATCATCCTATTTTACAACTCACCTAACATCTTAGTTTCTGTTTTTACATACAACTCATTAAAATAATATAAACTATACCAACAAATAATATAAACAAATCAATTCTCTCTCTTTTCTCCCATCTCTCTCTTCTCTTTTTTCCTCTCTTCCTCTCTCACTCCATTAAAATGTATTTTTATTTTTACAACCTACGAGTCAACGACTAGAAAAAATTTTAAGTCTCCATAATCAAGTAAAACCTTTTTTTAGTGTTTTGGTTGGTAAAATGGCAATTAGGGAACCCAATGCTAATGCTTTTAGCCTCAAATAGTATCTGGCCCAACTTAAATCCACTTTTGAAGACTTCTCAGAATTCAAAATTTATCTGTAAAATTTATCTTTTAATTAAAATAGGCAACAATTCCATTAAAGCATAGATTTCATTTTCTTGTTACACTTTATCCCGTGAAAGTGAAAGTGTATCCCATTATCAAGCTTACATCAGATCAGATGCCAAATTAAAAAATGAGACTGATTATGATAAATAAATGATGAATTGCAAGTGCGGTAAAATCGTTATCATTGTACTAGGACCTGTAAAAGTGCAGCCTATAAAATTGTCTTTAAACCTTGTCATACATAAAGACGGAACCCTCTTTAATATTTTAACACCCAAGTGAAAACCATATGGATTTTTTTTTTATAATTTTATATTTGAATATAATAAAATTTTACCGTGACATCAATTGATTTCTTTTCGTTACAAGAAATTCAATCACTTTTTCAACAACAAAAATCTCTACCTAGAACTAATATAATGCACTGCAGTCCTGAATGTTGAATATATAAAAGCAATAAGTTGTTTAGGATTTCGTAAAAATCATGTTTTGGTGATTATTGAGGTAACCGGCAATCATGTTGGGTCCTTACTCCTTGGTTTCACAATGAAATAAAGCTATAAATAAATGAAATAAATAAATGAAACGTCAACACGCCATTTTTAAATGAAGACTTCAGTTTAATAAAAATCTCGTTCATATTTGTTTACTTATAAACAAGTCAAATGTAAGTCTTCATTTTACATATGTTTAATAAACAAGTAATTTTATAGTTGTTTAATAAACAAACCAAGCCCAAGTTATATATATATATATATATATATATTCATGAACAAGCTTGTACCCAAGTAAAAATATATATATATATATATATATATTTATGAACAAACTCATGAATATTGTGTACTTAATAATTATCCTAATATGAGCTTGACAATTAAACTCATATATTACAAAAACTTTAAATAATTGAGAGTTTGGGATTACTCATAAAAACCAAATAAGTTTGATGATAATAAGCTTGATAATATGCTGGGTGGGATTTCAAACTTAAAAATTTGATAGAGTATTTGAGCTCAAACTCAAATCAAGCCAAACTTCTAGACTTTAACAAGCTCAAACTTGAGACCTTATTTATAAGGTGATTCAAGCTTTTAACGAGCTCAAACTTAAAACTTCATTTATAAAAGCTAATTCAAGCTCAAGCTCTGCCTAAACATTTTACATCCATTGTCAAGCCAAGCTTGAAGCTTGCATACTGCATACTAGGTACTACTCAACAAAAATTGACTTGTTTACCTTGCTAAAAACATTAATTTTCACAATATTTTACTTAACTAATGGAATTACATGTTATTATTGACACTAATAAGATTAAAAATAAATATTTGTCTAATCGTATAATTTGACACTAATAAAAATAATGAAAAGTATAATGAAAATTGTTGGAACTTAGCACTTGAGTATTCTCTTTGTACAGTGCTTTTTCGGGACTCAGGAGGAGGCCCCCTGTCACTGCAAATGAGCTGTAGTTGTACTAGCCACTAAGTCCTCGTCGACTAACCCAACAAAAATATTGCCTCTAAAGATAGGCCGAAAAGAAGGCCACACGTCCACTACTTATGGGCTTCTTCCAATCACAACCATTTCTTTTTGGTTTTGCTTTTTGTTGGGATAGATATTAGCCCCCTCATCATTTGAATGTCCTCAGAATGATGCAAATACTTAAATCATCACCCTCACAAACAGTACCTTAAAAACTGGCAGAGCAAAAAAAGATACAATTATAGCGCCCCACAAGCTATAGGCATGCTTGCTTGCTTGCTTGCTTGCTTTCTCAATAGCAATAAAAGAAATGACGAGAATAAAGCTGCAGCTGTAGCTGGGTTTTTGGATCTTACTACTTGTTCTTTCTATATAATCTTTGTACATAATTCAAAGTTCAAAATAGTGAAATACATGCTTAGCTTAACATAACACCCCCCAACCATCTAATTTAGGCCAAAGTTTTTAACAAACATACAAAATGACCCAACTTCTCTCTTTTTTTTTTTTTTTTTGTCAATTTTGATTTAACCATTAGTCAATCAGACCTTTACCATACCACATTATGATATGGTTTGGTATATGACCCAAAATATGAGCAAAAAGCAAAGAACCTAAAGCACCTTTTTCCCTAACTTTTTTTTTTCCTTCTTTTCACATGTCTCTCTTTATAGAGCGATCTCAGTCTGCAAAGTAGTGGCATTGAACCCCACCTGTTGTTGCTGCTGCTGTGATGGTTGCTCAACCTCCCACCTTGCCTTGGCTATGACTCCATCATGCACAGGCACGTACTCCTAATCAAAACAAAAAAAAAAAAAAAAAAAAAAAAACAGTGTCATCATTTACAAGCAAACAACACACATAAAAGAACCATACACTGAAGATGGTAATCTGATAAAGATTCCTTTTCTAAAACTCAAATTGTCCTTTCCAAACATATGCTCTAAAATTGATACATCCTAAAGACAAACAAAAGTTCCATGACAAAAGTGTAAAAACAAAATATTAAACCTTTTATCCTTACCCACCTCAAGTTTTTGAACAAGCTCTTTAGCATTAGGAGCAGACACTATGATGTGGCGCTGAGAAGGCTTGATGAAGCCATCATCCACTGCTTTGTCAATAAAAGTGAGAAGAGAGTTGTAATAGCCATCAACATTCAAAAGGCCCACCTACATGGTTTTGGAATTTGATAAATTAGGTTTTTTTGCAAAAAAAATATAACACCCCAAAGGCTTTTATTAGTATTTGTATATTCTTACAGGCTTGTCATGGATACCCAGTTGAGCCCAAGTTATGACCTCCAATAGCTCTTCCAAAGTTCCATACCCACCTGAAAGTTTCAAAGTGGTGAGAGGAGAAAAAAGCTCCATTGATTATTTGGGAACCAAAAGGCTAAAGTGTAGCTTTGTACATATTAGTATTATTTGTTAATAGAGAGAGAGAGAGAGATGGGACCTGGTAGGGCAATAAAACAATCAGAATGGCGGGCCATTTCTGCCTTTCTTTGATGCATGTCGGCTACTGGCCTTACCTCCCCAACCGTTTCACCTGTTAGCTATGGCTCCACCATACACATAAGCATTTTCAGACACACCATGAAGCAAAAAGATCTAAACTTCAAAACCAGTACTAATAATTACCAAACATTATCAAAGAGAAACACCATGGATCTTTAAAAAGGTCTAAACTTTAAACCCAAAACACAATTCAGAGGTTAAAAAGAACCCAAATGAGATTAAGATTAGGCACCTCTTTGCACATTAGAGTCCTGGGGATGATTCTGCGAACCAAAATCCAAAAAAAGGGAATTGTGTAAGCTATGTTAAAAAGAAAAGACCCCAAAATTTCATAAACGTCAAACTCATGAAAGTGAAAACATAGTACCCAAGAACTTTGCCCCCACCACGATGCACAGCTTGTGAAACCAGACCCATTAGCCCAATACTCCCACCTCCATAGACAAGGTCCAGCCTCCTTGACACCTTCACATACATTTAATAAACATATAATATACCACAAAAACACTCAAAGAGAACAAGTTGAAAACGAAATAGAAATCAAAAATGTCAAAAAAAAAAAAAAAAACACAGACACAAGCTGATTATAATTCATTTTCATGAATGGTGAATCATTAAGGTGAACTAGTAAAAGTACCAGCTCTTGGGCTAACTCAATGGCAGCATCTCTATAGCAATTTCTCTTCCCAGTACTGCTGCCACAGAAAACACAAACCCTCTTGAATCTTGAACTCACAACTTTTCCTTCCATTTTTTCTTTCTCAAAGATTCCAACTTGGCTAAGCTGTTTGGTTTACAAGCACTACAGAACGAATAAAAGTTATTATGAAGATGGAGGAAGCTTCACTACTACTGGGGTATCATCAAGTTATGTGGAACAGGCACTATATATAGACTCCACAAAATACTATATTACTAGAAGGGAACAGACTTTATGGAAAATCTAAAATAAAAAAAATAAAAAAATATTAAATATAAATACACACACAAAAAAAAAATCAAAAATCAAATTGTGAATGGATAGGGACGAAGTAAGACAAAAAGGCAAAGCAATTGGGACAGTGAGGGGGATTCACATCCAGTGCAATTGTTAGGGTATTGCACAATGTGCAATTCACCTATTTTTTTCACAATTTTTTTTACTTTTTTTATTTTTTAATTTTTATTTTTTAATTTTATTTTTAATATATTTTATTTAATAGTTGAAATTGAAAGTTATTTTTTTTTAGTGAGGGAGTGTAGGGGGTAGAGTCTGTAATTCTGTAAATCTACACAATAGCTCCCCATGCCACGTGTCCTCCTCTAGTGGCAGAACATGGTGGTTTCGTGCACAGTCTGGTAACATAAGCATCTTAATTTATTGAACCAAAAAGAATTACTCTCCCTCCTCCTCCTAGTCCTACAACTACTACAAGGAAAACCAATAAGGCCTCCACAGTGTCTTTCTCTCTGTCTCGTTTTTAATGCACGCAATCATAACTTGATGGCTATAACACGTGCAGAGAGACTCGCTGCATCAAATCAAAGATTAACAACATTTATAATATTAAAAAACCCAATTGAAAGTTTATTTACATTTACTATGTGCAACAAAGTTTCTTTTTACTTTCCACATAGCAAAATTTGCCAATCCCATGAAAACCCCAAAAACTTAAAAAGCCTATTGCTATTATATCTTCTTTAAACAGCTTTCTGTCCACACAAGAAATCTCCCTGAAAAAGAAAAGAAAAAAGCCCGCCAATTATCTACAGCTTTGTTGCAAGTAGAAAGAGCTTTATCAGGCATTTCATGGGATTAGTAGTTTAAAAATGGCTTTACTTTACAAAGCTGCTAATGCTACCACCACACTTAAGTTAATACCAATTTTTTGCGTGGTTATAAGAGTCATTAGCATACTTTCACCCAAAAAAAAAAAGGGTCATTAGCATACAGTGACATTATTAACTTGCAGTGGCTTTAAATGTTCTTCATTAAAGGTTACATCATCATGACAATGATTAATTATCATAGTTACCGACTTCTTATTGATCTTACAACTGATGGTTTGTACTCACAAAGTATAGTTAATCATTACCAAACATCTAGTCCACTTTTTTAGTTTTTTTCGGCTATGCTAAGACAAAGATTTAACTAATATTTTAGTACCAACATTTTGGTGATATGTTTGTTAAAGATTTTCCGTAGTCTTTGTCCTTCTAAGTTTTGTATATTTAGCATTTCTTTGAATTAGTTTTTTCAGTTACTTTATTGGCTTATTTATATATGTATAATTTTTTAAAGTCTTATTTTTTTTTGAACAAAACTAAATAAGCAAGATTTTTTATAATAAAACTCACAATGATTAAGTTAACAAGTTATTATTGACTTTCATTATAGTTCATTACTAACATTATTTTATTGTTTACCATTTACAACTTTTCATCTTAACAATAATAAAAGAATCGATAATTAACCACATATATTAATCAACCACCTAGCAAAAGTTCAATACAAAACAAGAGGTTTCATGATAACCACCCTTTTACATAATTACTACCATCTTATTCTAAATGAGAAAAAAAATTGGACCCCTAATTTATGACATATATTGGACCAGTTAAAAGGAAATTCTATATATATATGCATGACATATGCAGAGTAAATGAATAAAGATTAAAAGTCTTATTCACATTGAAAGAAAGAGATTGAAGCGCCGCCCAACTAATTGCCCTACAATAGTTCAGTTTATACTCTACAACTAAAAAAGTGTAGTGAAAATTTCTAAATTGAAAGGGACTTGTAACTTGTTGCAAGTAACAATCAATTCTGGCATAGAAATTGGGAATTGAAACTTTGTTTTAGAAAGTTGGGTTTAGCACTTAGCATAGCAGCCTCTTCCTATTTTCCTACATACCCAGTGGTATATACTATATAATGTAGAAGTAGAGGTAGAGCCCACACGGAACCTCACCTCTAGAAGCCACCATTTGTGATTGGAAGATGGATAGGGCTTGGTATATGGGTCCCATTTGTTGGAGTGATAGAATAGAAGAACTTATAATTGGGTTGTGTTTTGCAATTCTGGCTGTGTGTGTTGGTGTCAATGGATTACTGGGTCTCACTGTCTTTGAGGTCTGTGTAGGACTGATGGGCTCCTTACTTCATCTAAAACGTTCCCAATTTAACGCACCTCTGACCAGTTCATTATGCCCTCTCCTTTTTCTTTAATTCATGTGTCAGCTCTAGCCAAAGTAATAGTGAGGGATGAGACAACTAAAGACTCAGATGTATTGGCCCCACTTATGAATGTAATTGAATGAGGAATGTCTCAGGACTCAAAATAAAAAGAAAAAACAAATGAGGAATGTCTCATGAGCTTGAATTCCAATGTGTCATTTGTATTTGTGTTGTGTTAGGTTGTATAACGTTGGCTAATTTCATGACAAATTTATGTTGTAATTTTGGGTTATGAATATTGTAATTATGCTAAGGGTGTTATTTGGATAGAAAATTAAAGTTGATGTTCACTCAGCAAGATTGAAGACATTGTTGGGTCTCAAATAATATTATTGCCAAAATTATCAATTCAAAATAGTAATCACACACAAAAACATAAATATTTACATGAAAAACTTTTTATCCTTAAAATGAAAAATTACAGGACAAATTTCGAATAATTTTACTATTATCAAATCTATTATAATAATTCTTGTGTATGTCTCATAGCTAAAGAAAATTTTCTCTTATTTTTCTTTGTTCTCACATACACTCTTTTTGTGTCTCGCGGCTAAAGAAAAACTTCCCTGTTTTTCTTTGCTCTCTCTCTCACACACACACACACACTAATTATCTCTCTGAAATGTGGCAACACTTTACTCTCTCAATTTTATTTTCTTCTCCACACACGCTCTCTCTTGGCTGTCTTCTTTTTCTTTAAGCGGCTCCTTCTTGGTTGCTCTCTTAAGTCTCTTGTGTATGTCTCACAGCTAAAGAAAATTTTCTCTTATTTTTCTTTGTTCTCACATACACTCTTTTTGTGTCTTGCGGCTAAAGAAAAACCTCCTTGTTTTTATTTGCTCTCTCTCTCTCTCACACACACACACACACACTAATTATCTCTCTGAAATGTGGCAACACTTTACTCTCTCAATTTTATTTTCTTCTCCACACACAGCTCTCTCTTGGCTGTCTTCTTTTTCTCTAAGCGACTCCTTCTTAGCTGCTCTCTTAAGTCTCTTGTGCAGCTTCTCCTTTCTTTATTTTCTATTCAATATGCGACACATTTTTCTTCTAATGCGACACACCCTTGTTGCTAATATCTACCTTATGCAACATGCTAATCCTTGCTTTTATAAGCAAGTCTGTCGCCCCACATGAATCCAAGAAACACATGGATTGCTAACACTACTTTAACTAGAATTCTTGTCATGCATGTGGCTAGTTGTTGGCTAACTTTGGACAAGTCCATTAAGAAGCTCTACTCTTATGTGGGCAAGACCATGGTGCTTGATGCACCCAACAATCTCCCCCTCCAACTCACCGATGATAGGAGATTTTCAGTCCAACTCTTCTATTCAAATCCATGCCAATCAAGCCAACACTAGGCTTGACCTTTTTTATTATCTTCACCAAGCCGAGAACACTTCATCAATATCAATACCTTTCATTCTCAACGAATTAATCTCATCTTGGATTTCCTTAATCCAATCCCTTGGCTTCCCCTCATCAGAAGCCCAATTATTCTTGAAGCTAACAATTCGATGTTCTCCAGTAGTTCTCTTCCCATGAGGTTCAACAATATCTAGTGGAGGATATTGCTCCCCTTGTTCAAGACCTCCAAGGTCTTTCACTTCATCATCATCCCATGTAGCCTTAGCATCTTCATATTCTTTAGCACCTATCACTTCTTCTTATGAAGCACTATTAGGCAATGAGAATTTCACCCTCTTGATACATCACCACCAATCCCAACTCTTATCTTCAGAGTCTTCTCAAAATCTTTAATCTCATTGAACTTCTTCTTACAGGTCTTCACACAAGTCCTATACATACTGCAACAAGCATGCCCTTTTGCAACAACCAATGAACCTTAAGTAAGTTTCCATCTTTCATTACCAAGGTAGTTATAATAACCCACTCAATCTATAGTCAATGTAGAAAACACATTCATCCTTAAATCTGGAACATGTTGCACATCCTTTAATATCACAATGCTACCAACATTGGTTTTGATGCACACATTACTAATTCCCACAATTTTGGAGTAACTCAAATTACCCATCTTTACTGTACCAAAATCTCTTGCTTTGTACGTGGTAAACAACCCCTTCGTAAGGATAACATTATGGGAGGCTGCAGAATCAACAACCCACTCAACATTATTATTAGCAACGTGCTCACACTTTTACTCTTCAATAAAGAGCACCACAATATCCTCAACAATCATAGCAATTATAGTATGTTTCTCACTATCATTCTTTTCATCTTTTCCTTTAGTTTATTCTTTATTCCAATGCCAACAATCTTTTCTTATGTGGCTCTTTTTCCCACAATAAAAGCATTCTCTAGTTTCCTTAAACTGAGATCTATCTCTTGATTGTGACCTACTATTGAATTTTCGATTATTAGGTCCTTTGCTTCTACTTTTGCTCTTATTCTCCGCGACAAAAACTTGATCTTGTTCATTGTCTATATTCACATCTCTCCTGCAAACCTCTTCACTTAAAATCAAATCTAGAATCATCACATTTGAGTTTGCTTTTTCCTATAGAACTACTCACTGTTGTTCTCATGGCTTCCCAACTTTTTGGTAAAGAAGTTAAAGAATTAATGCACGAACCTCACCATCAAATTCAATTCCCACCAAGGATAATTGATTTGTGATTGTATTGAACTCATTCAGATGCTGGACTACTGGAGTGCATTTTGCCTTCTTCATATTAAACAACTTCTTCATCAAATGCACATTGTTGTTAACTGACGGCTTTTCATACATGCCAGACAAAGCCTTCATTAGATCCACTATGACCTTTTCCTTCACAACATTGTGCCCAATTGATCTTTATAAAGTTAATTGAATAACTTCCAATACCTGTCTATCAAGAAGGTTCCAGCCTTCATCCTTCATAGTTTCAGGTTTCTTCCCCAAAAGAGGCAGATGCAACTTCTTCCCATAGAGATAATCTTCTATCTGCATCCTCCAATACCCAAAGTCTGTTCCATCAAACTTCTCTATTCCTAAAGCCTCGCCTTCTTCTCCGGCCATCACTTCCACTCAAACCTTAACTTTGATACAATTTGTTGAGTCCTGAATAATATTATTACCAAAACTATCAATTCAAAATAAAAATCACACACAAAAACACAAATATTTACGTGAAAAACCTTTTATACTTGAAGGGAAAAATCACATGACAAATTCTGAATAATTTCACTATTATCAAATCAATTACAATAATTCTTGTGTATGTCTCAAGGATAAAGAAAAATCTCTTTTATTTTTCTTTGTTCTCACATACACACTTTTTGTGTCTCACGGCTAAAGAAAAACCTCCTTGTTTTTCTTTGCTCACACACACACATACACACACACACACTAATTATCTCTCTGAAATGTGGCAACACTTTACTCTCTCCTTTTTATTTTCTTCTCCATGTATAGTTCTATTTTGGCTTTCTTCTTTTTCTTTAAGTGGCTCTCTCTTGGTTGCTCTCTCAATTATCTTGTGCGGCTTCCTTTTTCTCTATTTTCTATTCAATATGCAGCACCTTTTTCTTATGTGACACACCTTTATTGCTACTATCTATCTTATGCTACACACTAATCATTGCTTTTATAAGCAAGTCTGTCGCCCCACATGAATCCTAAGAACACATGGATTCCTACCACTACTTTAACTAGAATTCTTGTCATGCACGTGGCTAGTTGTTGGCTAACTTTGGACAAGCTCATTAAGAAGCTCTACTCTTATGTGGGCTAGACCATGGTGCTTGATGCACCCAACAATTTTTCAAGCAAGAACTTATGAATTTATCAAGCAAAATCAAAGTTTGACAAAAAGTCTTGTTAGAACTTTAGTATTAATGGAGGTAAATAGGTAAAATGTTATATTTAGCAACTAAATATAACAAAAATGGAACAAAAGGCTAATGCATCAATGGGGCAAAAGCCATATTTTTTTGCCGTTGAGCTACAATGTACATCCATCTTTGGTTGTTCATGGTAACTATGATGGTTAAAAAAAAAAAAAAAAACAATATTTTATTTAAAGATATATTATTTTATTGTGTTAGTGGTGGTAATTGTTATTTATTGTAGTAGATATATTATTTTATTGTATTGAATAAAATAAAACTATTGATGTTGGATGTTTTATAAAGTGAGATAATAAAATAAAGAGTCATGCTAACGAGTGCCGTTATGGCATTGGTTAAAAATTCATTTTAGGAAAGTTTTGACATCACTTTTATGGAAAATAAAAAAAGCTATCAAAACATTAATTACTTTTTTTTCTTTTCCCATAAAAACTTTCTTTAACTGGATTCTTAATCAATACCCTAAAGGCACTCGTTAGTATTTCCTTAAAATAAATAAAGTAGCTTTTTATAGCGTCAAATTGTTAAATTTTTGGCACCATTAATACTGATGCTCTTGTATGCTAGCTCAACACTCAGTCAAGTGAACCATATTATGGAAAGCACCGACCTTACTTTCCACGGTTTTTTTTTTTTTGTTATTAAATGATGAATTTCTACAGCTGTTTTTGTAGCTACATCAAGTTCAAACCGTATTGGTATGTGGGAACCTTATTTTAACCCTAATTACTATACAGAAAGACTACTACAAAAATAAAGAGTAAACCTAGAGAGAGAATCTATTGTCTTCCAAGAACTCTCCATTGAATACCCTGGGGAGTTCTATTGTTTTAACATCTTAATCACTACTGTGTTGTTGGACCTTGATCACGGAAGCACAAAGACAAACCCAAATCTTCAAGATCTTGAAATGATCAATAGATCAATCTACGACCGGCGCGATTGTTTGCGCAGCGGATCAAGTAAAAGGTGTTAAGGCTTAGTTTATAGTAACAAGCAGGACAAGAAGATTTACAGTGTCTAATTACGTGTACAAGGATGTTATATGACTAAAGTCTACTCTGCAACAACCTTTTATTAGTTGCTCTGCCTCTTGGATTTTGATCCAACAATGTTTTTACCTTGTTTAATTACAAGGGTTTTCACCTCACGAAGAATTATGTCTCTCATGTGATTGTGATTGTGATTGTGTATTTAGTTTACATTATTTTTTTAAGAGATGTGTTACGTCTGCAATATTTTTACAACATTTTTAATACAAATCATAGGTAATTAGTTATTATTGGTTCAAATTTGAACCTAACACTAAGATTACTTTTTTGCTCCCAACAATAAAAACCAATAACAACCTACCACTTAAGATTTGTTGTAAAAATATTGTGGACATATCATTTCTCTTTTTGTAATTAAAACGTGGGCTAATTAACTACATTGAAAGTGAGTTTCACTTAACTCAATTAGTAAATTCTCTAATGGTTGAATAAGAAATCTGGGAATCAATCTTCGTCTACACCAAAAATTAATTGGTGTCTTGGTTTGATGATAAAGAGTTATCATCATGAGCGGACACCATAAGTTAAAATTCTCTAAAATAAAATAAAAATTAAAAACTACATTGAAATATTCTAGTTGAGTTAATTTGTTAAAATTGGGAATTAAGCCATATAGGATCTTAATTTCTCAAAAAAAAAAAAAAAAAAAAGGATCTTAAATTTTTTTTTTTTTTTTTTAATGAATAAGTAGTTGAATGTTAATGCTCGAATTAGGATATTATTTATAATATATTAAAGTTTGGGGGTATAAATACATTTATAATTTTGGGTAGATAAGTGTAATTAATTAATCCAATAGATTATGCTGCGAACTTATACAAAATTACTGTGACTACTGGCTACCTCTTATTTGAAATCAATCATTATAAATAAATAAATAAAAATCTAAACTTTTTCTAGCATCGCATGAATGGCGTTACAATTCATCTAGTAGTTTGGAGTTTGGAACGAAGTGAGACATGCATGTTCTATACGCATGGTCCCTGGTACGTATGGCAGTATCAGGAAGTATCAGTATCTGCAAGTATCACAGTAGTATGTATTTTACACTCACTCTCTCAGGTCCAAGAACTAAACATGTGGGGGAGTGTTGTGCGGTGAAAAAGGCAGAGAATGGCATGGCCATTAATTCAACATGGTCGGAAAGGCCACAATCAAATGACGATACAAACAGTGAAGTCTATATATGCAACCCCTAGGAGTGAAAAGAGGGTTAAAGAGATGGGCAATTTGGCTTAAAAAGCGGTGCGGCACAATGATTTTCCTGCGCCGCCTATCATTTATATCTAATACTATCATTGTACCATCCTTGTTTAAATTTAATGACTTGTTCTATTCTCTGTTCAACTTTTTCGGAAAATGTTATCCTTTCTGTTCATGAGCTCCACTTGTTTTTGTGAACCATTTTCTCACCATGGACCACGAAAAAGAAATTAACAATTTCATAGATTATGACTAGTAAAGAACATGTCATTCCATAACTTGTTGCATCGATGGATATTACATTCCAAAAGAAATCTAGGACTTCTTCAATACAAGGCACAAGCGCAGTCTCCATCAATAAATTGAGCATGCCTAACAAAAGCATGCATGTGCTGCCTTAATTATTTTCCATTCCTACCTATGTGGGACACTTCCCCATCTTCTAAACTCCTTCAATCTTCTTCTTCTTCCTTCTTGTTTCCTCAATAATGTGTCCAAAATCTTAGATGAATTTGGTTCATTCAACCTCAGCACTTGTACAATGCCAAGGGAGTCACCTTCAGACACAATTTCCATTACAACATCTCTGACAAATGTTAAACCACTATTTGGGCATTTGTAATTGGAACATTAAAATCATTTTTAAAGCTTGACGACATGTACGTTGTATGTTATCCATCATATTATGCCTACACTTTTTTATGCATTGTAGGTGTTATTGACTAGTTTTAGTTTATATGAATAATTGAGTGCAAAAATTAGGGTTTAGGAAAAATTATGCCATCTTACAAGAGTATTACATTATCTTACAAAAGTGTATCATCTAGTTAAATAGTTTCTTATTCTTCTTAATTACTTAGAAGAAAAAAGTGTCTCATTTCTATTGGGCATTTAGGTTCACAACCTTTATCTCTTAGTATCTCAGCTCTTTAGTCTTTAAAAATACTTGCTTGCAAGGCTGCAATGGGAAACAAGAGAAGCCCACACGCAGGGGCGGCCAACAAATTTTGAGGCCTAAGGTGATAGTTTTAAATGGGGCCTTTTGTTATTAATTAAATAATATTTAACTAGTTTTCAATATCATAATTTTTATATAACAAAAATGCATTCTTTTTATCTTGTAATATATATATATAAATATATTGAAGAAATGCTAAAACTATAGCAAATTTTACTAAAAAAACTTACAAAAATTGTACCAATGAATGAATGATGTTAGGGATTTTATAAATTTTACAACATGATACTTATAAAAATGTATCACTAAGTAATTTAAATATGCATTTAATAAGTTGTTGACGTCTACAAATTATATTAATTGTCACATCCATTTGTATAAATGTTTTAAATTAAAATTTATAGTATTTTCCTATCTAAATTATTTCTTGTAATTAGTGACACATATTTGTAAGCCTTGTGTATTTAAAGTTGTATTATCTCTAACATTACTCAATTTTTTGGTACTTCTTAAAAGTAGAAGAAAAATGTAAAACTATTTTTTTTCCTATATCTCAAAAAAAATATTTAAAAAATATATATATTTCAATTTTTGCCCTAAAATTTGGGGGCCTTTCTCTAGTAGGGGCCTTAGGCGATTGCCTAAATGGCCTAAGCCTAGGGTTGGCCCTACCCACATGAGTAGAATCAGAGCATAAAGCTCCAAGAAATATTTGGAATATCCCATTCCCATGTTGGCGTGAAGCTCTTGCGAATTCGCTAGATGCAAAGCTTTTTTCCAAATCCATCTAGAGGAATCTTCTCCAACCCTTTGTATCTAACAAATTATGTGATGATTTATAAAAGAGAAATGTTATGTCTATAATATTTTTACAACAAATTTTAAGTGATATGTAATTATTCGTTATTACTGGTGGGTAAAAAGTAATTTCAGTAGTGAATTCAAATTAGAATTAATTACAACTTCTCACATGTTATTTGTTGTGAAAATATTATGGACGTGACATTTCTTTTTATAAAAACATCCATTTGTATTAAATCACATTATTTATTAAATTATGAGTAATGATATAGTCACAAACTATTTTATAACATTTTTACAAACTATTGATGTGTCCGACTTCTTATTGGTTTTCATCTAGACTCACCATTAATATCACTTTTTTATTTACCAATAACTACTTATCACATCTAGGGGTGTCCACCCATGACCCAAACCCGACCCACCTGCCAGAATCGACCGGAACCGACCTGAGAGTTCCGATGGTTGGCTACGAGTTACAGATCCTAGAAACCAACTTCGGCGGGTCAGTTGTCGGGTTCTCTCCTTTAAAACCCACCTCAGCTAACCCAATCGTGAAACTTAACAAATTCAGTGATCCAAGCTTTTTCCAGCGAGTTTTTGGTCAAAATACTTTAGATCCAATGAGATTTATGCTGGATTTGGGGAGATCTCACCGAATCTAGTGAGATCTCTGCCAAATTTGGTGGAATTCTCACAAGATCTAGCGAGATCTCACCAGATCCAATGAGATCGTTGCAGGATATGGTGATATTTCGCCTGAAATGCACTGTTTTGGCTGGTTTCTTCACCATGGACGGTTTCGACTGAACCAACCACTTTCTGACATGAATTCGACTGCTCCGATCCAACTCTCTCATCGGTCGGCAGCAGGTCTAAACTTCCTCCACCTGATTCTGTCGAGTCAGTCATAGGTTGGGCACAAACCCAACCCATGGACACCCTTAACCACATCAGTAGTTTGTAAAAAACTTTGTAAATTTTTATTTTTTATTTTTTATTTCTAGCATTACTCTTAAATTATTTAATCTAATCAAATGCCTCATTAAATAAGTTAATTGACTAAAAGCACATGTAAATAATCGTTTAAGTAGCCACATATATATAGAAGGTTGAATGGATTTTCATCTAAACTATTTTGAAGGTATACTCTACCCATAATATATTCTCAAACTAGCTTTTAGAAGGGGGGGAAAATGTTTTCTAAGACAAGTTTTTTAGCAATTGAAAAAGAAAACTTTGGGGGCTACACAGTTTGAGCATATCCTATATAATATGAGAAGTGCTATGTTTACAATATTTTCACAATAAATTATAGGTGGTAATTTCTTTATTAATTCTAATTTGAATACACAACTTACATTATTTTTTTGCCCACCCATAACAATCAACGTTTCATGACTACGTGTGTTCACTTTTGGGAAGTTTTATTTTCATGCACTTATGAGACTTAAAAATTATATTTGATATTGGATAAAATAAATGTACTTAAAAACTTAAGAATATTTTTTTTTTGATAATCCAATAGTTGAAGGAAGGAGAATCGACCCGTAAACGTATTTATTGAAAATATTAAAAAATGTCAACCATTTTTTTACAAAACTCTTGACATTTTTAAGAAGTTATACACCAACCAAATAAGATAACCAAAAAAAAGCTATGGCAAAGGAACCTCTTTTTTATTTTTACTAAGTTAATATAAGTGGGTTGTTGCGAAATTCAGAAAAGAAAAAAAAAAATAGTGGGTTGTTCGGAAATTCATATATACAGTTATACATATGCATATGAAATACGGTACCCGATAATCTTAGAAGAATTTCAACTATTCAATCAAACGGAAAATCAACCTTCCTACATTCATGAATTATGAGACCTTTTTCTACATCAAATGCCAGTCTTAATAATTGGTTGCCATTGATTTGTATCATCTAGTTTCTTATTCTTCTTAATTATTTAGAAGAAAAAAGTGTCTCATTTCTATTTGGCATTTAGGTTCACAACCCTTATCTTTAAGTATCTCAGCTCATTAGTCTTTAAAAATAGTTCCTGCAAAGTTGCAATGGGAAACAAGAGAAGCCCACATGAGTAGAATCAGAGCATAAAGCTCCAATAAAATTTGGAATATCCCATTCCCATGTTGGCGTGAAGCTCTTGTGAATTGGCTAGATGCGAAGCTTTTCTCTAAATCGGTCTAGAGGAATCTTCTCTAACCCTATGTATCCAACAAATTATGTGCTTATTTATAAAACAGAAATGTCACGTTTACAATATTTTTACAACACTTTTATAATAAATTTTAAATGACAGGTTGTTATTTGTTATTACTAGTAGTTAAAAAAGTAAGTTCAGTAATGAATTTAAATTAGAACCAATAACAACTTACCACTTGTGATTTGTTGTAAATATATTGTGAAATAACATTTCTCTTTATAAAAACATCCATTTGTATTAAGTCACAATATTTATTCAATTATCTAATCTAATCAAATTCCTCGTTAAATAAGTCAATTGACTAAAAACACATATAGATCGTTGTTTAAAACTTTAAATAGCCACGTACATATAGAAGGTTGAACAAATTTTCCTCTAAACTATTTTGAAGGTACACTCTATCCAAAATATATTGTCAATTAAACTAGGTTTTAGACGGGAAAAAAAGGTTTTCTAAGACAAGTTCTTTAGCAATTGACGAAGAAAAATTTGGGGCTACACAATTTGAGCATATCTTATATAATATGAGAAGTGCTACATTCACAATATTTTCACAACACTTTTACAAAAAATTATAGGTGGTAATATAAGTTTGTTATTTGTTATAATTTGAATCCACAATTTAAATTATTTTTTTGCACACTCATAACAATTAATAATAACATACCATTTAGAAAGTATTGTAAAAATATTATAAACATAACATTTCTCATATAATATCATTTTCTTGTTTCATATTTTGCTTTAACATTGATCATGTTTAAGGATATTAGTGATGAGTATGTAAAATAGTAATGTTAGTGTGAGTGCCATCTTGTGGCTGAGAAAATTCAAGTTATATAAAAACTTTTTTCAAGAAACTTGTAGTTTAACTAGTAGTTTTTTTAACGGAGATGATCATGGTTCAAAGATCCCCTTCTGCTTGTTGTAACTATCAAATATACCAATTTATGAAATGATTGATTTAGGAAAAATACAAACACATATTCCCTTCCGCTTGTTGTAACTATCAAATATACCAATTTATGAAATGATTGATTTAGGAAAAATACAAATACATATTATATATATCTTACAAATTAATGTATCAATTTTTACCTTCTCAGAAAAAGAACATATCAATTTTTAAAAGCAGAAAAAAAAAAAAAAAGTAATTTTAAAAAAAAATTTATGTTACTGTAACAATCACATTTATTGTCATACCAATTTGTAATATTGTATACAACTTTATTACTCAAAATTCAAATCAAAATTTATTTAAATCAAACACACATTCAAAGTCAATAGATGAAAGTTGGAGATTTTCTTGTTTCCTATTTGAAGCATAATGATGTAATTAATGATGTAATTAATATGCCTCTTACTATTTTTTATTTTATTTTTTATTTTTTTGAGAATCAATATGCCTCTTACTATTGTGCAAATGCAAAAGGGAAAATTTTAATCCACAAGTTTGACCGCTAAACCGTCTAAAGAAGATAAATTGCGAGAATTTATTCATTCTTCATGTATTATACACGTGGTGGGCCCTCTGAACCAATTCAAGTAAATCATTGCAAGTTTCATGACACCATGTACTCCTTAAATTTAGGGATTAGTAAGAATATTTTTTTATTATTTGGGAGGACCATGCGGCTATTTGCCTATTTACATGTGCTCATTTTTGGGAAGTTTTATTTTCACGCACTTATGATACTTAAAAATTAAATTAGATATTGTATTAAATCTATGTACTTAAAAAATTAAGATATTTTTTTGATAATCCAATATTTTTTTTTTTTAAGAAACAAGATTGAAATTATACTTTAACATAATTTAAGTATATATATGTATGAAACTCCCTCTTGGAAACTTGAAATTCCCTCCTTGCCCTCCACACTTCACAAACATTTATACTTATAGAGTGACCACTGCATCAAAGATACAGGGTGGTGATAATCCAATAGTTGAAGGAAGGGAAATTAACCCCTATATATCTATATTAAAAACATTAAGAAGTGTCAACTATTTGAGTTACAAAATTCTTGACATTTTTAAGAAGTTATACATCAACCAAATAAAATAACCTAAAAATAAGCTATGGCAAAGGAACCTCATTTTTATTTTTACCAAGTTAAAATAAATGGGTTGTTGGGAAATTCAGAAAAGTAAAAAAAAAAAAATATATATATATATATATTGGGTTGTTCGGAAATTCATATATACAGTTATACACGTGCATATAAACTATGCTACCCGATAATCTTGGAATTTCAACTATTCAATCAAACGGAAAATCAACCTTCCTAAATTCATGAGTGATGAGACCTTTTCTACATTTAATGCCAGTCTTAATAACTGGTTGCCATTGATGACTCTAGGCCTGACGACAATCTGCACCAATCCATAGTGGCTGTTACGTTGAGTTTCAATTCTCAACCTAATCTGTCGTTCCAAACCAATAAACCTCTCCTTTTTGACTTTAACCCATTATTCTTCTTATATGTCCCCATGAACATAGATGGTTCCCCTTTGAAATGTGTCTGTGCGAGAGAGACATGGAGTGATATGGCCTGGCCAGTGTTGTTTACTTGCAAAACTTTTCCAAATAGCACATATATTTGGAAAGCAAACTCTTATTAAGCACTGTGTATTCCCACAACTAATTGCTATACATGAAGCATTCAAAAAAGGATTGTGTTAGGTGCCCAATAACATACCATTTTATGTCAGAATTTTTGTTAATCAGTCAGCTTTATGTTAGTACTTTGTCAGTTTTATGGACTTTAAGGCCAGATTTATACAATTTCTTCAATTTATTCAATTTTTTTATTAAGTGAGGCCCATATTATTTTACCCTTAACCACCGTACTCGTTAACATTTGACTTTAAAAAATTCCCTCAAACAAAGGCTTTTTGTAAGAAAGGAACATCTGATTAGTGGTGATTTTTAATGATTTTGAATAATCAAAGTTGCTTTTGGTGGAGCACCCTTTTACAAAATGGACATGCCTTCTCTTTCTATTGGTGCTTCGTGTTGTAACTTGTAAAGCCAACCTGAAAAAATGCATGACCACCATCTATATAGTATCTTCCTAATTGAGACAAAAATATGCCCCAGATGCCTAGGGTAAGGATATAGACAAGGGAGGTTGAATATAGATGGATTCATGCACCATATGGTTGTATTGATTTCTTGCACGTTTAAAGGACTAACCCTATTTGGACAGACAGATAGAAGGAAAAAGGAAGATATATGACTGTAATATATTTTTTATACAAATTTTTTTTATTGTATATTGAATTTTTCAATTAAATTTAACATATGGTCATATTTGCTAATGGGCCATATAGTTGAATTTAAATTTGTGGGTTGTATTTAATATAGCTATTGATAAAAGCAACCTTCATCTACAAATTTGGTACCTGCCTATGGATTTTTTTTTTTTTTTTTTTTTTTGTGCCCATGAAGCTTTAGAGGATTAACTGCAAGTTCACGGGTCAACAGAGTGCATTAGTGAGATTTACATGCAAGCATGAAAGATACATTTACATCTTCTTTTTCTCTTTTCCTCAACCAAAAAAAAAAAAAAAAAACATAATAATAATAATAATATTCTTTTCTCTTAGAAGAATATTCGTTTGTTAATTAGTTTTAGAAAAATGCTACATTTATAATATTTTTAAAGTAAATTATTATTAGTTTTCATTTTGGTCCATCCATTAACATCACTCTTTTACTTACTAATAACAATTTACCCCATAAAATTTGTTAGAAAAAAATTATGAATTTAATATTTTTCTTAGTTTTATTAGCCTATCATAATAATAATAATAATAATAATAATAATAAATAATAGTGATTTGATGAAGACCCTAACTGACTTGGTCAAAGCGGCGATATTTATGGTTCTATATAGCTACCTACCTATAAGCTTAAAGTGAAGATAATGATGCTTAATTGATTCATACCTAATCTCATCTTTTAGACTGATCCATCCGAACTTAAAGTGTGCCTATAAATGTTCATAAGAAATAGTGTGCCTATAAACAGAATTCATGTCCCTTTCAATTATAATTTTTTAACATGTTGGTATGTTATGTCATATGTGGCCACATGACAAGCCAAACCAAACCAAATTTGGAACAGATAAAATGACTGTTTCAGGTAAATTTTGGGTGTTTGTCTTACATGGAACCTAACAGTAACTAAGTGGCTAAGGGTGATAGTTAAGACTTAAAAGAGTTCTTAACAATTTAAAATCAATGCCGGCACAAAAGATTTTGTAATTTATTTTTTTCATAATTGTTGACATAGAAATTGAAATAATATTACTTTTATTATCATTAAGCACAACATTTTATCTTTACAATTCTAAAAAAAAAAATTTGTAAAAAAAACTTTTTATACCTGATCTTATTGATTTAAAATTGAAAGCTAGGCCTACTTTAAGACATATGTAAGCCCTTTTGCGCTAATAGCTTTTATAAACAAGCAATTCGACTGGGCTTATGACAATCAAGATGTTGACTGATATTTATCGAGTACCTTACTAATGCTAATCCGTGGGTGTGGCCAGCAACAAGAGTTGACGGGTTAGTACTCCACCAGATCCATATATCCTACGGATCAATAAAAGACTGAGAAGATCAAAGTTAGAAAGTTGCTTCTTCTTTTTTTGTTCTAATCAAAAGTCCAACAGGGTTTTGGGCCTGAAGAAACCAGATTGAGTTTTAATAAGGCCCTTTAGGAATGCTTGGATCCAAATAGCTTTAAACAGGACAAGCTTAAACTTAAGGCCCGAAAATAATAAGGCCCCTTGTTTTAGCAAGAGAAAGAGGCCCTTGTGTCCAAATTTTGACCGAGCCTAATTCAAAGCTTTTCCTCTTCATAACACTTGAACCCATGAGTCCATGACTTTAACTTCAACGGTTCAACACTCCAAACCAGTACAGACCTTTTTTTTTTTTTTTGAGAGTAAACAACCCAGTACAGACTTTGTGCTACATATATATATGGTACAAACGCTCTTCTCACTCCCTAATATATCAATCTTCAGCTGCCAACCTTTTAATTTATGCCCTTTCATTGGAAGCACTTCCTCTTCCTTGACCATGCCATCACATGTATCGTGCGGCAATCTATGGTGGTTTTGCATCAAATTTTTGGGTTTTAGTGTTTATGTGTAGAAATTAGAGAAATATTTATTTGGTAAAAGGTGGAGAATGGTCATTCACGTTGCAAAAAAGTGCAAAAAACCTTATTGCACTGCAGAAAGGTAATAGTCAAGGTTGTCAAAGTCGAGATCCTATATAGGATTATGAAAGGTTTATGAGATTGTGGATCGTAGGATTGAATCATGAATAGTAAGATTCTAATTTTTTAGAGAAAAGCAAAAAAAAAAACATTGGTAGTAGCTTTATATGTTGAATAATCTCATAAAGTACGAATTTATCCACAAAAAAACAAAGATTTACATCAATATGATGCCATATTTGTACCATGAATTGTCGCGTGATCTTTGTGGATACGGCTATACTTATACTTTAAACTAATGAAACAAATATATTTACATTTTAGGGTAAATTACAAATTACACTCCTAAAGTTTGGGGGTGTTTGGATTTTACATCCTAAAATTTCAAACTTTGGATTTTACCCCTTGAAGTTTGGGATGTTTGGATTTTACATCTTAACCTTTCAAAATTTGGATTTTGCCCCATAAAGTTAGGGAGTGTTAGGATTTTACATCTTCAAATTTTGAAACTTTAGGGTGTAATGAGTGTTTGGATACCAAGTCTGCGTCCAGTGTTTCTGCGTTTCACGTCTTCCCTTTTTTTTTTTTTTTTTTAAGAAAAGAATTTATGCTTTTTCAGTGGGTCTCGTGCACTATTCACAGGACTCACAAACCTCTTTTTTCAACAAAACTTTCATTCAAAATGGGTCCCACGACACTATTCATACATTTAAAAATTATTTAGTTATAGTGTTTTCAGTTTTCAGCAAAATAAATTATATCCAAACAGACTCGTAAAATCAAAACACTCCCAAACTTTAGGAAGTAAAATCCAATCACCCCTAAAATATAGGGGGTAAAATCCAAATTCTGAAACGTTAGTATAAAATCCAGACATCCCCAAACGTCAGAGAATAAAATCCAAATTCTAAAACTTCATTGTGTAAAATCCAATCACCCCTAAATTTTAGGGCTATAATTTGCAATTTACCCTAAATTTTAATACAATGTATCCAAAAAGTTCACTAAATGTTTAAATAGCTACCAAGTGCCAAAATAACTATCATCAACACAATTGGAAAAATATTTTCCAAGTAATAAGTTCCGAGTTCAAAATTCAAATTGCAAATAGCAACTAAGTAGCTAGCCATAGTACAAAAATCCAAAAGCAAAATCCAGTTCGAGAGAGGGGAGAGAGTGAAAAGGCTGTCAAGTTGCTATTAGGGGTTTAGTGAATAATTTTTTAATTTAAAGCGAGAGTTTTTTTTTTTTTAGTTTACAGAAAAAATGACTGTTTCAGGCAATTTTTAGATGTTTAATATGCATTGAAACTAATAGTAAGGAAGTTGCTAAGGGTCATAGTTAGGGCTATGGACTATTTAAAATCAATGAGGACATAAATTTTTTTTAAATATTGATGATGCAAAGAAAATCAGTAGGCTGAATGCTCTGGGCTTCAATGGACTAGCGGTTGTCTAAAAGGCCTGAAAAGAAAGAAACACAAAATCAAAGGTGACTAGGGTAAACCGGCCAAGAACCCTCCTATGCTTAAGTTAGTTTTCCCTCCAGAACTCAAGAATTCCAACTTTAGGAGTAATGGAAACTTACTTAAATTTGATGTGGATGAGTCCTTATATAGAGAGCTTTGGAGCAGTTACTTGTTTAGTAACTTCCCCAATATTTGTAGAAGTTAGAAGGTTCAGACTTAACTTTCACAACTGCAGTTAGAATGTTCAATCTTATCTTCTATAACTGCCATTGGAAGTTAAGTACTTATTAAGAAGTTATGGCGATAAATAAGGATCTTGTTCGCGTTACAAAATAGTACCACATGGTCCGAATCTCAAACTTACGTAGGTAAATCCATTTCTAATTTCCTAAGTGTTGGGAAATTGTCCAAGTCACTTTGTGAGCTGGACAACCCTTCTGGTCTTAGACAACCCTTTCGGTCTTGGACAGCCTTTTTGGTTTTAGACGACCTTTCTAGTCTTAGACGACCTTTCTAGTCTTGGACGACCTTTCCAGTATTGGACAACCCTTTTGGTCTTGGATGACCTTTTTGGTCTTGGACGACTCTATGGACAAACAGGAGATAGTCTGATTTTTAGTTCACCATCAAATATTTTTATATAAGTTGACGTGACAAATTATGATTGGAACAATATAATTTTTATTAGTATTAAGCTCAACTTATCATCTAAATAATTGTGTAAAAGATTTGGACAATGGCCCAACAAGCCCACAAAAATATATTTGTTAGAAAATGTGTTAATATTGAACGTTTAACAAGTCAAATGTGAATCAGAACGGGTTAGTTTAGTGTAGGAATGACTGAGAAGAACAAGTTGAAAAGAAAAACACTCCTCGGTCAAATCCGAGGATGGCATGTTCTTATATATATCTCCCAAACTTATGCAAATGTTCAAGTTCTTGATTACAAAGTGGTTCTCTTTCTGATTTCTGATGCACCCCTTGTAATGGAATCCTTTCCCTTTTATACTCCTTCACCTTCTCTCATCTTAGTCTTCCACTTGTTGATCAAATAACTAATCTCCTTGATACTTGTCCCATCAAAACTTTCTTGAAATATTTGTGGGCAGCTGTAAGGCTAGAAGACATTGTTCAGGCATCACCTCTACAGTAATGCGGCCAGTTGGTTGGATGCAAAGCATTCAATGTGGTGGTAGCAACTTTCTTTTGAGATATTTCCCAATTCTCTGTTGACTCACCTCTCTTTGGAGCTTATCCTACTTTCAAGTATGGTTGTCCACTGCCTAATATTTGTTGGGTGATCGGACTTTAGGCTTCCACTCTGTTTTCCGAGGAGGTTTGTCTCCTCGGACAACATCACCTGCTTGTCGTAACCAGCTCTTGTCCTCGGCCAATAACCTACTTGCCTTTACTAATACTTGTTTGTCCTCGGGCTCTTTCGCATCCTCGAGCGCGGCCCATGGCCCAATTCCCTTATCCGAGCCATTTATCCCCACACTTTTCATTCATAATCATATTGATTTAAAATTGAAAGCTAAGCTTACTTGTAAGGTAAATTCTAGGCCTCGCTGGACTTTAACCTTTATATATATATTAGCTAAAGGCCCGTACGATGCACAATTTTATTATGAATTCATATAATATAATAACAAAAGAAATAAATTATATTGGTGTAAGAACCATCAAATATAAAATGATAACACCTCAATGGAAAATTATCTTCTAACATACCTATTGTGCTATAATGAGACTTGTAGTTACATGTATCGAATTGTTTGCATTTGAATTTTGTATTTATTGGATCTAAAACATTGTTTAGAGTTTGTCCTTGACTTTTGTTGATTGTCATAGCATAACAGATCTTTAAAGGAAACTATCTTCTTTTTAGGATGAATGGTCTCTTGCACAAATATTTGATTCTTGAATGGTGTTTTTTTTTTTTTTTTTTTTTTTTTTTTGCCTTTTAGAGATTGAATTTGTAGCTCTTTCTCGTCGTTCATTCATAATGGATTTTCGTCTTAATCTTGCACCTCTTGTTATTTCAATGTTGTTCAACTATTTTAAGCAAAAGGAAATGTTTGTGCCAAAAAACTATTAATTATTGGGCTCAAAACACTTGAAAACAAATTTATTATGAAATATATGTACAAAATTCAAGCAAATAAGTTTGTAATTTGCTACCAATTTATTATGTAAAACGAATGTATAACCATATTGGTACCTTCAAATGTTCATTGCTTATATGGTCTGTTGTAAGAATAGTTGATTCTTTGTCTTTTCTTAGCTAAATCTACAGATCTTGATTAAATTTTTAATCGATCTTCATTTTAATCTTTTAACTTTTGTTATTTCAACATTGTCAACTATTTAGCCCAAAAAAAAATAATAAAAAATAAAGGCAAACAACTATAGTATACACAACCAAACTAACCATATGTATATTTGAAAGACAAATCAAGTGCATCTAAAGTGTAAAAAATGCTTGCCTATAGGTCAGTGGTGGTGGTGATGCCTCCCATGTCTTGTATACCTCTAAAATAATCAACAAATGATTCTCATACTTGCATAAATAAGGTTATTCTGAAAAAAAAAAAAAAAAAAAAAAAAAAAAAAAAAAAAAAAAAAAAAAAAAAAAAAAAAAAAAAAAAAAGAGAGAGAGAAGACTTGATAAAAATAAAATAAAATTCAGTTGTAATTGAAGACATAAAAGTAATTTTATTATTTTAGTTTAAAACTTACCTTCTCATCAAGTAGCACAAAATCAAGACTCATAAGTTCATTATTTGCTTTAATATTAAGTACCTCCCACATTCTTGTGATTCTTACTCTATATTCCAATCATCTTTTTCAATGTCAATTTCATGATAAAACTTTATAAACGAAAAAAAAAAAAAAAAATCAACAATTTATCATCAAATTAATATCAAGATTAAAAAAGTATGATGTTTATGTAAAAGAACTTTAATAAAAATAACTAATAAATTAGAGATGCATTCCCCTTTTCTTTATATCGTGGTAATTTTGAAGGTGCTCACTTCAAGCAAATAAATTTGTAATTCGCTACCAATTTATTATGTAAAATGAATGTATGACCACATTGGTACCTTCAAATGTTCATTGCTTATATGGTCTGTTGTAAGAATAGTTGATTCTTTGTCTTTTCTTAGCTAAATCTACAGATCTTGATTAAATTTTTAATCAATCTTCATTTTAATCTTTTAACTTTTGTTATTTCAACATTGTCAACTATTTAGCCCAAAAAAAAATAATAATAATAAATAAAGGCAAACAACTATAGTATACACAACCAAACTAACCATATGTATATTTGAAAGACAAATCAAGTGCATCTAAAGTGTAAAAAATGCTTGCCTATAGGTCAGCGGTGGTGGTGATGCCTCCCATGTCTTGTATACCTCTAAAATAATCAACAAATGATTTTCTCATACTTGCATAAATAAGGTTATTCTGAAAAAAAAAGAAAAAAGAAAAAGAGAGAAGACTTGATAAAAATAAAATAAAATTCAGTTGTAATTGAAGACATAAAAGTAATTTTATTATTTTACTTTAAAACTTACCTTCTTATCAAGTAGCACAAAATCAAGACTCATAAGTTCATTATTTGCTTTAATATTAAGTACCTCCCACATTCTTGTGATTCTTACTCTATATTCCAATCATCTTTTTCAATGTTAATTTCATGATAAAACATTATAAACGAAAAAAAAAAAAAATCAACAATTTATCATCAAATTAATATCAAGATTAAAAAAGTATGATGTTTATGTAAAAGAACTTTAATAAAAATAACTAATAAATTAGAGATGCATTCCCCTTTTCTTTATATCGTGGTAATTTTGAAGGTGCTCACTTCAATGGTGGAAAGTTCCTCCACGGATTGATATTGTAAGCTATTAAAGTAGAAAAAGTTTCTGCGCGTGCATATGTATGTCAGTTTATACCAAATCTTAAAAGTTTTTTTTTTTTTTTTTTTTTTTTTTTTTTTTTTTTTTTTTTTTTGTTGAGAAACCAACTATTAAAGATGAGTTGTTGTGATTGATTGTGTTTTCTTCTACCAAAATATCATTGAGTTTATTCTTCCAATCTAAGAGTCATGAATAATAGCCCAAAAATAAGATTGTCCTCTAAATCAAAATTGAGGCTAATATGAACCCAAAAAAAAAAAAATGTTTTCAATAATTTATCATAAAATTGATGCTAAAAAGAAGATTTCCTCAAAATCAAAATTAAGGGATGAAAACAACATATGACCATTGGAATTTATATATGATATACAAAATTGGAACCCACTTTATCTTTGTAGTTAACTAAAATAATAATATTAATAAAAATAAGGGAGATCGTGAAAGAAGAATTATAAAAAGAAAAATCTTACATGCACATACTACAGTTCATAACAAAAAAATTTATATGATATACAAAATAATATAAATTCACCTCTAACCATATTTAATGATTGATTCTTAAACTATAAGCATATAAATTGGATAAAACCTAAGGAAATTAGGCTAACAAAAGACAAAACAAATACACAAAATCTATTCAATTTGATGAAAAATACATACCTCTCTAAGGTTGTTGTAGGTAGAAAATTGTATGGTTGGTAGTAAAAAATCATAGAAGGACTCCAAGTCGAAGAATAAGCTGATATGAAAATTAAAAAAAAAAAAAAAAAAAAGGTCTCCACATTGAAGAAGTTCATATGAAAAAAAAATTGTGCCATGATGAGAGGAAATAGCGAAATCTAAATTAATGTCTAACATAAAATTTGTAGATAAAAACAAAAAATTGTATTCCACGCAACGAATCCAAAAAATTTTAGATAAAAGGACTCACGTATATCAATTAAAGTAGGCCTCATGTATATGAGTATATCAATTAATCAGAAAAAATTGTATTCAACGCAACTAATCCAAATTTTTTTTAGATAAAAGGCCTCATGTATATCAATTAAAGTAGGCCTCATATATAACATTAATCATAACTCTATATTAAATTTTGGTGTTTATCCAAAGAATAAAAAAGTGAAGGGAAAAAATAGTTTGATATAACAAAAAGGTTGCATGTTTTATTAAAATACCGAGAAGAAGTTGATAAGAACAAATAAATTAAAAAAGAATTATATCTTCTTCTTTTTTTAAATCTTAAAAATTTTCTACAATTTGGTGATGTTACATGGTGTAACCACAGTTTCTAAACCCAACTTTTATTATATAGTATATGATATATATATATATATATATATATCCATCTGTTTTTGGCTGGTGATAGTTGTGTTGTGTTCTTTTTACTCTATCTTTTTCTGTTTGAATCTTTAAATTCTTACTCTATTTTGTCTTCTTCTTGTCTCCGTTGGTGCCACCCTCGTCATAAAGTGAATTCCCATAACTGAACTGTTAGGCTTGTGTAAGCTAGGAGAGCGTTAGGCCATGAGAGGTATAGGGTTGACTAGGGTATGTGTTATGAAATGCAACAGTTGTGAGAAAAGAAAACACGATAAGTGAGTTTTAAACCTAGGTAGTATGGATAGATTACTTAGATCCAACTCTTCTGTTAGCTCCAGATCTAGCATAGCTTCTGATATTATAAATGAGGAAGATTACTCTATTGAAGAAAATGATTTCACTAAGTTTAAAAAATGGTGCATTCTCAAAGTTGATACTAAATCTATATATAAAATAGGTTGGATTCAATCTGCTTTTAATACTGAGTTTAATGTTAAAACTGTTGAGCAAACTTACTCTATTTCAAAAACTCATAAAAAAAGGTTGCCTTTTTAATAGAAAATGCATTAATGACTTTCTTGCTAAAGGATACAGTTTTTTTGCATATTGGCTTGGTTCAAGTTGTTATCCCACATTGCTTAAAAGAGTTTGTTGTATGTAGTATAACTTGTCATACCCTTCCTTAAAAGTTACCATGGCTTTTGAGTAGAGTTGTGGTGTGCCTTTGTGTTAAGACCCCTTTCCCTCTCCCTTGTGTATGTGTGTGTTTTTGTTTCTTAAAAAAAAAAAACAATTGCTATTAAACCTCTTACTTGAAAAGGTATTTAATGCTTTTGTACTTATGTGCTTAAGAGATACTAGATTTAAAATTTTTCATACTAGTATTCTTGGCTTGATTCAATCATCTTTATTTGATGGCCATGTTTATTTTGATTGTTATCCTGATCTAACTCTTGCTTTGGATGGTCCCAATATTGTTAAGGCTTTGACTTTAAATATTCTAACATCTGGTTGTGATATGAAGGAAGTAAACCTCTTGTTATCATTTATTGCATTTATTATAGATTGTTGAAAACTAATCTTAATCCAAATGCTAGACTTAAAAACACTGGTGACAAGACTCTATTAATCCAATGTTCCACTCCAGATGCTAAGGTTCAAATTCCAAAAATGATTCATTGGAAAGATATTACTCTTCCTAATGAATGGTTGTTGGAATGAGAAACTCAACCTGCTAAATTTACTTCTGATGAAATTAATCTTGATTATATCCACAGTATCTTTTTCTTTTCTTTTTTTTTTAAGAAGGAATACCTTGAAGTTTTATTAATAACTTTTGGGAATGAATGTTAAGTGAGCACTGGTTTTAGCAAATTTATTTTTCCAAGATGTATATGAATGTTTTGCAAACATAACTTTCATAGATTTTTGTAAAAATATTTAAGAAACGGTCATGTTAATGGATGCCCATTGGAAAATTATTAATAAACCATTTTAAGAAATTTTTGGCACTACTTTAATGGGAAAATATAAAAAATTGTAAAAAAAATTTAATTACTTTATCATTTTCCCATAAATATATTTCTAAATATAGTTCATAAACTAATGCTCTTAGGGCATTCATTAACATTTCATTTTAAACAATTCTTTGTTTCTTCTTCTTTGATTGCACATTAGGATTCCAATCTCAGAACTCCCAAATATGAAACATTCAATTACTAAATGAAAAATATCAATTAAACAAAATTTTAACTAAAAATTAGAATACGAAAAAAAAAAAAAAAAAAAAAAAAAAAAAAAAAAAAAAAAGCTATGATGAGAAATTCATATACCTTGAGGACAAAGAGTATGTAGAAACAAAAGAATGAGCAGAGAGGGTTTTGGTGTGATGTGTTATATATATATATATATATATATACACACACACTATTGGAGAAGTAGTCATTTTGCAAGTCTCTTATGTGATATGGTTATTTACGGCAGTCTTATTTTTGGAAATCCTAATAATAGGGGGAGTAGGTAAAGAATTTCTAAGCGGACTTGAATAAAAATAACTAATTAATTAACTGAAAATAAAGCTAAACAAAATAGAATCAATAGAATTACAAATAAGAGTGGGATTTGGAAAAGAATGAAGAATTAAAAAATAAATAAATAAATAAGAAAGACGTGGAAAATTGTTAGCACTGTAAAGCTTATATGTCAACATATTATGAATTCAACAATAAGTCAAACACTTTGACTTTATATTATGTATAGAATATATGATATTCTTTTCCCATTTCATATTTTGCTTTTAACTTTGATCACATTCTCCCCTCAAAAAAAAAAAAAAAAAACTTTGATCACATTCAAGTATATTAGTAGTGAGTATATAAAAAGAGTAACATTAGAGTGACAACGATTTTGTGGATAAAATTGTGGATTCTATTATTAATTGAAAATTCAAGTTATATATAACTAGTAATCTTTTCAACGGAGATGACTATTGTTCAAATATCCACTACCTGTTATTGTAACATTAAAATGATCAAATATACCAAGTTATGAAACGAGTGATTCTGGGGAAAATACAAATACTTATTATATAAATTTTATAGACTGATCTATCAATTTTTAAATGCAAAATGGAAAGGTAATATTAAAAAATTTTATTATTATTATCATTATATCATTGTTGTCTCAATCACATTTATTGTCGTGTGATTCTAATATTGTATAAAACTTTGTTACTCTAAAGGAAAAATATCACGTTGTTTTTCGCATTGAATGGTTGAATGTTTAGGCAGTTTAGCCTTTTTTTTTTTCTTTTTTTCTTTTTTTCTTTTTTTTTTTGAGAAACAATTGAATATCTAGCCTAGATTCTTAAAAGTTATTTATTTATTTATTTATATTTTAAGTAAAAAACTTAAAACGATAGCTTATCTCAACCGGTTAAGAATTTCTATTACAACTTTACAAGGTGGGTCAAGCTAATCAGAATGAACCTCAACCAGTAAAGTATTTACAAGGTGGGGCTTTGACTTTTGCAATCCCCATAGCATTTTCTGGAATAGGTGAGTGACAAAATAATAAGTAAAAAACACCATTTTGGTCTCTATGTTTTGAGGTCATAGTCAATTTGATCCCTACATTTTTATAACAATTAAATTGGTCCCTGTTATTTTCTACTTACAATCAATTTAGTCTCTACTATTAACTTACTAACGAAAAATGTCCATGTGGCACACGGCATGACAGCTGGTACACAAGATGTTGATGTGGCTAAAAAATAACGTTTAAAAAATACCACCTCAGCACTAAATTGAAAAAAAAAAAATGTGAAACATTGCCAAATTTTCTTGAATTTTTTTAGCAACCAAACACAAAAATCAATCTAGCAAGCCAAATCGTTGGTACAATTCTTTAGTTTTTGAGTTTGTTATCTGGGTGCAAATCTGGGTTTCTTTTATCCTTAAGCCTATCATCATCATCTTCCCCGTCAACCACTTCCTTGGTTCCTTAACTTCATTCGGTGCTTCAGAGAGAAACAAGTCTGAAGTTTGAATGGAAAGCCCGCACTCATTTCCAAATCTCCAACCCTCAACTGAACTCAAATATGGCATCTTAGTCCGGTACAAAGGTTAAAGATGAAAACGTAGCACAAATAAAAACCCATGGATCTACAAACCCCATGTTCGAAACCCACCCATAGACCCATTTTTTAGAGCAAATCAAAATCCCATTTTCAAACAATAAACCCAAATCACCAAATCCCTACAACACAAATGGAAATCTAATCTCCAAACGCACATATAACACTAAAATAGAAAAATTAAAAAGAGAAGGAAAATAGAAACAACGAATAGAGAGACGCACGAGACGACAACCACTGTCTATGTTGCCGCCATCATGCATCATTGTCAGCGGTGGTGGTCGCAAGTCTCAGCCATGGTGGCCGATTTAAGCTAGATGGGACCGAAGGAGTGAGATCGAGATGACAGAGAGAGAATCGAAGGAGTGGGATGGTGGGAGTGAGTGAAAGACTCCTGGTCTTCAATTGAAGAACAATGTCTGGGAATTTTGAGTATTTTTTTGTTGAGATTAAATTCTATAAGGATGGGGTATAAAACCTATGTTTTACACCATCCAATAGGTGATTGCCACATCAGTATTTTACTTAAAATTCAATACATCCTATCCCACCTAATAATATCTCAATAAATTCCCAATTTGGTTAGATTTATATATGGGTATATAAATTGATTGTGTGTGATTGTGTTTATTCTTAAATATGTGATAAGATGATGTGGCATATTAGGATTGGAGGGGTAAAACATGAGTTTTACACCACCCCCTTATAAAATTTAATCTCTTTTTTGTTTATTTAAATTCATTTATTTTTTTTCATTAGAAAATCATCAGATTAGATTTTAGTTTTTGTTTTTCTGACGTGGCTTTTTTAAAATAAAAAAAAATTTATGAGATGGCATTTTTTAAACATTAGTTTTTAGCCACGTCAACATCTTGTGTGCTAGCTGTCACACCATGTGCCATGTAGGCATTTTTCGTTAGTGAGTTAATGGTAAGGACTAAATTAATTGCAAGTTGAAAACAACATAGACCAAATTGATTGTTAAAAAAATGTAGGGACCAAATTGACTGTGACCTCAAAATGTAAGGACCAAAGTAGTGTTTTCTCCAAATAATAATAAAAGAAAGGAAAGAAGACAAAACCTAATAAGGGGTGACTAGAGTGGGAGGGTGGGTAGTGGGTACATAGGTATGGCATTTATGTCAATTTACCTTTTTTTTTTTTTAATAATAATTTACAAAACCTAAATAATCACCTTCTGCATCGACTCTACCCTCCTACTCTCCTAGAATAATGATAAGGCCCTTTGATTTAGAAAGAAAAAGATGCCAGCTGCCATTGAGTTTCTGAATCGTACTTATATCCGTCTCATAATATTATTTTATCCATTTAACAACTTATCTTATAATAAATTTAATATTTTTATTTTTATTTTAACATACAACTCATTAAAATAATATAAATTATCAAATCAAATAATATAAATAAATAAAAATGTCTTTCTCTCTCATCTCTCCCTTTTGCCTTTCTCTCTCTCTCTCCAACAAACTCACACAATCACCAATCACCAAATCCACCACCACCACCACCACCACCACTAGCAAGTGCCAACTTGGTTCTAAAATTTTTTAGCTATAAGAACCCAAGCGTTGTGGTATGTTGGTGCTTTGGGTTTCTAAAATAACAAATTGGGAGTTTTAAAACTCCAATGCTAATGCTTTGATATGTTGACTCTAAATTTTTCCCCTTGACAATATTTGAACCCATGACTTTTTGCTATATAGTAATATATTAATCGTTCTAACTCCCTAATATACCTGCAATTGCCAACCATACCAATTTTTGGATTTTAATTGGAAGCAATTCCTCTTGCTTGTCCATGCCATCAAAAATACTTTTTTTTTTTTTCACTAAAAAAAAAAAAAAAAAAAAAAAAAAAAAAGAAGAGTGTTTCTATTGTGAACTTGTGACCCCACACCACATGACGATAATAGATAATACCTCATGTACCACCAATACCTTGATGAAGCTATTTTCATGGACACAACATATCGTTGAAATGTCATTGCTCAAACTATTCAAATCCTACCAAGCATCATGTGAAACAATATAATACTCCTACTACCAAACCACACCCTAATATGGTTGCCATAAATAATACTTGTGAATTGTGAGTCATTCATATACATTATATGCACATTTTTGGGCAAGTAAATTATATATGCACGTGAGAGAGAGAGAGAGAGAGCGCCAACAACTTACCCCTTGCTGGTCAGGGTCACATTCTAATTGCCCTTACTTTGAGGGACCTAAACACAGCATTAGTACTGAAGGCAAACAATTTTAATCTTTGTTAGCCAGGGTCACATTGCATCGGACCCCTTTAAATGAGGTCAAGAAGACTAATAACTTAACCCCTATTGGCCAAGATTCACCACTTTACACTATATTTAGTCCAATGTTTCAAATAAAAAAGAGGTTTAACAATTACTCAAGTTACATAACAATTATAACATCATTGTATCATGAAAATCAGAGTCAAGATTACAAAAAAAACGCTTGAAACACATCATTATAAGATGAATGGCATACTTATATTGTTCAAGACTATTAAAAACCTTTTTAAAAAATACTTTGATTCATTTGACAGAAAACACTAAAGTTGCTTGACCCAGAATTGGTTTAGGAAAATATAAAGTGGTACTTCAATTACTTTGATATATAAAGTGGTCCATTGCCTTTTAATCCAGTGTAAGTGGAGTTTGAACTCCAATTCTGTATTTTAACCAAAAAAAAAATCTTCCAATTAATCTAACACTATTAGAATTTTTATTTTATTTTTTATAATCACACTATTAGAAATTTTGATTATGATGTATCTTCCTCATTTCATTCAATGTAGTTATATTATATGCTTTCATGACCATTTTCTCCTCCTCTGATCAAAACCAACGAACAAAATTCAACCCATCACATTGCAAGCGTCCACACGTACGATCGCACAGTTAGCAACGGCCATACCAATGATAACATTAGTACCGAACGTTTTAATGCTCCAAATTCAGAGACTTTTTATCCCTTTCTTTCTTTACTCTTTTGTCTGGGACAGAGAAAGGACGTGTAGTTAGGGGTGATTTTGTTTCTTGCTTTGTGCGATGGTTTCAACCTTTGATTACCAGCTGCTTAGTCATGAAAGATTTTTGTTTAAAAATTTTTTAAAGAGCCAAGTTATTTGTTTTTGGTAAAATAGGTTAATTAGGCTTAATTTTTTTAGCTTTGTTATTAGTAATTTTTGTTGTTGGGCTAATTTTTTTGGGCTTGTATATTTTATTTAAAATTTAATCTATTAATTTTTTATGGCCTTTAAAATGTGAAAAATGCTAAAATTACATATTTTTTCCAAATTGCTAATGTGCTGAGTAGTTATTTGTAAGTAAAAAGTGATACAAGTGTGTGAAGCAATAAAAATTTGTTACCTCAATAATTTATTAAATTATTGTAAAAAAATTTGTGACTATAATATTACGCTTAAAAAAATTAATTATATTGGTAAAGAAGGGACCAAGTAGAATTTTATTAGCTAAAATTAGTAACTATTAATATACAAATATTTAAAGCGTTCACACTTTTTTTTTTTTTTTTTTTTGTTTTGGAGAAGCCGGCCCACAAATGAGGGCCAAACTTATTCTTGAATAAGATCAAGATCATGGTTGTAAACATCCACAATGTTTGGAGGAACTTCCTCCGTCCATACTAACAAAGGATTACAAAAAGATCTTCAAGCTAAGCGGTAAGCGACACAATTACCCATACGCTTAATACGATGAAAGGAAATGCTACTAAAAGAACACGCAAAAGCATGGATATCTTTCAAAATGTGGCCCAGGTCCAAGGAAAGGAGCGCTTTCTCCTTGATGGTTTTAATGATAACTTCAGAGTCTCCTTCAACCATGACTCTCTCAAATCCTAACTCTCTGGCAAACAAGAAAGCCCTTTGCGCTGCCATCACTTCCACTGTCTCTACTGAAGTAGGCAGGAGAATCTTTTGTAAAATGGCAGCCAAAACCAATCCAGTATGATCCCGAATAATCATGCCGAGACCTGCTGACGACTAGGTTGAGAAGATAGCACCGACGAAGTTTACTTTCACCATACTTGGGGGGTTGGAAGCAAGGTTTTGAAATCCGGACCGAACCGTACAGTTCGATCGGGTTAACCGAAAACCGTTCATCAAAACAGTGCTTTAAGCTTTCAAAATCGGTATATGTAGAAAAAGCAGCTAATCGCATGAACCGCGGTTGAACCTATCGGTTTTAAGAACTGTGGGTCACGGTTCTCAAAGGTTCAACATCAAGTCAGAAATTTTTTTTTTTGATACTTACAGCCATTGTTGAAACTTCTCAACCACAATTAGATGTTGTCAGACCTTGAGCTTGCATCTCCATTTCTTCTTCTTCATTTTTCTTCTTCTTTTTCTTCTTTGTCTCTCTTTCTTTCTTTCTTTTTTTCTGCACTTTTGCCGTTTCTGCATTTTTGCTCTTTCTGAAGTCTGCTATTCTTCGCCCGTTTGCCAATGATGAAGATGAAATTTTTACTTTTTTTCTATCACAGTCTTCCACAAGTCAGTAAACTTGGCTGTCAAAGTGTAAAGTATCAAGCCTTTGTCCCTTTCTTCTTTTACTTGTACCAGATGCTCGGCTGTCAACCATTTCCTTGGGCCTTCTATTAATAGTTATTATTTAACTAATTTTTTAATGGGCAAGTCTGCCACTCCTTTGCTTTAAGTGGTTTTACGGTTTTTTTTTTTGAAATTCAATACATAGTTGACCATTTAAATGGACTTGGGCTGTTGGGCATAGCATAAGATTAATTTAAATGAGCTGAGCTTTGACCAACCTTGAGCCCAACATGATGTTAACGTAACGTGTATTGCCAATTTGCCACAAGCCCACAAGTTCTTGTATTATAGTAATTATTATACTATTATTATTACCAACGTTTTACTAATTAACATATAAATAAATATTATATCTATATTTGCTTAAGATTTGATATTTTTTTATTTATTTTGTAAAACTTATGATATGAAAAATATATTTGAAATTTGGATTTTTATTTTAATTCAACTATTTTAGTTAATTTTTCAATTTTTACTAATTTAATATTTTATATATATTTAAAATAATTATTTAATTAATTATGACGTCATCACGGTTCGATCTCGGTTTGATCTCGGTTCGACCTCAAAAACCTTGAACCTCTCTTTTACGGTTCAATGAACGGTCCGGGTTTCAAAACCTTTGTTGGAAGAACCACACGGGCTGTTCTAAGAATTTTTGGGTGGATTGGGTGGAGGTGATGGAACTTATGCACCAAGGTACGGGCCTGCTCTAGGATTCTTTCGAGGTTTGAAATCTCATCATCAATTGTTGCTCTGTTTCTTCTCATCCAAAGCAGGGAGATGATATTAGCGAATACCTCGACGTAGCTGGGGTCCTGTTGGGCTAAATGGACAATCTCAGCATAGGCTAAGAGAGGTGAGGTAGCCTCCTCGAGCTTAGCAAATTGAGGGAGCCACACAATATCGAGCTTTGAGCAAGACCATAAAGCATGAGTTATGGTTTTAGGTTCCAGATTACAATTGGGGCAGGTGTCGACTTGTAGAAGCTTTAGACGAACCAAGTTCACCCTCGTGGGGAAGGAATCACCGCTTGCACGCCAGAGAAGGATGCGAATGCGATTTGGAACATGGAGATTCCAGATTTTTTTCCATACTTCTTTTCTCACTGTTGGGTCTGAACTACCTGGTGCATTAAGTTCTTCAATCTCCCTTAATAGCTTGTACCCAAATTTGACAGAGTAGACTCCACTACGGTTCTTTGGCCAGTACATCCAATCTGGGGTGCCCACTAGGCTCAATGGGATTGCTTTAATCACGTTCGCCTCAAAAGGGAGGAAGAGACCATCTACAAGGTCTGTTCTCTAGCAATGCATCTCGTAATCAATTAAATCAACCACCTTCATTTTTGGGTCATGGCCAAGGGGTGGGGATATTACTCTACTCGAGCCCACATAAGGAAGCCATTGGTCTTTGAAAATACATATAGATCGCCCATCACCTACCCTCCACTTCATACCTCTGCGAATGGTATCTCTACCTTTTAGAATGCTCTTCCACCCATGTTATTTTTTGCTTCAAAAATTGAGCCGTGAGAAAATTTTGGTTTTGAAGAATCGATAAAACAGAGAGTCTAGGTTAGTGGCTAACCTCCATACTTGCTTCGCCAGTAAAGCGTCATTGAACTTTTGTAGCTCTCTAAATCCCATACCACCTTCCTATTTGGACCGACACAGTGTGTTCCACTTCACCCAATGCACTTTCCTCCGACTAGCTCTTTGACTCCACCAGAATTTACGAATCATTACCTCAATCTCATGGCAGAGAAATGTAGGTAATTTACAGCAGCTCATGACAAAGGTCGGAAGCACTTGGATTATTGCTTTAATGAGTACTTCTCTTCCCGCTTGGGAAATGAGCTTTTCCTTCTGACCCTTCAGTTTGGACCAAACCCTCTCTTTGATGAAAGCAAAACTCGCCTTTTTTCCTCTCCCCACAAAAGAGGGAAGGCCTAGGTACTTCTCGTATTACTTTATCTCCGGAACTCCTAGCAAATTAATGATGCTTTCCTGAGTATCAGGAGAGGTTGCTTTGCTGAAAAATAGGGTTGTTTTGTCCCTATTGAGATTTTAGCTCGAAGCTACTTCATATTCTAAGAGGATGGCCTGGATGAGATTGCATTCCTGAGTTGAAGCCCTGCAGAAGAGAAGACTATCGTCTGCAAAAAACAGATGAGTTAGTTTAGGGCCATTTCTACATAAGGAAATGCCTTTGATATGACCATCTCGAGCTACTTTCTCAATCAAGGCATGTAACCCTCAGAGCAAAGAAGGAATAGATAGGGTGAGAGTGGATCCCCTTGTCTGATGCCCTTTGATGGAAATATTTTTTTAGAAGGCTCCCCATTGATTAAAAGGGAATAGGAGACCGTTGTAGTGCACATCATCAACAAATCAACCCATTTTTCATGGAAGCCCATTCTTAGCATTAGTATCTTTAGAAAGGATCACTCCATCTTGTCATATGCTTTGCTCATGTCTAGTTTAAGGGCCATAAACCCTGCTTTTCCTGTTTGGTGCTTCATATAATGGAGAGTTTCGTAAGCCATCGAAATATTATCTGTTATAAGCCTCCCTGCCTAGAAAGCACTTTGAATTTTTAAGATAATATCAGAAGTAGCCCTTGGAGTCTATTTGCTATCACTTTAGACACCAATTTGTAAATCACGTTACACAAGCTAATTGGTCGAAATTCAGAGATTTTTTCTAGACTCTTAACCTTAGGAATGAGGGTTATAAAAGTATGGTTGATTCAGTAGGCATAGAGCAATTATTAAGATAGTTTAAAATAGCAGAGGAAACATCATCACCAACAACAAACCAATAGGTTTGGAAAAAAGCAAGAGGCATACCATCCGGTCTAGGGGCCAAGAGCAGTTCCATAGTTTTGAGAGCTGCTTCCACCTCATCTCTTGTGAAGCTACGAATTAATTCTCTATTCATAGCCACCGAAACCACTAGCTAAATCGACTCATAAATTGGGTGACTCTCCTCTGGGCATCTAGTGGTGAAGAGGTCTTGATAAAAGGATGTAGCTATCTCTTGAAGTTGGTGCCCTGATGTGCACCAAATGTTCTGGTTATTCCATAGCCCATGAATCCGACTTCTCTTATATCTTTGTGAAGCTCTACTGTGAAAGTAATGGGTGTTGCTGTTCACACTTACATCACACAGTTAACAACGGCCATGCCAATCATAACCTACCGAACCTTTAATGCTCCAAATTCTGATTCTGTCTTACCTCTTGTATTTTTTTTTTTTTTTTTTTTTTTTTTTTGAAAAAGTCTTACCTCTTGTGTTAAATGTTATGAGAGGGAAGTGGCAAATTGCATGGTGCAACTGCAACATGCAATCAACAAAAGTATCTACTTTAATCAACAACAACAACAATCTCAAAAATATAAAATAAAAAACAAGAGTATCTGGCCTGGCGCCTTCTCCTTCTAAATCATTATTTGTTCATCTTTGAATGACTCGTGGGTTTTAAAACTAGTAATGACGCATGGATTTCATAATGCCGACACGGAATTCTTCCTCTCTCCCTATTATATAAAGAGAAACAATGAAAACAACTACAACACAGCTCAAACTCAAAACACCAAATGGGTTTCTTCAAGGCCTTTCTTTGCTTCTTTACTCTCTTTATTCTTTTGTCATTCCTTTCAATTTCATCCACAGTTAAGCAATCTTACATCGTCCACATGAAACACCAAGACAAGCCTTTCCCTTACGCCACTCACCACGATTGGTACTCCATTTAGCTCTGATCCCTCTCTGACTCTGATTCCTCTCTCCTTTACACTTACACCGACGCATTCTATGGCTTCGCTGCCAAACTTGACTCGAACCAAGCCAAATCACTCCGCCGATCCGACTTAGTCCTCAGTGTTTACGAAGACACCCTTTATCCCCTCTACACCACTCGCACCCCAAGTTCCTGAGCCTTTACATCGAATCCAGCCAGAACACTCATTTCCTCGAACAAGCCTCTCACAACGTTATTATCGATTTTCTAAACACTAGTATCTAGCTCGAGTCTAAAAGCTTTAACGATTCGAGTCTACCAGAGATCCCGAGCCTTTGGCAAGGTAAGTGCGAACATGGACCCAATTTCAGACCTACGGTTTGCAACAAAAAACTCATCGGCGCACGAAGCTTCTTCAAAGGTTATCAGATGGCCACCCATAGGTGATTCTTGAAGAAACCCGAGTCACCTAGCAACCAAGAAGGTCTTGGGACCCACACTGCAGCCCGGTCTCGAATGGCTAACGCCAGTCTCTTCGGTTACGCGATTGGTACAACGCGTGGGATGACCACTCATGCCCGTGTTGCAATGTATAAAGTATGTTGGAACGGTGTGTGCTTAGGATCTAATATCCTCGCGGGTTTGGATTGAGCTATAAACGATGGTGTTGATATTCTTTCACTCTCTATCGATGGTGGGCCCGCTCCGTATTTCCAAGATCCCATCGCAATTGGAACCTTTACAGTGGTTGAAAAGGGAATTTTCGTTTCTTGCTCAGTCGAGAACAATGGGCCCATGCCAGCCACTGTAGTCAATGCAGCTCTGTGGATAATGACAATTGGAGCCGGGACTTTAGACCGAGATTTCCCTGCTTTTGTTTCACTTGGGAACAAAAATCGGTTCACCATGCGTCTCTATATAGTGAACAAGGAATGGGGGATAAACCGGTTAGTTTGGTTTATAAGAATGGGAGAGACAAATGGAGCAACTTGTGTTTACCATAGCACCATGTAAAGACAGAAGAAGTAGCATACCTCAGATGATGTTGAATTAGGTCTTCTTAGTGTCTGTGTCCAATCCAGTGGGCCCAACAACCTCAAACCAAGCAGCCAAGATATTAACCCCAGGCCTAATCACATCCGACTTCAAGATATATAGGGTGACCGTGTTAGGCCATCTTGAACTAAACACTGCGACCATGGGTGAAGGCCACACATTTAACACAATCCCACCAAAAGTCAGCAAAGCCGTTGGATTACAATCAGACCTCACATACTTCTTGATCAAGTCTCCTACTTTGCACCCCATCGCTACAGCTGGTAATAAGTGACTAATAGCCACCAATTCCTCACTGTGTGCAGCCATGTTCGCAAGTATTATCCCAACCCCACCCGTGTCGTGTACAACCTCTCATTTCTCCTCACGTGAGTTCACCCCTTTATCGCACACAACCACTTTCCCACAAACCAAATCCGATTCAAGTGAACCAAGTAAACACAAGCTACTCTATTTGTTTCTCCCATTCTTATAAACCAAACCAACCAGTTTATCCCCCATTCCTTGTCCACTATATAAAGACACATCGGTGAACCGGTTTTTGTTCCCGAGTGAAACAAAAGCAGGGAAATCTCGGTCTAAAGTCCTGGCTCCAACTATCATTATCCATGGAGCCGCATTAACTACAGTGGTTGGCATGGGCCCACTATTCTCGGCTGAGCAAGAAACGAAAATTCCCTTTTCAACTATCGTAAAGGCTCCAATTGCGATGGGATCTTGGAAATACGGAGCGGGCCCACCACCAATAGAGAGTGAAAGAATATCAACACCATCGTTTATAACCCAATCCAAACCCGCGAAGATATCAGATCCTAAGCACACACCGTTCCAACATACTTTATACATTGCAACGCGGGCGTGAGTGGCCATTCCACGCACTGTACCAATCGCATAACCGAAGAGACTGGCGTTAGCCACTCGAGACCCGACTACAGTGTGGGTCCCATAACCTTCTTGGTTGCGAGGTGACTCAGGTTTCTTCAAGAATCGTCCACGGGTGGCCATCTGATAACCTTTGAAGAAGCTTCGTGCGCCAATGAGTTTTTTGTTACAAATCGTAGGTCTAAAATCGGGTCCGGGTTTGCACTCGCCTCGCCAACGGCTCGAGATCTCTGGTAGACCCAAATCGTCGAAGCTTTTAGACTCAGGCCAAATACCAATGTCTAGAAAACCGATAATAACGTCGTGAGAGGCTTGTTCGAGGAAATGAGTGTTCTGGCTGGATTCGGTGTAAAGGCCCAAGAACTCGAGGGTGTGAGTGGTGTGGAGGGGATAGAGGGTGTCTTCGTAAACAACGAGGACTAAGTCGGATCGGCGGAGTGGTTTGGCTTGGTCTAAGTCAAGTTTGGCAATGAAGCCATAGAATGCGTCAGTGTAAGTGTAAAGGAGAGAGGAATCAGAGTCAGAGAGGGATCGAAGCTAAGCGGAGTACTAGTCATGGTGAGTGGCATAAGGGAAAGGCTTGTCTTGGTGTTTCATGTGGACGATTTAAGTTTGCTTAACCGAAGATGAAACTGAAAGGAATGGCAAAAAAATAAGGAGAGCAAAGAAGCAGAGAATGGCCTTGAAGAAACCCATTTGGTGTTTTGAGTTTGAGATGTGTTATAGTTGTTTTCATCGTTTCTCTTTATATAATAGGGAGAGAGGAAGAATTCTGTGTCGGCATTACGAAACCTATGCGTCATTACTAGTTTTAAAACCCAAGAGTCATTCAAAGATGAACAAACAATGATTTAGAAGGAGAAGGCACCAAGCCAGATACTATTGTTTTTTGTTTTTTATTTTTGAGATGGTTGTTGTTGTTGTTGATTAAAGCCAAATACTTTTGTTGATTGCATGTTGCCATTGCACCATACAATTCGCCACTTCCCTCTCATAACATTTAATACAAGAGGTAAGACTTTTCAAAAAAAAAAAAAAAATACAAGAGGTAAGAGAGAATAAGAATTTGGAGCATTAAAGGTTTGGTAGGTTATGATTGGCATGGCCGTTGTTAAGTGTGTGATGTAAGTGTGAACAGCAACACCCGTTACTTTCACAGTAGAGCTTCACAAAGATATAAGAGAAATCGGATTCATGAGCTGTGAAATAACCAGAACATTTGGTGCACATCAGAGCACCAACTTCAAGAGATAGCAATATCCTTTTATCAAGACCTCTTCACCACTAGCTGCCCAGAGAAGAGTCACCCAATCTATGAGTCGATTCAGCCAATGGTTTCGGTGGCTATGAACAAAGAATTAATCCGTAGCTTCACAAGAGATGAGGTGGAAGCAGCTCTCAAAACTATGGAACCGCTCTCGGCCCTTAGACCGGATGGTATGCCTCTTACTTTTTTCCAAACCTACTGGTCTGTTGTTGGTGATGATGTTTCCTCTATTGTTTTAAACTGTCTTAATAATTTTTCTATGCCTGCTAAAATCAAACATACTTTATACATTGCAACGCAAGTGTGAGTGGCCATCCCACGCGCTATACCAATTGCGTAACTAAAGAGACTGGCGTTAGCCATTCGAGACCTAGCTGCAGTGCTTGCAATGTGGGTCCCATGACCTTCTTGGTCGCGAGGTGACTCGAGTTTCTTCAAGAATTGTCCACAAGTGGCCATCTATGCGCCGATGAGTTTATTGTTAAATCGTAGGTTTGAAATTAGGTTCGGGTTCGCACTTGCCTCACCAATGGCTTGGGATCTCTGGTAGACCCGAATTGTCGAAGCTTTTAGACTCGGGCCAGATACCAGTGTCTAGAAAATTGATTTACATGGTGCTCTGCAATATTAGCTTCTTGATATAACCAATTGAATGACCAAAAAGCAAAGGTCTTTTGGTTTGAACTGCTACATCCTCCAGGCACACTTTAATCTCTCAATTAGATCCTTTTATCTATTTTGAATAGCATCAACATTCACTCTATCACTCTCAATTAAAAAATGTTACATCTAGAGCTCCTTGCCTAAGTGAACAAACCCATAAAATTGCTTAGCTTCACTTAGAACAGGGGGAAACAAGAGGCATCATCCTTGTCCTAGTCACAGGGAATGACAGCTAGACAAACATGATTCTCACCAATGGCTGCATTATGATTAAGTTGATAAACACCATCAAGAGGCTTCACCCATTCACAGCTCAACTTTTCACACTAAATCTAGTCATGTAAGATTTCTACAAATTTTATCTACAGGCCACCTAAAGAGGAATCTATATTTAAATTTTTAGTGTCCTTTTAAACACTACATCATTTCTTAATTTCTAGATGTGTTCCATTATAATGGCTGCCATCAAAGTAAATTCCTCTTTGCTCACCAAGTCTTGCTACCATTTAGGTAGAGGATTAATCACCTTTTCCCCCCACTAAAATTCGCAAATAAACATGTCATGCAATTGGCAATACATAAAATACACTGCAGTATTTTTTAGATACATAAATCAATCTGTAATTGTAACAATGTTGAATAAACAAAAATGGGGTGTAGTTAAGTGATAATGTTGGAGAAGGGAATTTGAGATTAATGTTAATTCTAAATGAGAGGAAAACATATTATATTTGCATGTGCGGCTTCTTGTTTAGTTTTGGTAAATTCAAAGTGACCTATATTGCATCGTAAAAAATAATCCTCACATTCTAAGCAACTAAAATTGATTTAAACAATTGTATAGAATTAGAAGCTCTGCTATTGTGTTCAATTTACAATAAGCTAAAAATAGGTAAGAGAAACATTATTAGGTGTTGTATTTCATTAAATACACATAGTAGGTGATTCATATAGGATTTTGAAATCTTACCTATGCAGTTCACTATTTTTGTTTTTGCTCACCCTCATAAGTGACAATATGCACTGAAGGATCCTCCTAGCATCTCTCAACTTGCTATCTTGCTGGGCAACTCTTCATGTTGCTGCACTATAGTATCCCCTGCAATCCAAAGCATTATTGGTCAGATTACATATATTTTAAAAGAAAATCTATAGGTAATATTCTTTATAAGTCTGGTAACAGGATTAATAATTTAATAGAGTGAAGTAATAAAAATCTTGGCAAAGTGACCAAGTGAATGGTGGGAATTTTCCTATTATCAAACCATAAAGGACATGGATATTTTGACTAACACTCTGCTCTATTTAAGGAATATGTTACTTCTTACTTAGGAGTTGGGGCACATGACAAGTATTGTTTGATTTTATATTTGATTTTAGTCATGAGCAGTAGTTAATATGAACAAACATGGACACTCACACACGCATGCATATTGGCCAAATTCCTTGCAGTACAATGGTACAGTTACAGTGTCTATAGGATGAAGCCCTAGACAATATTTAAACTTCTTTCATAACAACTATTTTGCAACCTGATCATAGCCATCACAAGAATCAAAACTCTTCTACTATATATATATAAATATATATATATACACACACACATACACATTACCTTCACTATCTAGAGTACATCAAGGAACATTTAAATTTAATTATCATCAAATCAATACTTAAAAAAAGAAGGAATGTATCTAGGAGTAGCAAACCAGTTAGGTGACACTAAAAAAGAAGTCACAGTTTAGGAGTCATCCTATGCTTCAACCAACACAATTATGGCTTATGGCATTAGCAAATCATGGTTTAGTTTGAAACCACTAGTCACACTTGATTTTCACTAGATCACTCCATTTGACAACTACTTAATGGTTTTCACAAAGCTAGATCACTCTATTTGACAACCAGCTTGAAGGTTAATATGTACAGCTTTCATGAATAATTTTTCCGCAATGGAACTATGGCAAAGATGGAAGGAAGTGAAAATGAAGATGAAACTTTAGGCGTTCAATACCATCAAATTCATCAATTTGCAAAAAAACACTAATAAATTCATAAATAGGTGGTTGAAAGAAGGATATCTAAAACAAGAATGGAAAACCCATCTGAAATTTCAGAGAATTGGGTTTTGGAGGAATTCCCAGCTTTGAGATAAACCTTTCATCAAACATGTAGAAGGTTCGCTACTGCCTACTGAATTTGTGAAATGAGTATTGTTAGGAAAAGAGAGAGATCAATCAAACCATAGAGAAACTTAGAGAGAGAAAACACTGACGCCACAAACCAGCCCTCTCTACTCCCATCATGTCAAGCCACAATCCCTGCAGACTAAACGAAACAGCCCTCCCCTTACATTAATTCCACGCTTTATATATATATATATATATACAGATAGTTAATATCATTGAATTGGCACAGGTACATCAATGTCTTGCCCGCATATAAGTGGATTGGCAGCACTGTCAAAAGCAACTCATCCACAATGGAGTCCAAGCACAATCAAATCTGCCCTAATGACTACTGCCTACACTCAAGACAACACCAAATTCCCTCTCCGAGATGCTGCAAGAGGAGCACTTTCCAACCCATGGGCTCATGGGGCCGGTCATGTAGATCCACATGAAGCCGTCTCTCCAGGCCTTATATACGTTATCTCAACTAAGGATTACATCCCCTTATTGTGTTCCTTGGACTACACAGTTGATCAAGTCCAAACCATTGTCAAACGCTCCAATGTTACATGCTCGAGAAAATTTTCCAACCTTGGTGAACTCAATTACCCGTCATTCTCCATCTTGTTTGAAAACAATGGGGTTGTTCGATACACCCAGATGTTGACAAATGTGAATGTTGCTTGGTCTGTCTATCACGTGACTGTTAATGCGCCACCATCGGTGGCTGTGACAATAGAGCCTCCAACGCTTTTTTTTTGGAAAAGTAGGGGACAAATAGAGTTACACTGTTACGTTTGTGGTGGAGGGAGCAGGAGATACATCCAAGTCCGAATTTGGGTCAACTATTTGGAGTGACGGTCAACACTAAGTTAAGAGCCCAGTTGCTTTTCAATGGAAAGTTGTTAGATCAGACTCAGAGTCTATGATGTTTTGGGGTTTTTTTTTCCTTCTCCTTTGGGTTCCACTAATGTCATTGGGTTTGTTGATCTATTTTAGGTGCGTCCGTGGCCATGGTAATAGACAGCTAGCAAGGCACCTTCTTCCCTTGCTCAATTTATAGGCAATTTACTTAGTTTGGTTCTGCGAAAATAAAGAATTTATGACAGGACTAGTTTTTTTTTTTTTTTTTTTTGGGAAATCTTTACGGAAAGGTTTTTGTTGTAGCACAGGAATAATAATCTTTATTTCAGGAAATAAAATGTGTTACATTTTGTAATGGAGGTTTGACTTCCTTTTGTTTTAAATATACAATGGCAAGTGAGAGTGGGTTTTAATCCCCACATTTTATAGTTAGTAAATAATGTGACAGTCTCTCATCGTCAGTTATAACAAATATAATATGGACAGAGTTTAGCTACAAAATTAGTTGTAGTCTAATGCTACAACTGTACTCAATAAAATAAATACGAGAAATTCCCCCAAAGAGCTATATCAAGCACTAAGATTTACAGTAAAGAAAATCTAAAAGTCAATACTCTCTGTTATCTCAGTGCGATGGGCATGTAATTACTATCAAAATAACAACAATTTTGCAATCAGCTATGCATTCTCAACAAACTAATCACAGTCGCCACATTTATCCTATTCAGTCACTCTATTCAATCCTTAAAAGACATATCCTTTTTGACCACTCCCGAAAGTGAATCAAAAACACTCCTCCAAAAAAGAAAGACTTTCTTCAATGCATTAACCCATTCTATGTCCCATTGCACACAGCTCTAATGTACACATGTTCCTAACTATAATCTAAATCCCAATTGATATCAAAATTTAGAATCCAAAAAACCCTAGCACCAATCGGACAACTACATAAAATTAACAAAAGCTTAAACAACTAATATACGTCAAAATTTTCGAATCAATCCGATCCAACTCAATATCAAATTACATACACAAATAGATAGAGAGAGAGAGAGAGAGACCTGAGCAAGAACTTGCTTGGACAAACCGGAGCCTTGGAAGAAGGAGACGGCTTCGGCGCCACTGATTTTGCCATCGCGGTCCAAATCGGCGCGACGGAAATACGCATCGAAGAGATCCACATTCGGCGCTTGGTTCTGCGCCGAAGCCATTTCTGCCGCCGCCGCCACCACGCGTGTGTGTGTGGAGAGGATCGATCAGAACATTGGAATCAAAAAAAGGGAGTGATCGGAAGCGTGCGCGAGTGCATGAGAAAAAAAATCGTTGTGGTGAGAAGCACCGGAACGATCAAAAAATACGGTTTCGATTTTTCGAATTGTATAAAATAAAATGAAATGATTTTTTATATTTTTGGGTGTGTGATTCGATGAAAGAGAAAACAGATGGAGAGAGTGAGAGAGAGAGGTTGAAAAAGAAAAGAATGATGGATGTTTTTAATTTTCTGTTTTTAAGGACAAAACTACCTCTGTCTTCTTACTCATTTCTCAAAACTACCATTGGCCCAGACCCACTCACCACACTCCGGCCCATTACCTAACTATGATAAATTTCTTTTTTTTTTTTTTTTGGTAAATAAATAATATAAAATTAGCCTCATCGCGCTTTGCACTGCTGTAAGATTCTTTTTAATTTTGAATTTAATATAATTTTTTAATTTGAATTATTTTGAGTTTAATATAATTTTTAATTTGAATTTATTTATTGTTAGTAAGGTTACACAGAAATAAATATTTATAAAACTAAAATTTAGAATTTAAAATAAAGTAAACTATTGAATTTAGTGTGTGCTAAGTAAGATAAGTTTAGATAGAGAATGTGCTAATTTTTGGAAAAAAAATTTATCTCGTAGTTTTTTTTTTTTTTTTTAATTTTGTTAATCATGATTTTAACCTTATTTTTTATTTTTTAAGAATAAGGATTATTTAATTAAATTATGAGTATTTTTTTATATATTTTTTTAAGTTATAATTAACTTTCTGAATCCTCTTAATATATAGAAATTACTAAATATTTTGAAAATCTAACTGTTGAACTGTAGTTCTTTACGCTCTTAATATAAATGATAAATTTTGCGTCTATTAGATATATTTTTTTTATAGAAAAAATTAGATATTATTTAGCATATGATCTTTAAGCTTGTATTTTATGCATAATTTTAAACTATAAAAATTTATAATTTAAAAAATTTATTGATGACATAGCTATTAATCCATAATTTTCTAAAAATTTTGCAAGCACATGGTATATAAGAAGAAAATGCAATACTTAAGAATATTTAGTAAAGTTATAGTTTAAGGTTATAACCAATTTTGTAGCCAAAAGTTGTCCATATAATAAAACTTAAGATTTATTTGAAGAAATATCTTACTCATACAATTATGTTTTCTTATATATATATATATATATATATTAATTACTTAATTATTTTTTTATTATTTGAATATTTATTATGTGTATATGAAAATTTTATTTATTTGGAAATATATTAATTTTATAATAACTATTTATAAGGAATAAGTAATAATCATTCCCTTTGATAAAGGCATAGTCAATATAATTTACAATCTACCGATGTCCCAAAAAAAAAAAATTACAATCTACCAAACATGCCTTTAATGTTTGGTTTTGTCATGAAGAAGACAATTAAGAGATTAGAATGTCAATTTGTCATGAAATTTGGTGTGTTTTTTATTTTATTTTATTTTGAGAAAAACAAAAGTGTGTTAGTTAGTTAATTTTACATCTGCCAAGAGTTTAGGAACTCAAAACGCATAGCATTATAACAATTTAGTCACAAGATGAAGTTATATATATATATATATATATATATTAAGGAGAGGTGAAGTTTTATAGGTAGTGTACTAAAAAGATTTTTTTTTTTTTTGGACAAAGTTTAACTATAAAATTGATTGTATCTAACACTACAACTTTACTCAATATCTTTTTATTGGAAGTGAATTTTGATAAATCCATCATTAGATTCTATCTTCATCTTATATTCTCCATACTTGTAAAATTTTTAGAAGATTAAAAATCACTAGTTATCTCATCAATAAATTGTTTAAATTGAAAGTTTTTGTAGTTTCAAATTATGCATAAAATATAAACTTATAAATTATATAGTAAATAATATCCAATTGATACAAAATTTGACATGTGTATTAAGAACATAAAGAACATATAATTAAACAGTTAGATTTTTAAAATATGTAATAATATTTATATTATTAGATAAAATTATAGTCTTATGCTACAATTAATTTTGTAACTAAACTTTTTTTTTTTTTTTTTTTTGTTGATAAACTGTAAGAAACAGGTACGAAGTAAAGAGACTTTGGGCAAAGCCCAGCCATAAGAGAAAAGATAAAAGAAAAAAGAAAAAAAGAAAAAACCATAACTGGTAAAAAGAGCCATAACTTCCAAGCTTATGGTTTTCTATAAGCCGCCATTAGCTTTTGGTACTCTTTACAAAAATCCAAGGGCGCCATCCAAGATGCATTTTATGTGCAGACGAGAGAGAGAGAGATGCATCTTGGACCCAAATTGTTTTGGGCCTGAAGAAACCAGATAGAGTTTTAATAAGGCCCTTAGGAATGTCTTCGACCCAAATTGTTTTAAACATAGCAAGCTTAAACTTAAGGCCCGAATATTAATAAGGCCCTTTGCTATAGCAAGAAAAAGTGGTCCTTGTGTCCAAATTTTGACTGAGCCTGCTAGACATTGTCTACAAATATATCCTCTTGATAACATTTAAACCCATGAGTCCATGACTTTAACTTCAACCCCTGTACAAACTTTGTGCTATACTATATGGTTGTAATAATCACTATCTCAACTGAGGATTACATCACCCTCTTGTGCTCCTTAGACTACACTGTTAATGAAGTCCAAACCATTGTCAAACGCTCCAAGTTACGTGCTCTAGAAAATTTTCCAACCTTGGTGAACTTAATTACCCATCATTCTCCGTCTTGTTTGAAAACAATGGGGTTGTTCGATACACCAGAGTGTTGACGAATGTCGGTGCTACTTGGTCTATCTATCACGTGACTGTTAATGCACCACCATCGGTGTCTGTGACAGTAGAGCCTCCAACACTTTTTTTTGGAAAAGTAGAGGACAAATAGAGTTACACTATTACATTTATGGCAGAGGGAGCAGGAGATGTATCCAAGTCCGAATTTGGGTCAATTGTTTGGAGCGACAGCCAACACCAAGTTAAGAGCCTAGTTGCTTTTCAATGGACAATTGTCAGATCAAACTCAGAGTCTATGACGTTTTGGGGTTTGTTTTTCCTTCTCCTTTGGGTTCCACTAATGTCATTGGGTTTGTTGATCTATTCTAGGTGTGTCCGTGGCCATGGTGATAGACAGCTAGTGTAACACCCCGACCTAATTTTATAATTAATCTATATGTTCAAGTGGTTAATTATTGTTTTAAGTCACTTACTTTCTTAAATTAATATAAGAGTATTAATCAGCATATTATTTTATAATATCTTTGAATAAGAATTGTAAAAATTATAAATAATGGAATGGTTATTTGTATTATAAAATATACTAAGTATGTACAAACTATATTAAATGGTTAAGTTTTGAGATATATATGTATATATATATATATATAGTTGGTGTTTTTACTAGGTGTGATGCATGAGTTGTTGTTGTAAATTCCACTCACCCATGCAACCAATGGAAATTCAACACACCTAATATCAAAGTTTCATGAATGATGACAAACTCCAAAGACCAAGACTTGGCCATGCAATGAGCAAACTCCACCTAAGCTCTTCCTTGACTTTTCCAAGTGGATAGAACATCCAAGAAGCTCCTTGCCTCTCCATTTCCTACGGGTCACACAAATCAGAAATTCACCTCACTTTACTCTCTTTTCTCATAAGAAAAGAGCTTGGAAGCTCTCTTGGGTCATTTCTCTCAAACCCACGGTCAACACCCCAATTGTCCACTCACCTTATCTGATTTTGCTGCCCCAAAAGTCTTCCCTTATCTGATTTTCCTGGCTGCATCAGACTGGAAGTCCAGCCCTTTTCTTCTTTCTCTCTTCTTCCTTGCTCTTACACGGCTGTAACTCTCTTTCACCCCCTCACCAAAAAATCATAGATATCTCTCTATGAAGAAATTAAGAGCCTAAACACTAGGGTTTCATCTTCAAAGTGTGTGGGTAAGTAAATTAAACCTCATATGTTTTTGGGTGTTTTGAATAGTATGATTGTTTTGTTTATTTTCCTTCTTTGTTCTCTGTTCTGATTTTAGAAGCTAAACTTGTGATTCTATTGTAGTAAATTGAAAGTTTGATGAATATGGTTTATTGAATGTTTTATAACATATTTTAGTATGTTTATTATAGGTATAAAAAAATACCCAAATGAAATTAAGGCCTATTGCTATTTGTTGATGATTTTGTAACAATATGTACTGAAGCTGTCTCTGTGACAGATTTGAGGTTTACAACAAGAAAAATATGTATCAAATCATATTTTGTGAAATTGGATGCTAGGGTTATTTTCTATGAAAGCTAAGACATGTATGGTTGTTGTGGAAGTGGTTTCACAGCATTTGAATGAATAGAAAAATAATGATTTAATTTCTAATTTGCATGAGTTTCTGTCAGGACAGATTCGAACACGTTGGCTTGTATGATTTTTAATAAATCATGAGTTTATTCTTTGACTCCGAAATTTTTATGGTATATGATAGACATAAAGGGGAGTAGTTATGTAAATTTTCATGCCATTTGGATGTGCTTGGACAGCCCATTCGTATTTTACAAATGGGGCTTTTGCTGTTGTACTGAGCAGTAAACAGGGTAGGATAACTCTAACTTTGTAGATTTAATTCTCAAGCTAGGTTAAATGTTTTGAGCTATAATTTAATAGGCTCATCCTTTGGTATGTTTTGATTACATATAAATTTTATGCCCTGGTTTAGATATGGTTTGAATGCATAATGTGTTTAATGATTGTATCATGTGCTTTGGGGAATTTTATGTGATGAGAATGAAGATTTTTCTTTAGTTTGGTCATTATTTATTTATGTATGCATGATATGTTTGGGGGAACCTCATTGAGGTGGGATTAGGATGTCCTTGATTCTAAGAGATAGGCTTTAAGATGAATGTGAAGTTTATGATAAGAAGTAATGAATAGTAATAAGCTTTGATATTTGGTTTAGGTGTGACCAGTCACCAGGTCTAAGCTCCTTCGACTTTAGGCTCTTGGTTCCTCTGCTTTCAGGTAAGGGATAAGTTATATGGGTATTTGGTAAGTCATGAGGTTATTTTAAAGTATATTATGCATTAAAAGATTTTTGATTAGAAATATGACATGTAAGCATTATCAGACAAAGATATGTTCGTGAGCTTTTTCGAAACCTTATGTATATGATTCAAGCATATTGATGTTATTATTAATTCCACGAACATGATGAAGAAAACAATGGAAATGCTTTTATTATGAAATGTTATGCAAAATAAGAAAATTCAGTATGATGAATAAGTATGAAATGTTTTCGGGTTATGTCCTCTGGTGATCTGAACTCGGTCAGTAGGGGTTAATTACTGGCTTTCCATGGAAAAATGTTATCTGTTTGGCCATTTAAAATAGAGGAAATGGGGCTGCCCGTAACTCTAGGCCATTTAAAGTAGAGGAAATAGGGTTGCCCGTAACTCTAAGGCCTTCTCCCCAATGTGTACGGACGGCGGGGAGGAACAAAACCTGGAGGGGATGTGCCATCAAGCCTCCCAAAGGGGACAATATCATACACACGAGGTCACTCAAATGTGATGAGGCCTTCTCTGTACAGACTTATCAGATATGGACTAACCAATAAGTTATGTATGAACAGCTATATTATGTTATTAATCATGAGAGAAATATTTTGTTAAATGCATTGTAGAAAGTTAAAAGCTCTCATGAAAAGAAGAAGTTTATGATGAAAAGAAAGCTGTTCATTAAAGATAAAAGTTTCTGAAATTCTGTTGTACTATAAAGATAAAGTTTCTGAAGAAAGTATAAGTTTATGTTAAGAAGTTATTAGATATCTATTTTTCTGTATGAAACGTTAAGTTTTATGATTGTGAAAATTATAATATTTTACGAAAAGAAGTTTATGAAAGAAAGTTTTATTGTTCTTTAAGATGTTTCAAGTTTAAGACAAAGTTACCGATTATCTGATTTAAGTTAAAATGATTATTTTGCAATGTGAATATATATATATATATATGGTAACTTTGTAAGGAATGAAAGGAATTCAATCCAAAGGTTTGGATAATGTTATTCTAATAAGAAAAAGGAGAACAATTATTTTCCTATGAATAGCGTATAAGCTATTATTATAAATAGTATAAAATACTATGCATGAAAAATGTTCTCCTATCTGAACGTTTATAAACTGAAATAGTTTGATTTACATGCATCCTTATTGAATTCTCATATATCTTACCTTTACTGGGCTTCGCAGCTCACCTTACTATTTTTCAGTCAACAGGTTTTATTTTGGAGCAGAGGGAGCCTTAGTCGAGTTTTGGAAGGAGCTGATTTTAGTTTATATGTATAGATCCTAAGGTAGTATTTGATGTTTAGTTTTGCAGTATTGTGAATTTTAGGATCTAATGAAAGTTGTACTTTAAGGTATTAAGAGATGTATTATGTGAAAGTATGAAATTTGAAAAACTGGTGGATTATATTATTTTTTAGTACAGTGTAGATGCTCTGAATGTCACAGGAAAAGTTATATCTTTTAAGTAAAGAAACAAGAATGTAAGGAAAGAGGAAAGCTTTTGTAAAAGTTTTGTAAAAGTTAAGTTGGTTCGTGTTAATATCAGGCTTAGGCTTGGTATTAACATGCCGGTCATGTTCACAAATTCGAGTATCGGGTTTAGGGCGTGACAGCTAGCAAGGCCCTTTCTTTGCTTGCCTGATTTATAGGCAGTTTACTTTTGTTTTTTGAGGGAGTATAGGCGGTTTACTTAGTTTCTGTTGAAATAACAGTTTACTTTTGTTTTTTGAGGGAGTATAGGCGATTTACTTTTGTTTTTTGAGGAAGTATAGGCGGTTTACTTAGTTTCTATTGAAATAACAGTTTACTTTTGTTTTTTGAGGGAGTATAGGCGATTTACTTTTGTTTTTTGAGGAAGTATAGGCGGTTTACTTTTGTTTTTTGAGGGAGTATAGGAGGTTTACTTAGTTTTTGTTGAAATAACGATTTACTTTTGTTTTTTGAGGGAGTATAGGTGATTTACTTTTGTTTTTTGAGGGAGTATAGGCGGTTTACTTAGTTTCTATTGAAATAAAATGTGTTATATTTTGTAATGGAGGTTTGACTTTCTTTTGTTTTAAATATACAATGGCAAGTGGTAGTGAATTTTAATCCCCACTTTTTATTTAGTTAGTGGGTGATGTGGCCATCTCTCATTTTCAGTTATAACAATATATTATGGACAGAGTTTAGCTACGAAATTAGTTGTAGTCTAATACCACAACTTTACTCAATAAAATAAATATTACTACATATTTAGAAAATCTAACTGTTTAATTTTATGTTCTTTACGTTCTTAATATACATGATAAATCTTATGTCAATTAAATATTATTTAGTATATGATCTTTAAGCTAGGGCCAGCTCAATAGGTGATGCAATCACCTAAGGCCTCCAAATAAAAAAAGACCTCCAATTGTAAAAAAAAAATTATATATATAATATATTTATCTATATATTTTAATTAAAAAAATTTAAACACTTTTATTGGTCAACAAAATGCATTAAAAAGCCCCATTTTATCCTAAAATGCAAAAGATTAAAAAGGGAAAAAACAAAAATAGTCAAACTTCAGCTAACAAAATTAAATTTTAGGTGACAAATTTATTAACTCATTCTTGAAATATGCTAAAATCAAAATTAATATCAGACAAATTCATTAATAATACAACGTAATTGTCTTGAACTATGCTAAAATAGAGATTATAAATTTCAAAAACAAAAGAAAAATCTTTCATCTCTCTATCTCTCTACCTCTCAATCTGTATTCTTACCTTTCTTTTCTTCATCTTCATCTTGATTCTTGATCTTTTTCCATAAACTCAGTCTAGCTTAAAATTTTTCTTTGTTAATTCCCTTCAATTCACAGCAAATTCAAAATTGAAAAGGGGAATCGTAGCAGACGTAATCTTCTTCCCCACTCTATCTTTCTGAAAATGAAGATGATCAATCTGCTATTTATTTAACTAAAATTATATATATTTTTAGTTTATTTCACTGCACAATTGATTGATGGGACACGTTTTTAGTCATAGGACAGGCTGGGAAAATACTGATACAAAATATTGATACAAAATTCTGCTATGATAGGACCCTTTTCTGCCCTTCTCTTAATTGGACCCTTTTCTGCTATGATAGGACACGTTTTTTGCTTTTACACTTAGCCATAGGAGTACAAGCTGGACATCTCACATTTGCACTATACAGGCGCATAGCAACATAGGCTACACTACACAGCAGCACAAGCTGCATTGCACAGTTGCGCACTGCATAGTGCAGCCCACAGTTATAAGACAACACATTTTCTCACTTTATCAATTAATATTTATATATAAAAAGGCCCCACTTAAAATTTTCGCCTAAGGCCCCCCAAAGTAGTTGAGTCGGCTCTGCTTTAAGCTTGTATTTTATGCATAATTTTAACTTACAAAAATTTGTAATTTAAACAATTTATTGATGACATAGTTATTAATTCTTAATTTTCTAAAAAATTTGCAAGCACAGAGAATATAAGAAAAAAATGTAATACTTAAGAATAATATTGAGTAAAGTTGTAATTTAAGGCTACAACCAATTTTATAGCTAAAAATTGTCCATATAATAAAACTTAAAATTTATTTTAGGAAACATCTTATAACTATTTATAAGGAACAAGTAATAACTATTTCCTTTAATAAAGGCATAACCAAACTAAAAAATACTTAGGTCATAAGAAAATTATTACATTACAGTGTCTATTATAATATATCAAACATGCCCTTAGTTTTTGGTTTTGTTGTGAGAAAGACAATAAATAGTTTATAGTCTATCAAACATGCCCTTAATATTTGGTTTTGCCGTGAGGAAGCCAATTAAGAGTTTAGAGTGTCAATTTGTCATGAAATTTGGTGTATTTTTTATTTTATTTTGATAAAAACAAAAGTGTTAGTTAGTTAATTTTACACCTGCCAAGAGTTTAGGAACCCAAAAGGCATAGCATTATAATAATTTAGTCACAAAGTGAAGTTTTATAGTTAGTGTATTGAAATGATTATTATTTTTTTGGGATAAAGTTTAGCTATAAAATTAATTGTAGCCAAAGACTACAACTTTACTCAATATTTTTTTATTGGAGGTGAATTTTGACAAATCCACTATTGGATTATATATTCATCTTATATTCTCCATGCTTGTAAAATTTTTAGAAAATTAAAAATTAATAGCTATCTCATTAATAAATTGTTTAAATTGCAAGTTTTTGTAATTTCAAATTATGTATAAAATATAGACTTATAGATTATATAGTAAATAATATCTAATTTATACAAAATTTGATATATATATTAAGAACGCAAAAAAACATATAATTTAATGGTTAAATTTTTAAAATATATAATAATATTTATTTTATTAGGTAAGATTGTAGACTTGAATTACAACTAATTTAGTAACTAAATTTTGTCTTTTTTTTTTTGTTGATAAAATGTAGGAAACATGTACAAAGTAAAGAGACTTGGGCAAAGCCCAGCCATACGAGAAAAGAAAAAAGAAAAAAAGTAAAAACCATAACAGGTAAAAAGAGCCTAACTTTCTAAGCTTATGGTTTTCTGTGAGCAGCCAGTTGCTTTCGGTACTCTTTACAAAAATCCAAGGGCGCCATCCAACATGCATTTTATGTGCACCCGAGAGAGAGATGCATCTTGGACCCAAATTGTTTTGGGCCTAAAGAAACCAGATAGAGTTTTAATAAGGCCCTTAGGAATGTCTTCGACCCTAATTGTTTTAAACATAGCAAGCTTAAACTTAAGCCCGAATATTAATAAGGCCCTTTGCTATAGCAAGAAAAAGAGGTCCTTGTGTCCAAATTTTGACTGAGCCTGCTAGACATTGTCTACATATATATCCTCTTGATAACATTTGAACCCATGAGTCCATGACTTTAACTTCAACCCCTGTACAGACTTTGTGCTATACTATATGGTATAAACGGTCCTCTGACTCCCTAATATATCAATCTGCAGCTGCCAATCATACGAATTTATGGCCTTTCATTGGAAGCACAAGCACTTCCTCTTCCTTGTCCGTGCCATCAAATGTACCATGTGGCAGTCTATGGTGGTTTTGCATCAGAATTTTTAAATTTACTTGTAAATTGCATGTCATTTGTATACATTATATGCACACTTTGCGCAAGTACATGATACATGCACATGAGAGAGAGAGAGAGAGAGATGAGACATTTTATTGTAGAAGAAATATGTTAGAGAACATCAAGAAGTGAAAATTTGTCCTAGTAGGAAAGTCTATAATTCCGAAACATACATATTTAGCCCCATCTTTTTTCTTGGCAAGTCTAAGCCCTTCCAATTTGTATTCTTATCTCCTAAGCTACTAAATCAAGTAATTCAATGCATGTTACAAGGAACCCACCTATACGTATATATATTCACACTAGCATTAACAAGATCCCTCATTTCCAAGTCTCATCATCACATGGAGAACAACCCTCTTGCGCAATATCAGTGAATTGAACCCCCGAGTCATATATCACTCCTGACTTCCAGTCTGCAGGAAGGACATGTTGTGCCCAAATATACTTCCCATCATACCCTGCTGTGATCACAAACCGGAATTGCAATGCCCCTGATGGCACTCTACTTGTGTCCCAAACTGCCCCATAGTTGTGGCTCATGAAGCCCCAGTTTGAAGAACCGACCTATGAAGATTGCAATAACAATATTACATCAGTATGGACCTTAATGTGAACATTTATTTAAAAAGTTTGGTAAATATAATATAAGCTTTTGGCTCACCTGAGCTACATCAACACCAACTATCTCTGTTTGACCTCCTTGATATAGAAATTTCACTGCCAAGTAATTTGGCTTTTGGCTTGATTCTTCCACTCGTACAGCCAAATTCTGATTTTTGTATTGACAAGGTACCCTGGTTTATGCAACCAAGAAGATCATATTATTGCCCAATGAAAGAAATTGAAAAAATATATATTTATTTTGAGTGATGCTAGGTTATTACAACTTTTACTATATTAATTTTATAAATTTATGTGTCAATTTTTTAGACACAAGACAATTAAAAAAAAAAAAAAGAAGACATTTATGTAATATATAGTTTTTTTTTTTAGTAAATTATGTAATATATAGTTGATTTACCACAATTATGTTAATTTATAAGTATTTTACAGTGAAATTGAAAAATATGTACGGGTAGTAATTTTTATTTTCATAAGAATTGGACCGTTACTAACATTTAATGTACTGATTTTTGTCCAAGGGGACAATGGCTGAGGCGCTGAGCCCATATTATTATTTAAGGTTGGTCCACATCTGGACTTTGATACATGGGGCAGGTGTAACATAACCACACACTAGAAGAAACTTTTTTAAAAAGTCAAATTGATTAACGTTTATGATTATGGCCTAAGAGTGAGAGCTAGTATTAAAATTCAGTAGCATAGCTAAGCTCAAATCTCTCAATATTTGCTTACCTCTTGTATTCCACGTCGATAATCCCAAGTTTCAAAAGGTCTTGGCCCATACCCTTCTGAGCCATGGCCATGAATGCTCTGCTGCTGATAACAAAGTCTGTTTGGTTATTCCGATTGAGATCAGTCAAAGTCACTATAGTTCCTTCTTTGGTACAATGACTTGTGTTCTTGCATCTTATCTGCCAAACATGCCCCAATCAAAACAGAGTTTCCACAATCAGTAAGTCCACAAAGCTTTTCTCTGTAAGTTGTAACCACTTAAGTGTCATGTAGTGATTAGTACCCATAAAAATAGCGTTTATGTTATGTTCATGTGAAAGTGACGTGAACAACATTACTCTAATCACAATTTGACACAACAACCTTTCTTAAAAAAAGTAATAAAAAAAAGGAAAGTTTGTATAGGCACCTGAAAGCATGCACCACAACCAGCTCCATCTTTGTAAAGGGAAGCCACACCACCAGCAAGGTGTCCACTGTTGAAGCCTAATGCCAAGGAACCATACCCACAAGCCCCAGCTGCATTAAATCCACAAAACAAAAATTACCCACTCATTATTTCACAAAAATATCATCTTGGTCAATGCCAAATTTTGCTTTTCATGATGAACAATCATCTGGGAATTAATCAAAACAACCAAACAAAAATTGGAAAAATAGAAAAAGAAGTAAAAGGATGGAACAATCTGAAGCTTACATGAAAGTGCTGAAGCTTTGGAGAAATAGGCAACCTTAGTTTGGTGCACACAGCGATCACAAGCAGTTGAAGATGAAACAAGAAGGAAGAGGAAGAAGAAGCAAACAAAGAAAGCCATTGAGTTAGATATGTGTCAAGGATGAGAAAGGCATATAGCATATATAGGTGTATATATAGCTAGAGTCAACACAGTAGTAGTAGTGTGGACTACAGGTCAGCATTTCCAAATAAAAAAGTTTGTCCATCTCTTTTTTTTTTTTGTTAAAGACGTTTCTAATGCGTGGGGATGAGAATTAGGCTTTAGATAAGAAGAAAAACACGCGTTTTGCGGTGAGACAAAAAGAAAACAAATGGGATGGGGTCTCCCACCGACTCTCTGTCTATGGCTTAAACAGCTGTGCTGTGAGAAGTGAGAACCTGAGAGTTGAGACTTTTGTTCTGAGTGAGATGCACCATTTATTTGTGTCTAACTGTCTATGAATGGTGAAATATGGATTCGTGTTTGTGAGGGGACACACTTTTTGCACTTTGATAGGTTTCCTCTTCCCAAATTTCTATTCCTAGGATCCTCACACTTTGGTATTTGGGAAATGAAAATTGTAAACTATACATGTAAAAGATGAATTTCTTCTATGTTACTTAATAACCCTTAAATTTGTTTACTTCTATCTATCATTTTTTAACATGTTTTTTCATAAACCTATCATGATTAGTGTGTATAATTAAAGGAGCGTAAATGATAGGCTCATAAGAAAGTGATATTACTCTAATCACACCTTATTATTTTAACGAATTGTAAATAAATGTTATATAATTGTCTCTATCATTATTCAATTTTGATGGTTGCTCTTACAACTTAATAAGTAGATGGGATCTGGTGTAGGATTTTCAAATGTGGATTGTTTTTGGTGGATGAACCATTGTTTTGAGAACATTGGTAATGATTAGATTGAGATTTTATTTTTATTTTTTTAAATATTTTTCTATTTAAAGAACAATTGGGAAGCTTATACGTGACTCAAACCTATAGGCTAGATATAATTTAGCTAGGGAAAGAGTCTTCAAAACTAAGTGTGGGTAGGAAGGTCAATTAAAAACATGGCATTTGGTGGTGCCTTTCTTTTGGGTGCTTACACGTTGGTTCAAGAACCAAAAGGAAAAAACATTTAAGGTGATCAAGTTTGGTGAATGTGATGATTCCTTTTTGTAAGTGGAAAGATAAGAACAAAGTCTACACAAATCCCATATGCAAAGCAAGAATATTGCCAAACTCGAACAGCATTGGTGGCGAGAACATTCTCTGTTATTTATAATATTATTTAGGTCATCCTTCATTTTTTTTTCGTTCTTCTTATCATCCGCATAATTTTTCACTAACCGTATCTCAAGCTTTTCCATAGCCAATGCCAAGGTTTCAAATATTGCTTAAATTCATGCGTATTAATACAGTGTCACTTACTCCAACAAAAAATAATCCTTTTGTGGCAAAAATAGAGAAATACTCAAAATTTCCCACTTTTACAAAATGTTAGCTATATATCTATAATGTCAAAACCTCCATCTTAGAAAAAAAGAAAAAAAAGAAAAGATAAAGTCAAATGTATTAAATAATTCACATATATTAATCCACATGATTCATTAAATTATTTTAAAAAGTCATTTAAAAAGTCACATAACTATTAAATAGGTCATATAAATTAACATTTAATTCTTCATATAATGAGTTGCAAAATTTTTCCTTCAAATTGGTTTTGAGAAAAATTATATTTAAAAGAAATAATTATGATTATTATAAGCACGTACATATTCAATTGAATCAATCCTTTATTACAGGCATAATTATAGAAAAATTATGCAATCAAATCCATAGTAAAGTCCTACCATGTTTCTTTACCACCATAATTTCTTCTCAATTTAGGAGAGCAAAAGTTAAAGTTAATTAATTGGAAATGATTCTTACATGAACACACTAACACAATTGTACAGAAACATATTTTGCATTGAAATCATGACTTGAAGTCACGATTTTAAATTGTGACTTGAAGTCACGATTTTAGTGCAAACTGTGTGTATACAGCTGGGTGTCATAATCATAAACATGGCCCTTAATTAATTAGAAGTTGAAATTCAACCATTGTTGATGGTTCTTTCCTCATCAGTCATCACTACCTCGCTTTCACAAGCTGTTTTCTTTGTTCTTATCTTTGGTGTTTTTTCCAGATCTAGTCAAAGCTATAGGCGTTTTCAAAACTTACTCAAAAACCGCTGCAGTTGCCATCATCATTCATCACTTGCGCCAATGGACTCTTGGGTGTATGCCACTATATGTGGTGGCAATATGCATCATCAATCAAAGCTTTAGGAGCCAGCTGCCTTACCAAGAAGGTCTGGTAACTTTTGTGTCAATCCAAAGAAGACGTGTGGGAGTTTTGTTGCGCACTTTATTAATAGCTCATTTGTTAAATTTTAATTGAAGTATGGTTGTACTTAAAAATATTACAGCACTTTAAAAAAAGTATACATAAACAAATGAGTTATCTAAAAGAAAGAACAGCTAGCAAATAGATACCAAGTGAACCCACCATGTCTATAAATTTGCAGATATTAGTGTGTTTGGTTTAATCATTTGCTTATATAGTGCTTTAAAGTTTCTTTTTCTAACCTATAATAATATTTTATCTTTTTTATTAAGGAAAATAATAATATTTTATCTACTTTCAACAATCAAGTAAATAATTAAAGGATAAAGTTTTCTTTTAAAAAATTTTCTCTTTTTGTATTATGCAACAATTTATAAAACTATTTTATGTATATTAAACCATATGATTAGTTGATTTTTTAAAAAAAATTTATATGATTTGTTAAATTATTTTCACCTTAGTTTAAGTATATATGCGTGTAAAATTCCCTTTTAGAGACTTAAATCTAGACATTGCTTCCCATCTTACAAGAACTTTATACTTGTAGAATGACTATCACGCCAATGGTGTATAGTGGTAACTATTCACGTGACTATTTAAGAAATTTTCCTCAAAGTGATGTAGAAGAAACATTTATACATAATTAAGTCCAAACCAATACTTAATTAAACAAACCCCAAACCGAATATATATAGAGCAAGAAATATTCTAGCAATGATCATTTTTTTAGTTTTTACAAGCATCGAACGAACATCATTAAAAGTTTGCATAACGGTCTAATTATAAAGAAGCTTATATATCTTGAGGAATACAAGGTAGAGCTTTAACATAGCAATAGATATGTGGGGACACTCGGACTAGCTTTTCTCTAACCTATAAGAGCAAGATCCTATGGTTATGACTCCCTTAATTTTTTTATTTTTTATTTTTAAATCCTATGGTTATGACAAAAATGTCGGCTTTATTTTTTCAAATCCTATGGTTATGACTCCCTTAATTTTTTTTTATTTTTTTTAATCCTGTGGTTATGACAAAAATGTCGCCTTTATTATTCTTTAAAAATAAATAAAAATAAAAACAAAAACTTATAACCCTTATTTCTCAAGAGTCAAGAAGGTCCCAATTGGCAGTAAAGGCTCTAGAAGAGCAAGATCCTATGGTTATGACTCGCATAATTTTTATTTATTTATTTTTTAAATCCTATGGTTATGACAAAAATATCAGCTTTATTATTATTTTTAAAAAGATTATAATTTATAACCTTATTTGTTTCTCAAGAGGGTCCCAGTTGGCTGTAGCAAGTGTATTACCAGGAAAAATCAGTAGAAGGGTTTTAGGGAGCTCTAACAATCATGATCCATGTGCAAGATATCACTTAGAAAATAGTCATTATGCAGCATGATCATCAAACTACCCTAATTAATCTAAAATTATTATTTAAATGCCCACTACATACATTGTCTCTAATAATATATAGTCTACCAAATCAAATTATATTCAAAATATTGAAAACAATGCTAACTCTTGGCCATGATCATGTGGCAACAACTAGGTGCAAGTTTATGCGACCACACTCACTGACGGTGCAGTGAGGACATTACAAAAAGAGTGAGTAATTTGTGGGAAAGTTGAATGTTTTGGAGGTGGAGAGGATATAATCATAGTAAAATACTAAAGCTATCATCAAATACCAATTTTATTACAAACAACTTACAAGTTGAATAAGTAATTGTTAGAAACTTAGAATTGGCTAAAGAATTAAATTAACAATTTTCTAATAGTTAATATTTTGGGACAATTGGTAATTTATTATGATATTAGGATAAATGAATTTAAGTCTACGAGTTTAAGCTTTTTGAACAATTTAAAATTTATCATCCACGTTTTCACCTCAATAATATAATAAATAAATTACCTTTTTCGTCTTGTGTATAAAACTTGATACATTTGTCATGCTTATGTACAAAATTTGTTATATTCTTTTATATCACTAGTAATAAAATGGGATTTAAAAGATAAATGGTTGAACTCATATTACCCAGAAGTAAGATTGTAAACAAGCCCAATTTTGACTTGTAATAAATGTTCAAATTTAGCTCGACAACAAAAGTTTAAAAGCTTGAAATCAGATTGATAAATTAGTCTAGTCCAGTTCAATCTCAACATCAAGCTCAAACTCGAATTTAATATCAAACTTTTAAAATTGAGATCTAACACAAGTATATTATCAAGTCCATATTAAGCTATCAAACCTATTTGGTTTGGATGAATGGTCCAAATTAACTCCCAATTGATTAAAGTTTTAGTGAGATGTAGATTTATTTGTTAAACTCATATCAAGTTTATTACTTAACTCATAAACGAACCTAAGCTTAGCTTGTTTTTTATTGAGCCCTAACATTCACAAGCACTATTATTTAGAACCCTACTTAACTGAAGTCAGAAAAGTGTCCCACCACTCCAAAAACATATGTATTTATCTGATTTCATTCTATGTCCCACTTCTGTCATTCATCTTGTATCAATCCTTTGTTACATCCCCAGTATGCTGCTAATCCTAGCTAGCTAAGCTTCAACTTAAAAGCCAGCTCAACCAAAAAGTAGGTGAGATGCCTTTTGTGTTCTAGTCCAATTGCTAAGGTACAAAGTAAACATTACAAATAAAAATCGTGAGTAATGATCCTCATTTTGAGGGAGTCTGAACTTTTAGTGGACTGATGAGGTTTTTGTCCACAACCCAGCTCAAAACAATAAAATAGCTGGAGCAACTCCATTATTTTTCATCGAGGAAGTGAATAAATGGCAATCAGTTCAAGTATTCAATAAAGTCAAAATAGTCTCATGAAAATTTCAGTGCTGTAAGGTTTGCTATTACTTACTTGCATGCAACTAGAATCCCAACATGATAACAATACCTTCAGACTCAGTTTTAGGTTATATTTTCAGTTAATTACTAAGAAAGTAGGATATCCCAAGCTAGGTGGGAAATCCCATTTTTTCACTAGTCTGCTTCAAAATCCATTATAGTGCTATATCTCAATTTCAACAAATTAAGCTTAAAGGTGTTTCAGTATGCACATATTGCTTTGAAGACATTAGAGAGACACTAAGTGGGTTGTGAAGGTATTCAGGGTATAAAGCTTGTGGTAAACAGATATTATAGAAGAAGACATTAGAGAGACAATCACTTAAACAGTGTTGAAGAAAGACATGAGGAAAGTAAAATAAATAAATAAAATAAAAACAGTCTTCGCCAAACGTTATATCCTTCTGTTTAGAATCCTGGCGGTTGATATTGTGTCATCAGGCTCATTATTGATAATAAATTAGTAAGACTGATCAAATTTTCCATTGTCTGTTTCTAAAAAAAAAAAAAAATAAACCGACATTGTCTAATTAATTAGAACAAAACCATGCATGCTCAAGGACTAGTCTAAGATTATTTTTTTAAATGCCCTAAGATATTACACTTTCTCAAACACATTCATCATAAAACATTTATGGAAGAAGCTAATCAGTAGAACTAGAGGCCATTAATTTTGGAAACAGTTTGTAATTAAAACTTTGAAGAAATTAATTCAAACCTGTTGTATCAACTGGCACAAACAATGATCATCTCGGTTCAAGGTAATAGGGGCTAAGTTTTTAAGTTATATAAGATTAAGAGTTTTTTTTTTTTTTTTTTTTTTTTTTTTTTTTTGAGAAAGAGATTAAGAGTTTTATGATTCAATTATACTATCTTTTTTTCCATGAAGAAAAATTTGTGTACGAATCCCTGCGGCCCTTCCCCAACATTTTATAAAAAAACAAAGTTTAAAATCACTAAAAATTAAGACTAAGCAATATTTGTTGATTTAATAAGTTTAGTTTTTTTTTTATCATTACATAAGGGATTCGGGATAAAAATTTTGTTTGCACCATAAGAGAATAATTTTTAAGAAAATGGAAATCGTTAATGGATGAATAAAATAAAGTAAAATAAAATCGGTATCTATATACATAGAAGTATAACAATCCCAATCCCATTTATTTGTTTCATTTTCCGTGAAGTAGATGAAAAATATTAAAATACTAATTCAATTTTCAGAATTGGATGCCTTCACACTTCAATTTTTCAAGTTCTCTAATTTTCCTGTATATGTGGTCTCACCATTAATTTGACATATTTTTGAGATGTATGCAGTATCCTAGTCACATAATTATTGTGTTATATCTTGATTATTTTCTACTTGATTGTTTATCACATACTTGTTATGTCCTAATCATTATTTTTTAACGTTACAGGCTCTGGTTGTTGCTCTTGGTTAACGACTAAGTGGTTATTATGACAAAAATATCAAATGTAATCTTATTTTTTTAAAATCAACTAATGCACACTCTAAAAAAAAAAAATTAACTAATGCACATTTAAACCTGTGTTTTGCTCTAATTATTATTATTATTATTATTATTATTATTATTTGTTTACTATATATTGTCTTAATAAGCTTCCCCTTTGGCATTCAAGCCTTCAAATTGGTCCTACTATAATTGTTGATTTTTATCCCGAGAATAACTAGCAGTTCCTTGCAGCAACAAATTCCCACCATGAGGCAATCCTTCTTTGACAAGGTTTTTCTCTTCTTAATTTTTTTTTACCCAAATAAACATTGTAGTAGTTTTTACTTCGTATGGTTAACCCATCTTATGTATTTGGCTCCATTTTTTTTTTCTTTCTTTTTGTTTCCTTTTTATTTTTTACATCTTGACTATATAGGACATAAGGTTGTTTTTTACTTTGCTATTTACATCAGTTGGTACTCTCATAAACTTTGAAGAAATTATTTCAACAGCATGTCCTTGTTGATACCATTGTGATCTATAAGCAAGAGTTTCAATTTATTAAGGGCACGTTTGGTACATTGTAATGATTATTACATGGGAATAAGAATAAGTAATACAAGGAATACATTAAGTTAGAATGTAATAAGTATTATTATTTATTAATTTAGTGACCAATTATGAATAGAATCTTGAATATACATTCACAATTTAGTAAAGCATAAAAAGAATGTGTAATTAAATCATTTTTAAGTCAAAATTCCTGAAATACACTTATTTTAGGGTATTCAAAATAGAGCTAATAATTAACAATAAGGAAAATTTATTTTCTTTCCTTTTGAAAATGTGACAACTAATGGCTTTTTAGGAAAATTTTTTAAAAGGTTATTACATAAGGTAAAGGAATAGATATTCAGTAATTTTGATAAAGAATAGTTATTTTTTTATGAATAGCTATTCATTGTAATAAAAATATAACGAAACAACCGAATAGTTATGCTATAGGAATATCTATTATATTACAGTGTCTATTACAGTCTACCAAACGTGCCATAAAATATTCTTTTCCTTTTGATTTAAATCTTCACGTCTGAATGGTAACTTTCATAATTGCTATATATAGTATATTATTAATGTCATTTCATCTTGATAAGAATTTCATGCATTTATGAAAAGTATTCTAGTTAAACGCAACAAAGATTCAAATAATTTTGATAAAGAGCAATTATTAAGAGTAAACGTCATAGGTTGATATTGTCTTTTAAAAAACTATATTTAAATAATCTTTAAAACTACCCCCAACACAAACTTAGTCAATAATAATAATAATAATAATAATAATAATTTTTAAAATTTCATATTCAATTGCTATCTTGTGCATTGTACGAGTCAACGATTAGAATATTATAGGGTAAATTACAAATTACACCCCTGAAGTTTGGGGTTGACTGGATTTTACACCCTGAAATTTGGTTCCGTTAGTAATTCACCCTTCATGGTTAGTATTTGCTGTTAAGTGACACATCATCATACTGATGTGTTTTATTTTTGCCAAATCAGTCCCAAAATTATGTCATTTAAGTGATGACTAAGTGGGGAGTTGGCATAATCAAAACTACGTCGTTTTAGACCTAAACTTAAAACACATTACTCTAGCTTAAATGACACCGTTCAAGCCAAATATTAGGGAAAAAAAAAAAACCCATAACCCCACGAACCCAGTGACCTCCCTTACCCAATCCCCTCGGATCGTGTGAACTTAGGCAGACCATCGGCGGCGGCAAAGGCTCCAAGCGGCCTCGGCGGCAATGACCATCATCAAGATTCTAAGTAAACAAAAGGCGACACAAACACACGCATTAGTACACATAACACTACACACCAAACATTACACAGAAACAAATAGGTGTTTTTCTTTGACGATGGCTCCTCTCTGAACTCTTGATGAATCTCTCCTAGCAAAAACAATCTAATTTCTCTCTCTCAATCGCTCTCTTTCTTATCTTGCCTTTTGGCTTTTGCTACTGTTTCTATTTTCTACCCCAAAGTCACCCAAACTTTCACTAGTGGTCCCGTGCCAAATCCAGGTGGGTTTTGGTCAGCCACCACTCTAGCTACAAGCCAAAAATAAGGTCATGTTTCATGGCTTTTCTTCATACCCATTTGCTCACTTTTGCTCACCTTTGGCAACTTTGTGGTGTCTTAAACATGTCTTAGTGATCAGCAAGACTTGTTGATCGGATTGAAGAAAAGTCTACCTAGGTTCTCTAGGTTCGTGGGGGTTATTGTTTCTGTTTTTTTATTTCTGATATTTGGCAACGATGTTGTTTAAGTTAGGTAATGTGTTTTAATTTTAGGCTTGAAACGACGGAGTTTTGATTGTGCCAGCTCTCCACTTAGTCATCACTTAAACAATGTAGTTTTGGGGCTGATTTGGCAAAAATAAAACACATCAGCATGATGATGTGTCACTTAACAGCAAAAACTAACCATGAGGTAAATTGCTAATGGAACCAAACTTCAGGGTGTAAAATCAAGTTTCTGAAATTTTGAGGTGTAAAATCTAGTTAACCCTAAACTTAAGGGGGTGTAATTTGCAATTTACCCTATATTATATAAAGAACAACCGTACTTTTGCCAATTAAATTTTTTTTTTTTTTGAGAGAGAGTTTCAACTTATGGCGTCCACTTATTATCAGACCAAGAGACCAATCAGTTTTTGGTGTAAGTAGGGATTGAACTCCAAATCTCTTATACAATCATCAAAGACTTTACTAGTGGAGCTAACTTGAACCCACGCCAATTAAATATAAGATCATATTTTACATAATAAAAATCTTCTAAAATGAAAGATACTTCTTAATGAAAAAAAAGTCATTGTATAATGGATACAACTTAATTAACTATAGAACTTAGAATCCAAATTTGATAAGGATGTGGTGTAAAACTCAAGTTTTACACCCTCCAATCTTAGCATGTCACATTAGCATTTTACAAATTAAAAAATAGGTAGTGCCACACAATCAATCCTCATCAACCCACCAAATTATAAATCTACCCCTTTCTCAGATCTGACCAACCACCAACCTTCACCTATCACTAATAGTCATCGGCAACTCTAGCACCAAGCTTCACTCCTCCCCTAACCTATATTCTTCTCAAACTCTCTCTCTCTCTCTCTCTCTCAAACTAAACCTCCATGGTTGAAGCTCTATTTAAGCTTTTTACTATTTTTCTTTGTCAGAATCCATTTTACCCAATAACACCAATGCAGGAAATCAATAAAAGCAACACCAAATGCAAAAAATCTTGACCAAAAATCACAATTAATTTTTTTTTTTTAAAAAATAAAATTTCAAACCCCATAAAATCCATATGGTGGAGAAGTTCATTGAGAGAGAGAAAGAGAGAGAGAGAGAGAGAGAGAGAGAGAGAGAGAGAACAATGGTGCAGCTTCTTAGTTAGGTGGGTATCTGACAACTTCCTAGCTAGATGGGTCTATGGTGGCTACCTAAGGTGTATGGGTTCTACAAGAAACTTAGTTTAGAGTTTTAATTTTCTAAAATAAAAAGTGTATTACAGTTTAATCTTTTATGTGCAATTAGTTGTAAAAATTAAACATGGCACAGTATTATTAGACAGTGTAAACATAGGCTTTTGCACTAAATCCTTATTGAATTTAATCTATAAAACTTATACTATTTATCTCTCTTTCATCTTTGAAAATTTTCATTATGCATTAATATTTATCCTTAAAAAAAAAAAAAAAAAAAAAAAAAAAAAGGTTCTCCTCTTTTACATATGAATCTATATTTAAAACAAAATTTTCCATTTATTTTATAATCTATCTATATTTAATACTAATCCAAGTTCATTTATAATTTTTTTTTAAAGTTAAAATGCAAATTGCATCCTTTAAATTTAACTGAAATTAATTTCATCAATCTAACTTTACTTCCATTAGCAATTTACACCCCATGGTTAGTTTTTGCCATTAAATGACACACATGCATGCTAACGTGTTTTATTTTTGCCAAATCATCAACAAACAGTACCGTTTTAGTAAAGACCAAGAGCAGACCTAGCACTATCCAAACAGTACCGTTTTGCAATGTAAAAACACAAAGCTCAAATCTTAAACTATACCGTTTCAGCCAAATTCTAAAACCAAAATCATTTTTGAACCCATCCGCCTGAAAACTACCGGCTCATCATGACGTGAACCCATCAGCTAGCTTGACAATGGCCACAGATATGGCGAGCAACAATAGAGAAGCTTGAAGATGGAAGACTATGGAAAGAGGAAACGACCGTTTATCTTTATCTATCTATCAATCCAAACCAATGGCACTGATTTGCAAGTGCTATAATAAAATTCAAATTCACAAAACCAAAACACTGTTGGATGGATTTAATGGTATGCTAGCTTACCACTCCCAATTACTGTATATATCGTGTTTTTGTTTTGTAAAATTAATTGTGATATTTTTTTATTATTATTATGGATTAGAAAAGTGGAAGTGTGGAAGTGGACCAAGTGGTGATAAGAATGAGTGAAATTGAAGTTGTATTCATTCTTGTGGCAGCGTAGATGGGCCCAATGGGCTTCGCCACGCCTAGGCTCACAACCTGCTTGTATAGTGGGATAGTGATTCCTACTATGGGTCGTTCGCACCTAGGAGACCCAATGAGAACCCCTTTTTATCTCAGTTTATGCAGCACCTCACTGTCCCTCTGTCTCACTCTCTCGTTACTCTCCTCTCTATATCACTCTTTCTCTCCTCTTTTTCCAACCCTTGTTTCTTCTTCCAATTTCATATTTATAGGGAATTATTAGTGGGGTGATCATGATTGTCCTAAAGTTTAATGGATTTAGAGGTCCAATCTTAGAAGGGTTTAGTGGGTGTTTAGGTAGGAGTGGCTTTGGGAATGATTTCCACTACAGCGAGTGTGTACGGCAGCGATGTTTCCCAGAATATCACCGGGAAAGCCTGTTATTGAGTGCTCGGGATAAACATGAAAGTGTTCGACGAGACGATCCGGACAACCATACCAGCAGTAATGCTTATGTTCGGCAGAAGGGGTTAGATCCTCGGACGGCACTTGGGCCGGGTCTATTCGTAGGTGGGTTTAAAATGTGGCCCGAAAGAACGGAGAAAAAGGCCCGTGGCCTTACTGGCCCAAGGCCCAAATAATGTGGGCAGACCTGCACCGCCCGGGCCCGTACAATTCTAGTGGAGCAATTCTTCCTTTGGTGTTCGTACTTTTCTTTAATTATTTAATCAATTTTACTGATTAGAGCTAATTTTTTAAATCATTATTAAACAGTCTATCCTCTTTCCATAATCTTCTCTCTTCCGACTCTTCTAACGTTGCTCTCCATATCAGTGGTTGTGGCCTTGACTGCTACCCGGGCTAATGGGTTCACGATGAGCTGGTAGTTTTCAAGAGGATGGGTTTACATTGAGTTCCTGCTCTGCAATTTGGAAGTAGCTGATACAAGTTATTTTGATTTTAGAATTTGGTTGAAACAGTGTTGTTTAGGATTGGAGTTTTGTGTTTTAACATTGGGCAAAACGGTATTGTTTGGATAGAGCCAAGTCTGCTCTTGGTCTTCGCTAAAACAATACTGTTTAGTGTTGATTTGGCAAAAATAAAATACAACAACATGCACATGTGTCATTTATCGGTAAAAACTAATTGTGGGGAGTAAATTACTAACGGAACCAAACTTCAGGGGTGTAATTTACAATTTACCTTTTTATTTATTGTCTAAATTTTTTTTCATATATGAGAAAGCTGTTTTCTGCAATTTTTTAATGAGGTTGGACGGAATGCTTAAATTAAATGAATTTTAATCTTAGAGGGTGTAATTCCCATTTTAGCCCCCCAAAAAAACCCTAATCCTTATCCTATTTTTTAAGACCAATCAGTTTGATAGACTTTTTAAATTTTTACAAAAGAGACGAAGCCTTTATTCCTACAAACGGAGAAAGCACGCAATACATACAAAAGCAACAACAAACCTTAAACAAAAATTAAAGAGAGAGAGAGCTCTGCAAATCTTCTGGTAGTCTATTTGTCAGTGCCTACGAACAGAAAAACATAATGAAATATCATCTTAATACATACAGAACAAACAATAATATCAAAGAGAGAGAGACGCAAATCTGAAAATAGGTATGATGCCTTCAACTCTATCTTGTGAATAATTTCTTTTATTTTTGTGTCAATTTTAACTTTTATTTTTATTTTAAAAATATTTCCTACTATTCCATTTTTTTAAATTCAAGATTTTTATTTTAAAAAATGATAGATAAAAGAAAAGGGAAAACAAAGAAGAAACCTTTTGATTCAAGAGTACAAAAAAAAATGCTATGAAAAAATATTGTTAAGTACCACTGCGACTTCTCCTCTCAAAACCGCCGGACCTCCCACTTCTCCAAAATGCCATCCACAATCTCCAAAATTCCCACCCTATCCTCCGCTCCAAGCTCCACTACGACCCCACCACCACCACAACCTTCTCATTCCTCATCCCCACGAATCCCCAACCCCTCCTCCAAATCCAGCGGTTCGATCTCCAATCAACGTCCCGGATCCTCCAAACCCACCCGAACCAATCGAGCTCCGTCACCCCCTTCCGCCTCATCGTCGAGCACGAGATCGACAACAACACCACGTGGCGCAATCCTGAGCATCCGTGGAATGCCGACAAGGACCTTATTATCAATGTAGTAACTTATTTCTTCATAAAAATGTATATAAAGTCAAGAAATAATTAATTTCATAAAAGTGTATATAAAATCAAGAAATAATTAATTGTATAATAATAAACTCCATAGTTTAATATTGTTTTAAAGTTAAGAAATTTAAAGTTTAGATTTAGATTCTTTAGACCCAAATAGTTATTGTATGTCTTTAAAGTATTATAGAGTAATCATCTTATGAGTTGAACAAAAAAACCAATATTAATTGTACAAAAAGCCTAACAAATAAACCCAATATAATTGTTTTATGGGTTTTTCTTTGTTTACAATAAAATATTGTTAGAGTTCATTAGCACTTTAATCTCCAGATTAGTCTTAAGAATTATGTGTGTATATAAGTTTTTATTTTGATTTCTTTTTTTTTAATGATATATATATATATATATATATCTAACTCCTATAAGAAATTACAGCTTCGATCAGGTTCCTCGGACCCAGTTTAATTTGTGGATTGTGAGCAAGAAACCTCTTAAGGGAGAATGGAACTACAAAGGAAACAAAGCAAACAAGAAGATGAACAAATGTGTGATTTGCCTGAACCCATTATTCACAAAATACTCTTTCTCCTCAACACTAAAGATGCAGCCAGAACTAGTGTTTTGTCCAAGACTTGGCAACGTGCATGGACTTCATTCCCTCGCATTTCTTTTGAGGAATTGGATTTTAATGCTGGAGACATTGAACAACCCAATTATTATCCAAAAACCAACAAAGCAATCAAGATGAAGAAGGAGAGTTTCATGGCTTACATAGATAAAACCCTTCAAAGCTATTTTGAACACAACTCAAACATAGAGGAATTCACTCTCAAGTTAACCTACCATGACAAAGAGTTTGTGTTGCCTCGTGTTGTCAAATGGTTAACCTTTGCAACTGAGAGAAAAGTCAAGGTACTGAGTCTTTGCTTGTCGATAATAGATTTTATTGATGAACATAAGTTATTAGGAAAACAAGTATATTACAGTTTACCTCAGGTTGTGCTTCAGGCCAAAACAATATCTGAGCTCCAGTTATCACATTGCAAGTTGGAGCCTTGTAATGAGTTTAAGTTTTGTCATTTGAAAACTTTGAATTTGAATGATGTCCATCTAGATGAACAGGTAATTCTGAATCTGACACTTAGCTGTCCTTTGATCGAGGATTTTCGACTAAATAATTGTCAAGGGTTCGAACATTTAATGGTGTCGAGTCTTCCTCGACTTAATTTGTTTCATATAGTAGCTAATACAAAGGTCTTGAGGATTGAAATTGATGCGCCAAGTTTACAAACTTTTCACTACTGGAGTCGTTATTCATATGGGTTGGACAATGAGCGTTGTGATATTTACTTGGAAGCATGCAAAAATTTGAGAAGACTATATTTCCATAATATCATGGCAGTTGAGTTGCTTGAAAATATAGGTTCAAAGTTTCCCACTCTTGAGGTCTTGGAAATCTCAGAATGGAAGATGACAGATATCGAAATCTCTTGTCAAACGCTTAGGGTGCTCACCTTAGAGAATTGTAGAGATCTTGAGGTGGTGGAAGTTGATACCCCCAATTTAGTTTCACTTCATTGCAGGATGAATAAATTGCCTTTCTATTCTTTTGATGCTCCAAGTTTGCAAGAAGTCGAGCTTAAATTCTATCTTCGAAGTTGTTCCAATCTTTGGTTTGATGAATTGAAAAAACTTGTTGGTAAGTTTAATAATTCTGAAGGTTTGAACTTGGTCATCCACTCCAAGGTACCTTATATTCTCTTTTCTTTTGAATATTTTAAGGGTGTAATAAATATACATATATCCTTAATTTTGTCGCATTCCTTTTCCCCTACCAGTGCAATGGCATTCTACTAGATGGATTGAATGAGCGTGTACTTTCTTGGCTAATTGATCTCATTGAATTGAGGCCAACAATAGCCATATCTTCAATGGGTTTATCCAATTTGGTAGAAAGATTTTTGCTTGATAATCATGTAGAGACCCTATCGATATTGTCATCAAGTTACAGCAAATTACTAGAGGTATGTTAATTAATCCTCTCTCTCATATCATGCTTATGCAAAATTATTGTACAATATTAGTTGAATTCTTATGAACATTATTTTGTGTTTGCTTGTTACCTTCTTATAGGTCCTGAATGAGAAGCTAATTAATAGACTATTCAAATCAAGGTGTCTACACGATTCCTTATCTGGTGTAAAGGTTGTGAACTTAGATAGGGAAGAAGATCTTGAATTTTCCAAGTGGATTGCTTTGTCGAAGTCACATGAAACTATGGACTACAAGATAACTAGTTTTAAACTTGAATGGATGTGATTGATGTGGAAGAAAGACTTAGATAACATCTTGATCACAATAGTTTATGCTAGTTCTTTTTGTATTAATTTGTTGTATTTTCTATTTGGTTATTGCCAATTTCAATTACTTAGGAAACCCATCATTTATGGTCCCACCAAGTATGGTGATCAATTCAAAGTCTTGTTTCTCAACAAAACAAAAACAATTACATCTGTAAAATAAAATCCATGTCCATTGCTTTTTTATGATGATGTTAGCACCATAGGGACGACCCTTTGATTTTTATTTTTCTTTGCTATTTTCTGTTCCAAGTGGGAGATGTGATCAGTGGTGAGTTGTTGGCGAGTCCCACTTATGAGTACTAGTGGTTGTGCTTGTGTTTGAGGATGTTTGATTCAGCTTGGGGAGACTGAGTGGTGATAATGTCTGTTTGAATCAATCCTTTGTTTTAGAGTTCGATAATAAGGCTAATAAGCTAATCCTAGCATGAACCTAAGCTAGCTCAAAAAAAAAAAAAAAAAAAAAAATGTAGGATAAGGTACAACCATTACAAAATGAAGGGTTGTGTTAACGGGCACCTAAATGAAGGGATTGTGTTAACGAGCACCTTCCGGTGCCCGTTAACAACTTTTTTGAAAATTTTCTGACAATTTTTTGTCTTTTTTACAGCTTTATCTTATTTTTTCAGTTTTATAAATACTGCTTGACGTCTTTTTTTACTTTTTTCTGACATTTTTTTTGTTGTCTTTTTTGAACCTTAACAAGCACCAGTCGGTTTGAAGGGATTCTTGAACTTTTAGTGGACTGAAGTTTTTGTCCACAACCCTGCTCAAAATCGTCCAATATCTAGTTTAACTATCATTTTTTATCGAGGAAGTGAACAAACGACAATGAATCCAAGTTAAAGTCTCTAAAGATATCAATACTGTAAGGCTTGGCTATTACTTGCAACTAAAACCAACATGTTAACAACATATTTGGAAGCTGTAATCCATTCTCCAAACTAAATATATTTCACATATAAGTACAAGAAGACCCAGATTTTGAGGACCTACAAAATGGAGTATTTCTATAGAACTATAAGATAATGGAGTTGGAAGCAGGGTTGGCTTGCTTAAGGCCATGCCCTCTCCCTAGAATCTAATTCTGGAACCAATGAAGCAAATCTATACGTGCTTGTCTTTGTATCTTTTTTCCCAAAGAAAGGGTATGGTCACAATCTACAGGCTTGTCTTTGTGAGACGTAAGTTTGCATACCCTTAGCAGCTATGAGCAAAGAATTGCAGACTTTGAGGAACAAAATTCTTGTCGTGTAAACAAGCCAGTAAGAAATATAATCCAAATAGATGTAGATGTCAACTTGCCTTCTCAGTTAGAATTGTGACAAGCTCAGACCGGGCCTTTTCCAGAGCACTAGACAAATTCTCAGGCTTCCTCCCACCTGCCTGAGCAAAATTAGGCCTGCCACCCCCTCCACCACCGCACAACTTAGCTATAGGTCCTATGAACTTCCCTGCCTGTATTCCTAAATCAACCACTCCAGGAGTGAATGCAGCAACCAAACTAACCTTCCCTTCACCTGGACATGAGCCCAATACCACAGCTGCTGGATCTTGTAGTGCATCCACCAGATACTCAGCTGCACTTCTTAGTGAATCAGCATCGGTATCATCCATGCACTCAACTAATACCCTGGTATAAATTTTTTTCAAAGAAAATAAAAATGAAATTCATGACGCTTTCAATAAGTAAATATTAGTGTAATATTTTTGAGATTATATATTAAATTTAACTTCAAAAAGAAGAAGATAAGGACGCATTTGATGTATCTGGCTACTTCATACCTGTAGTTTTTATTAAAAATATATAAATGATGATTATATAATTAATAGTACCTCAAGCATGTAAGGTTTCTTGGGCTATAACATGCATCCTTTAATAAAGTATTTTCTTATGAATTCCTTCACTGCATATCATTATATCTAGGTGAGAACCCCTGTTGAAAATTGATTAGAAAGCTAAGATCTTCTCTTAATGGAGAGCCTTCTTTTTTATATATTATTCCTTTTTAATTTGAGAAGGGGGGGGGGGGGGGGGGGTTTGAGGAATTCACCATAGACATACAACCGTGACCGTCTTAGCATACTTGCCTTATCTTATTTGAAGCTCCCACTGGGAATGCATTGCTTGCAATAATTGATGCTTTGTATTCTGCTGCTTTAGCCCGCAAAGTAGAAACTTCATTTCTTGCCATCCGTAACTCCTCTAAGAGACTTTCTACCCTGGTTGTTACATCTTCAGCTTTGACCTACAAAAAGAAACTTCAAAATATTTTACAAATTCTTGTTCTATTCACAAAGGGATGTTTTAAGCAAGGAAAACATTCAAAAACTGGGGAAAAAAAGAGAGGATAACAGAAAACCAATCCACAGAATCCCTGGTACAATAAATTACAATGAGAGAAGTGAAGAGAGAGGATAGGGGTAAGTTTTATGTTTAATATCAAGAGTATAGAAGGACACATACTTTGAGAGTAGTACATAGATTTTTCATATGGTAATCTCTAGCATTGACATATTCAATGAAAGCTTCACCAGCCACGGCTTCTATACGTCTGATTCCAGATGCAATACCCTGCTCTGAGATTATTTTGAAGCCACGAATTTCAGAGGTATTGCTGACATGGGTTCCTCCACAAAGTTCCATAGATACACCAGGGACCTCTACAACACGTACCTATAACACATCAAAGGATTAGAAAAAAGTAAACTAATCAACCGTTTTGTATTACATGTCAAATATTTTTGGATGTGCAAAATGTCCTGTTGAATGTTGAAATGAAGACGTCCTCAGAGTTTTTGGGTATAAAATTTACAGTAAACAGATATTATAGGAGAAGACATTAGAGAGACAATCACTTAAAAAGAGTGTTGAAGAAATTCACGAGGAAGGAAAAAAAAAGTCCTTGCCAAAAAGCAATGCTTCTGTTTAGAATCCTGACTGTTGATAGTGTGTCATGAGGCTCATTTATTGATATTAAACTGGTAAGACTAATCAATTTGACATTGTCTAATTGAAATATTAAGAAAAACTAAACCAAGCTCAAGGACAAGTCTCAGATTATTTTTTTAAATGTCCTAAGATGTCAGGCTTTCTCAACACATTCCTGATATGATATTTATGGAAGAAGCTCAGTAGAACTAGTACACAGGTAAGCCATTAATGTTGGCAACAGTTTGTAATTAAAACTTTGAAGAAATTAATTCAAACCTGTTCCCCATATTTTTCCCCAAACATTGCAATAGCCCCAGCTTTTTTTGCATCAGCAAGAAGCATGACTTTAGTTTGAAGAATTGTTGCAGCCCCAATCCAACTGTTGATTAATCCTTCAATTTCCACAAGCTCACTGTCAAGAAGTGGTCGGGGAAAGTTGAAATCAAACCTGAGACGATCAAAAGCAACCAAGGAACCCGCTTGTGACGTTTCCTGGCCTACAACTTTCTTAAGTGCAGCTTGTAGCAAATGAGTAGCAGTATGATGAACCTACAAAATACCAAAGAATTTTAGATATCAAGCTGGAAGAGTTTCAAAAACAGATGTACAATTCCAGTTCTATGCGTAGCAAGTTCCATTTAATAAACTTGTAATATTCAATTCTCTAATTTCTAAATCATTTTGAGCTTGAAATAAGCATGAGATTATAGTTATCAGGACTAGCTTTTGGCCCCTCCAAAATATGAAGATTGTGTAATAAACTTCACAATTTTGGGGAAAGAAAAGGTTAAACCCAAGCCTGTACCTTAGCCCCCTGTCTCAGTTTTGGATCTACTGCTGCTTCCACTTCTCTACCAACCTCTAGAACTCCCTCTCTAATAGTACCCTTATGAACATATATGTTACCAAAAGATTTTTGAACATCTTTAATCTCCACAACAGCTTTCTGTTGGTTTTCACCATCGTTAAAATATAGAAAACCATTATCTCCAATTTGACCACCTGATTCAGCATAAAATGGAGTCTTGTTCAGCAGAACTTCTACATCACTTCCTTCAGAAACCTGTATCACCGGGCTCCCATTCACCAGCAGGCTTTCCACTACTGCTTTAGCATAAAGGGAGTTATAGCCAAGAAATTCAGTGTCAGCTACATTTTCAGCAAGATCTGCACCATTTCCAACATCAAGTTTAACAGCACTATGTGCAGCCTGAGATTGACGCCTTTGGTTCTCCATTTCAATATCGAAACCATTCATATCTATACTTGCACCACGTTCTTCAGCCACTTCTTTTGTTATCTCAACTGGAAACCCATATGTGTCATACAAAAGAAAAGCATCTTTGCCAGATAAGCAAGGTGCAGTTCCATTTTCTTTTGCACGTGATAATGCTTCAACGAGCATTTCATCCAGCAACTTTTCTCCTCTCTCCAACGTCTGTACGAAACGAAGTTCTTCCCTCTTTAACTCCTCAAGAATGCGGGGTGACCTGTCTTTTACATCCACATCAATATGGGTGCTTAATTCTATCACTTTTTCTGCAATGACTGGTAAAAATGCTCCTTCAAGGTTACCCCTGCCATCCCCCTTTATTCCAAGTAACCTGCCAGTACGGACAGCCCTTCTGATAAGCCTCCGAACTACATAGCCTCTACCAATATTCGATGGGAACACCCCATCTGATATGAGATATACAATTGCACGCAAATGATCTCCTATAATCTGACAAGTAAATAAAGGAGTGCACATTTGTCACAAAAGAGAAATAAGTTTTATGTTGAAACAAGAACTAAAAATATTTTGCAGTTGCTGAAAAAATGGCATACTTTAAGGTTCATCTTTATATGATCATCAGCAAGAGCATATGACACATTTGCCAATTCGGAGGCCTTCTCTATAATGGGATAAATCAAGTCAGTCTCATAATTGCTTGAAACCTGCACAAAAAACATGATTGTTAGTTTTGAAGCATATGGCATGATACTTGTCTTGCTATGCATGTACAATGTTGGTAACAAGTTATGTTGAAAATTGATTCTCCCACTGAGTTAGTAATTGCATTGACATGATGAGAAAGAATGTAGTGCATTATTTCTGTGATGAGGCAAGCCAATGAATACCTTCTGAAGGATACGAGCCACACGCTCTAGGCCAAGCCCAGTGTCTATATTCCTCTGTTTTAAGGGTTCAAGTGAACCATCCTCCTTTTTGTTGTATTGCATGAAAACCAGATTGTAGAATTCTATGAACCTAGTATCATCTCCAAGATCCTGCAAATTTAAAACATCCAATAATTTAAATTATAAAAGAGAGAGAGAGAGAGAGAGGTAAAGACACCAACATTAACTAAATCATCACTTTTCACCACTCAGGGAAAACAAAAGACAAAAAGAAGAAGAGTAGGAGCTATAGATTGAACTAGAATCACTTGGACTTATCCAAAACGCACAGTGTCTAGAATTCCTCTTTCAGGATGGAAATCATAATAAATCTCTGAGCATGGACCACAGGGACCAGTAACTCCACTGGTCCAGAAGTTGTCATCTTCACCCATCCTCTTTATTCGCTCTGTAGGAACGCCCACCTGATGCAAGATCCATGTTTATAGAGTTCAAATAATCGTAATAGCACTTGGTTATATTCATTTATTTTTTCAAGTTTTACCGTGAAATAATTTATGGAAAACTGCCTTATATAGAAGACAAGTTCATATAAAAATAATCATCCAAGGTCTCATACGCAAGTTCAGGACTAAAGTTCATGTGAATATGTTGGCATTTATAAGACCAATCACATCCAAGCACAACAAAAACAATGACAACAAGAGTTTATTGTGTCACCTTGTAGAAAGATACAGATTTAGACACATAAAGATGTACACAGAAGAGTATATGTATACAAAAGAAAAATGTAAGTGCATAAGTAGTGAAAATTGAATACGAGGTAATCAAACATGCAAATTAACATATAACTAGTTATGAGCTTTTGTTTGGCAGACCTCATCATGCCAGATTTCGAAAGCTTCATCATCATTTTCATAAACACTAATCCATAGTCTATTGGCTGGCAATCCAAATCTGTAAGCAAAATTAGCATGTAATTAGTAAGTTTCTTGCCTAGCAAAACAAAATACAAGGACTAATTATACTAAATTTTCTTCTTTTTTTAGGAAAAAAATAATAATTAAATGACCATAGACCCCCTCTCTCTCTCTGGCATGCATGCGCACACATGCAAGTAGCCTGGATAATGTTTTTGTTGCCTTCAGCCTAACAACTAGAACTTTTGCTTCAAGCAAGAAGAACAATGTATAAATATAAAATTACTGGCCCAATTACAGCACAAAACTCCATGCTTACTCTATGGTTGAAAGCTCCCACGCCCATTTAATTGCTTCCTTCTTGAAGTAGTCTCCAAAACTGAAGTTTCCAAGCATCTCAAAGAATGTATGATGTCGAGCTGTTCGCCCTACATTCTCCACATCATTGGTACGTATGCACCTTTGTGCAGTTGTAGCACGAGGTACCTCTCTGGGAACCTGAACAGGATATTCAAAAGTCGTGAAAAAAAAAATTTTTAATTAAAAAGCACTATTCAAGAGTCTTTCATGCCATCTAAAGCATATTCTTAGAGTTAATTCACCTTCTGAGATTATGCCTTTATTTATGATTTTACTGGAAATATTTAACAAACTTGCCATAGTTTTAACAATAACTTTTTGCTATACCTTTCCAAGGAATATAGGCTTAAATTGAAGCATTCCTGCAATTGTCAGTAGAACCGTTGGATCATCTGGCACTAGAGAAGCACTTGGAAGAACCTTGTGACCACGGGAAGCATAAAAACTAAGAAATCGACGGCGAATAGAATCCCCACTTACAGGGAGATCCCTGGATGTATCCCCCATCAGTTCCTCACTCATGGGCTGTATTGATGCTGAAAAGTCATATGGTAAATTCCACAATCTTGAAGTCAGAAACTGGAGAATTTATAAGCTCTTAATAAAAGGTTATACACTTAAATACAAAAACCTGATGTACTGCTCATTCTGAATTGCATGCGACGAGCTTCTTTTAGATCACAATGACCACTGGGAAAAATACTAGGAGAAAAAAGGGTAATGGTTCTTGTAAAAAGACCTGCATAATAACAAAGATCATTATTTCCTGAAGAGCATATCACAATGGTTCAAAGGTCACATCAATATTTTTATAATGTAGCATAGCAAATTATTTAAAGTGAAAGAATTATATAGCGTAAAAGTACATTCGTAACAATCAAGCAAGGAAAGTAAAGATACACTATTAATAGAGAGAAATTCTACAAAGACTATAAAGTAGGGCCACATGATTTGCATCCTAAGTGTCATGGCCATGCCAACACTTAATACAATGACAGAAGTCGCTCAAGAAACATAACAAGGCAGTTCATAGGAAAATGTTTCAGAATTATCTGTAAGCCCAAAGCAAGGACCTAATACAGGCTTGTGAAAGTTAAACTGAAGAAACAGAAAGTGTTAAAAGAACAGAAACAAAGCAAAGCCTTCAGCTCGAAAATCTCCATAATCCAACGGGAGCTATTGAAGATAGAAACTTAATGATACAACAGGAAAATGACAGAAAAATTTTATACTTTAAATCCTATTTATATTCCTAGTAGTCTTATCAAACAAGTGTAATCCTTAAAAATTTCACCCCTTCATTATTAGGCTGCAGACTGCTAAACCCAAGTAACTTCCCAAAAACAGTAAAACTGAGCCCCAACCACCCCCCCCCCCCCTCCCAAATTAAAAAAAAAAAACTCACAAAATTTCTCTTCAGCTTCTTTTCAGATATTCATTCATCCTTCAAAGTCCAAACTAAGAATCTGGGTTTTTTTTTTTTTTTTTTTATTGTTTTTTTTTTTTATGAATATTAACTAACTTCTTCTCCATAAATTTATAGTGGGAACAATATAAAGTTTACATAAGAGAAATCCAATCTTAACAAACATTGGCATAGCATAAAATTTGTAGAGCAACGAATGGACAAAAGACAAAAAATTTTGGGGAAAAAATGGTATTATTAAAGAACTAAAAAGAGCACAAAACTCTTTAAGTGAACAAGCAATTCACAGTTTTTGGTCAAGTGGGTTTGCCACAAATGAATCAAATTGAAGCTGAAAGCTCAGTTATTACACTGAAAAGCTATAATTGGAATTGTCTATAATCGAAGTAAGAGAATAATAAAAGCAGAGTTGGAGAAGAAAGTACCAGTTGAAAGCGCAAGTTTTCTGTTGGGAAATGGGATGAGAGTCTTGCCTCCATGGCTGCTGTGCAGGGAGTGTGGGAGCTTCAGGCTTTTCATGGCTCTCTCCCTCTCTGGTTTTTGGCTTTGATTTTCAAATGGGCGTTTATATACGTTGGTGTGGCACCAGCGGATAAGCCCATTTTGAGAGGTTCACATTTTTAGAGCTAATTCAGAGTTCAAACTTACCCACATAGACAGAGAATTAGAATTTAGAGCTAACTCAAAACTTACCCCGAGAGAGAGAGAGAGAGAGAGAGAGAGAGAGAGAGAGAGAGAGAGAGAATGTTTGATAACCGTTTTTTTCTCTAATTTTCTGTTTCTAAAAATAATTATCTATTTTTGAGATTAAAAAATTTGTTTGGCAATCCAAAATGGACAGAAAACTAAAATTGTTCACAAAGCTCAATTTGTAAAAGGAAATTAAAAACATGTAAAAAGTTATTTTCAATTTCTAATTTTCAAAAATTAATAAAAACACACATTTAATTTAATGAATCTATCTTATTTAATGAGTTAATATTAGAATTTAAATCTTAGTAACAACATATTTTAGTATTTTCTATTTTTTTTTCCTTCAAAAAACTATCTTTTTAAATTCAACTAACCAAACATGTTTTTTATTTCAAAAATACAAAAGAAATTGTTTTTTCTTTATATTCCAAAAAAAAAAAGTTTTGGAAAATAAAAAGCAAAAACTGTTACCAAACATAACCTTAAATTGTTAAAATTTAATACAATTGCACCAAGGTGAACCGAAATAGACTAAATGGATGAAAATGGACCAAAGTGAACTGAAAGGGACCCAAATAGACGGAATAGACCGAATTGGATATGAGAACATATCATACAATATTTGACCCTTAGAGAGAGCATATAACCAACAAATGCATCCAAATATAACTTAACATTTAATTCCTAAGTGAAACCTAGTCCTCAACACCCACAAGATTAAAATGAATCTCAAAATTGTTATTCAGTTGATGATGCTTTGCCCTTTAAATTGAAGAGTTTATATCTACTTATATATTTTAGGAAAGAAACAATAAATCCAAAAAAAATAACTAAAAATACATTTTATATTTTAAAAGAAAACTCAACACTATATTGTTTTTCATGAAAATACATAAAAATGAAAAATTACATGACGTTTTTCCTAGTTAAAATCTAACAAATTATACTGCTTTCATGTGTGTATATTATGCAGTGACAATGAAGTATATGAGAGAAAATATTGTGATATCCAAACATTTAAGACATATGGTAGAGAATCATAATGCCTACAACATCTACTACTACAATTAGTTATCAAATACATTTAATTGTTTTTTTGCCTTGTTTATTCATATCTCATATAATGCCTTTAAGGATAATTCTTTTCCAGTTTCTATACCTCCAATCTTTCTACAGCACAGATCTTCAATCTTTAATAACATGTATGAGTTTAAATATTTCAACAATCCTATAAAACAATAGATGTAGAAGAATATTATATTCTTGAGAATTGAGATTGTTTGTAGCATACGGTAGAGAATCATCAAAATATTCTACCCAACCCACAACATCTACTACTACAATTTGTTATTTTCAAATACATTTAATTTCTACTTTTCTTATTCATTCATCTCATACAAAATCCCTTTTAAGTATAATTATATATTTCACTAACATTTAAACACACACATTGACCAAAATGAGTCTTCTCAGTTCTCAGAATCTTAGCTCGGTTTTTAAAAATTAAAATTATTCCAGGAAACTTTAAATTACGTGTATGACAATGTATATTGGTATCTTCTGGTTATTTAAAAGAATAGCAAGGCCCACGCATATATATATGTCCTTATTAATTATTATATGACTTTATAATAGCTTGGGTGACTAGAAAAAGTATAGTTTTTCATCAGATATATACCATACCAACCACAGTTCAGTTTGTTTGTATCACTAAAACGGTTAAATCTCCTAATTTAACAAATCAGACAAATGAATTTATTAAATTGGCATTAGAATCAAACAATATATATATATATATACTAGTCGCTAACCCGTGCGATGCACGGGATAGTTAAATAAAATGACAATTAACCAACATCACGTTAAGGTAAAAGAATTAGTGAAAGACTGATTTGCCCACCAAGAATTTAAAAGAAAAAAAAAATTGATATAATAAAATCTAAGAAATTTAGAAATAGAAAATTGGGTTAATAATATGCGTATTATAGAATTCCCAAATTCTACTTCAAAACCAAACAAAACCCTTCAAATTCAAAAAATTCATATATAATATACCAAATAAAAATTGACCACACCTTGGGTTGGAAGACATAGGTTGCAGTTTTGATTTTTCTCCAAAAAATAGAGATGCTTCATCTGCTGTATACAATATAAAATAATTATTAGAAATTTCAACCCAAAAACACTATCAAAATATAGAGATTAACCCAAATACTTAGAAGAAAATAAATTCTAAACATAACAAAACAATAAGATAGAATGAAAATTTTAGGCACATATGAAAGCAAATAAAAAAGACAAAACTTACGTTTTTTTTTTTTTTTTAGTTGAGTCTCTCTTCTTCTTATTTTTTTAATTTTAAAGTAAAGTTAAGTTTAGGATTTTGAGATGGTAATTGCTAGGGTTTTAAGGAGAGAAGAGAGAGTCCTACCAGGAGTCTAAATAATATAAACAATTCAAAACATGGAATATTATCAAATTTATAACACCTAATTCCATTATCTTCTACGTTGAATCCAAACAAATAATTAATTGAAATTAATCCAAACAAATAATTAATCAACAAAAATCAAAGCTTTAATAAAAAAACAAAAAATCACATGAACCCAAATAAAAATTCTCAATAAAGCAAGAACATATAAAAATTTACCACACCTTGGGCTGGAAGACATAGTTGCAGCTTTGATTTTTCTCCAGAAAATAGAGATGCTTCATCTGCCATATACAATATAAAATAATTATTAGAATTTCAACCCAAAAACCAAACCCATAAAAACACTATCAAAATATAGAGATTAACCCAAATACTTATAAGAAAATCAATTCTAAACACAATAAAACAATAAGATAGAATGAAAATTTCAGGCACATATGAAAGCAAATAAAAAATTTGAGATGGTAATTGTTAGGGTTTTAAGGAGAGAAGAGATTTTGGTATTTTTATGCAAAAAACGTTATTTTAGGTCTAGGTGATTTATTTCCTTGTTTTTGGGCTCTTTTAATGTTTTTTTAGGTCAAATTTGATTCCTATTATGGTTAGGTATTAATTAGGGCTTATTTTAGAATATATTTTCTTGTCCATCAAGTTTTATGGAGCTCTTAAATAGGCCTCCAAGTTTGTATACGTTTTTCAATAATATTGTTATAAGATATAAAACCTAAAATAAAAAGAATAAAAAATAAAAAGAAAAAGAAAATAGTGATGATGTGGAAAATTGTGAGAGCTTCAAAAGTTTCGGTTTTATCTATTTTCTTGTCCATCAAGTTTTATGGAGCTCTTAAATAGGCCTCCAAGTTTGTATACGTTTTTCAATAATATTGTTATAAGATATAAAACCTAAAATAAAAAGAATCAAAAATAAAAAGAAAAAGAAAATAGTGATGATGTGGAAAATTGTGAGAGTTTCAAAAGCTTCGGTTTTATATATATATATAGAATATATAGATTACTTTTGTGAGGCGGTCACTCTCTTAATTAACCCTAAAGACCAACCTGCTGCCCCCTTCAAATTTCACAAACACTCTCTTTCTGACCCGATTTCACAAAAACACACCCTCTCTGAAGTCTCAACCAATTCCAAACGGCAAAACCTTTACTCTCTGAGGATGATTGGGCTTAAGCCTACTTTATAGCCAATTTTGTTTAAGCCCACTTTAGAGCCATAAATAAAGACCTAACCTGCTTCACCTTCATATACCAACTCTCTTTTCCTAACCCTTTTTGGCGTTTTTTTACGGTTTCCTTCACACACACACACACATGCTCCCTCTAGCCCTTACCTTCTCTTTCTCAGCCAACCAAAACCTCTCTCTGTCTCTCTCTCATCCCAAAGCTCTCTCATATGGAGGAGGAGGAGAATGATTGGGCTATGTCCGACCTAAGGGAAACTGAGATATGTATCCTTGGAAAATACAATACTGATAGATATGTAAGGTGTTATGTGATTAAGGTCCCAGACCCTGATGCCTGTCCTCATCCTTCCTATTTTTCTTGTCCGTTATTCAAACTAAAGGAGAAGAAAAAGCAGCCAAGCTTCAGCCCCAAGGAGCTCAATCCTTTGAAATTAAATAAGGAGAAAAAACCATGGCCATCCCAATACTTCGCAGTGTTGGGGAACCATCTCTACGCTGTAGGTGGTGTAATAAAAACCCGCAAAACGGATGTTTGGATCCTGGACTTCACCTCTCCTCACAAAGGGTGGAAGGCTGGACCACCAATGAATTTCCATCGACGCGACCCTCAAATGGTTGTCGTCGATGGGAAACTCTTTGTATTTGGTGGTTTGCGCTTTAAACCGAAAGGTAACTCCGGCTGGATGGAGGTATTTGACCCACTTTCCCAAACTTGGGAAAGCCTCCCAAATCCACCTTCCTGTATTGATGATGAGGATGATATCTTACATGCTGTCTTGGAGGCCAAACATGAAATAGTTGTAGCTAGACCTCGAGACTCTGGGAATGCCAATTTTTATAGCTACAATGTTGTGGGTGGTTTTTGGAAAAACTTAGAGCCCAAGCCTTCAAAACGTGCGTTATGTTGTGATGGAAGAGCAGCAGTCGTGGGCAATACACTGTACTGGGCTACCTTTCTAAGCCGTGAGAGTGAGCACTGCACCCTATACTATCACGATTTAGAGAAGAATGTGTGGCTTCAAGAATGTCTATGCACCAGCAAAATTTTGGGGGAGTATGAATTTCTTGATGCTACATTTCGTCCGGGTTTCCTCCATTTGTGTGATAAAAAATTCTGCCTTATCTTGCGATCTGGCTACCCAACACCGGAGGACCTTTTTGTGAGCGTAGAATTTCTTTATTGTATCATACTTGATCTTTCTCCGGATGAAGGTTCCTCGCAGTGGAATGTCTCTATTTTGTCTGTTCAAAAATACTTATTGGATAAGTATGTAAATTTGTTGGATTGCTTGATTCTGTGAGTTTCCTGCTTTCTCTCTATACTATTTTTCTTTTTATTTATTATTCTAATTGGTGGTACCAAATGTATTCTAAAAATTTAGCTATACATAGATACATACAATATCCTAAAAGTTTACAAGACACTAAGAGGCTTACTTCTGATGCTAACGAAGAAGCTAACCCATGGCTTTCTATTTGTGATTCACATCTTGCGGGGATAGCGGAGTTCATACAACGAAGAAGAAACGAAAGAGGAGATCAAATGATGCTCTAAGAAAAAAAAGAGAGATCAAACAAGGGCATACCTTAAGGATGTACTAAACAGGTATTCTACTTTCTAATAGAAAGTAAGTTGCATATATAAAACGGTTTGCATACATTAATGATGTGGTCATACTAGTTTTACATTTTTAACATAGAAGACTTAGAGCATTGGCATCAGGAAATGCTACTCTATCATATTTTACCATTTTAAAAAGCTACTTTATCAATTATATCATACTATTTTACAATACACCCAACATTCTAAAACTCTATTATTTTACCATTTTATTAAAATATTATTTTTTTAATCTTTCTTTATTATTTCTTTCCAACTGTCACTTTTTTTCAGACTTAGCATGATTCCAACGGTCACATTTTGTTGAAGTTGTCACCACGTTTTGTTGAATTAGAGGTGACAATTTCAACTTCCGGTAAAGACTAGATGGGCATTGAAGGATTTTGAGACCCACTTAAAAATGGTTCCACAAAATCGAAATCCCCTTGTAAGAAATTATCATATTGTTCAATGTCTTCTTGAATAACCATCCCTTTTAAATAGGGAACTTAAAACAGTTAGTGTATGAAGTCAATTCTTATTTGTATCTTTACAAATCAATATAAGCTAATCATAATATTTTGATGGCAACTTCTCACATATAGCAACATCCAACAATATATGTTGACAACTCCTAATCAAAACAATATATGTTGACAGCTCCTAATCAATATATTTCGACTATACTATAGTAATTTTTTGTTATAGAAATACTAGCCCTGTACATAGCCAAATATTAATAGAATACAAGAACACCGATTATTTAATAAAATTAGGATTTTGGTAGAAAGGAGGAGTTGTTGAATGATTTGTGGGGAAAAAAAAAAGGCTTATCAAAGAACGATTTTACAGAGGGGTACAGAAACAAAGAGAAAAGAGAGAAGGGAGAGAAATAGATAGAGAGAGAAACTTATTGGTAATTGAAGATGAACTTGAGCAAACTATCTGAAGATGCTAATCCCGTGCCAGAGAGCGAAAACCCCTCGTGATGAAGTTGAATCTCACCTCTACTAATATCAACAACAAATCTTTGATCAAAACCCAAACACAAACACAAGCTGAATCCCTCTTTTTCTTGCAGAGAGAGAAAAGAAACACAAACACAAAAACTATAATACATTGATCAAAACCCACCTTACAGTCAGCACCAACACCGACGGAGCTGAATCCCCCAATATTGACGGAGCATCGTTTTTGCAAAATCTTAACCCAAACCCCCCTTGAGAATCTCGGTTTGAAGAGAGAGTGATAGAGTGAAGAGGTAAATGGGTAGAGCTATCTAGAGTGTTGGGTTTATGAGATGAGTAAATTGGCAAAGACACTTGGAGATGGGTATGGGTGAATCGGTTGAGTTACAGTGAGAGATGAGAGAGAGCCCATGTGAAGCTTCAGCGATGGAGATGGGTGAGGGTGAATCGGTTGAGCTACAATGCGATGAGAGATGAGAGAGAGGTCGTGTAAAGCTTCAGCGATGGAAAGGGTGAGAGGCTTGGTGAAGCTTCAACGATGGAGGATGGTGTGTGATGTTGGGAGGAGGATGGTGTTTGGGTCTAAAGAGAGGAGAGAACGGATGGAGAAACAGAGAAGGAAGAGAGAGAAGAAAACAGAAATAATGAGGAGAGGAGAGAGAAATTTTAGAGGGAAAAGGGGAATAAAATAGAATTGCACTGTAGCAGTATTGCAAAAAATTTTTGCAATACTTAGATTTTAGAATCCCAGATGCTGAGCACTTTGGGGCTTGAAATGCCAAATTCTCCTTACATTTGGCATTTGCTATCCCCAGTGCTGATGCTCTTACTGGACTTTAAATGTATTGTAGATATGTTTGTTATTTCCTTCTTGTTTTCTTTCTTTCTTTATATTTTTTTTGGGTGGCATTGTAAAGTGGATGAGTGGATTAGTAGGATTAACTGATATGAATAAGTTGAGCATTAGGTTTATCAGTGTTATATCTATATAACTTCACATAGGTATGAGGTTGCCAAACTCAATCTGGACTCCTGAGTCACATGATATTATAAATTGCTGAAGACAATAATAATAAACAAAATAGAAAAGATCATAGATCAATAAAAGATCAGCTCGTCACAATAATATAAGTATGTTCTATGTACATTGGACTCCGAATCCAATAACCCGAATTCAAATCTAGGTGGGACCTTGCTATACATTTTCTTTATTTAAAAAAAAAAAAAAAAAAAAGGTATCCGTACAGTAGTTTTAATACAGTCACACCTGAAGATGACTATGTAGTTTGGTGACTAGCCAAAAGGTTTCCCGCTTTTCTAGCAAGGTTTCTCTCTGGGAACTTCTGCTAGGGTGTGGCACTGTCGTCCCTTCCACAGAAGGAGTTTTTGTTCCTTGAGTTAACAGTGTTTTCTCAAGGCTAGTGGTTTTATCCTTTTGAGGGGTTTGGGAAACACACACAGGTTCTTAGTCTCTTCCATAACGGAATGGACGATCTAACAAAACACTAGAGCTCTCTATCTGAAGGTTCAGGTCTTAGACTGAAAACAGAGTAGGCTGTAAATGAACACACTATTGCAGCCCGATTTCTGACAAAGCGCCCACTAAACATCGACGCCATTGCGAGAACTTTCTCGCCCTTATGGAGTTCAAAAGCAGGTTTTAACATAAAAAAACAATGGTGATCATCTCATCCTATTCTCTTTCGATAGTGAGTTAGAAGTGAACAGAATCCTATCGTCGGAACCGTGGTGTTTTGACAAACACTTAATGGTCCTATCCAAATACACAAAGGACCCGTCGCTAAAGGAATGTGACTTCAGCAGAGCCTCTTTTTAGGTCCAAGTCTATGACATACCACTGCGCTTCAGGAATAAGGCGATTGCTAAACAAATTTATGAAACTTTAGGAGTAATCCAGCACCTAAAAGACCCCCTTGACTGCGATGGCGGAAGTTTCATCAGAGTAAGAGTCTCTGTTGATATCTCCTTACCTCTCTGTTGAGGGTGGCTTATCACCTTGGACGACGAAAAAAAACACTGGTTTTCCTTTAAGTACGAACAACTCCCCAACCTATGTTACTGGTGTGGCCGCCTCATGCACAGCGACAAGGACTGCGAGAAATGGATTGAATGCGAGGGCTCCCTACAGCCTGATGACCAGCAGTTTGGGCCATGGCTGAGAGCCCCTCCCCTTGCTGCATTTCGTAAGAATGTAGTGTCAATTCCGGGTTTTTTTGCGAAGAAAAAAACAGAAACTCTGATCCAAAACACGAGAGCTCCACCACCCTACTCACACGAAGCGAGCCACTCGGGGGTCTCGGACCCACCAACCCACTCTCCGATGATAATTAATGAGCCCCGCGAGAACATGGCTGCCAATGTGATTATCAGGGAAACAGCAGCTGCCCCGACCATATCGAATTTGATAGCTTCTGACCTCCCTTGGAAATCCACCCCCCAAGTAGACTTTGAGCACTTAATCCAAGAGATTGACAAAGATATCTACCTTTTTGATAGTGTGGATTTAGAGGAAGGGCTTTCAAAAGAAAAAGGGCAGGAACTATTAAAAGATGCCCAACCTCTACCTTATGTCAACCCCAGCTTATTTGCGGCCTATGATCAAGCCCAGCCCAACCAGTCCATCCCTTTGAATGACATTTCAAACCTGGACTCATCCAATTCATCCATTCAGGCCCAAGCTGGAAAGAAGTGGGCTCACATCCAAAGGCCCTCTATTTTTTCTAAGACACAAGAGCTTGACCTAGCACTAGGAAAACAGAACTTTCACCCTCCTTTAGAATCCATCACTCCCCCAAAACGCAGAGCCATAGAAACACCCTTCAATGATGAAAATCTTTCTCTTGCGATGGTGGCTTTCCACCAGCCCTGTCGGGAGAAATGAGTTGGCTCTGCTAGAATGTGTGCGGGCTTGGGAACCAGCGTATAGTTCGAGAGCTCGAAGCTTTAATTTGGGCATAAGATCCCGCTGCCCTATTTTTGGCCGAGACATAAGCAGACGAAGACAGGCTACAAAAACTTTGCGATGAGCTAAACTTTGATCACTCCTGGATTGTTCCGTGGGCTAACAAAGCCCGATGTCTAAGTCTTTTTTGGAAAAAATCGCTCCATATCAAAGTGCTATCCTCCTCCCTGAACCATGTGGATGCTATCGTTGGGGAACTCGAGGAGGCTCGATGGCATTTCACTGAAATTTATGGCTTCGCTGATTCAAGAAAGAAGCACGAAACATGGTCGGCGGCGGCTCTCCCTCCCCTGGCTCTGTGCGAGGGACTTCAATGAAATCCTTTGGTCTCACGAAAAAATAGGGCTTGGTTCGAGACAAGAAAATATGATGAAGACTTTTAGAGACGTTCTGGACGAATGTGGGCTCATGGATTTAGGCTTTGTCGGTGATAAATTCACCTGGAAAGGTAAACGTCCAGGTAGAATGGTCCTTGAGAGACTTGATCGGGTTGTTGCCAACAACCAGTGGTTCGCCTGCAATCCGGGTACATTGGTACAGCATCTCCATTCCCATGCCTTGGACCATAGACCAGTCATTTTTAAGCCGGAGGGGATCACTCCCAAACCGAACAGACCGTTCAAATTTGAGAAAATGTGGTTGACAAGGGGTGCTCGGACACTGTCCGCTCAGCATGGGGTTAAACTTCTCCGAATGCTACCATGCCCCAAATTGCAGGTAAAATTAAATCTTGTGGTGATAGTCTTTCCTTTTGGAGTAAACAATCTTTTGGGTGCATTAAGAAAATGATTGATAATAAAAGTAGAATGCTTTCTAAGGCCAAACTGGCAGCGGCAAAGGGAATTGGTGATTGTGAAACAGTTAAGGCTTTGCAACTGGAGCTCAATGCTCTACTAGACAAGGAAAGCCAAATGTGGGAGCAACGGGCTAGAACATTATTTCTGAAATGCAGTGATCGCAATACCAGTTATTTCCATAGCAAAGCCTCCCACAGACTTCGCAGGAATTGGATTTCCGGTCTGAGAAATAATGCCTATGTTTGGTGCACTGAGGAATGTCAGATCAAAGAGATAGCTATTGATTATTATAACTCCTTGTTTGCCTCGACACACCCTCGTGACTTTAATGAAATCCTTGATATAGTCCACCCCTCAGTCTCAAATGATATGAACGTCCAACTTTCCAAGCCATTTACAAGAGAAGAAGTGGATACAGCTATCAAGGAGATGGAACCCATTACTGCCCTTGGCCCCGACGGTATACCTCCTATCTTCTTTCAATCTTTCTGGTCTAGTATTGGTGATGATGTATATACTGCTGTCCTGGATTGTTTGAATAACTGTAAAATTCTGAAGGAAATCAATCACACCAATATCACCCTAATCCCGAAAGTAAAATCCCTGGAAAGCATCACGGAGTTTAGCCCCATAAGCTTGTGCAACATGATATACAAGTTGGTGTCAAAAGTCCTTGCTAACAGGCTCAAATCAATCCTCCCCTTTATCATATCGAAAAATCAGAGTGCTTTCTAAGCTGGGAAAGTCATTACAGACAATGTCCTCATGGCTTTTGAAACCCTCCATTACATGAAACACCACCATAAGGGCAAAGCTGGGTTTAGGACTCTGAAGCTTGATATGAGCAAGGCGTACAACCGAGTGGAATAGTCTTACTTGGAAGCCCTAATGAAATTGATGGGTTTTTGTGACAGTTGGGTGGCCCTAATCATGGTGTGCATCAGGACGGTAAGCTATTCAATCTTGGTAAATGGTGAACCCTTGCAGGTAATCCACCCCTTTATGGGGCATTCGCCAAGGTGACCCACTTTCGCCCTATTTATTCATCCTCTACACCGAAGGCCTACATGGTCTTTTAGCTAATGCAACTGAAGCTGGTCACATTAGGGGAGTGTCCATTTGTAAAAAAGGCCCAAGACTGACTCACTTGTTCTTTGCGGATGACAGCGTGGTCTTTTGCAGGGCCTCCATAGTTAAATGTCATATGATTCAAAACCTGTTGTCTTGCTATGGAAGGGCTTCAGGGCAAATGTTAAACAGGTGTAAAACAGGCATTTTCTTCAGTAAATCCACGCCAACTGACATACAAACCCAAATAAAAGACTCCCTGGGTGTTCAAGACATTAAGCACTACGAAAAATATCTCGATCTTCCTGCTTTTGTTGGCAAGACAAAGAAAGCAAGCCTAGCATTCATAAAGGAGCGAACATGGCAAAGCTCCAAGGGTGGAAAGAACAGCTCCTCTCTCAAGCGGGCTGAGAAATTCTGCTCAAAGCTGCTATCCAAGCCATCCCGACCTATGCCATGAGCTGCTTCAAGCTCCCCATTACCCTCTGCAGTGACATTGAAGCCTTAATCCGGAAATTCTGGTGGGGGCAGCGTGGTGACCAACGAAAAATTCACTAGGCAAGCTGGAGTTCTCTGTGCAAACCAAAGAGTTTGGGAGGTATGGGCTTCAAAGAACTCCAAAAATTTAATGATGCTATGCTGGCAAAGCAAGTATGGCGTCTACTGGATAACAAGGACTCTCTATTCCACAGGTTCTTCCCTCATGGTAGTATTCTGGATGCCAAAGCGAGGACTGGTTCTTTTGCTTGGAAAAGTTATCATCAAGGGGAGGGATGTGGTGTGCAAAGGAATGCTTTAGAGAATGGGCAATGGTTCGAAGATCCGTATCTACTAGGACAATTGGCTCCCAGATTCTCATCTTAAACATGTGTTGTCTCCCCCAGATTTTCTTGACAACGAAGCTCGGGTTTCAGTTCTGATTGATGGGGCTAAAAGGTGCTGGCTTCGTGAGGTGGTTGACAATCTCTTCCTGCCCCACGAAGCTAGATTAATTTCTTCTATCCCTCTTAGTTTGGTGGATTGCAATGATAAAATCTATTGGCCCATGAATTCCAATGGCGAATATACCGTGAAATCGGGGTATAGACTTCTTATGGAACAGGAAGCCAACGAAAGCCCCAGCTCCTCAGATGTGTCCCTGTCTAAGCGTATTTGGAATGGTGTGTGGAGCATGAAAGTCCTAAACAGAGTGAAAACTTTAATTTGGCGGGCGGGTCTGGGTGCTCTGCCTACTCTGGCAAATCTGGTGAAAAGGAAGGTCCTATACGATGCGGTTTGTCCTAACTGTGGTTTGGAGCAGGAAACAGTCATACATGCCCTGTAGACTTGCACTGCCTTATCAGAGGTCTGGGCAACCCACTCTGCGTGGTTATCCAGTCATACCAGATTTTGCTCAAACATCCTGGATGTTATTCAGTTGTGTCAAGGTAGAAGTGACCTCTTTGATTTGTTTGCAATGATTACTTCACTTATCTAGACCCATAGAAACAGATTGCGGGCTAGCGAGCCAGCTGTCTCGATGCATAATCTCAATACCTTGGCTCGGGACTCTCTTTAGGAATTTCAGGCAGCTCGTCCTATCCCCCTTGGCCCCTCCTCCCCTCCTAGTCCTGTAAAATGAACCCCACCTCCCGAGAACTGGATGAAAATTAACTTCGACACGGCCTTATTTAAGGGCGTTGGCTCTGCTGGGTTGGGTGTTATTATTCGAAATGACCATGGTCTAGCAATGGCTGCCTCATCACAAATCATTCCATTACCTACCTCGGTAGAAATGGTGGAAGTGTTGGCAGCACGTAATGCCATCTGTTTAGCCAAGGAGCTACAGTTCGACCAAGTGATAGTTGAAGGTGACTCAGAGCTGGTGATCAAGGCTCTTCCAGCTTTGGCCATATCATTAGGGACATCAAAATTACTTCCTCAGCTTTTAAAGAAGTGGTTTTCTGCCATACTTGCAAACAAGGGAACAAAGTGGCTCATAAGATTGCTAAATTAACTTGTAATTTTCCCACTTTTAATGTCTGGATGGAGGATGTTCCTCCAGACATTGCTCCTGTGTATCTTTCTGAATTGGTTTAATGAATCTTCCTTCCCCCCCCCCCCCCCCTTGTCTTCTTGGGGCGGATTCTCAAAAAAAAAAAAAAAAATACAGTCACACCTATACACCTGTAGTCATCGCAGTTTGAGATTTTTATAGTAATTAAGTTCGACTAATTAACAACATTGACACATTGGGTTAACTAAAATGTTATTTTTTCAATGCCATTAGATCTTTGATTTTCATGGTATCATGTGTTTAAATATTTCTTTTAATTGATTTTTCTTGCATTTGATTATGTAGTGTTTTTTTGCTGAGAGGTATGAGTGATGAGACTAGTGTTCTTGCTAATTCATGGGTTGCAATTTCCAGCATGGTTAGACAAAGGCCACGACTTTTGCTGTTTGTGGTTTTATGTAATTATATAGTCCCTGGTGAACAACTTAAATTTCTTGGTTTATTTAGAATCATTATGGTATGGTTATATGTAATTATATAGTCCTCTTTACATAGACTTCTTGGTTTATTTAGAATCATTATGGAAGTGGTTTTGTATAATTCTAAAGTCCCTAACAAACTTCTAGGCTTATTTAGATCTTTATGGATATCCATATTCTAGACTCATTTATGTTGAATCTTCTATTATATTCTACCTATGTGAAAATATGTGTTAAAAGCTTGACCCTTCCATCTGCTTTGATTGAAAGAAAAAAACTTATTTTTAAAGTAGTTTTAATGCAGTCACAGCTAAACACCTTGTAGTCATTGTAGCTTTAGATTCTTAAGTATGACTAATTAACATCTTTGACACATTAGATCAACTAAAATGTTATTTTCAATGCCATTTAGCTCTTTGATTATTGTGGGGGCATTTTCAAACTAGTGGTACTCTAATGCCATTGGTTCATGCCTTATAAGGTGCTAAGAGGAAGGAAACCCTTCCAATGTGGGACAAAAAGCAAAAATTTGCCTAAGGAGTACACATGAGTTTCCTTTGAAGCAAAAAATGCCCCCACAATTATCATGGTATTTTGTGTTTAAATATTCCTTTTAATTTATTTTTCTTGTATTTGATTAACCAAACTAGTGGTACTCTAATGCCATTGGTTCATGCCTTATAAGGTGCTAAGAGGAAGGAAACCCTTCCAATGTGGGACAAAAAGCAAAAATTTGCCTAAGGAGTACACATGAGTTTCCTTTGAAGCAAAAAATGCCCCCACAATTATCATGGTATTTTGTGTTTAAATATTCCTTTTAATTTATTTTTCTTGTATTTGATTATGTAGTACTTTTTTTTAATGCATTTTTGTTGACAGGAATGAGACTAGTTTTATTAGTTTGAGAGGTTCACATTTTTAGAGCTAATTCAAACTTACCCACATGGACAAAAGAGAAAGAGAGCTAGTTAAATTGTTCAAATTTAATTGAATTTGGAACAAGCTATATTTTTTAATAATAAGATTGGATTAAGAAGAGATACAAACCTATCTTTTTAGAGCTAATCCAAACCTATCTTTTTCAATTCTTAAGTAAGTGCACCGAATTTTCTCAAAAAAAAAAAAAAAAAAAAAGAGTAAGTGCATCAAATGGACCGAAGTGGACTGGGTAGACTGAAATGGACCGAATAAATTGAAATGGACCGAAACAGACCGAACTGTACTGAAATGAATATGAGAACATGATCATACAATATTTGAAGTTTTTTTTAAGATGCAATATTTGAAGTTTTGAACATGTAATTCCTAATTGAAACCTAGTCTTCAACATCCACAAGATCAAAATAAATCTCAAAATTGTTATTCAATTGATGATGCTTTACCCTTTAAATTGAAGAGTTTATATTTACTTTTATATTTTAGGAAAGAAACAGTAAATACAAAAAATAATAAAAATACATTTTTATGTAAAAGAAACTCAACACTACATTGTTTTTCATGAAAATGCATAAAAATGAAAAATTACCTGATTTTTTTCTAGTTACAATCTAAGAGTATTCAATATGATGGTCATAAAAATTTATTTTTTAGTAACTCAAAAATTTACATTATCTATTTTTACCACTTTACTTTACAATTCATAAAAATACCCAACATCAATAATTCTATTTTTTTTACCACTTTTTTTTAAAATATTATCTCTTTATTATTTTTAGTCTCTCTTTCACCCAAGTAGCCAAAATATTGTACGAAATCTCAATCCCCCAACGAAAATACAAGTGTTGTTTTCGGATGTAGAGTCAGAGTGAAGAGAGATGGACAAGGGCCATAAGACAACGGTCTTAAGGGTGTGTTTGGTTGGGGTGAAAACAAGGAGGATGGAAAATAGGGTGAAAAATATTATTTTCCACTGTTTGGTTTGGGAAGGAAAATAGAGGAGACAGAAAACAAGGGAGAAAGTTTTCTCCCCTGGGCCCCCTTTTTTTATCCTCCCAAATCATGAGGAAAATGTGGAGATAAAAGTGTTGTGAAAGCACTTGTACACAAATACCCAGTTGCTGACCACGTTGCCCACTTACTGACCACATTGCTGAGAATATGTAATACACTACTGTAATTTTTACATTATAATAAGTAATACACTATTGTAAAGTTTCCCACTTGCTAACCACGTTTCTTTTTTTCCATTATAATTTTTAATGAGTTTTTTAATGCAAGTACACTATTATAATTTTTACATTATAATAATAAAAATAATATTATAAATTTATATGTATGATGTGATAAATTTTATATTATTTAATGAGTACAAATAAATCTATTTCTTACCTATTATGTAACAAGGGTATAATAGTCAATTTATATAAACTACATTTTCTATCCTTCCACTTTTCTTTTCAACTAAACAATAGAGTTTTCCACCCTCCCACTTTTTCATCCCTCCAACCAAACACACACGAGGGAAAACTAAATATTTTCTATCCTCCCACTTTTCCATCCTCCCACTAATTTTCTATCTTCCTACTTTTCCACTCCTCCAACCAAACGGACCCTAAAAGTAGTGCGAGGTGAAATGATTTTTTTTTTGTCCCTGTGTAGGATATTATGGACCACAAAAAAGAGTTTTATAGGTATGATATGATACACGATACTATATCAAAATAACATACCAAATAATAGTCCTATTAAAACCTATAGCCTACCACCGCACACTCTTGGTACGATGGCCACTCTACAAGTATAAGTGCTTGTGGGGTGTGGAGGGCAAGGGCTAGGGTTCAAGTCTTCAGGAGAGAGTTTCACATACATATACACATAGATTAGGTTAGAGTAGAATTTCTATCTTGTATCAAAAAAAAAAAAAAAAAGCCCATAGCCTATATATATTTTTAATAAGATAAATAAAAAATAAAAATAAAAATCATTTGTCACTTAGATGTTAAAATTTAAAATCCCCATGACACTAGACAGTTGACACCATTTTCCTCCCCTATGGCAACATCTCTTTTAATTTTCAAATGCTAAACCTCAATTTTGGCCCGTATTAATTAGGAGTTAGGACTAATAAAACCATTTTTAAAGCCTAGCTTGTGTTGTATTTACGCATCTTATTCTTCACAAGTCATAACAAAAATTTACACAAATTGTAACTAAAACCTAAATAAAATTAAAAAAAAAAGTCAATTAATGTGAAATTATAAAAAAAAAATTAATATATATATACACTAAATTATAGTTGTGAAATTAAGTAGTAATAAAAAATTTAGTTGTTTTTTTTTATCTAAATATTCACAATAATATTTGTGGGGTAAGAGCCCAAATTTGGATATTGGGCCTTGGGCCTTTTCCGAGGACGTGGATATATCCGAGGAGGAGTAAATGATTGGGAGAGGCCCCAAAGTTGAGAATCACATAAGGAAAGAATGGAGGAATATAGTCCGAGAAGTATCTCCTTCTCGGATACGATGAATATCTATCAAACCTGTATTTGGACAATTTAGGTGACCTTCCAGGAAGTTCCAACGATAAGGATAAACCTCAGGCATGTATAAAGGCGATAGGAGCTCAGAAATATCTAAAAGAAAAGCTGCTACCACCGCATTAAATACACTGCAGCAACTTTTCTGGCCGCATTTATGTGGAGAGGACCCCTGAACACAAGGGCGGCGCCAAAGCAAATTCAAGGGGTTCAAATGAACCCCCTAACTTCAAAATGAAAAACTATATATATATATATATATATATGTAGGGACTCAATTTGTAATGGACCCTCGACAATAAAAATTTGTAGAGTGTGGGTGAAAGGGTTTGGCACCATCGAAGTGAACAATGGCTGATATGAAGTTGATAATAAACAAAAGATGACTTGAGATTCATAGGGATCTTATCAAAGGAATTGGGCTAAGTGTTTTTATAGGGAATGATCGTCCCTTTGGTTAAGTATTTGTAAAGCGTATTCATCCTTGGCTTCGTCCGAGGATGTATTTTTCTCAAAGTTGATATATATCTTGTCCTTTTTCTTAGGACTGGTTCTTCTTCCCTTTTTTGTTGGGAATCCTCTTGGTTATATAGTATTTTCTTTAGTTAATCTCAGCCATCCATTTGTCAATTATCTGAACTTTGTGTACAGGGGTCTGTCCCATCATCTGCGATTGCAGGCTTTATGTTAGTTCCAAGTCGCCTTTGCAGACTTTCTAATAGTTGAAGTGACCGAAGTAATAGGGTTTACAGGTCACCTCACCATTAAGGAGGCCAGAATGTTGGTAGCGTTTATTTAATAAATGAAGGATATTTTCCCTTTATCGAAGTCGGTGTGCCGAGGATGTGGTCATCCTCGGCGAGGCCCTTGGATGACCTGGGCTCTTTCCCATTATCCTCGGCGTGGGCCTTGGGTCGGGTATAGAGTGGGCCAGAGTGGTTAATGTTTGGGGCCCCACAATATATATATATATATATATAAATAGCTTAATACTTTAATTTATTTTTAAAAATATTTTTTTTGCACACTCTGACTTAAATTTTGCACATCTTTATTACAAGTATTTTCGACTTTAAGAATAAAGAGTAATTTTTTTTTTTGAGAAATCGAATAAAGAGTAAATGTTTGTGAATTGTAAGTGTAATTTTTTTTTTATTTTATAAATTTATATTATATGTGTGTGAGTGTGTTTAATATTAATTGTGTACATTACTTTTTGTTATAATATTACGTATTTGTGTAAATTATGATGTGTGTGGATGTTTGTATGTACAATATAAATATAATATAACTTTATATAATTTAATAATTAAGAAATAGAGAGGGTTTTTTTTTTTTTTTTTACATGTGTGTGTATTGTTATCATATTATAATAACTTTTTGTACAAAAGTTAGTAAAATTCAAGAAAACAATTGTAAAGTTAATGATTGTTCAAGTATTACCACCGCACACCCTTGGTGCGATGGTTACTCCACAAGTATAAGTGCTTGTAGAGTGTAGGAGGTAATGGTCGAGATTCAAATCTCTAGGAGGGAGTTTCGCACACATATACACTTAGATTATGTTAGAATAGAATTTTTGTCTTGTATAAAAAAAATGATTATTTAAGCATTTAATTGGTTAAGTAGACTTGTCTAAAAAAAATGTTAAGTAGACACGTAGTGTATAATTTATGTATGAATAAGTGTGATTGTGTGCGATAATAATTAATATGGAGCCAATGAGTTAAAATTAGTCATTTAGTAAAAAATATTTTTATGAAAACAAAGTCAAATAGGTAATAGCAATTGTATAAAGATAAAAATGTTAAACAAACTTAACAAAATAAAATGATCATAGACTCATAGCTACCCACATTAGTAATAGATATTCATAATGAACTATCATGTAACATTCAAAATTTGAAAACTTGTAGAATAAAATTGTAAAACTTTATGTATTGTTATTATTATTTTCGATAATTCAATATATTCAAGTTCTCTTTTTATTAAAATTTTGTAGTGACCCCCCTAAACAAAATTCTTGGAGTCGCCACTGCCTGAACAGTGCAGTCTCAGCTACCACCATTCACAGAGAGCCAAAGAAGATGTCTGATGGGACATGCACTCAAGTGAAAGCTTAGATGGTTAACAAGTGTATGATCAAGATGGTCTGAAATGAACTATATAATGTAAAAGACCTCGCATGAGAGGGGGATCGGAAAAAATCAGAAAAGAATGACTGTAGTATTCAAATTTGAATTAGCATTCAGTTCTATTAGTTTATTCTTATAATCCATCTCCTCGGACAACCAGTTCATTCAGTTTTTATGTGTCTTTCTTACTTGTTCACCTTCCAAATCCCTATTAACCCTTGTTAAATTCACTAAAGGCCCAGTTCTTTCACCCACTCTCTTCAAATTTATTATATTGGGCTCATTGGGCCTATATCTCATATCTTTAGGACTTGGGTTACAAATTGTGACCCCACAATTGGCGCCGTCTGTGGGAAGAGATTGTGTTATAGTGAAGGCAACGGTCAACTATGGCAGAACCAGGTCCACAACAAGCAGAGTCAAGGGAATCCCAACATGGTGATCCTTTTCTCAACCTCGAACGAAGATGTGACTGTGAAGGAAGTGTACACACCACACACACTGAAAGGAGTCAGCCTCGAGGTGGAAACCATATCTCCCATGCGAAGAGCAACAGAGGCATGCAGCTGGAGATTGACCAGTTGAAGAGGGAATTGCACCATGCAAAAAAGAGGCGAGCTTCCCCTGACAGTGACATTTCTTCTGATGATGGAAGAGACACTAGTTACAGGCGGAAGTCTCGAACTCCGCCCAGTGAATCCTTCTCCTACGAAAAGGAACACCAAAACAAGCGGCGGTTTAAAAGCTCGCCACATAGAGGCGTAGGAAACGATGCTATGAGCAGAGCCTTAAACCAAATCTCCAAGTCTCCCTTCACGCGTAAGATTGAAGGGGCAAGACTTTCCCGGCGTTTTCATCAGCCAACATTCACCATTTACAACGGACAAACAGATCCTATTGAGCATGTGAGTCATTTCAACCAGAGAATGACTGTCCATTCTAAGGACGAGGCCTTAATGTGCAAATTTTTTCCATCCAGTCTCGGACCCATAGCAATGAAATGGTTCGATGGCTTAAAGGCGAAGTCTATAAATTCTTTCCATAAGCTCACTCAAGCCTTTGGCTCCTGATTCATGACTTGCAGGAGAGTTCCTCAGTCATTGGCTTCCCTCCTATCTTTGAGTATACAAGAGGGAGAGAATCTTAAGACATACTTGGACAGATATTGGGAGATGTTCAATGAGATTGAAGGTGATTTCGACGACGTGACCATCAGTACTTTTAAGCTCAGCCTTCAAGCCGAGCACGGTTTAAGAAAATCCTTGACTGGTAAGCCCATTACTAACGTGCGTTAGCTCATGGATCGGATTGATAAGTATAAAATAGTTGAAGAAGATCAACAACAAGGAAAAGGAAATGATAAGGTTACCCCTCAAGAGAGGAGGGATTTCAGGTCGGATCAGTACAGCAATAACAAACCACGTAGGATTTTGCTGGGCAATCAGGATCAGCAAACCTTCAAGCAGTCAACGCCGTGTTCTGAGAGTCGGTGCATCAAGTTCTAGAGAAGATCAAGAATGAGCTATTCTTTAAACAGCCAAGTAAAATGGTGGGAAACCTTGAAAGGTGCAATCACAATTTCTATTGCCAATACCATCAAGATCATGGACACACCACAGAGGATTGTAGGAGTCTGTGGGATCACCTAAACCAACTTGTTCGTGAAGGTAAATTAAAACAACTTTTACACCATTCCAGTGGTTCGAGCGGCCAGGTAAGCTCAGAATCTCAGAGAGATGATTCTTCCAAACCCCCCTCTGGGAATAATAAATGTCATCTTCGCTGCACCAGGGAGGACGAGATCCTGTCCATCCAGAGTAATGTTCGTGGCTCGGTTATTCTCCGAGGACGCTAACCAAGATATGAAAAGACGTAGAATGGAAATTCAACCTGTTTTAGGCTTCTCGGATGAGGACAAAATCAAAACCATACAGCCCCACGATGATGCCCTGGTGGTTACCCTCAGGATTGGAGGTTATGATGTGAAGAGGATGATGGTGAACCAAGTTAGTGGGGCCGAGATAATATATCTTGACTTATGTAAGGGATTGAATTTAAAACCCGAAGACTTAACGCCCAACAACTCTCCTCTGGTGAGTTTCGATGGGAAGGTCGTCATCCCAAAGGGCCAAATTCGACTACCTGTGCAAACTGGTCCAGAAGTAGTAAAGGTTGATTTCATTGTTGTGGACGCGTACTCACCCTACACAGTAATTGTAGCTAGACCCTGGCTTCATACACTAGGGGCTGTTTCTTCTACTCTGTACCAGAAGGTTAAATATCCATCCGAAGGCTAAGTTAAGGAAGTTTTTGGAGATCAATCTGTGGCCAGACAGTGCTTAATGGCCGCCATCCAGCATAAACCTGAGGCTGAGTCCTCGACCTCTGCTGGAGAGGATTTATAGCAATTAAAATCTCCGGTATGGCCCATTGATGATTCAGCCGAGATGGCGAAATGCGAAGATTTAGTAAAAGTTGTTATTGGCGATGATCTTGAGAAATTTTTTCAGGTTGGGTCTTAGTTACCCATTCAAGAAAGAGAGGTGTTATTAGAATTTCTTAAGAGAAATGTAGATGTGTTTGCCTGAATGCTTATGAAGCCCCAGGGGTGGATCTAGAATTCATTTGTCACCATCTGAATGTCAACCTATTGGTCACCTCTAAGAAACAGCCTCCTCGGCGCCCATCCAAAGAGCACGCAAACGCAATACGAGAGGAAGTAATGAAGTTTAAGCAAGCTGGAGCTATTAAGGAAGTTTTTTTTATCCTGAATGGTTAACTAATACTGTGGTGGTGAAAAAGAAGAGTGGGAAGTGGCGAGTGTGCGTAGATTTCACGGACCTGAATAAGGCTTGCCCAAAAGATCCATTCCCTATGCTTAAAATAGATCAGTTAGTAGATGCAACTGTAAGCCATCCTCGGATGAGTTTCCTGGATGCTTTTCAACGTTATCACCAAATACCATTAGCCCTGGATGATCAGGAAAAGATTGCTTTTGTCACCTCTATTGGGAACTACCACTACAAGGTGATGTCATTTGGTTTGAAAAATGCAGGATCTACCTACCAAAGAATGATGACGAGGATGTTTGAGTCACAGTTAGGTAAGAATATTGAAGTCTACATAGATGACATGGTGGTGAAAAGTAAGGTAGTTTCTGAGCATTTGGGAGACCTTAGCAACATTTTTGAAGTTCTTAGAAAATACAAATTACGTCTAAACGCTTTTGAGTGCTCATTTGGCATAGGATCAGGCAAATTCTTAGGTTATATGGTAACTCACAGGGGGATTGAGGTCAACCCCGACCAGATAAAGGCTATTAACAGTTTGCAACCACCTCAGAATCCCAAAGAAGTCCATAAATTAACCGGAATGACAGTTGCTTTGAACCGATTTATCTCTTGGTCAGCAGATAGATGCAGACCTTTCTTCTTGTTGATCAACAAGTGGAAGGGGTTTGAGTGGACTGAAGAATGTGCCTTAGCTTTCCAACAACTTAAAGAATATTTAGTTCGGCCACCTATCATGTCCAGTCCTAAACTAGACGAGGTCATATTTGCCTACATCGCTGTGGCTCCTTATGCTGTAAGTTTGGTATTGATACGAGTTGATCGTGGTGTACAACGGCCAGTTTATTATGTGAGCAAGTCGCTGCATGAGGCCGAGGTTCGTTATCTTCCACTGGAGAAAGCCATCTTAGCGATAATACATGGCACACGAAAATTGCCCCATTATTTCCAAGCACATACAATCGTCATCCTCACCCAGCTTCCACTTAAAGCCATACTACGAAGTGATGATTACACGGGAAGGATCGCTAAATGGGGCACGGTTTTAGGGGCTTTTGACATCAAATACATGCCGCGCACCTCCATCAAGGGCCAGGTCCTTGCGGATCTGGTAGCCAAGTTCACTGAACCCTATTTAGAAGAAATAACAACGACGCAGATCATGGATGAAAAATCAGTTGGCATGATTTCCCAACGAGGTCCCTTATCCTAGGAAGTGTACGTGGATAGCGCAGCGAATCATAAGGGGTCCAGAGTGGGGTCAGTGCTGGTATTCCCTGAGAAGATCACCATTAAAAAGTTATGAAGGCTGGACTTCTAGTCTACAAATAATGAGGCCGAATATGAAGCTCTACTGATGGGAATGACCATGGTTCAAAAAATAGGCAGAAAGGCAGTGGAGATGTTCTTGGACTCAAGGTTAGTCGTCGACCAAGTAAAAGGAGAATTTGAAGCGAAGGATGAAAGAATGCAGGAGTACTTGAGTCAAGTTAGACACCTGCAATCAGAGTTTAAATCTTTCAATTTGCTGCACATCCCCAGAAGCGGAAACACACATGCTGATTCCCTAGCCACACTGGCAACCTTCTCGGCGCAGAATCTGCCTCAGGTTATCCTCGTTGAGGATTTGTACAAACCCGTAGAGATGAGAAGAGAGACAGTCCGAGTTCACCAGGTCAGAGTAGGGCCTAGCTGGATGGACCCTATAGTTCTATTCTTGAAGGAAGACACTCTGCCTGAAGAAAATTCAGAAGCTGACAAGGTATGGAGAAAGGTTACTCGATTCTGGCTGTCCGAGAACCAGAAATTATATAAACGTTCCTTTTTAGGACCATATTTGTTGTGTGTACATCCTAAAACAACTGAATTACTCCTTGAGGAGCTACATGAAAGAATTTGCGGAAGTCATACTAGAGGTAGGTTCTTAGTACATAGAGCCATCACCCAAGGCTATTGGTGGCCAAATATGCAAAAGGAGGCCCAAGAATATGTGAAAAAATGCGATCAGTGCCAACGGTTTGCACCAAACATACACTAACCAGGGGGAATCTTTAATGCACTATCCAACCCTTAGCCATTCGCTCAATGGGGCTTAGACATTGTGGGTTCGTTCCCCAAGGCAGCCGGAAACAAAAGATACTTGTTGGTCGGCACTGACTATTTCACCAAATGGGTCGAAGCTGAATCTCTGGCAAACATCAGAGATGTAGATGCCAAGAGATTTGTCTGGAGAAACATTGTCACTCGGTTTGGGATTCCTCATACTCTTATCTCGGACAATGGCCTTCAGTTTGACAGTAAAGCGTTCAGAAGTTATTGATGTGAATTGAGAATTATGAACAGATATTCTACCCCTGCTTATCCCCAAAGGAATGGACAAGCGGAGGCTGTTAACAAGGTCATAGTAAATGGATTAAAGAAAAGGTTAGATGATGCGAAAGGCAAATGGGTGGAAGAACTGCCACATGTTCTCTAGACGTATAGGACTACGCCTCGTAGATTTACTGGAGAGACCCCATTTTCAATGACTTATGGGGCTGAGACTATTATCCCTTTGGAGACTGGTTTCCCAACGTTAAGAACCAGTTCATTCAGTCCGAGCAATAATAATGAGCAGCTAAAGAAGAATTTGGACTTGATTGAAGAGAAGAGGGAAAATGCAATAGTCCAATTAGCATATTACCAACATAAGCTCAAACAGGGTTATGATGCTAATGTGAAGCTGAGACCATTATCGCCTGGTGATCTAGTGTTAAGGAAAGTTGTGGGTGCTACAAAGAACCTAGCTTGGGAAAAATTAGGACCCAATTGGGAAGGACCATACCGTATTACCTCAGGGGCTGGCATCAGGGCATATTTTTTAGAAGATTTAGATGATAATGTAATATCACGCCCATGGAATGTAAACAACCTTAAAATGTATTATTATTAACGAGTTTTTCCTTGATCAATATGTTTATCTGTTACATAAAGGTTTTGTACTCTCTGTTACTTTAACTTTTATAAGTGTTTAAATTTAAATTCAGTCATGCCTGAAGTCCTTGGACCAAATGATATGAGTTGGTTTGCACTCCATTATAACTTTTATAAGTGTTTAAACTTAAACTCAGTCATACTTGAAGTCCTCAAACTAGATGATATGAGTTGGTTAACACTCCATTACAACTTTTATAAGTGTTTAAACTTAAATTCAGTCATGCCTGAAGTCCTCGGACGAGATGATATCACGCCCATGGAATGTAAACAACCTTAAAATGTATTATTATTAACGAGTTTTTCCTTGATCAATATGTTTATCTGTTACATAAAGGTTTTGTACTCTCTGTTACTTTAACTTTTATAAGTGTTTAAATTTAAACTTAGTCATACCTGAAGTCCTCGGACCAGATGATATGAGTTGGTTAACACTCCATTACAACTTTTATAAGTGTTTAAACTTAAACTCAGTCATGCTTGAAGTCCTCGAACTAGATGATATGAGTTGGTTAACACTCCATTACAACTTTTATAAGTGTTTAAACTTAAACTCAGTCATGCCTGAAGTCCTCGGACCAGATGATATGAGTTGGTTAACACTCTATTGCAACTTTTATAAGTGTTTAAACTTAAACTCAGTCATGCCTAAAGTTCTCGGACCAGATGATATGAGTTGGTTAACACTTCATTACAACTTTTATAAGTGTTTAAACTTAAACTCAGTCATGCCTAAAGTCCTCGGATCAGATGATATGAGTTGGTTAACACTCCATTACAACTTTTATAAATGTCTAAACTTAAACTCAGTCATGCCTGAAGTCCTCAGACCAGATGCTTTGGGGAAATTAATACACTGGCATTCTTTATAAGAGTTTAAATAGATCCTAAGTCATGTTAGGTCTCTTAAACCACATACTTGGGTGAAATTAACACTCAGTGGCGTTCTTTGTAAGTGTTAGACAAAGTCCAATTCATGTAAGGTCACTAAGTACCAAAATATGTCCAAAATTCTAACCAAATCCTTAAATTGACACCTCTGAGTAACGTAAGGTCCTTAATTATTTGCTTAAGTATTGAGAAATGTAAAAGGCATTTTTGTCTTCCATTATTTACTAAGTTTATTACTAATTCTTATACGAACTAGCTTTTGTTAGTACTCAGTTAAATTACTTGCATCATTAACAGGGTGTTGTTATTGATTCTATTCAAGTTAAAGTAGCAAGAATTCAAGATTATCTGCAATGACAGTAAACCTAATAGTATATATAATGAAGACATAGGAGATAAAAGAAGAATACATTCATTGATCAAAAAGAGAATATCTTACATTCCATGACAACAATTTTTTTTAAAAAAAACTACTAAAAAAAAAATCCTAGTAGCTAAGTCTTTGTCTTGGGAGCAAGAGGGTTAGTTGCCTGACTTGGCTAGGAGGTAGCAGCATCTTGGGCTTTGTCTTTGGATTCAGAAGGAAGTTTCTTCTTATCCTAGCCCTTACCCTTGTCCTGAGGACCCTCTGCTCCCAGACCCTGGCCATCAGTTTGGTCAGATTCCTTAGGAGCTTTGGGGAGAGCAGGAGGAGGGGCTTGGTCAACCAACGGCTGTTCTAACACCTCTGGAGCTTGCTCGGAGTGAGAGGAGTCAGGACCTGGGAGTTCACGAATTTCGGGATGGTAATATACGCTCTCAGGTCGCCTCAAGCCAAAGTCTGCAGGGACCCTAACAGCATCAAGGGCTTTACCCCAAGACACATCGTAGTAGTCTCTGCACACTACAGATAGCTCCTCTGTGAGCCTGGCTTGAGTCTCCTCTACCCCAAGCTGATATGATGCTTGCTTCTCAACCTCGGTTGCCTCCTTAGCCAGTTGGGCTGCCTCCTTGACCTTGTGAAGCTCAGCTCGAAGATCTTTTACCAGTTGCCTTTCCGTAGCCAGGTTATCTCGGTCATATGCAACTGCTAGCGTTGATCTTCTGCCTGCCTCTCTGCAGTCTTAAGGCTCGCATCAGCACTGTCCCTGGCCTTGATCGCCTCTTTTAACTGCTCGGACAGTTTAGCTTGATCCTACCTAAGATTACCCAATGCTTTCTCGACCTCGGACCGAGATTGGGCCTTTGCCTTAACCTCGTTGCGGGCATCCTTAACCCATTCCTCGGCCACGTAAACCTGTTGGGTAATCTGCATAACAGAAATAGGAAAATTTCGTATAAGACAAAGAAAAAGAATGAATAAAAACAATTAAGTGTTTACTTAAAGGGGTGGGTCAAATCACTTATCATAGCCAGATCCCTCTTAAGGGATAGGAAAAGGTCAGGCTGCTTGAAGCGCCTGTAAGCGTCCATATCTCTTGGCAGAAGAAGTGGCTGCTCCAGGGCCTCAGCAATGTGACCTACTTGTCCTCCTTGAAAGCTTTGGACTAAGGCGTCCCAAGCGATGGGGGCACCATCTATTTCCTCTTTTGTCTCGCTAGTTTTTGACCACTTTCTGTTGCTTATTTCCCTTCGAAGGGCCCACCTCACCTTCTTCAAGGACCTCGTTTGACCTCTTCTTTAGCTCGGGGACTGGCTTCAGTCCAAGGTCAGTGGGAAGCTGAGGAGAGGGAGGAGGAAGATTAGCTGAGGTTTGGTACTTATTGGTTTCTTTTGGTGTGGATACTTTATTTCTCGCCTTCATAAAATCCCTTAGACTTTTGCTTTCAGCCTTCAAGGCTATTTCTTCATCCTCTTCGTCTGAAGTGTCTTCCAAATAGGTGACCACAAGAGCTATGGCGTGAACACTTAAGTGTCTGTTCGGCTCTTCCTTGGCCTCCGATACTGAAATCTCTTGTACTCCCTGTGGTTCCTCTTCTCCGAATTGAAATTTATCAATTTCCTCTTCGAGCGAGGAACTAGAAGAGGCAACTCTTTCTCCAGACGCTGCTATGTCAAGGGGAACCTGCTGAATTGGGTAGGCGAGTAGGGGAACGCCCAGTGGGACCGGGTGTGCTACTGGTGGAAGATCGTACAGTGCTAAGAAATTGGGCCGAGACATGTCGATCCGAGCTATCCGTTGGTCACCCGCTCCTATAGCGTTGCCGACCTCTTGAAATTATCCGAAATAGGTTTGAAGTCCAAAATTAGATGGATGGCCCGAAGTTGTCCGTCTTCACTTATAAAATTTTGGGATCTCGGCAAGTAGTTGAGGGCTGCAACGTTAGTCAAGTTGATCCGAGGAACAACGTGTCTTCTATCTGTTAAAAAAAAAAAAAAAAGAGCAAAGCATAGTCAGAAACTCAAAATCCATGGGTTAAAAAAAATAAAATAAAATAAAATAAAATAAAATAAAATAAAAAAACAATAACAACAACAACAACAAAAGCAAACAAACAAACAAACAAACAAAACAACAAGATAAAAAGAAGTAAAACAAGGCTGAGGACAAAGAGCCTAAATCTATTGTTAGGAGACCTAAATCTAGAATATCCCACCTGGCTCTCCCTCTTGGGTTGGGCAATGAAAACCGTCATGCCACGCTCCCGAAGCAATCAGATAGTCGTCTTTCATCCCCTTGTTAGATTTGGGGAGACACGAAATGAGCCTGACAACATCGGATCGGGATTTAAGGTAAAATCCCTCCCCTTTTTGTTTGTGACACTCGTACATGTGGACCACATCATGCCAAGTGAGTCCCATGCCTAAATGCTCATTCAAAGCATCGATACTGCCTAGGATCCTAAAAAGGTTAGGTGCGCACTGGTGAGGGCATATCCTATAGTTACGGAGATAGTCCCTTGTAATACCACCCATAGGGAGAGTCAGGCCCCCTCCTATAAAAGCTATCATAGGGATTATGACTTCTCCCACTTCTCGGTTAGTTGCTATTTCTTCTGGGGAACAGTACCACAAGGCAACCTCCTGCGGTATGTGGTATTCTCTCTTAAAGATCTCTATCTTGGCAGGGCTGTCCACTAAATACTTAAATCTACCTATTTCGGAGAAATAAAAAGGAAAAATACCGAAAATGACAACAGGGGAGATAAGAATTTGAAGGCCGAGAAGGTTGGCTGAAGAGAAGAAGAAAGGTTCGAAGAAATCAAAACTTACATAGGCTAAGGTGTGTGGTGATTCTTGAAATCTTTAGAAAAACTCTCAAAGATTTCTAAAGAAACAAGGATGGTGAGCTCAACGATTTAACAGGTTTTGTGAATTTGAATGCTTAAGATCGCTGGGGAGTTTGAGAGTTTGTAAAGTAAGGGAAAAAGGATTTCCTGCAAGATTTTATATAGAGGGCAAATAGTGAATGGGAGTTATCCCACCCAAACCCTCAGGAAAAATGTTGACTGTCAGATTAATGTCTCATCGTTAGATACAAGGAACATAACGCCACCTGAAGCAATTAATGACGTTTCGCGGATTCCAAAACGTCAGTAGCGATGATGACGCGCACAAAACTATACCCCCACATGTGTAAACTCATATAATTTGACATTCCTAGCCCTTAATTTTAAGGCAAGTCAAAACTCCACTTTTTTTCCTCGGATGCGGGGGAAAAACCGAAATTTTGAGGGGTTATTGTGGGGGTAAGAGCCCAAATTTGGATATTGGGCCTTGGGCCTTATCCGAGGATGTGGATATGTCCGAGGAGGAGTAAATGATTAGGAGAGGCCCCAAAGTTGAGAATCACATAAGGAAAGAATTGAGGAATATAGTCCGAGGAGTATCTCCTTCTCGGATACGATGAATATCGATCAAACCTGTATTTGGGCAATTTAGGTGACCTTCCAGGAAGTTCCAACGATAAGGATGAACCTCAGGCAGGTACAAAAGTGATAGGAGCTTAGAAATATCTAAAAGAAAAGCTACTACCACTGCATTAAATGCACTGCAGCAACTTTTTTGGCCTCATTTATGTGGAGAGGACCCCTAAACAGTGCTGTCTCAGCTACCACCATTCACAGAAAGCCAAAGAAGATGTCTGATGGGACATGCACTCAAGTAAAGGCTTAGATGATTAACAAGTTTTTGATCAGGTTGGTCTGCAAGGAACTATAGAATGTAAAAGACCTCCCATGAGAGGGGGATCGAAAAAAATTAGAAAAGAATGACTGTAGTATTCAAATCTGTATTAGCATTCAGTTCTATTGGTTTATTCTTATAATCTATCTCCTCAGACAACCAGTTCATTCAGTTTTTATGTGTCTTTCTTACTTATTCATCTTTCAAATCCCTATTAACCGTTGTTAAATTCACTAAAAACCTAGTTCTTTCACCCACTCTCTACAAATTTATTGTATTGGGCTCATTGGGCCTATATCCCATGTCTTTAGGACTTAGGCTACAAATTGTGACCCCACAATATGATATATGTTAATGTCCAAATCATATTATATATACTATATCATAAAAGTTGAATTTTACAAATCGTGATTATGATAATTAGATACATGATACTTAGATGCCATATGTATTTACAATTAAAAAAATACATACTTGTTTGTTTTCTTAAAACTATGGATATTATATTATTTACCCAATTAAAAAAAGTTCAATACACAACAAACAATAGGACTCATGATACATGCACAATAGATATTTCAATATTGTCCCAATAAAAATAGACAATAAAAAATTTGAAATAGGTATTGTAAGGACCAGATTTGAGTCCCTAGCCCAAAAGGTGGATGGACTTAGGCGCAAAAAGCCCAAAACAATGAATTTATTGAGAGTGGATTGGAAAACTGAGCTTTAGTGGGTCAAATAACAAATAAGGTAGATCATGATGAAAAGAGAATGGAGATAAACAAGTTTAAGCTAAAGAAAATCGTCCTCGGCATAGTCCGAGGAGATCAGTTCTTATATATTTCTCTCAAATTAGATTACAAAGTCAGTTCATGTTGCTATTCTCTTAGTTTTTTGATCTCCCTTTCTCAGGGGTCTCTTACATTATATATCTCACTTTCAATTATTTGAGCCCTCCATTTATTGATCATCCAGGCTGCTACTTGAGTGCTTGTCCCATCAGACACCCTCTCTGATCCTTTGTGAGTTGTGGTAGCCAAGGCGGCACTGTTCAGGGGTCTTCTTCACATAACTGCGGTCAGAAGGTTAACTGCAAAGAATTCAATTCGGTGGCAGCAACTTTTCCTTAAATATTTTCTAGCTCCCGTTCTTCCTGTACATTCATAATGTGCGTCCCTATTAGTGGAATTTCCTGAAAGGTCAATTTGAAATATAGGATATACATTTGATCTGTGCATTGTTTATCCGAGGAGATACTCCTCCTTGGACCACCTTTCACAACCTTTCCATTTGTATTTTACTTATGGGACTCTAAGTTTAACATCCTCACTACTGTTTAATCGTCCTTGGACCAACCAATGTCCTTGGCCAAGAATATACAATTTTGGGCCCTTATCCCTACAGGTATCATAAAATATTTTCCAATCATTCTCTTAATTGTCCCAAATCCAATTAACCAAAGCATTACACAATTGAGAATATATTAATAAAGAATAACCGCCCTATTATATATTACCATCTTATTTTAGATGAGTAAAAAAATAAGACTCGTAATTTATGACACTGTTTGTCTTTGATAGGAAACTTTAGTAATAAGTGTCCAATATAAATTCTTAAAAAGAGAGTTTAGGAATACAATTTGTGTGTGTGGATTTGAAAACTATAATTTTGACGGTATGATTTCCAATTGCATCTCATGAAATAAATCTGAAAGTTACACGGGCCTCAATCAGACCACTGAATTCAAAAAATATCATGAAATCAAGTTTCGACGGTCAAGATGCATCCTCACAAATTATGTCCAATCATGTGTGATTATGAACAATTAATTTTGTTTGGTGCAATTAACTATTGAAGAAGCAGCATTTCCATTGGTCATTCAAGTTTCAAAAGTGTGTCATCATGCCTTCCTTTCTGTTAGATTTATGTTAAACAATCTTATGTCAAAAAATTTGTAGGAGAGGAAAATGGAGATATAATGGGCAATTGTTAGGATGGAACAAGATGGCAGTGATGATGACGTTCTTCAGGTATGTCTTCACAAATTTGGTCTAGTGCAGGCTTTTGAAAACTTGTTTAAGTTCATTTTCAACTGTAAATTTTAGGTTCACCTTTATAGTATCCAATCAAACCTTGATGAGCTAGTGAAAGGTCTAAATGAACATTGCAAGAAATATGGACTACTTTCTCAGTTTCCTTGGTTTGCTTATTCCCGTTGCCTAATTAGGAATCCTCCAGAATTCCATCATTACTTTTAAACGTGTTATGTTGCATTCACATGACAATTTACCCATGTCTTTTTCTTTCATTTTTTTAGGATGAAGAGTAATCGATAGCCTTATAAGTAATAGAAGTGGGCAAAAGCTTTGGTCTTAAATTGGATATTAATATTAATTTTAATTATAAGCTTTTTAAAAAGCAAATTCAAATGATAGAATGCTTGAGTTGAAATGTGATTATAAAAGGATAAATAAGGATGGGGAAAAAAAAATAAAGACTTATGGCACCTCCTGGCCCCTTACAAGTGTCAAATGGAGGATAAGATCATGAGTTCAACACCCATTAGATGGATGTGTAAGTAGAAAAAATGTATACATATTTACAAAAAAAAAAAATTCTACATTACTTGTACTGTTGAAGATTTTGTAGTGTGTTACATTGCGTTCCAATGAATTGAAGTGTCTTCTTGGTCAGGCACATGAAGTGAATACCTTTGACATGTGATGCATCGGGTTAAGCAATCATGCATTGCCACATGATATACATCTATATATATATATATATATATATTTGTGTGTGCGTGTGTGTGAGAGACAAAGAGAGAGAGAGAGAGAGAGAGAGTGTTCATTTTTAGTATGATAATTGTCGTACATGTACGTTTTGCCACTGCTAAAGGTGGAAAACCCAGAGACTATGGATGAACAAGCTGTCAAAATGATGTGTATCCATGTGGCTGGCAAGAAATTATACAGTTTTTATGGTGAATCATGTTATTTATCTATCATTCTAATTAAAGATTCTTACTTATTTAAAATTGTTGAGTCAGTATTCAATTATGGTGAATCACATTATTTGTCCATCATTCTAATAAAAGACTCTTATTTATTTAAAATTGTTGAGTTAGTATTCAGTTTTTATTTAAAACTCTACAATTTTAAATAAGTGAAAGTCTTTTACTGAAATGATGGACCACATCACTTATGAGCTTATAATTTCTCATGGCTGAGGATGAGGATGAAAACAAGTCGAAGAAGAGAGAGTAAAAAATATCAATGTAATAGTTATTATAACTTAGCATGAGCTAAGCTAAAGGCCTAAGAGAATCCACATCAGTATATGGATAGTCTTGTAAAATGCAAAAAACAGCTCTTTTTACACATTTTGACCAAAAAAATATCCACATCAGTGGGTGTAAAATTGTGCAAAATATACACCCGGCTATGTAAATGAACAATAACCATGCATATATGCACGGTTACTGTTTAATGTGTAAATGATTTTTTATTCTTTTTTTCTCTCTCCCTCATCTGTTTTCTTCTCACCGATCCTCTGAACTCTCTCTCTCTTTTCTCATTTTTTTTCTCTCTTCGCATCAACCCTCTCAGCTCTTTGTTTCTCTCATCTCATAAGCTTCCTCTTCCATGGCCGGACCCACAGATCAGTGGGGTTATGCATCATGAGTGTCGATCAGAGCTGGGTTGAAGGCGTCAATCAAAGCTGGGTTGAATGGGTATTTGGTTTAGACGCACCTGGGCTTTGACGCAGCTTCCACGGCCGGACAGTGGGAGGCGTCGATCTTGTTGGACAATCATCGCCGATGGTTTTTCTTTGTTTCTAGTGGGTTTAGGGATTTTGATAGATGGGTTTTTGGATCTTTGGATTTGGGTAGGTTGATGGTGGCTTGGTTGAATGGGATGGTGGCTAGGTTGTTGTGTGGCTTGATGACGGTGGCTGGTGGTTGGATGACGGTGGCTGTGTGAATTGTGTTGGGTCTGTGAGAGGGATGGGAGTGGGGAAAAAATGAATATTTTATTTGAATAAGTGTGTATAATAAACGAATTGATGTGGGTGTTTTGTAAAAATAAGTGTGTAAAATAGAAAATGTAGGTTTTAAATGTGTAAAATGAAAAAAAATTTCTACGAACTGATGTGAATGCTCTAAAGTGTGTAATTATCACATAGCCTGCAAGGCTAAGGCTGACTATTTTCAAAGGCTTCACGGCATCGAAACCCAAAGCATCTGACAATCTCATTATAAAAGTTTTAATCCCACTTATAAATGATATTATAAATTGCTGAAGACAATAATAATAATAAACAAAACAGAAAAGAGCATAGATCAATAATCTTGAAAGTTTGTGACGTGGCATTTTTGTTTCCATGTCCATTTTTTTGTACAGTAGTTTTAATATAGTCACACCTAGACACCTGTAGTCATTGCAGTTTGAGACTCTTATAGTAATCAAGTTCGACTAATTAACAACATTGACACATTGGATTAACTAAAATATTATTTTTTCAATGCAATTAGATCTTTGATTATCATGGTATCATATGTTTAAATATTTCTTTTAATTGATTTTTCTTGCATTTGATTATGTACGTGGTACTTTTTTGCTGACAGGCATGAGATTAGTGTTCTTGCTAATTCATGGGTTGCAATTTCCAGCATAGTTAGACAAAGGCCACGACTTTTGCTGTTTATGATCTTGTGTAATTATGTAGTCTTTGGTGAAAAACATAAATTTCTTGTTTTATTTAGAATCATTATGGTATGGTTATATGTAATTATATAGTCCCCTTTACATAGACTTCTTGGTTTATTTAGAATCATTATGGAAGTGGTTTTGTATAATTCTAAAGTCATTGACAAACTTCTAGACTTATTTAGAATCTTTATGGATATCCATATTCTAGACTCAGTTGAAACTTATGATTATGATTGACATGAATGTTTCAGTTTATGTTGAATCTTCTATTATATTCTACCTATGTGAAAAGATGTGTTAAAAGCTTGGCCCTTCTATCTGCTTTGATTGAAAGAAAAAAAAAAATTATTTTTGAAGTAGTTTTAAAGCAGTCACAGCTAAACACCTTTTAGTCATTGTAGCTTTAGATTCTTAAGTATGACTAATTAACATCTTTGACACATTAGATTAACTAAAATATTATTTTCACTGCCATTTAGCTCTTTGATTATCATGGTATTTTGTGTTTAAATATTCCTTTTAATTTATTTTTTTTGTATTTGATTATGTAGTACTTTTTTTTTTTAATGCATTTTTGTTGACAGGAATGAGACTAGTTTTATTATTTTGAGAGGTTCACATTTTTAGAGCTAATTCAAACTCACCCACATGGACAAAGAGAAAGAGAGCTAGTTAAATTGTTCAAATTTAATAGAATTTGGAACAATCTATATTTTTTTAATAATAATATTGGATTAAGATGAGATACAAACCTATCTTTTTAGAGCTAATCCAAACCTATCTTTTTCCGTTTCTATTTTTTTCAATTCTTAAGTAAGTGCACCAAATTCTTTCAAAAAAAAAAAAAAAAAAAAAGAGAAAAAAAGAGCAAGTGCATCAAATGGACTGAAGTCTTAATTTTTTAATGACTTATGTTATTCTCTGTTCAACTTTATAGAAAATATGGCAAAATGAAAATGTTATCCATTCGAGCGATCCACTTCTTGTTTTTTCTTCAACTATGGACCACGAAAAAGAGTTTTATAGGAATGATATGATACACGATACTATATCAAAATAACATACCAAATAACAGTTCTATTAAAGCCCATAGTAAATGTGTGATAAAAAGATAATAGTTAGTTTATTTCCACGCAAAAAAAAGAAAAAGAAAAAAAGAAGAAGCCCATAGCCTCTATAAATATATATATATATATATATTATTAAGATAAATAAAAAAATGAAAAATCATTTGTCACTTAGATGTTAAAATTTAAAACCCCTATGACACTAGACAGTTGGCACCATTTCCCTCCCCTATAGCAACATCTCTTTTAATTTTCAAACGCTAAAGTATAAAACTGAGGTCTAGATGTGCTCTTTCTCATCTCTCGTAGGGTTGGTTCACTTCATCTAAAAGAGAGATGTTATGTCCACAAAATTTTTATAATATTTTCACAACAAATTACAGGTAATTAGTTGTTATTGCTTCAAATTTAAACATAACACTAAGATTACTTTTTTGTCCCAACAATAACAACCAGTAACAACCTATCACTTAGAATTTATTAAAAAAAATATTGTGAAAATGTTGTAAACATATTATTTCTTCATCTAAAATGTTTCCCATTTAATGCAGCTCTGACATCTATCCTTACGGAAGAGAGTCACGTGAGAAAAAAAGGGAGGAACAGATGGTCCAAAATGAAAGCTCATTGCCTCCATCAGCACCTAATTGCTCAGAAAGCACGCCATGGCCCATATGGTACCGATGTGATTTTGCAAGAGAGAGGAAAAAAATGAGAAGACATAGTGGCCGTTTGGATTCTACTGAAAGTGGCGTTTGCGTTTGGCCATTTTTTTTTTTTTTTTTTTTTTTCTTCAGGCGTGTGAGGGAGTAACCGGTTACTGTGCGGTTACTGTTCAATAAACAGTAGCTGCACTTGTTGACTATTTGTCCATGAACAGTGCATTCGTGCACTGTTTACGGACCCACAATTTTCACTTTTCAGCAACTTTTTCATTAAAAATGGGTCTCACGGTACTATTCACACATTTAAAAATTATTTTGCTACAGTATTTTCAGTTTTCAGTTTTCAATTTTCAGCTGTATCCAAACGGACCCATAGAGGAGTGAGGAAGTCTTACAACTTTCCGCACGCATTAAGCCTTCAACTTTTGAAAACTTTTTTTGGAAAATTGAAAAAGCTATCAATATTTTTTTAATTAAAAATTTTTTTTTTCAAAAATAAAAATGATTGTGTGTCCTTAGAATACACATTAGTAAAATCTTTATTACTTTAACAACAATAAAGCAATATCATAGTAATGTTATTTTGATTCGCAATTAATTCCCTCGTTTACAATCGGATTTAATTGTGTTGACTGGCTATTGTACAACTCACAAAATTGATTCTTCTCCTCACACAAATAAATGTATATGTGGAAGCCCTACTAAAAAACGAATTTGAATGACAAAGTACGTACTGTGTAACAGAGTTCTCAAAACAACTTTAATTGGTACGGAGAACAAGAACCGATCTTCAGACTTTCTTTCTATAACCAATAAGCTTTTGAAATCCGCCAATCAAAATGGTTTAACAAATGGAATTTTGAAATCCACCAATCAAAATGGTTTAACAAATGGAAATTAGGAATCGTTTGGTCCGTTGTTCTAATAATGTTATTTATAACTCTCTCTCCTTATTTTGCCAGCTTTTTCTCTCTCCCTGCTGAGGGAGAGAGAAAGTTTTTTCTCTCTCCCTCAGTAGGAGTTTTTTGTTCCTCTTGCCTGGTACAAGCTTTTTCTCCCTATTCGGCTATTTTCTACACCTCTGCAGTCTCAAGGTTCCCTTTAGCAACATGGATCTAGCTACCACGGGAGGATTTCTGTTTTCTCAGCTTACCACGTTTGGGGAAGATGTAAGCTCTGCTTCAGCCATGAGATCGGACACCCTTGAGGAGCGCATGCGAGCTTTCAAGTCCTCTCCAAGATCTGCCTGGAAGATGGGTTTGGATCTATAGTTTGTAGATAGAGAAATAAAGTTCTTCTAGACCTATTTCAGATCTTGTCTTCAAATGGAGTGGCTTCCTTCTTTTTGCTGTATTTGTGATGTTTTGGGTTTTGGTGGGTTTCCTCGGTCTGGGTCTCAGGATTTGTCCGATTGGAGGAAGGGGGTTTTTGTGAATCATTGTGTTGCTTGCCAAGGAAGGTCGGAGGAAGAAAGAAGAGAGGAAGATGCCGGTCTTCAGATTCCGGTGGGTGTTGGACCGGTGAGCCTGGGCACGAAAGGCAGCAGTGTTTCACAAAGGTCCTCTGAGGCCAAAAATAGGTTTTGGGCTTTCAAATGTTTTCTTCTTTGGACCAAGGACTTCCCAGCCCGAATACCACAAGTAATTTCTATCCTTTTAATGAGCCCATCACTTGAGCCCAAGAAAAGAGATCCCAAAATGTTAATATGCAAATTCAGAAACTTTGCTAGGCTCTCGGGTTCACTGAGGAGTGTGGTCTGTAATTATCTGTGATTTCTCCTTGTGTTTGTTTGCTATCTTTGTTGTATCTCTCTTTAATGTTTGAATGAATATTTCATGTTTCAAATCAAAAAATAATAATAATGTTATTTATATTTTTTTTAAAATATATTTAAATAAAAAAATGTGTAATATTAATAAAAAATTAAAAGTATATAGTTAAAACCACTCTACCAAACCGGCCTTGAATTCTGCAACTAGACTTTCTTTCTTTTTTTAGTTGAGACTCAGACAGTACCCAAGTGACCCCACCATGCATGATGCATACCGACAACCCCCATCAGATCGGACATGTTATATAGTATGTTTCATCATGCATGCAGAAGGTTCTCAGATTGGACATGATAGCTTTCTTTTCCATTTTTACTCTCCGTGCATACATTAAACATGATATCTTATATATATATATATATATAAGATATCTATATATATACATATATATATATATATATACATGTTTCTAAAAAAAAAAAATATATATATATATATCTTATATATATAGATATATATATATATACATATATATATATATATATATACATGTTTCTAAAAAATATATATATAGATATATATAAGATATCTATATATATACATATATATATATATATATATAAGATATCTATATATAAACATGATAGCTTTCTTTTCCATATATATACATGTTTCTAAAAAACATGTTAACCAACGGTCAGGTAAAGGTAAATGTTTCAATTGTAGAAAACCTGGTCATTTTAGTAAAGATTGTAAACAAAAACCTGGTAAGTTGAAAAACAAGTTTAACATGTTGAAAATTGATGATAATGATCAAGAAGAATTATTCAGAATCCTTGAATCAAACAATTCGTCTGATTCTCTGGAAGTAATATAAGAACAATAATAAGGCGGTAGAACCAGCCAAGCAGTATATATCAAAATAATTGAAAGCAATTAATGAAAGCAATTTAAAACCGTCCAGTATGGCGGTAATCCGTCTAAGGTGGCGGTCGTAACAAGTAATATAATGAACATTAACTGAAAATACTTCTTTATTGAAAGTAGGTAAACACTTACAATAGTAGTAGTCAATACAAGATCTTAACAGTTGAGGTTAACAGTTACAAAGCTTGAACTAGTCCTAGTTACAAGGTTTGTATGAACAAGGTTATGGTGAACAAGGTTGTAGTCAACAAGATAATAGGAGAACTTTCTCAAAGAAGGTAAACTCTTTGGAGGAAGTTCTAACAAAGGTTCTAATAAGTTCTGAATAAAGTTCTAATTCTGTTCTGCCTCTAACATAAGGGACAACCCCCCTTAAATAAGTAAAATTCGGAATGAATAGTAACAGGTAAATAGTGACGAATGAATAGTGCCAGATGAATAGTGATAGGTGAATAGTGACAGATAAATAGTAAAAAGTGAGTCTTTTTCTTTTTTGACTCCAAGTCATGGAGGGAACATGAAGAGATCAGAAGCATCTTACGGAAAGGGCTAGGCCTTCATTTTTAGGCTTAGGCCACATCATTTCTGTCCTTAAAAGAAGCCATCAAAAGAGGCCAAACAAATTTGCACTATGATGGGAGTCTTCAGGAGCATGCGATACTTCCAACATATGAGGCATAAAATCATCAAAATTTCTGACAAAGGTCAATAGGAATATTTCTTTGAACATCACTAGCAAATTTTCTGACAAAGGTCAATAGGAATATCATCATGTGCGCATGTACTTGAATAGTGGCCATTATGCTGGCTAGACAAATAGGGAATAGTAGTAACAATAACCTGAGGACCACACAATCAATCAGTAGAAGGAGCATCGGACGGATAACCATCAAAAGGATCAAAGGGACCTTGTGGAGAGTCACAATCATGCTCATGATAAATAGCATATTGGTTGCAAAATCCACAATATAAAATAGGCTCATCCAGTGGTCTTCTTCCTGGAATGAGAAAGCTCTTTGGATTACAATGGTCTGCAATACGTAAACGAGCAATAGCGTCAACACGTGGCCTGGGACCAAAAACAGAAATTCTATCAGTGCTTCCCATGAAATGATAATCCTTCCACAGGTTCTGAGCAACTTCAATAATTTGATTATTAAAATAGTTTCCCCAACATTTTGCAAGAGCATAAGGATCTTTGAAGGACAAATGTGGATCCCCTTCAAGCCATTGCCCCTGATGAATATGACCATTGATGAGAATAAGATGTTTCGAAGGCTGGACATTCATCCAGTTATTTCTTTCCCATCTAGGCAAAGTACTCCAACATCTGATGGAAATAGTGGGGCCAGTAAATTTTTTAATGGCATCTTGAATAATTTGAGGAAGTTGACTGGCTTGGTAATGGCTTGTTAATTTTAGAAATCTAATAAAGCCATATTCAAACATATGAGAAAGCCAGTTAGGATCTCTATCATCATCATCATCAGCAGCAAAATAACCATCATCATAATTAATTAAGAGACCAGGAAATCGGTATGGTTTTTCATACACTCTGAGAGTACTCCCAAAGTGTTCTTCCCAGTCCAACTGGATAAACACATTATCACCTTCATCAAGTTCATCAGGATCAGGAATAGTGGCGGTAACAAGTTTCTTGAAACATTTGAACCATAGGTCAAAAGACCTAAACATAGACTTGCTCTTCAGTATACGTGATTGTATATCTGATGGCAAGTTGGCAAAAGCACTTCTTAGCATAGATTGGGACTTAATGCTCAATCTAGAATAATCAGTGCCCATTATAGTCATTTTATCCTTTGAATGGATATCCTCTTTGCCAAAGAGTTGACTAGTGTAAGGATCATTTGTAATATTTGGATGGTTAGCAAGTTGGCTTCTAAAAGCCCCAATTTCTGAAACAAGGTTTGAAACAAGGTCATTATTTGAAGCAAGAGGGTTTTCTGAGATAAGGTTAACATAATGGCTTAGGTAAGCCTCATTCTGAACAGAAAGGTTAACAAGATGGATTTCCAGGGCTCTAAGAGTGCTTTTTAAAAGATCATGGTGGTTTTGAATAAAAGCAGCTTGAAGGTTATCAAGAATAATTTTAATAGAATCTGGAAGTTCTGAATAGATTCCATTGTGGAATTGTAAATTTTTTGACAAAACTTCCTGCAAAGCAATCACAATATCACCACTGGAATATGCCACCGTTGCCGGGACATACTCTTGAAGGGATGTCGATCCACTAAGTTTTACCCCAGAAGATGCGCCTTCATACATTTTGTTTTGGGAATAGTCCTGTATAGGAGCTTTTCCGTTGTTTTTCTTCTCAGTAGAGGGAGCCATAATAATCCACTTATTAGTGGTATAAATACTAATACTATCCTACTCACTAGTGGTATTTATTCTTGCATCAGTGCTCGATTCCTGCAAAAGATCATTAGAAATATTAGAGTCAGTGGTAATAGTAGATATTTTGGCATTACTAGTATTACCTTCAAAATTGTTTAGGAAGCATGTAGCAGGAGAATCTAAAGCATCATTGATATCAATTTCAAGTTGTGAAACAAATTTAAACTTTACTTTCTGTCCAAAAGGATCAGTAGTAATTCCATCATTATCAACAAGGAAGGGATACAGAGCATTTATAAATGGCAAACCAAGAATCACTTTATCAGTCATATTTTTAACAAGAACAGAAGGAATCTTAAAACAGACATCATCATGGCAAATATGAGCATTATTCAATTCATATTTGATTTTCATTTGAGCACCAGTAGCAGAAACCAATTTTTCAGTTGATTTTTCAAAATATTTCGAAGGAATCAATCCTTCCTGGATACAATTCTTATCAGCATCAGAATCAATCATAGCAATAACAGTGAAATGATAATCATGGGAAACAAAAATCTTCACTTTTGTGAACCATTTTGGGGGAAGAATTTTGTTAATACTAACAAGACTAGGTTGAACATCAACAAGAGGAATTTGAGAATCATCAGCATTACCGTTATCAGAAAGAAGAGCCTGTTGACCAGATTCGTCTCCATCCTTGTGCTCATCTTGTTCATCATCAGTCTTATTTTGATCAATAGTTTTATCAATTTTTAACATTAACATTTCTTGTTTAAGATTATGGTTGTCACTTTCAATATGTTTTAGTTCAAGTTTTAATTCACTTATCTCCTGTTTAACAGTATTAATTTCACATTGGAGATCATTAACAGTTAAATCTTTGAATTTCTTCTTATTAAATCTTTCCAAAGTTTCTTCAAAACTTATTGTTGATTTAAGTTTTTTACTAGTTTCATCTTTTAACAAGTTTTTCTTGAACTTATCCAAATATTCTTTTTGTAATTCAGGATTTTCAATTTGACCAATCAATTTTATTAACAGGCTTTCATTTTCTTCACCTTTAGTGAGAACATTAACAGTTTTAACAACATTGCAACAGGAATCTCTACAACCAAGTTTAATATTAGGAGAATCAGAAGAATCATCAGCAGAATGATAACAAGAATCAGAAGAAGAAAGATCATCTTCCAGAGAATCAGACGAATTGTTTGATTCAAGGATTCTGAATAATTCTTCTTGATCATTATCATCAATTTTCAACATGTTAAACTTGTTTTTCAACTTACCAGGTTTTTGTTTACAATCTTTACTAAAATGACCAGGTTTTCCACAATTGAAACATTTACCTTTACCTGACCGTTGGTTAACATGTTTTTTAGAAACATTTTTTCTTTTAGCATAGAAATCATTAAAATTAGTTTTATGTTTTTTATGGTTATAATTTTTGTAACTTTTATCATATTTTTTACCTTTTTGCTTAGAAGGAGCAATAGAAGGTAAACCATATTGTTCACAAAAATTTCTCATTTCATATTTAGCTTTTCTTTTGTTTTTTAATTGGTGTTTTAACAGTTTTTCATCATTACACATATTAATTCCAAGTTTTTTAATTGCGCTTAAAATATCACCATAAGTTAAATTATCATAGTCAATAGAATCATTTTTACCAATTAATTCTTGTTTTACCTTATGAGCAAAGTAAGAACACAACCACAATATTCTTTTTGTAATTTAGGATTTTCAATTTGACCAATCAATTTTATTAACAGGCTTTCATTTTCTTCACCTTTAGTGAGAACATTAACAGTTTTAACAACATTGCAACAGGAATCTCTACAACCAAGTTTAATATTAGGAGAATCAGAAGAATCATCAGCAGAATGATAACAAGAATCAGAAGAAGAAAGATCATCTTCCAGAGAATCAAACGAATTGTTTGATTCAAGGATTCTGAATAATTCTTCTTGATCATTATCATCAATTTTCAACATGTTAAACTTGTTTTTCAACTTACCAGGTTTTTGTTTACAATCTTTACTAAAATGACCAGGCTTTCTACAATTGAAACATTTACCTTTACCTGACCGTTGGTTAACATGTTTTTTAGAAACATTTTTCCTTTTAGCATAGAAATCATTAAAATTAGTTTTATGTTTTTTATGGTTATAATTTTTGTAACTTTTATCATGTTTTTTACCTTTTTGCTTAGAAGGAGTAATAGAAGGTAAACCATATTGTTCACAAAAATTTCCCATTTCATATTTAGCTTTTCTTTTGTTTTTTAATTGGTGTTTTAACAGTTTTTCATCATTACACATATTAATTCCAAGTTTTTTAATTGTGCTTAAAATATCACCATAAGTTAAATTATCATAGTCAATAGAATCATTTTTACCAATTAATTCTTGTTTTACCTTATGAGTAAAGATAGGAGGCAGACCGTCAATAAACTTTTCTTTCCAATAAGGCTTGAAACAGTCTTTCCGTTGCATCACCCTGGAAAGGAAAACATCTTGGTACCATCTATAATCAGACATAGTAGGGCATCTCAAATTATTTAACAAGTCAGAAATCCGAGATGAAACATTAGATGGGGTACCAACAAAATGTTTGATAATAGTATAAATCAAGGTATTAACACCATCAGGAACACCTCGACCAATACGATCATCAAAAATAGGCAAGCCTTCATCATTCTTTTTAACAGCATGTTTAATAGAGTGTCTGGAATCTTCTATGAGATATGAATCCCACCATCCACGAAGAGTACCAGAAAAGCCAGTAGTAAGAAGGTCAACAATTTCAGATTGTTCAAAATCATGATTATTCTGATAAGCAATACCAACCATGGACATATGTCCCATTTTGTTAATAACTTCTTGTTCAGAAAAGCCATCAATATTCCATTCATAAATCTTATCAGCAGAAACAGAAAACTGAGTTTGAAAAGGTCTTTCTTCAAACTGCATATCAGGAGGAGTAGATTTTGAATACCAATTTTTTGTAAGAAACATGAGCTTGGAATTGCCAACAAATCTTTTAATTTTGGGTAAACCATCATCAAAAACATTTTTTGCAGAGACAGAAGAAACAGTATCAGAATCTGTATTTTCATCAGAAACAATTTTATTTTTTGAAATAGTTCGAGCAGCAGGAGTACTTGTAGAAGTACCTTTAGTTTTAACTTTTAAATCAGAAAGCATTTTGTCAACAGTTTCAAGAAGTTTAGACTGAGAGGTTCTAAACTTGAATTTGTTATCATGACTGGGCAAATTAATCAAAGGTTCCTCAGTCTTGATAGAAACAGGTTTTTGAACAGAAGCAGATTTGTCAACAGAAACAGTTTTTTCAGCAATTTTTTCTTCAATACGATCAAGCTGTTGACCAATAACATGCAAAGATTCATTAGTAAAATTGTTTTGTTCAGTAAGGCTAACAACAGGAGTTTGATCATCAGCAATTTTGAAAGGAGTAGCTTTAACATCAATTTTGTCAGTAGTCACCAAAATAGTTTCAAGGGGTGGATGACTAGATCTGACAATGGTTTTGTCATTTTTAACAAAATTAGATTTCTTTATCACATTCAAATAATTTTTGAAAACTTCATCTTTTGAAACATAATAGTTTTCAAGAAAATCAAAGAACAAAATATGTCTTTTCAACTGATTCATTTTTTCTAACCATTTTCTTTTAACACGGTTTTTCTCAGATTGAGCAAAATCATTTTGGTAAATTTTTCTTTTTGTCCTATTTTTAGGAAGTATAAATTCATCAAACAATGGAGTCATGTCAACTTCAAAATTTTCATTGACAGCAGTCAAAACTCTTAAGTGGTTAACATTATTTTCAATAGGAGGAAAATCAGAATCAGATGGACAAACATAATTAGCATCATCTTCTTCTTCATTAGCAGTTTTGCTATATGGAGAGGAAGTTTCAGCTTTAGTAGAGTAGAAAACAGAGCTGACTTGAGATTTATCACTTGAAACACCTTTTAGTTTCAGATCAGTGGGTTTTTCAAAATTCTTTTGCAAAAACTCATTAACATCATGATCTCTTTTTGAAATACTTTCAGATCCAGCAAAGGAATGTCTTCCTTCGTTGATTCTCAAGGGTTGATTGTTTTGAAAACATATTTTAACAGTACCATCAAGATATTGTTGAATATTTGTGAGATCTAGCTCATCAAAAACAGGTTTAGGAACAGGAGATTCTTGATTCAACAACCATTCAGTAGGGAGATTAATATCTTGCCATTGAATCATTTTTGGAACTTGAACTTTAGCATCAGGAATTGAACATGTGATTAACATTGTTTTACCAGAGGGTTCTCTAGGATTCAAACAACAAGGATTTAACTGAGTACCCAAAAGTCTGTAATAAATACGGTAAATCAAAGCAAAAGGTTTACTACCTTCATCCATAATATAACCAGAAGAAGTAATGTTCAAAGTCAATGCTTTAATAATATTAGGATCATCCAAAGCAAGAGTAATATCAGGATAACAGTTAAAGTAAACAGGACCATCATACAAAGAAGCAGTGATCATACCAAGAATGCTATCTTTAAAAACCTTAAATCTAGCATCTCGTAAACACATGAGAATAGAAGCATTAATACCCTTTCGGGTAAGTGGTTTAACAGCAACTTGAACCAAGCCAATATGCAAATAACTGAGTTTTTTGGCAATGAAATCATTAATATTTTTCTTAGAAAACAAGCAACATTTTTCATGCATTTTTGAAATAGAAAATATTTGTTCAACAGTTCTAACTTTGTAAACAGGATGAAAAGTGGAATCAGCCCAACTAGTTTTGTAAACAGTTTTAGTATCAACTTTGGGAATGTTCCATTTTCGGAAATCAGGGATCTCATGGTCTTCAACAGTGTGATCTTCTTCATTCACAATATTAGGAGGACAACCAGTCCTGGAGCTGACAGAGGAGTTGGATCTCCACAACTTATCCATATTATCCTAGTTTTAACACTCAATTATCATGTTTTTCTCACAACCATTGCATTTCGTAACACATACCCTAAGCAACCCTATACCACACACATGCCCTACACGCCCTCCTGGCTCAAACGGGCCTTACAGTCAGGTTCTGGGAATTCACTTTACACCTAGGGTGGCGCCAACGACGGCAAGAACGGGACACAACAACTGAGCACCAAAGGTTCGGACGGACACGGACAAGGCACAAAGAACACAACCACACTATCACCGGCTAGAAAAGAGTGGCTCTGATACCACAAAGGGGGAAGGGGACACACGGAAGAAGGGAGAGAGGCGGAAGCACAGTAATAATATAGAGAATGTAAATGTAAATAGCAAAGTTAGAACAATAGTAAGGCGGTAGAACCAGCCAAGCAGTATATATCAAAATAATTGAAAGCAATTAATGAAAGCAATTTAAAACCATCCAGTATGGCGGTAATCCGTCCAAGGTGGCGGTAGCAACAAGTAATATAATGAACATTAACTGAAAATACTTCTTTATTGAAAGTAGGTAAACACTTACAGTAGTAGTAGTGAATATAACAAGATCTCAACAGTAGAGGTTAACAGTTACAAAGCTTGAACTAGTCCTAGTTACAAGGTTTGTATGAACAAGGTTATGGTGAACAAGGTAGTAGTAGAAACAAGTTAACAGTGAATAGTGAATAGGGAGAACTCTCTCAAAGAAGGCTTCTAGGGAAGCAAACTCTCTCTAGAGGAAGTTCTAACAAAAAACTTCTGAAAAGTTCTTAAAACTTCTGAGTTTAACATAAGGGACAACCCCCCTTAAATAGGCAAAATTCGGAATGAATAGTAACAGGTGAACAGTAACGGATGAATAGTGCCAGGTGAATAGTGACAGGTGAATAGTGACAGATGAATAGTAAAAAATGAGTCTTTTTCTTTTTGACTCCAAGTCTTTTGGGGAATCTTGGAGGGAACAAGGAGTGATCCGGGGCATCCCACTCAAAGGTCTAGGCCTTCATTTTTAGGTCTAGGCCACATCATTTCTGTCCTTAAAAGAAGCCAATAGCGCCATGATAGGAATCTTCAGGAGCATGCAATACTTCCAACATGTGAGGCATAAAATCAGCAAAATCTCTGACAAAAGTCAATAGGAATATTTCTCTGAACATCACTAGCAAAATCTCTGACAAAGGTCAATAGGAATATCACCATGAATAGTGGCCATTATGCTGGCTAGACAAATAGAGAACAGTAGCAACAATAATCTGAGGAACACACAATTAATCAATAGTAGAAGCATCGGATGGATAATCATCATTAGGATCCCATGGAGGATCATCATTACATCCATGCTCCTGGTAAATAACATACTGATTGCAGAATCCGCAATATAGCAGTGGCTCAAATTCTGGAGTTTTCCCTGGATCAATAAAACTCCTTGGATTACAGTAATCTGCAATGTGCATATGAGTGATGGTAGGAGCATAAGGTCTGGGACCAAAGACAAAAATTCTATCTGTACTTCCTATGAAATGATAATGTTTCCATAGGCTTTGCATGACTTCAAGAATTTGATTATTGAAATAATTTCTCCAGCATTCTGTAAGGGCATGAGGATTTTGGAAGGATAAGTGAGAATCTCCTTCATACCACTGTCCTTGGTGAGTGTGCCCATTAATGAGAACGAGATGTTTTGATGGCTGGACGTTCATCCAGTTATCTCTTTCCCACATTGGCAAGGTGCTCCAACATCTGATGGAAACAAAGGGACTTTCAAAATTGTTAATAGCAGTCTGAATGATTTGTGGAAGTTGGCTGGCTTAGCCAAGACAGGTTAATTTTATGAGTCTGATAAAGCCATACTCAAACATTTGGGAAAGCCAGTTAGGATTCCGATCATTATCACCTTCTGGATCATCAGCAACAAATGAACTATCATAATTAATTAAGAGACCAGGAAATGGGTGTCTCTTTTCATACACTCTGAGACTGACTCCAAAGTGTTTTTTCCAATCAGTTTGTTCAAGGATATCACCATTATCATCTGAATTAGCAGGATCAGGAACAGCAGTTGTAACAAGTGTTTTGAAGTATTCGAACCATAGGCCAAAAGACCTAAACACAGCCTCGCTTCTCAGTATACGTGATTGTATATCTGATGGCAAGTTGGCAAAAGCACTTCTTAGCATAGATTGGGACTTAAGGCTCAATCTAGAATAATCAGTGCCCATTATAGTCATTTTATCCTTTGAATGGATATCCTCTTTGCCAAAGAGTTGACTAGTGTAAGAATCATTTGTAATATTTGGATGGTTAGCAAGTTGGCTTCTAAAAACCCCAATTTCTGAAACAAGGTTTGAAACAAGGTCATTATTTGAAGCAAGAGGGTTTTCTGAGATAAGGTTAACATAATGGCTTAGGTAAGCCTCATTCTGAACAGAAAGGTTAACAAGATGGATTTCCAGGGCTCTAAGAGTGCTTTTTAAAAGATCATGGTGGTTTTGAATAAAAGCAGCTTGAAGGTTATCAAGAATAATTTTAATAGAATCTGGAAGTTCTGAATAGATTCCATTGTGGAATTGTAAATTTTTTGACAAAACTTCCTGCAAAGCAATCACAATATCACCACTGGAATATGCCACCGTTGCCGGGACATACTCTTGAAGGGATGTCGATCCACTGAGTTTTACCCCAGAAGATGCGCCTTCATGCATTTTGTTTTGGGAATAGTCCTGTATAGGAGCTTTTCCCTTGTTTTTCTTCTCAGTAGAGGGAGCCATAATAATCCACTTATTAGTGGTATAAATACTAATATTATCCCACTCACTAGTGGTATTTATCCTTGCATCAGTGCTCGATTCCTGCAAAAGATCATTAGAAATATTAGAGTCAGTGGTAATAGTAGATATTTTGGCATTACTAGTATTACCTTCAAAATTGTTTAGGAAGCATGTAGCAGGAGAATCTAAAGCATCATTGATATCAATTTCAAGTTGTGAAACAAATTTAAACTTTACTTTCTGTCCAAAAGGATCAGTAGTAATTCCATCATTATCAACAAGGAAGGGATACAGAGCATTTATAAATGGCAAACCAAGAATCATTTTATCAGTCATATTTTTAACAAGAACAGAAGGAATCTTAAAACAGACATCATCATGGCAAATATGAGCATTATTCAATTCATATTTGATTTTCATTTGAGCACCAGTAGCAGAAACCAATTTTTCAGTTGATTTTTCAAAATATTTCGAAGGAATCAATCCTTCCTGGATACAATTCTTATCAGCACCAGAATCAATCATAGCAATAACAGTGAAATGATAATCATGGGAAACAAAAATCTTCACTTTTGTGAACCATTTTGGGGGAAGAATTTTGTTAATACTAACAAGACTAGGTTGAACATCAATAAGAGGAATTTGAGAATCATCGGCATTACCGTTATCAGAAAGAAGAGCCTGTTGACCAGATTCGTCTCCATCCTTGTGCTCATCTTGTTCATCATCAGTCTTATTTTGATCAATAGTTTTATCAATTTTTAACATTAACATTTCTTGTTTAAGATTATGGTTATCACTTTCAATATGTTTTAGTTCAAGTTTTAATTCACTTATCTCCTGTTTAACAGTATTAATTTCACATTGGAGATCATTAACAGTTAAATCTTTGGATTTCTTCTTATTAAATCTTTCCAAAGTTTCTTCAAAACTTATTGTTGATTTAAGTTTTTTACTAGTTTCATCTTTTAACAAGTTTTTCTTGAACTTATCCAAATATTCTTTTTGTAATTCAGGATTTTCAATTTGACCAATCAATTTTATTAACAGGCTTTCATTTTCTTCACCTTTAGTGAGAACATTAACAGTTTTAACAACATTGCAACAGGAATCTCTACAACCAAGTTTAATATTAAGAGAATCAGAAGAATCATCAGCAGAATGATAACAAGAATCAGAAGAAGAAAGATCATCTTCCAGAGAATCAGACGAATTGTTTGATTCAAGGATTCTGAATAATTCTTCTTGATCATTATCATCAATTTTCAACATGTTAAACTTGTTTTTCAACTTACCAGGTTTTTGTTTACAATCTTTACTAAAATGACTAGGTTTTCCACAATTGAAACATTTACCTTTACCTGACCGTTGGTTAACATGTTTTTTAGAAACATTTTTCCTTTTAGCATAGAAATAATTAAAATTAGTTTTATGTTTTTTATGGTTATAATTTTTGTAACTTTTATCATGTTTTTTTACCTTTTTGCTTAGAAGGAGCAATAGAAGGTAAACCATATTGTTTACAAAAATTTCTCATTTCATATTTAGCTTTTCTTTTGTTTTTTAATTGGTATTTTAACAGTTTTTCATCATTACACATATTAATTCCAAGTTTTTTAATTGTGCTTAAAATATCACCATAAGTTAAATTATCATAGTCAATAGAATCATTTTTACCAATTAATTCTTGTTTTACCTTATGAGTAAAGATAGGAGGCAGACTGTCAATAAACTTTTCTTTCCAATAAGGCTTGAAACAGTCTTATTGGGACTGTGGTTGTGTTCTTAAAACACAACCATGTTTCAAACCAATTTTGTTGACAAAAGAAATGGTCTTGTTTTAATGATTTCTATGCTAAAAGGAAAAATGTTTCTAAAAAACATGTTAACCAACGGTCAGGTAAAGATAAATGTTTCAATTGTGGAAAACCTGGTCATTTTAGTAAAGATTGTAAACAAAAACCTGGTAAGTTGAAAAACAAGTTTAACATGTTGAAAATTGATGATAATGATCAAGAAGAATTATTCAGAATCCTTGAATCAAACAATTCGTCTGATTCTCTGGAAGATGATCTTTCTTCTTCTGATTCTTGTTATCATTCTGCTGATGATTCTTCTGATTCTCTTAATATTAAACTTGGTTGTAGAGATTCCTGTTGCAATGTTGTTAAAACTGTTAATGTTCTCACTAAAGGTGAAGAAAATGAAAGCCTGTTAATAAAATTGATTGGTCAAATTGAAAATCCTGAATTACAAAAAGAATATTTGGATAAGTTCAAGAAAAACTTGTTAAAAGATGAAACTAGTAAAAAACTTAAATCAACAATAAGTTTTGAAGAAACTTTGGAAAGATTTAATAAGAAGAAATCCAAAGATTTAACTGTTAATGATCTCCAATGTGAAATTAATACTGTTAAACAGGAGATAAGTGAATTAAAACTTGAACTAAAACATATTGAAAGTGATAACCATAATCTTAAACAAGAAATGTTAATGTTAAAAATTGATAAAACTATTGATCAAAATAAGAACACAACCACAAGAATTTCAGTTGAAGGGTTGATTATTTTGAAAACATATTTTAACAGTACCATCAAGATATTGTTGAATATTTGTGAGATCAAGCTCATCAAAAACAGGTTTAGGAACAGGAGATTCTTGATTCAACAACCATTCAGTAGGAAGATTAATATCTTGCCATTGAATCATTTTTGGAACTTGAACTTTAGCATCAGGAGTTGAACATGTGATTAACATTGTTTTACCAGAGGGTTCTCTAGGATTCAAACAACAAGGATTTAACTGAGTACCCAAAAGTTTGTAATAAATACAGTAAATCAAAGCAAAAGGTTTACTACCTTCATCCATAATATAACCAGAAGAAGCAATGTTCAAAGTCAATGCTTTTATATATATATATATTTTTTGATAGGGATATCTTATATATTAAATTGAAAGAAGAAAGGCTCTACAGTCTTTACAGAGCAGAATGTTAGAGCATTTTCAGCTTTCTCTCTAAATTTTTACCTAATTTTTACCTGTACGGAGAATAGACAGTGATATTTAGTTTTTAACTACCCACTTTTTCAAATACACTTTTCAATAGATTCTCTATCTCATTCTCTATTTTATTTAAATATTATTTCTTCATTCATTATTTATTCTTTTTTTATCATTATTTATTCTTTTTTTAACAATTATATTTTTCAATAAAAAATATTGTGTTCACAACATTTTACGCAATACTTTCGCAACAAAATTTTTATGGAAAGTTATTATTAGTTCTAATTTGAACCCACCACTAAAATTATTTTTTTACTTGCCAATATTAACTAATAACAATTTATTACTTAAAATTTATTGTAAAAATATTGTAAAAATATCGTGCTAGTATTTTTCAATTAAGATTTTTTATTTTTCCCTTGTATCTTTTTTTCCTCCACACGTTTCTTTTCTTTTCTTTTCTTTTTTTCCTCTTTTTTTTCTCCTCCACACTTTTCCCTTATCTCTATCTTCTCTAGCACTTTCTCTGGGGCACTTTTCTTTTTTTCTTTTCTTCTCTAGCAGCACTTCGGCTGGAGCTCTAGCAGCACTTTTCTTTTTTCTTTTGTTCTCTGGCACTTCATTTCAACTCCTTCACTTTACTTTTTTTTTTCTTTTCTTTTCTTCTCTTCATCTACTCTGGAGCTCTCTTCACTTTTCTTTTTTCTTTTTTCTTTTCTTCTGTTCGTCTACTCTACAGCATTCAAGAAGCTCTTTCTTTTCTTTTTCTTGTTTTTCAGCCCACCTTCTTTTATCAGAGAAAGACTGGGTCAGATCGTCCCGATCAGAGAAAAGAGAGATCGATCTCTCTTTCTTTTCAATTGTTGAGTTTTTCAGCTTCACATCAGAGAAAAGAGAGAGAGAGAGAGAGAGAGAGGAGAAAGACTGGGTCAGATTGTCCGCCGCCCCACCGCCGGTGGTGATCGAGGTCGCCGAAAGGACAAAGCCGGTGGAGATCGGCGTTCACATGCAGCACTACCACGTCCGCCGCCCCACCGCCGCTCGTCCTCCTCCCCACCACCAGGCTGGGTCAGATTGGCTTCTTCTTCTTTCTTTTTTTTTTTTTTTTTTTTTTTTTTTTTTTTTTTTCATATTTGCTTGTTCTGATTCAACTTTATTTTAAGAATTGGATTTTGCTTTTATTGTTATGGTCTGATTAATGTTAAGATTATGTTTTTAAGTTTGCATTTTGATTATGTTTGAGTTTAGAGATGTTTGAGAGAAAGATAGTTGTGATTGTAGCCGTTGTGTTTGTAGCCGTGAGAGGAGAGAGAAAGGGAGGAAAGAGAAAAAATTATTTTTTTAATTCATCCGGTATTATTTTAAGGGGAAATATTATTTGCATTAGCTACAGTGATTGCTAGAGTGCTCTCCAGGCCTGGAGAGCTACTGTAGCAACTCTAAAAAATTTTTGGAGATAAAGAGGCTGTTGGAGGGCTGTTTTTGTGTGAACAGTGGCTTTTCTCTCCAAAATTTGGAGATAGCCAGCCCTATTGGAGATGCTCTAAGAAACCATTTATTTAGCTCTTCTCCGGTAGCTGAGAATTGAGATAGCTCCATTAGCTATAAGAATAAATAAATATATTGTTAAAATAAATCATATATCAACAGAAATGAAGGAACAATAATTAACTTCAAAAGGAAAAAGATTAAAATATTTATTGGGCAATTCAAGCAAAAAATATATATTCAGAACTTATTTAGTAATTACTTATTTTATTAAAATTAGAATTTTTTTACTAAAAATACTATAAATAAAAATAAAAATTAATTAAAATTGTATAATAAAACTTCTAAATAATAGCAAAAAGTGTAATAAAATCCGTAAATAATAGTAAAATAAATTCACAAAATTAATCCCCTCAAACGGTCGCTCAATTTCTAAACTATATCAGAAGAGTACATTATGTGCCAATCCATTTCCGACAGCTTGTTCATCCATAGTCTGTGGGTTTTCTAACCTTTAGCAGTAGCTCTCCGAAAGCTGCTGGGGAGAGTGTTGCAAACTTAGCTGTGTCATTCTTTTCAGAACTTAGCTCTCCGAATTGGTTGGTGCTCTCTCTCTTTATATATTCCAATCTAAACTACTAGCCTAAACTCTGAAACAAGCTACCTAGTTTCTCAGCCGCTCCTCTCTTTCTATTATCAACAAAATCCAAACACCATCGAAAACAAAAACTAAAAAAAACTTCGAGAAGAAAAAGGAAGTAAGCAATAAGTTCAGATTTTCATCAGAAAACCAATTTTCGAATAAAGTCTTTGCTCACTCTCTTTGAAAATCCATTTTCTTTTTGTTCAACCATCCTCCAAACTAAATGAGAACTCTTAGAAAATTATCTCTCTCCCTCTCTCTCTCGGAGCTCATTTCATCTCCGACGATAGGTTGAGGCGCAGTGGTCGGCGATCCTATCTCCGAGGACGACCAGCCGTTGATAGTCAGAGCCCTCTACTCCGCCCCTTTGTCCGATTACAGGTCTCTCTCTCTGTTTGTTTTGCGAGAAAAAAAAATTGAATTTGGAAATTACCTAGTAGAACTTTGCAAAAGAATTTTTGGTATTCTCTCGTCTTCTCTCTCTCGTTCTCTCCATTGATATTTCTCTTCCTCGCCAATAATATAATTTGGGGCTAGGGTTTGGATACTTTGGAAATGGAATTACATACCTATCCTTTGGAATCTGAAGTATGGGTTGGATGTATGAGGTTTGAACATATTATCTGAACTACCTGGTCAAAAAGGTGTGTCCGCGATTTAATTTCTTGAACTCATTTGATTTTGTTTTTGAATCTTGCGCTTGTAACAAATGGTTCGGAAGTGAATCAACAATAATATATGTCTTAAAGAATTTTTGGCGGTTGAGTTTTGCATTAAATGTTCATCTTATTCGTACTTGATTTTGCTAAATCTTTGATTCCAGTATATTTCTTTTCAATTCATAACTGCATAAACTATGATTTGTATATGTAGCTGTATATTTGTGGAAGCGATATTTGTGTTTTTGGTGTCTTACTGCTAAATTGTGAAGTTTTTATGTTCAATGTCTAATTCTTTTGTCACCATGGGCCTTGTAAATCACCCACCATTGTAACTATCGAATTATAAAAAAGTCTAATTATTTGTTTGTCGAAAGTAGTTATAGCATTCAAGTTCCAGTTGAATCTTTAACAGAGAATTGTTTAGTCTTAGAATGGGAACCATTTTTTTATTGATTACATCACATGTTGGCGTGCTTTGCTCACTAATGACACAAGTGATGTTATCCTGTGGCCACGTAGATGGTTTTCTCATCTTCTGCAACAGTTTATGGTCAACCTAAAAAAATACCTTGTGTTGAGGATTTCGAATTGAAACCTATGAATCCTTATGGATGGACTGAGGTATGCATCTCTGGGTGCTTAGTAATGTTTATTTTGGGCATACCACACATAGGATTCGTCTTTGAAGTTGGATAATCCCACTTGCTGTTTCTTGTGTTCATAGGAGTGCAGTTTCTTTTCTTTCCTGACTTTTAATACATTCTATATTTATAGCTTTTCCTTGAAGAAATTGCTCGAGATATTCAGAAGACGGGGCCAGATTGGAAAATTATATGACTCAGATACTTCAATCCTCTTGGGGCTCACTAGAGTGGTAGAATTGGTGAAGATCCAAAGGGTATCCCAAACAATCTCATCCCATACATACAGCAAGTAGCTGTTGGCAGATTGCCTGAGCTTAACGTGTATGGTCATGATTATCCCATGAAGGATGGTAGTGCGGTTTGTTCTTTTTTGTGTAAATATTGTTGAGTAGTAGTGGATAGGAATTTCCCTAGTTTTTCAGTAATATCCATTAGTCCCATGTCATGGACCTTTTTGACATAGACTATGTCTAGTTTTGTATTCCACTTATAATCCTTTATAACCATGGCAATAGTATTTGACTTTCTGTCATTACATAAAATTCGATTAAATTGACAAATTTTTTGCGCTTACAAAATATCAAATGTTTTTGTGTTAAACAGGTCCGAGACTACATTGATGTCATGGACTTAGTTCAAGGCAGGCAGGTAAGGGCAGGATGGTCACATTGCTGCAGCCTGCTCTTCGGAAGCTTTTTACTAAAGAGGAAATAGGAGATCATTCTTTCTTGCATACGAATTTGTATGTCAACGAATTTTCTGTCACCTGTTAATAGTTTATTAGGCATTTATTTAAAACACTCAAGCTTTTATCGTGGGATTTTTATGAAAATCATGAAAATCTTGTTTTAGCCATATTTTACAAACACATGGCATTAACAAGCTGTGTTTATCCAATGCTGTGCAATAGTTATCATTGATGTCCAGAAAATTTTCCTTGTCATAACCCTTTTTAGGTGTTAGTCATAAAGAGTAAAGGGATAATAATTTAGAAATTTAGAATGCAACTCAAGTCTCAGGGTGATTTCAATTCTGAAATAAAAAAGATCTTCGCTAGTAGCTAGTAGGTTATGGTTTTAATTTTGGGTCTTCAAAAATAATAATAAGATTCTGTATATATCAGGTTGCCTGAAAGATGATGCATTATAGTTCAGCAACAAAATGACAGTCTGCACAGTGATAAATGGGTAAAACAGTGGGTATCTTTCTTCCTTACAACTCACAAGCAAGATGGAGATTGAGATTGCAATAGAGAGTGAAAGTATATGATTCGCAAATATTGATTGATAAAATCATTTTTTTGATAACATAATGTCACCTTGAACACATTGTGAGTGATAAGACAGACCAATTTCAATTTGTTGGTACATCTTGAGCAAAAGTTGTAGGGTCATATGAGTTAGCAATAGTAAAACAGATTTGACTGTTGATATAAAGCCTTTGTCCCAAAACATTGGAGTAGGCTACAGATCCTCAACAAGACTGAAACTCAACGTTGAAATATTTTTTTATGCAGGCTTTTCCGTTGGATTTAATACTCTTTTCCAGTTGAGGACAACTTAAGGTGTGTACCTCATTGAAGATTTTTAAAATTTTTTAATCCAACTTTAGATGGAATGGAATTGGGTAAAGCTCAGGAATTGAGTAAATTTTTTTTTGGCCTTTTGGATTGGTTTTGTGTAGGGCTTTGTGAGTTTTTACAATGAGTTATTTCCCTGCCTCTTCACTACACTATCTCCACCCAACCTTTGCCTTCATTACCACTATTTTGTAGTAATATATTAATTGTTGTGTTATTTTGTGTATGCATGTGTTGGTTGCTTTGATTCAATTTTCATTTGCATATGTTTTCTTGCCTCACAGTCTTTGCTTCCAGATTATCAGCAGCTTTCTCGTAGGCTGAATACATCAAAACTTATTGAAAATAGTGGTGAGTTCTTAAACTTGGTTGTATTTAATACTCATTGGGTTTGTTTGTAACTTGCCTATAAAACAAAAACAAGCATTTCCACCTCTAAAGATGTCCTTAACATGAGGAACATGTTTCTAATATAATGAAGATGTCAGTTCCAAAGCTTCGAGAATTTGTTTTTTGATTATGTATGGTATGATATTATATTAGGCTATATATATGTTGACTAAATGTTTTCTTTGTCAGATAGTGTGTGTTCCAGATAGAGGAGCTCGGAAGAATCCTCATGGTGATCTTATTCAGGTATGCTGTTTTTCTCCTATATCTGTTTCCATTTTATGCAATTATATCTGGCAAGTCATAGCCTCATAGGCAAAAGGAACACTCAATTGCACTGGGAATTGACAATTCCTAGAGAACTTGGTGTTACGCCAGGCTCTTGCCACTTGACATTGCTGAAATAGTTTGTAAATATTTTGAAATAAATGTAGTTTTACTGGGAGCTGTGGGAATATGAATTTTAAACGGCTAAATATCTTGGACAGCGTGTTAGTTTCAGAATTGTGTTCCTTATAGTTGTTATTTGTGCCTCTTGTAACTATTGATGATTCATAGATGGATACCAAAAATATACTCTATATTTGTGGTGGACCATCTATTGATTTGGGGAAGACGATTTTAGAGAGGTAATACCCTTTTCTTGTGCTGGATGTTAAAACAGAAATTTTTGGACTTCTCCCTAAATGTGAGTTCTAATTTTTACATTCCTTTTCCAGACAACAAGATTCTTCCATTGGCTTTGGAGCTCTAATTCATGCAAACATGAGAATTAGTGGATCAACCAATGCTTTAGTGACATCCTCATTGTTGGAATCTGTGAGAATCCACCCAATGTGGTTACAGAAGGCAACTGACTCATCTTCAGGTTGTCTTTATCAATGAAATGTTCATGTAAATGCCTAATAAATAGAGTAATGCTATTTGGATTTAGTTTATAAACCTGCTCAAAATACCTTTGTTGGAAATGTAGAACCCTTACTAACATAGTAGTTTTTTTCAAGAGTTTCCACTAGTTGATAATGCCATACTCCTGATTATCCATGCCAAGCTTGTTTAAGAAAAATGTATAGCTTCTGTCATGAAGGTTTTTCAGTACATGGATAAAAATGTATTTTTCATGACCACCGAAGAGGATCAAATGAGGTACATTTTTGGAATATTTGAATGCTTTCAATCCATTCAAATTCGATTTCTTTAAATTTGATAAGAAAAATATTTACACAATCGTTCAGTTTGGATGCGTTGGAAGGCGAGTTTTATGGAGAATTGCTAAGTTAGCCTTTGACTATTATGGGGAGAACAAGTTTTCTGGAGATCTGCTTTGCCGGATTAGGATCAAAGAAGATGGTCACGTTACGCATGAATATTCCGAGCTAGATGAAGATTCTAATTTAGGCAAGTGAAAGACTGATATCATCCATTTCAAATGGATGATGGCTCAAGTGGTTAAGAAAAGTCCTAAAATTGTTTTGTCAAAATGGTTTTAGGAGGCCTCTTCTTAACCACTTGGGCTATCACCCTTCTAAAATGGATGATATCAGTCTTTCGCCCATCTAAATTAGAGTCTTCATCCAACTCGGGGTATTCATGAGTAACGTGATCATCTTCCTTGATCCTAATCCGGTGAAGGAGATATTCAAAAAACTTATTCTCCCCATGGTAGGCAAAGGCTAACTTAGCTATTCTCCATAAAACTCGCCTTCCAACGTATCCAAACTAGACGATTGTGTCAATATTTTTCTTATCATATTTAAAGAAATCAAATTCGAATGGGTTTAAAGCATTCAAATATTCCAAGAATGTACTTCATTCGATCCTCTTCGGCGGTCATGAAGAATACATTTTTATCCATGTACTGAAAAACCTTCATGACAGAAGCGATACATTTTTCTTAAACAACCTTGGCATGGATAATCAGGAGTATGGCATTATCAGCCGGTGAAAACCCCTGAAAAAAACTACCATGTTAGTAGAGTTCTACATTTCCAACAAAGGTATTTTGAGCAGGTTTATAAACTAAATCCAAATAGCATTACTCTGTTTATTAGGCATTTACATGAGCATTTCGTTGATAAAGACAACCTGAAGATGAGTCAGTTGCCTCCTGTGGGTACGGGCCAGAAGAGAAAGAGGGTAACCTCTTTTCTTAAATTCTTGTTTTGTTGTCCATTGTTTAACTATATGTACTGGTTTAGAGGTTTCTTACTTTCTTATATGGTTTCATTGAGTCAGATTCCCTTCTACTTTGAGGTTGAAGATAGACTTTAGTTTTAACATAAATTTGTTAACCAAAGCTACATATAGTTTGAAATTCAGTATTTTTTTTTAGAGACCTTTCTTTATTCATTGAATAGTTGCTTTTTGTGCCATCTAATATTTTTAGGTTTGTAGCTTTGGAAACAAATGAAGGCTAGCTAATGCCTTGGCACTTCTACCATATCAGTTTATAAACAGGTATTCTTTGTTCCAATAGAAAGAAAGTTGTATAAACTTTTTTGCATACTGGTTTTTACATGCTTAACATTGAAGACCTACTGGACTTCTAATGCATTGCAAATACGTTTGTTCTTCTATTTTTGGGTTGCATTGTAAAGTGGATGAGTGGTATTAACTTAACTGACGTGAATAAATTGAGCATTGGTGGTCACCTCCCCATAGGGGATGATTAGGTTTATGGGTGTTATATCTATATAATTTCACATAGAGATGAGGTTGTCATACTCAACCCTAATTCCTGAGTCACATGACATTATAAAGTTCTGAATCCATAATAATAATAGGAACAGAACATAGATCAATAAAAAATCAGTCTTATAATAGTTAACAGTCTTGAGCAAAATGGTGTAATTGGCCTTTGGCCTTCTTTGCTTGGGGCTTTTAGATGCTCTTTTATCATTGTCTATCCTTGTGAGAATTTCTGTTGTATATGTAGATGAGCGAGAAAAAAGATGATTTGTTTGTTGATTTTGGGAAAACTGCAAACATGGGAATTTTTACTTTGGTTTTGTGTTTTTTGGGGTTATGATTTGGAAGGTTAGAATTGATTAAGAGTATGGATGAATTAAGCATCTCTTGGTCCTCCATTAAGCAAATGATTACATTATTTTGCTTAGGTAAACAGTACCAACATGAAGATCAGTTGATAAGGTACAAAACTAACGGTAGAGAGGAATTATTTTCTTCTCTCTTGCATTTTTGGAGTAATATACTTGATATGTTTTTTTTTTTTTTTTTTTTTTTTTTTGAGAATCATATACTTGATATGATTAGTTAATTGATGTTGCTTTCTTATTCAAAATTTTAAATTCAAAAAAATTGTTTATGGTGTAAAGTGTATGGTAAATCCATCATGTTTATTTCTTCTTAGACTAGAACTAGTTGTACAATAGTTATTGTAGTTTGAGACTTTTAGTAATTACGACAAATTTCCACCATTGACACAGTACTAACAAAAATGTTATTTTCAATGCCATTAACTCTTTGATTATCATGGTATTATGTGTTCAAATATTCCTTTTGATTGATGATTTTTTTTTTTTTAATTTTGATTATGCAGTACTTTTTAATGCTCTTTGTCAATTTGTCAACAGGGGTTTTTTGTTTATGCAAGGTTGTTGTTTCCAGAATGCTTAGACGGAGGCCAAGCTTTTGTTGTTTGTGGTTCTGTGTAATTTTGTAGTCCATGAAAAACTTAAAACTATTTTGTTTATTTAGATCTCTATGGTATCTTTTGTGTAAATTGTTATGGTATGTTTTGTGTAATTATATAGTTCCTGATGATGACTTAAACTTCTTTGTTTATTTAGATAGATGGGAATCATTATGGATATTGTTGTGTAATCTTTTTCGTCCCTGGTGAAGGAGTTTGACTTCTGGGTTTATATTTAGAATCATTATGGATATCTATATTCTAGACTTGGTTGACAATTATGATTATGATTGACATGATATCTATATTTACAATTATGTTTATTGTATTCTAATTTCTACCTAGCTGAACACCCTGTCTTGGAAAAAAAAAAATTTTATATATAATAATTAATTTTTTTTTTATTTGTTTACCCTTAAAAAAAAATAGGAACACCCTCAAATTAAAAAAAAAAAAAAAAAAAAAAAAGCCCAAAAAAATTTTGAACTAAAATTTGAAAAAAAAAAAATTGTAACGGAGCTAAACAATGGACGGCAAGCCTAACATATTACAGAGGAAGCAAACCCACGGATTCTCAAAAAAAAAAAAAAAAAAAAAAAACCATACTCCAATACAGTGTAAATCACTAAATCAGAAATCTCAAATCAGTACATCAGAAATTGCTAAAGCTAAAGCAAACCTAAAAACAGAGCAACAAAGCAACACCTCCCCTTAGAAGTTGGATTGATCCAGTCGCAATCCAGACTCTAGAGCACATCGTCGCTCCTCATCAGAGATCGGTCCAGTTGTAGTTCAGAGCACATCGTCGCTCGTTGGAGATCGCTCGCACATCGCTCGACGGTCATTGCCTCAGCCTTAACCTTCACTCTTCAGGCCTCCTTGCTCCGGTGCTCCCTCAAGGTATTTCTCTCTCTCAATCTCTCTCTCTCTCTCTCTCTATTTGAAATTTGAAATAAAATGAATGAGTCTCTGTCTCTATCTTTCTCTTTATTCTTTAAGAGTAACTTTATCTAAACTGTAAAGAGTAACTTTATCTGAACTGTGATTGGCTGAAGCAGTGAAGCTTTAACTTTATTAATATTTTGCCTATTTTTTGACTTTTTGAATTTGGCTTTATGTTATGATTCTTATCCGTTAGTTGGTGTGTGTTGGTGTTGGTGTTGGTCAGTTAGTGAGATATTGTCTTTTAGTGTAATGTTATTGTGATTTGTAACTGTGAAATTTTCTAAGTGGCAACTAGCTCATGATCCTAACAATTAATAATTTAATTAACCAATACATTATAAAAAACAAACAAATTAAATTATATTAGACTAAACAATAAGTAATAATTTTATAATTAATGAAATAACAATATAACAAATTATAGTTTATAAAAGACAAACAAATTAATAAAACAACTAAACAACAATAATTAATAATTTTATTAATATTTCAAATTAATTTATAGTTTATTGTATAGGTACCTTTGCTCATTTCTTTTCTTTTCATTTTTTTTTTCCTTTTGAGATTTTTCGGTGTATAGAATGCAAATTTGTTTTGGTTTTAAGAATTTTTTTTTTTTTTTTAAAGCACAAACTTCATGCCGGCCAAATCTTGAATTTCTGCTGGTATTTACCGAAACACCTGAAATAGACTGAAATGGCCCGAATTTTTTTCAAAATGAAATAGGAACACTCTGGACAAAATTCCTGGAATTGCTACTGGCTGAAAAGTTTTTTATGTAAATAGCTCGACTTTAATGCTCGAGTCTTGATCCTGGTGTAGCAAATTCCTTAACTGTTTAGTTAGTAGTTTTGCAGAGGTTTTTATTTTATGATTACTGCATTGAATTGTTTATAAATTTAAATTTGTTCACCTTATTTTACCCCATGTGGTAGAGCTTTGATCCACATTTGGGGGCTCCCCTGATTCAATAATTGTATTCGGCGGCCCCTTTCTTTTCTTCTCTCATTTTTGATCTTCTCTAGACAACTTCTAATGCTTAGGTTCATGATACAGACTCAACCATATCCTTCCTCATTTTTCATTATCAAGACTCGTGTTTTTCATCATATAGTTCCATTCTAATTGGTGGCGTCAAGAATGCAACTTGGAGGAGCAAAGCTTCTCCCCCAACCATATTAATGAATGCAATTTTTACAAACATTAGATATGGATTCAAATGGAGATTCACTGGTGTTTATGGTCACCCGAGACACATCTAGAACATGCTTGGGCTCTTTTAGATAATCCAAGTGAACAAATGGACCTTCGGGACTCTTAACTGTCATCTTTAGAGAAGTATAGGATGAATTAGCAACTGTTTGACGAAATACAAGCATTTAGGGTGGTATTGGATCTTGGACTGGTACTACTTTTAATGCGTGGCAAAAGTACGCAAGAGACACATACAGCTAGCATATATTCGGATCTTGGACGAAAGAGATTTGACAATTGCAAAGGTTAAATGCCCAAGATACTAGTAATCTAGATGGAAGAAAATCTGAAAGTGGTTTTTTTTTTTTTTTTTTTTGGTTTTTTACTTAATTATGTCACCCCTCATACCTTTAAAATTGACAGTCTACCATTTGTTGTATAGACTGTTAATCATAAAACCAAAAGTTGCGTAAGTGTTAGAGGTTTTTACCAAAAAAAAAATGTCAAAGAGCAAGTGACTGATGGGGTTGTGGGTATGTTTCGTGCATGGTGGGGTCACTTAGGTTATAGAAAGAAAGTCTCAGCCAAAAAGAAAGTCTTGTTGCGGAATTCAAATTCCCATTTGTTAAACCATTTTGATTGGTGGATTTCAAAAGCTTATTGGTTATAGAAAGAAAGCCTAAAGATCGGTTCTTGTTCTCCGTAAAAAAGTTGTTTTGAAAACTCTGTAACAGTACGTACTTTGTGTAAAGAGGAAACTGATCTGAGCGGTGGATTTCAATTGTCATCCAAATTCGTTTTTTAGTAGGGCTTCCACATATACATTTGTGTGAGGAGAAGAGAAGAATCAACTTGTGAGTTGTCCAGTAACAGTAGTCAGTCAACACAAATCCGATTGTAAAAGAGGGAATCAATTCAATTGCGAATCAAAATAACATTACTATGACTATGATATTGCTTTTTTGTTGTTAAAGTAATAGCATCTGATATATATATGGCTTTGCCAAAAATGGAAAGTTGTAAGAGTATTTCTCACTTCTCTATGTCCCCTCAATTTTTTTTTCTCAATGGGCTTGGTACAATGACTTTCATTTTGGACCATCCGTTCCTCTCTTCTTTCCTCACATGACTCTCTTCCCTAACGATAGATGTCTGAGCTGCATTAAATGAGGAACTTTTTAGATGAAGTGAGCCAGCCCATACAAGAGAAGAAAGAGCACATCATCTAGACCTCAGTTTTATTAACAAAAGTTTCCACCCTCCCACTTTTCTACCCCTCCAACCAAACCCATAAGAGGGAAAATCAAATCTTTTCTATCCTTCCACTAATTTTTCATCATCCCATTTTTCCACTCCTCCAACTAAATGGACCCTAAATTAGGTACGTGTATGGCAATGTATATTGGTATCTTCTGGTTATTTAAAAGAATAGTATGGTCCACACATATGTCCTTATTAATTATCATATGACCTTATAGCTTGGGTGACTATAAAAAGTAGAGTTTTTCATCAGATATATACCATACCAACCAAAGTTCAGTTTGTTTGTATCACTAAAATGGTTAAATCTCCTAATTTAACAAACCAGACAAATGAATTTATTAAATTGGCATTAGAATCAAACAATATATATATACAAGAGCCTATATGAAGTTCATAAGCCCAACCACATATCTGGTTAAATTTGTTAGATTCCCTTGCCATTATGTACAATAATAATAAATCTATCCTATGTAGCATACTTTTTGTTGCTTCCAAAGGCTTAAATTAAATGGCCTCCTTTCAAATCTTCTTCGTCTCAACTTTCTTCTTCTTCCTCCATAACACAGCATCAAGAGCCGAAATTTGCGAAACAATATTATCTTGCGATGGCTACGCATTAGATTTAAGGATTAAATTCCCTTTTCAACTAAATACTACTACCTCTAGATCTACACAAGCCAAACGCTGTGGCTATCTAGGATTCAATCTATCATGCAACAACCAAAGGCAAACAATTCTCACTTTCCCTCATTCAGGGGACTTCACTAGCTGTGGATGATATCGACTACTTTGACCAATTACTCTATATCAAGGAGCCAGATGGATGCCTTCCCAGACGGTTCCTCAACTTCAACTTCACTACTATGGGCTCTCCTTTCTACTACTCATTAAAGACTGATGAGTATTACAACTTCTACGACTGCTCCATCGTCAGGAAACTCAAGACTGGTGAATTTGGTTTGGTTCCTTGCCTTAGCGGCCATGACTTTAAGGTCTTCATGGTGAATTTGAAAGTCATTTGCTGACTCTTGTTTTGGGTAGTTTTGTGAAATCAATGAAAATGGAATTATTTTTCAATTTTTTTTGTTAGATTGTGTTGAAAAAAATATTATATGGTGGAAAGCTATAAATAAAGAGAGAGAGAGAATACTAGTATTAATTAGGTGATAAGGTAGAAAACAATAGCATTTAATGGTGTTTTTTTAACCATTAGATCTCTTAGAAATCTATAGTGAAAAAAGAGTGTAAGTTTATAAGAGTTACACCAGGTGTAACTTGAACCCATCTCATATATATAAATATAATAATTAATAATAACACAAATGGATAAATATATATATATATATATATTACTTTTGTGAGGCAGTCACTCTCTTAATTAACCCTAAAGACCAACCTGCTGCCCCCCTTCAAATTTCACAAACACTCTCTTTCTGACCCGATTTCACAAGAACACACACTCTTTGAAGCCTCAACCAACCAAATGGCAAAACCTTTGAATGTTTTGTAGATAAGTTTTCTTTCTTTTTATTCTTTTGGGTGGCATTGTAAACTGGATGAATAGGATTAACTGACATGAATAAATTGAGCATTGGCGATCTACCTCCCCCATATAGCGGATGATTGGCTTAAGCCTACTTAATAGCCAATTTTGTTTAAGCCCACTTTAGAGCACAATATCTTATTTACTTTGATTTCAAGGAAACATTTAAAATATAAATGAAAACAACATAGAAAAGTGTACCAACAGTAGTTTTACATAAATAACTTTTAAGAGTAAACTTACTAAAATTAAGATAGATACTTCAATGCTTTCGACTGGCTTAGTATAGGGTGATTGCTTGGGTTTTGTACATCTAAATATTGTAGTGTTCTTTACACTAAACTCACATGACTCAATTTAAATATATAACTAAAGGACTTTATCGTGCATCTTTGATTCTTGAAGAGAATTTTCATGTCGATGTTCATGACATGTATTGGTTTGGGGAAAAAAATAATTGCACTTTTAATGGTTTTCAACTTACTATGAATATGAATTAGTATAAATGTCTACACATCTTTATTTGTTTAATCTTCAGATGCATAAGAAAGTTAAGCATAAAGTATGTAATATAGATATATTTTACACATTTTGATGAATCGTTTGTCTTAAATGTCAAACATTGTAGGAAACAAGAAATTTTGTTGTATGAAAACCAAAGGCTGACAAGTCCATCAACAATCAAAAAACAGAAGTAGCAGAAATCTTAACTAATAATTCTCCATTTGCTTCTCTCATAACTGTTGAAGCTCTAAAATGCCAATCCAAATGCGTCACAAATGTTGAAATGCAACTACACCGAAAGCATTAAAAAACAAAAACAAAGAACAAAAACAATTCAAGAAAGACACAAGAAAAACTTAGTACTAATTATATATATGCTGCTATTTTATAATTGTTGTGATATAATGCTTATGTATTTAGAATTTCACATTGGTTGATTTTGACAGACTTAAACTGCAATATGCTACTACTAGAATTTTATTGTATAATATAAACGACATACCTATAATTGTAATAATTCCACTACTAGACTTTATTGTATTGTATAGAGGACAATCATATAACTTACGAATCTTACATATTTGAACATGAATAACGCATCAAATAATGCCCGTGCATTGCGCGGATTAAAAGCTAGTTTACATAATTACCATGAGTGTTATACATGACAATATCCTAACCAATATTTATTAAGATATATCAGTTATTTAAAATGTCATGTCACTAACAAGTTAACAGTAAAATAAAACTCTTAGAGAGAGCCAAGTGGCATTATATAATTGCGAACTAAATCTAGACATTTAATTCGAGCCAAAAGAGCAAATTGTGCGGCTGTGTTTAAATGAAAAAAACCCATCACTTGTTAGACTATTTTGTTGGCATCTTTCTACTTGCGTAATAAATAATATGCGTAAATGCACTTTTAGTCCTTACATTTTGACTTTTTTTTTTTTTTAATTTTAGTTCATACATTTTAATTTTACCACTTTTAGTTCCTAAACCAATTATCGCGTATTATTTTCATCTTTTCTGTCTTTTTGTTTGTCAACTGACGGAAATAGCTAAAGTGGCTGCTGGAGAAATTAAAATATTATAAAAAATGTTACATCAGCATCTAATTTTTTTTAAAATAATTTATCAATTTAAAAAAAAATAAAATACATCAATTTAGATCTAACAAGAACACACAAAGAATACACAAGAACATTCAACAAAAGAACAAGCACATAAGAGCACAAACCAGAACCAAACACAAACTCAAATTTCAAAACACAAAGAACATTAATCTAAATTTTTTTTTTCGTAAGAACATTTCTTCTTTCCCAACACATGAATATCATGTTATTCCCCAATCAACAAACTTGCAAACCCAAAAATTTTCTTAGGAAACAAACACACAAAAAACCCAAAAAATTTCAGCTCAAAAACAAGATCATAAATCTCAAAGGCACCATTTTCTCAAACCCAGCAAAATCATCAAATCCCAAAACCCAGCAAAATCATCAAATCATCAAATCACAAATTTCTAAATTCAATTTAGTATTAAAATCTCTATTGCAATTGAAAATTATAAATTATTACAACTAATTATTATTAAAGTAATAATTTACTATTTTTAAGTTACTATTGCAACGATTTTTAATTTTTAGATGTGATATTATGTCTAATACAACTATACTAATTTTGTTGTATTAACACTTGATGTAATAGACTTATTTTGGTGTAGTGTATATATATATTCCACTCTTTATCAGAAAAACCACTGGTTTATACTCTAAAAACAGGCCACCCTAGTTCCTCAGTCGCTTCTCTCTTTCCATTACTTCCTTAGCCGCTCCTTTCTTTACCAGAAAAAATACTAGCTTATACTCTGAAAACAAGCCACCCTAGTTCCTCAGCCGCTAACCCTACCCTACATACCCCATACTTTCCACTCTAACATTCAAACAGCTTCCACCACAACAATTGCCTTGAGCTTACTACTTTTGTGTGAGATAGATAATGGCTTCTCTGTCCTCTCAACCCTTGAAAATGGTATCAAATGCCTTTACACAGCCTCATCTCTCAGTTCCACTTTAGCCTTAGCCTCAGCCTCAACCTCAGCCGCAGCTTATATATATATATATATATATTCCACTCTTTATCAGAAAAACCATAAGCTTATACTCTGAAAACAAGCCACCCTAGTTCCTCAGCCGCTCCTCTCTTTCCATTACTTCCTCAGTCACTCCTCTCTTTATCGGAAAAACCATTAGCTTATACTCTAAAAACAAGCCACCCTAGTTCTTCAGCTGCTAACCCTACCCTACATACCACACACTTTCCACTTTCACATTCAGACAACCTCCACCACAACAATTGCCTTTAGCTCACTACTTTTGTGTGAGATAGATAATGGCTTCTTCGTCCTCTCAACCCTTGAAAATGGTATCAAATGCCTTTACTTAGCCTTAGCTCTTAGTTCCACTTCAGCCTCAACCTCAACCTCAATCGCAACTTTTATATATATATATATATATATTCCAATCTTTATCAGAAAAACCACTAGCTTATACTCTGAAAACAAGCCACCCTAGTTCCTCAGCCGCTCCTCTCTTTCCATTATCAACATCAATGGATGGAGCGACCTATACCTCTCCAAACACTTTTTTACAAAAAAAAGCAGCCGAACATGACGTTGCCAAAGTTGCACTAGAACACATATCAAATGGGATAAGGGATGAAGGATATCCTCTCGTTTATGAGGTTTGTTACATCATGATTGTAAACTTGTAATATATTTTTTCTTTTTGCAAAGGATAGAAGATTATCTTTTTTTAGGTTGAAAGAAGCCTAGATTGTGAGGCTGAAAGATGCTTGTATGTGTGAAAGATTATCTTCATCTGTGAAGCTAATCTTTTTATTTCTATTACAATAAAGATTTGGTGGCTTTAAGTCTTTAGAACATAAATACATAGGTTGCATCTTTTCTAGGTAGATTAATCTTGACCATCAGTAATTTAATTTAGATGATAAATATTCAAGCTAGATCATAAGGCTAATATATGCTTATAAAAAAAATTCATTGTCATAGTTGCATTGTAATATTAAATGTGTAACCATGTGCATGTTATTTTGCTTTAACATTAACATCTTAGATAAATATTACGTTAGTATATATTAATGTTTGTATGGTTATTGATAAGTGTGTTATTGTTGGAGAAAAGGGATTCTTTTTTTTTTCCCAGATTAGACTTCACTTATTAAGCAAAAAAAAAATATATATATATATATACACACACGTTCTCCCTAGTATCACAATGCTGTTTCCAAAGACATTGAGATTTATGAGTTTCTTTGTGAGAAGAATGGCAGGGGTTGAAATAATATCATTACGTCTCTTTATATTTGTAACTCATCTAATTATGAAACTTGCACTTTATTGTTTAGGTATGTGAATGTAAGGAATTATGAATTCATAAATGTTAAATATATATATATATATATATTTATTTATTGTTAATGTGCTTATAAATGTTATATAGGATCAATTTGCTGAGAAATAGGTATCTATTTTTGTATGTTTGACATATTTTATGTTAGATGTTCTATTATTCCTTCCAGGGTTGACTGATATCTTTTCTTTTCTTTTTTTTTTAATAAATTTTAAGTAACCTTTTTGTGGTTATTTTCTAGGATACGGTGTTTTGCAGGCTGTACTTAACGAGTTTGCTCTCAAAATGAATTTGGATAAGCCTACTTTCAATACAGTTCAACAAGAAGGGTTGCTACCAGTTTTCATATCTTCTTCGGTTTTTAATGGTGTATGCTATACTGGTACCCATGGTCAGAATAAGAAAGAAGCTGAACGATTGGCACCACGCGCTGTTATTGGGTATCTTTTCTGTACTACCCGAAAAGCAAGGCCAATGGGCTTACAACTTATTTTTGTGTTGGGCTTGGATTTCCTACATAGGGTTGTTCTCGGCGCATAGACTCAGCAAGACCACTCTCTCTCTCTCTCTTCTCGAACCCCCCATTTATTTCTACATCCTCTCCTATTTATAGCCCTGGCTTGGTGGAGGAACAATGATTACACCCATAGTTAGTGCAAATGAGGGTCCAATGTTAGTGTCCATAAGTGGAAGGTTTGGTGAGTATGGCATTGGAACTTGGTTCCCACCTCTATTTCCTTTGCTTGGCCAATAAGTCCGGTTCTGCCGGGCAAGAGGCCAATGTCACGCCCGGCAGAATTCCACACCGACTGACTGAGAGATGCGGGCTCCAGCTGAGCGCCACAGCCGGGACACGCATCTGGTATGGGCCGTATCGCACATATTGCTCGGCAGGAGGGGAAAGGCTAGGGAACGTGGGCCGATCCGTTGGACTGGGCCACGAAACTCAAATGGGCCGGTGTCCCAGGAACTGTACATTAGCCCCCTCTTGATTAATGCCCGGCAGAAGGGAAGAATCAAGAAATCCCGGGAAAGCCCCCCGAGGGAGTTCAGAAGCGGAAATTAAGGCGCCACCCAGAGCGTGCTAACGCGTCATCAAAAGGCATGCCGTCTCAGAGCCCCTGTTCCAGCCATCATCATTATTGGCGGGTTCGCGAACCGAAGGGGCAGCTGCCAGATGGCATTGGAGTCCGCTCGGATTCCTCGTTAATCGAGCCCCCATTATGACTGGCTGCGCGTTTTCCCTCCACCCTTTGCTCTTATAAATAGTTTGCCCCAGTCTGCCTCGTGCTTTTCTGTTAGTCACTTTCCTCACTCACTCTCTCTGCCGAGCATTTATCTTTGTGTTTTCACGCCCGCACAGAGACCTCTTCCCTTCCCTAGGCCCCGAGTAAGTTCCCTATCTTTCCTCTTTACTTCAGCATTTTTTTCTCTAGTTTTAGAATTTCGAGATGGGATATTCTCATTTGCTGAACACTGCCGAGTCTCTGATCACCTTTAGGCAGAAATTTAACATTCCCGGTGACGTGGAGGTGGCATACTGCCATGAGAATGACCTTGACTTCCACAGAGGGGGTCAGACAGCTTTCTTCCCTTTAATGTCCATATTAGAGGGTGGGGTTAGGTTTCCCGTAGATCCTCTCCTGATAGATACACTTAGGTATTATGGGTTGTGTCTTGACCAACTTCCCCCAAATTTTTACCGGGTAGTCAGTTGCGTCAGTAAGTTGAACCATACGTTCGGCTTGCATTTAAACCACCACGATATAAACCATATGTACAGTTTGTGTGGGAACAAGAACTCAAATTATTACTTAAAGACTAGAGATAAAAGGGTGCGGCTGATATCATGCCTGCCCGACTCCAATAGGAACTCAGCCGGGGAATTCGTCCGGGTGCGCGGCAACTGGTTTGCCGGGGACCTCCACTGCCCCCTTTTGCGCCGCGAAGTGGGTTCGTATTGATTTCCGCCCCCCTGAACTTTGATATGACATTCCACTCGCACACTGTCACATAGTCTTTTCTACGTAGTTGCTACTCCTTTCCTTTCTGCTTTTTGTCCGGTTGACGTTTTTTCTTTTTTTTTTTTTTTCTTTTTTTTTTTTTATAAATTGTTTTCCCTTTCAGACGGCAAAGTGTTCACCCTGGACGTCAGGGTTGTTCACGTCAGGGACCTAAACTTTGTCCTTAGGTCCGAGATTTTTGTTCATTGGGACGGGCAGCTCCGGGCGTCCCACCTCATCCTCAGCGTTTCACCCGTCTATTCCACCTGGCAGCCGTTCAAGCAGGCGCTACTAGTAGACAGCCCACTGCTCTCCTACATCGACGTCCGGCACGCGAACCTTCTTCCTCCCAGTTTAACAACAGGGGAGGCTCGAGAGCTCGGCTCGCGGTACACTCGTTCTTACGAGCTTGCACCTCTGCAAGACGAGTCGGCGGAGCGCGCGTCTAGGAGGCTACGGGAGCTTGCTCACGTGCAGATCCAGGAGGAAGCCCCCGTTCAAGAGGAGCCTAACCCTCCCGAAGAACAGGCTAATCCCGAGGCTGCTGAGATCACCGATCTTACGGATGCAGAACCCGAGAGCGGCCCAACTATGGTAACGCGCAGGACACTCACACTCGATCGCTTTGTCCCCGGCGCCCGGCCGTCCGCTCAGCAGCAGCTACCGCCGGGCCCTAGCCAGACACCCCCTCCGCCTCCTCCCCCTTCCACAGGAAGGACGCGGAAAAGGCCACGTGATGCCGAGCAAACATCCTCTGCTTTACCAACCCCCTCAACCCGAGTCCCTGCCCAGCCGTCCAAGGGCATTGTCATTCAGGAACCGCAGGCTCAAGTCGGGGCGGGTCCCGCGTCCTCTTCCCTGACAGCCCAGCCATGGCAACCGAAGTTCCTCATGGACGGCAAGCCGCTCCCCGAAAGTGCAAGTTTGCGGGTATGGGAGAAAGGTGAAGGGGGGCGTGTCGCCCAAGGCTTAGTGCATGGAATCCTCCTGCCCGAAGACGAACACGCGTATGAGCAGGGGACGGACGAATCCATAGGGAGAAGGTTACAGTGGTTTACTCTGGCGGTAATTCTCTATGCGCTTTAACCCATCTGCACTTGTATCTCATTTTTATCCCCACCTGCACTTGTATCTCATTTTCCTAACGGATTGATTCTCGGTGCTCTGCCAGGCCGCCCAGGTGGCCCACGTCATGGAGGAGCGCCTGAAGGAGGTTTCCGAGGAGGTGGACCGGGAGAAAGTAGCCCGTGAGGCGGCGGCCAAGAAAGCTAAGGAAAAAACAAAGGCCGCCGAATCCTCCGAGAAGAAGGCTGCTGCCGCGGAGATGGCGAGGGCTGAGGCCGAGAGCAAGTGTTCGGAGCTGTTGCTGAAGCAGAATGAAACAGACATCAAACTAGCAGAGGCGGAGAGCCTGGTTACTTCCCAGGCCAAGGAGCTCAGGGATATGAGGGTGGCGCTGGAGGCCGCTGAGGAGAAGTGGTATGAGGAGGGTTTCGCAGACGCCGAAAATTCTGTAGAGCTGATCATCCTCCAAGCTAGGAAGGCCGGATTCGAGGCCGGGTGGCTGGCGGCCCTGCAAGCGGTGGGAGTCCCCGAGGACTCCCCTCTGAAAGATCCCGCTCAGATACCCTTTCCCAGCATTGCCTCAGTCGCTCAGAAACCCCTAACCCCGGTTGACGAGGAAGACACGAAAAGCCTAATGGAGCTGGTGCAGCAAATTGACGCCCACGTGGAGAGGGACGAGGGGGAAGAGACGAGCACGCCGCACTCTGCCGAACATAACGGGGAAGTAACCACTCTTCAGCTTACTGCACAGCAACCGGACCCAGTCGGCCAAACACCAACCGTCGAGTCTTCGTTTCTTTGTCTGACCTATGCCACCGGGCTGTGGTGGCCAAACAAATGCTTTTATATTTCTTCTATCTCTGTGGTCGCCGGGTTTAGGCGACGAAACAATGGTTTGAATTTGAATGTTAAGTCAGACTCGTGTGATGTTTATCTCTCTTTCTCCCTTTTCGTCTAGCTACCACGTCTTTTGTGCATGTCTGTTTACTTACTGTCTAGTGATGTGCCGGGTACAACTAACCGAGACGTGAACCTTTGAGTAGTCTGGCAGTATGTCAATTCCGCTTAACAAGATGTTCACAGTCCGTGAACGTTTTGGCGAGATTATAGCTTTTCACTGTTATTCATTCTCATTTTATTTATATGTATGTATATACGTCAGGATCCGAGATGCTTGGGGATGGTAATTAGATCGGGTCCCAGGTTTTCGTCCTTAGGATATTTGCCAACGCCGTGGCCACCACCTGCTCGGTGGACAGGGCCGGGTAGGGAGGAAATTATTGTATCAGAACATCCGCGACCGTTAAGATTTCGACTTGCTCGGTGAACCTAATCGAACCGGGAGCAAAGTTTCTGTCCTTAGGGTATTTATTAGGCCGCTAAGGTTTCCACTTGCTCGGTGAAATGAGTCGAACCGGGAGCAAAGTTTCTGTCCTTAGGGTATTTATTAGGCCGCTAAGGTTTCCACTTGCTCGGTGAAATGAATCGAACTGGGAGCAAAGTTTTTGTCCTTAGGGTATTTATTAGGCCGCTAAGGTTTCCACTTGCTCAGTGAAATGAGTCGAACCGGGAGCAAAGTTTCTGTCCTTAGGGTATTTATTAGGCCGCTAAGGTTTCCACTTGCTCGGTGAAATGAGTCGAACCGGGAGCAAAGTTTCTGTCCTTAGGGTATTTATTAGGCCGTTAAGTGAAATCGAAGTGGGCACATTACTTAAAAGTAAACAGACAAAACATGTGCACAGGCAACCATCACCATCACTATCATTTCGATTGATACAGCGTTACACTTAGTCCATGACTCTTAGTGATAGAATTTTCTAAGATTATGAATGTTCCATGGCCGGGGTAACGGTCTCTCATTCAGATCCTCCAAGTAATACGCCCCTACGCCGGCCACGGCGGTGACCCTGTAAGGACCTTCCCATGTCTGCGCCAGCTTCCCTGCATTGGTGTTTCGCATGTTCCCCACAGCCTTCCTCAGGACCAAGTCTCCGGCGTCGAATCCCCTCTCTTTTACGTTCCGAGCATACCTCCGGGCGAGCTTCTGCTGATACTCGGCAAGTCGGATCATCACTACTTCGCGGCTTTCTTCCAATCTGTCCAGATGCCCTACCATCAGTTCCTCATTGCGGTCGGGCTCGAATTCCACAACCCGAGCGCTGCACAACTCCACTTCGGTTGGTATTACAGCTTCCGCCCCATACGTGAGGGAGAATGGGGTTTCCCCAGTAGATCTCCTCGGTGTTGTCCTGTATGCCCACAATACCTTGGGCAACTCCTCGGCCCAATTTCCCTTTGCCCCTGCCAGCCTTCTCTTCAACCCGTTCACGATTGATTTGTTCACGGCCTCGGCCTGGCCGTTTCCTTGGGGGTATGCCGGGGTGGAGTACCTGTTTTTAATCCCGAGGTCACTGCAGAATTCCCAGAAAGCCCGGCTATCGAACTGGAGCCCGTTGTCAGATATAAGGGAGTTTGGGACACCAAACCTTGTGACGATGTTCTTCCATACAAACCTCTTCACATCTACATCTCAGATATTCGCCAAAGCCTCTGCTTCCGCCCATTTGGTAAAATAATCGACAGCTACAAGTACGAACCTCCGATTACCTGTTGCCCGGGGGAATGGGCCAATGATGTCCAGCCCCCACTAGGCGAAGGGCCAACGGCTGCTGATCGGGTTCAAATGGCCGGCGGGCTGATGGATCAAGTTCGAGTGTTTCTGACACTGTTCGCATTTACGGACATACTCAGCGGCGTCCTTCTGCATCTGAGGCCACCAAAACCCCTGAGTCATTGCCCTGTGTGCCAACGATCGGCCCCCCACATGACCGCCACATACTCTGCCGTGAAGGTCGGCAAGGAGCTTGCTTGCCTTCATTGGGGGCAAGCACAACAAATACGGCCCTCCGAACGATCTCCGATATAGTGTCCGGTCCTCCGACAGCCAATATCGGGGCGCCACCCTCCGGATCTTGTTCCCCTTCTTATCGTCTTCGGGGAGCTTGTCTTCTGCCAGAAAATCTATGATGAGGTCCATCCAGCACGGCTTTAGAGTGGAGACAGCCGCGACGTTTCTTCCTGCGACCTCCCGGTCGTTGGTCATCTTGATGCTGGCTTCGGGCACTAGTTCGACTTTTATCAGCCGAGGTATTTCTTCGGCCACGGATGAGGCCAGCGTGGCTAAAGAATCAGCGTATCTGTTCTGCGTTCGGGCAACCTGACAGATTTTCATCATGTTGAAGCTGGCTACGGCCTGTTTGACTTTTTCCAAATAGGCTTTCATCCGTGGGTCCCGGGCTTCAAAGCTGCCCTCCACCTGGTTGACAACTAGACGCGAGTCCGAATACACCTCCACGTCCCGGGCTCCTAAACATAAGATCGTCCTCATCCCGGCCAGCAGGGCTTCGTATTCCGCTTCATTATTGGAGGCTTTGAAGCCCAACCTGAATGATCGTTCCAACCGGATCCCTTCCGGGGAGAAAGCCACAATCCCTACGCCGGATCCCGCATGGCTCGACGCCCCATCCACAAAGACCTTCCATGGGCGGGCCTCGACCCGGCATACCATTTCCCCGGCCACCCTCGGGGAGAATTCCGCGACAAAGTCCGCGAGGACCTGGCCCTTCACCGAGCTTCGCGGCCGGTAACGGATGTCAAATGATCCAAGCCGCGTCCCCCATTTCGCGATTCGGCCCGTGAAGTCAGACCTTCTCAACAGCGATTGGAGGGGATATTCGGTCAGGACATATATCGTGTGTGCTTGGAAGTAGTGCGGCAGCTTCCTCGTGGCGTGTATAAGGGCCAAGATAAGCTTCTCCAGTGGTAGATATCTCGTCTCAGCATCCACTAGGGTTTTGCTGACGTAGTAGATGGGCCGTTGGAATCCCTGATCCTTCAGTAGTACTGCACTCACGGCGTGGTCGGATACGGCCAAGTACATGTACAGATCTTCGCTCGGTTCCGGGGCTGTTAGCATAGGAGCCTGCATCAAATAATCCTTTAGGTCCGCAAAAGCTCTGTCACACTCCTCATTCCATTGAAAACCTGTCCATTTTTTAAGGAGCTGGTAAAATGGACGGCAGCAATCTGCGAATTTGGAAATGAAACGATTGAGGGCGGCCAACATTCCGGTCAACACCTGCACCTCTTTCGGATTGCACGATGGCTTCAATCTCTGCACGGCTTCGATTTGGTCGGGATTAACTTCTATGCCCCGTCGAGTTATAAGGTACCCCAGAAACTTCCCGGCTCCTACACCGAACGCACACTTCTCGGCATTGAGCCGCAACTTGTGTTGCCGGAGGACCGCAAGAACATCTTCAAGGTCTTCTGCATGCCGCCCTACTTGTTTGCTCTTTACCACCATGTCGTCAATGTATACTTCAACCGTGCGTCCTATCCTGTCTCGGAACATCCTTGTCATCATCCTTTGGTATGTGGCCCCGGCGTTCTTCAGTCCGAAAGGCATTATCGTGTAATGATAGTTGGCTTCCGGGGAGATGAACGCCGTTTTCTCTTGATCTTCGGGAGCCAAGGCGATTTGGTGATATCCTTGAAAAGCATCCAGAAAGCTCATCCTGGGGTGCCCGAACGTGGCGTCCACTAACTGGTCGATCTTAGGGACAGGGAAGGGGTCCTTCGGGCATGCCCGGTTCAAGTCCGTGAAATCTACGCATACTCTCCACTTGCCGCTCTTCTTCTTCACTACCACAGTATTTGCCAACCACTCGGGGAAGAAAATTTCCCTGATCGCCTCGGCATCCTTCAGCCTCTGGACTTCCGCTCTTACAGCCTCGGCGTGCTCTTTGGCCGACCTCCTAGGCCTTTGCTTTTTAGGGGGGAACGAGGGGTCAACGTTAAGCCGGTGGACGATGAACTCAGGGTCTACCCCCGGCACTTCATATGGGCTCCAAGCAAAAACATCCACATTCCGCACAAGTAGCAGCAACATTTCCACCCTTTCTGGCTCGTCCATGCCTGCCCCTATGTGGAAATACTTATCGGCGTCCGGGAGTACCTTTATTTTAACCATTTCTTCGGCACTACCACCCCCCCACCACTCCTCGGTCCCCCTGTAGTTGCTATAACGGTGACCCCTGCGAAGGGTCCTTTTCCCGGTTGGTCGTCCCTTTAGTCTGGTCAACCATAGCTATTAAGCATTGCCTCGCCGCCTGTTGGCTCCCTCTCACCGTCACAATGCCATGCTCGGTGGGAAACTTCACACTCACATGCAGGGTGGATGGGACAGCCCCCATTGAGTGGATCCACGGCCTGCCGAGTATGGCCGTGTAGGGGGAGAACGAATTCACTACTATAAACATCACGACTGTCTCCTTGCCGCTCATGTTCACGGGCAGAGATATTTTCCCCTCAGGCATTACGATTTTCCCGTCGAAACCGACCAGCGGTGTGTTGTATTTTGAAAGATTCTTCCGTTCCAATCCTAGTCCTCGGTACAGGTCCGGGTATATCACGTCAGCCCCGCTCCCCTGGTCTATCATCACCCTTTTCACCAGGAAATCACCTATTCGGGCGGTAACTATCAATGCGTCGTCATGCGGCTGGACCGTTCCTTCCAAATCGTCGTCGCTGAAGGCGATGGGTTCCTGGGTGAATCTCATCCTCTTCTCCCCCGGCTGAGCTTCCGAGCCCTCCCCCATGGGTGCCATATTTAACACGCCCTTCTGCCTCGCCGGGACGACGCTTCTCGGGGGCGCGTGGATGACCTCGATTATCCCAAGTGGGGGTGGGAGAAGGTTCACCCCGTGGGCTCGCGCGCGGCCTGGGTCGCGCCGCTGCCTGGGGCTTTCTTTTCTTCTTCAGCTTTTTTTTTTTTTTTTTTTTTTTGCTCTGATTTCTGATTTCTGATTTCTTTCTTTGCTGTGTTGTGGTGATACTATATATATGGGGTTGTAAATCGAGTATAAGAGACTCGATTTCCACGTGGACACACATGGAAAAAATGCCAACTCAGACCCGATCAAAATATGAAAATCGACCCTCAAACACTCGATTTATAGCCCCTAAATCGAGCCTCTTAGACTCGAGATGCTAGAAAAAAAAAAGTTTGAAACTAGTGACTACTAAC